>CAMZMU010000027.1:31657722-32257722 GCA_947311845.1 Poa pratensis
AGTCTTGCTGATACACCGCTGACCTTGATGCTGCCAAATCTCTGACCTCTTCTAATGTGTCCACAGAATCCTGCCGAGCTGCTTCATTATCTGCTTCGACATAGGCCGCAACTCTTGGTGAATCATGTATGATATCGCTGGGCATAACCGCTTCTGCTCCATAGACCATAAAATATGGTGTAAATCTGTGGATCTGTTAGGGGTTGTTCTTAAGCTCCATAGCACGGCTGGCAGTTCCTCCACCCAACATCCTGGAGATGCTTCAACCTTTTCAATAAGGCGCGGCTTAATTCCATGGAGAATTTCCTGGTTAGCTCGCTCAGCTTGTCCGTTGCTCTGTGGATGTGATACTGACGTGAGGTCCAGCCTTATCCCATTGTTTGCACAAAATATTTGTGTAGCTCCTTCAGAGGTGTTGCTCCCGTTGTCTGTAATGATACTATGGGGATATCCAAAGCGGAATATGACCTTCTTCAAGAACTTGACTGCTGTTTCAGCTTCACAATCTCCCACGGGTTCTGCTTCTATCCACTTTGTGAATTTGTCCACCACGACCAGGAGGTGAGTTTTTCCCGTTGGGGACCGTCTGAAGGGCCCTACCATGTCAAAACCCCATACGGCAAAGGCCATGTGATGGGTATTGTACGAAGTGCTTGAGCTGGCATATGATCTTGCCTGGCGTATCTTTGGCATCCATCGCACACTCTGACAATCTGCTCAGCGTCTGCTAGCGCCGTTAACCAGAAGAAACCATGTCTGAACGCCTTTGCCACCAAAGATCTTGACGAAGCATGATGGCCACAATCGCCTGCGTGAATTTCGTGCAAGATTTTTCGTCCTTCTTCTGGTGATACGCATCTTTGGAATGTCCCCGCAACGCTGCGCTTGTATAGCTCATTGTTTATTATTGTGTAGGCCTTGGATCGCCGTGTTATTTTGCGCGCCTCTACTCATCCTCTGGTAGCACTCCGCGACTTAAATATGCCATGTATGGCTCTGTCCATGCTGGCTGTTCATGCAGGGCTGCGACTAAAGTTGAATCGTCATCTGGCTCTGCGATGTCAATCTCTGCTGGAGGCTTAACTGATGGGTTATGCAACTCATCCAAGAAAACATTGGGCGGGACTGATTGCTATTGGATCCAAGCCGAGACAAGGCATCTGCTGCTTCATTTTGTCGTCGATCAATATGTTCAACTTGGAAGCCAGTGAAGTGTCCAGCAATTCTGTCCACCTCTCTTCTGTATGCAGCCATGTTTGCATCCTTACTGTCCCATGTTCCAGAAACTTGTTGAGCTACCAAATCTGAGTCTCCAAAGCAACGTATGCGACTGACATTCATCTCCTTTGCTATACGGAGTCCGTGAAGCAATGCCTCATATTCTGCCACATTGTTTGTGCAATTGAAGTGTATTTGGAGCACGTATCTTAGCTTGTCTCCCTTGGGGGAAGTTAGTACAACTCCAGCCCCCGAGCCTTGTAGCTGTCTCGACCCATCGAAGTGCATGGTCCAGTATTTTGTTTCTGCCATGGTGGGAGCGACTTGAATTTCTGTCCAATCATTGATGAAATCTGCGAGAGCTTGCGACTTAATTGATGTGCGCGGCTCGTAACTTATATGGTGTGGACCCAACTCGATCGCCCACTTGGCTACTCTTCCTGTTGCTTCTCGATTGCGGATGATGTCTGCCAGCGGTGCCGAGCTGACCACAGTTATTGGGTGTTCCTGGAAGTAGTGCTTCAGCTTGCGACTCGCCATGAACACTCCAAACACTAGCTTCTGCCACTGAGGGTAACGCTGCTTTGAAGCCGTGAGCACTTCACTTACGTAGTATACTGGCCTTTGGACTGGGTACTCCTTTCCTGGCTCTTGTCTCTCTACAACCATCACGGCGCTTACGCACGAGAGTTTGCAGCTATGTATAACAGCATGGGCTCTTTATCCTTTGGAGCTGCCAGAACTGGAGCATTTGTCAACTGATCTTCAGGGCTGTTAAAGCTTCGTCGGCTTCTGAGTCCCAAACGAAGGTATCTGACTTTTTCAGCAATCTGTATAAAGGCAGGGCTTTTTCTCCCAGTCTTGATATAAAGCGACTTAACGCCGCGACGCAACCGGTGAGTCGCTGTACATCCTTGATCTTTTCTGGTTTTTGGAGGTCCATTACAGCCTTTATCTTGTCAGGGTTGGCTTCAATGCCTCTTTCTGACACTATGAACCCCAATAGCTTCCCCGCTGGTACTCCAAAGACGCACTTCGTCGGGTTGAGCTTCATGTTGTATCTTCTGAGATTTGTGAAAGTTCTTCCAAGTCACTGATGAGATCCTGGCTTACTTGCGATTTAATGACAATGTCGTCCACATAGGCGTGAACGTTGCGACCTATCTGCTCATGCAAGCAACTTTGAATGCACCTCTGGTAAGTCGCACCTGCGTTCTTCAATCCAAAGGGCATGCTTACATAGCAAAAGGCCCCAAAGGGTGTGATGAAGGATGTCTTTTCCTGGTCCTCCTTCTTCATCTTGATTTGATGGTAGCCTGAATAGGCGTCTAGAAAGCATAACAACTCGCATCCGGCCGTTGAATCAATCACTTGGTCAATCCTTGGCAAGGCAAATGGGTCCTTCGGACAGGCTTTGTTGAGACTGGTATAGTCAATGCACATTCGCCATGTGCCGTTCTTTTTCATAACTAGGACTGGGTTTGCCACCCACTCCGGGTGATATACTTCTGTGATGAATCCTGCGGCCAATAGGCGAGCTATTTCTTCCCCTATCGCTTTTCTCCTGTCGTCGTGGAAACGCCGCAGTGGTTGCTTTACTGGCTTGGCCAAGGGGTTCACGTTAAGGCTGTGTTCTGCCAATTCCCTCGGTACCCCTGGCATATCTGATGGTTTCCATGCGAAGATGTCCTTGTTTTCCTGAAGGAAAGCGATGAGGGCCCGCTCCTGTTCTTTTTCCATGTGGGCTCCGATGCTCGCCTGCTTGAGTCGCCAGGAACAAGGTCTATCTGCTTGGTGTCTTGGGCCGCTTTGAATTTCATTGGTGGTTCGGTAGATGGCGTGGTAACTACGCTCATATCATTGGGATCCACCTGCGACTTATAACTCTTTAGCTCTTCAGCGGCACAAGCTGATTCTGCGAAGGCTGCATCTCCTCCTCGCACTCTATTGCTTTTTCTCTATCGCCGTGCACTGTGATGACCCCTCTTGGTCCTGGTATCTTCAGCTGTAGGTAAACGTAGCATGGCCTGGCCATAAACTTAGCAAATGTTCGTCCGAACAGGGCGTGATACGGGCTCTGGAATTTTACCACTTCGAAGCATATGAACTCGCTTCTGAAGTTTTCTTCCGTCCCAAAGGTTACTCCCAGGGTTATCTTTCCCACTGGCTGTGCTGACTTTCCTGGGACGATGCCGTGAAATACGGTCGTCGTGTGTTGCAGGCTGGAGTCCATGAGCCCCAAGCGCTTGAACGTATCGTAGTACATGATATTTATGCTGCTTCCTCCGTCCATAAGCACTTTGGTTAGCTTGTATCCTGCTACGTAGGTGCCACAACTAGCGCCAGCTTCCCTGGTTCTCGCACTTGCGGCGGGTGATCGTCGCGACTCCAAGTTACTGCATGTTCTGACCATTTTAGCCAATTGGGGGTTGCTGGTATCACACGTTTACTTGCTGGCTTCTGCGGCCTAATTTCTCCTCCCTCTTGGAGGTGTTGATAACTATTGTATGGTACTGCCCCACCTGCCTGGGGTTACTCGCATTGTGCGGCCGGCGCCTGAACCATGAGTCGCACCAGGGTTTCCTTCATGGTGGTTTCCCCTGTTGTGTTGGCTTTCTTCTTTCCACTTCTTGTAATAATTGCATTGCGCCTTGGTATGGTCTGCTGGCCGCCCGTCACCTCCCTGTGAAGATCGCACGGCCGATTGAAAACTTCTTCCATGTTAATTGGACGAGAGCCGCTTCCTCGGCCTCTTCCTCGTTGGCCCCTGAAACCTCCACGTGTGTTGGCGACAAGCCCAGAGTTCCCTTCTTCACTCTTGCGCTTGTTTTGATTCGCGTTGTTGTGGCTAGTTTGTTGCTGTTGAGGCTTGCTGATATTTTTCTTTCCTTCAACAGGACCTTCTCCTCTTCTCCATCTGACGCATCTCTGGTCTTGTCCGAGCCAGCGTATTTGTTAGCCGCAGCCATTACCTCGCTGAGACTCTTGACCTTATCCTTCATGCGACCTAGCTTATGGATCAGCGGCTCGAACTTACAATTTTTCTCCATGACCAGGACGCTGAACTTGGTGGTATATTATCTGAAGAGTGTATTATTTCTGCCACCCTTCTCATCCAGTGGCGGCTTGATTCGCCTTCCTTCTGAACGCAACGCTCTAGATCTTCTATATTGCAGAGTCGCTTGCAGGTTCCTTGGAAGTTTTTGACGAAAGCATCTTTCAGTTCTTCCCAGGTATTTATGGAGTTGGGGGGTAGATTTTGTAGCCATATGTGAGCCGCGCCCTCCAACATCATGTTGAGTACCTTGCGCATATCTCTTCTAAAGCATTCAAAATACTCATCCCCATCTCGTAGTTGTTTAGCAAGGTGGAAGGATCCATGCTGGCGTTATAGTTTGCCACCTTGCGTGGTTGACGAGAGGTACACTCATCAAATCCCATGGTTGAAGACCTAGGGTTGAGATTATGGGGAGAGAACGTGGTAGTACTGGTAGTTTCGTCGGCTGACAAGCAGAGGCAAAGATTTACCCAGGTTCAGGCCCCTTGGGTGGAGGTAAAGACCATACTTCCTGCTTGTCTGGTATTGATTGTGTGGATTATGCGATTACAGGGGAGCTCTGGCGAGGTATCGATCTCGCTAGAGCTTTTGGTGGTTCGAGTATGGCTTGGTCCTAGATCGGCACCCCTCCCAGCCCTTTAATAGGCTGGGTCTCAGGAGTTTGTAACTGACCTAGTTTACATAAGGAAAGTCTAAACCGACTATGCCTATGTCTAAACTTGGAGGGTACTCCATTTTGTTGGGCCTCCTGTCTTGGGCTTCGAGTTGTCTCTTCGCTATTGGGCCTTTAGTCGTCACGTGCACCAGGTACCCTCACGGTAGGGTACCCAAGATGTATACACCCTCGTCAGTAGCCCTCGAGTACTTGTCTGACTCGAAGAATTGGGCATGGACTAGTTTGTAAGTTTACGTCATATGCTTTGTATTCTATATACTCCCTCCGTCTCAAAATAAGTGTCTTTGGTTTGTCCAAATTTGGATGCATCTAGATGTGTTTCATGTCTAGATACATCAACTTTTTGCCAAATCTAAGACACTTATTTTGGGACGGAGGGAGTATTATAATTGGAATTCCTGTATGAATAGCACATGTTGGCTATGTCGAGTATTTCATCGACTGTGGTTTTTTGCTTATGATGATCAAGGGATAATAGCTTAGCAGGCCCAGTACACTCCACGGATCGGGACTGGTTAACTACACATTCGGGTAAAACCTTACTAGCTTTCAATCCAACTCGAGTCCCCGGACTCGAATCTGGAACAAACTGGTCAGATTCGACTAGGCCGCTGAGGTCTTACAGAGTCGATCTGCAGTATAACTTTGAATTTTACCCAACGCGTCCGTCGGGATTTTTCATCATGTCTGCTGACACGGAAAGCATAAGGATTGACGTTGCTGGAACGGTCCTTAGCCCAGCTCGAAAGTTCGGCGGGTCTTATCTTTGCGCTATTCATGCAGCATCCGAGGTATTTGCGACGGACGCAACTTGGGAATGTTTCGAGTATGATTTCGTATATGAACTGAGTCGATATATTTGTCGACTGACCTTTTGGCGTTTATTCTAGGTGCGCGACAGCGCTCCCGATGGGAGTAGCCCCCGAGATTGTGCTTTATTACTTGTAATGGAGGATAATCTCAAAATCATTTTCTTGAGCATCTTTAGTCGAAGAAATTTTTGATACGCTCCCGATGGGAGTAATATGGAATCAGCCGAAGGAACGGTCGAGTGACCAATATGTATTGAGTGGACTCGAGTGTATTTCTGATCAAAGCGCATGTGACGACGTCATGGATGACGTTTTTTGGCGACTGCGCTGCCTGACACGCGTGGCGTGCGTTATGCTGCGATGGATGGGACGTGACACATAGGTGGGCCCTTTTGTGCAGAGCTGACCGAACAACTGTGCAGTTTGGACTTGATTTGACCACTCGGGCCCACTTTTTCCGGAGAGGTGATTATGGCTCCTCTTTTTGCGTGCGTAGTGGGCGGAGTGGCCGGCGACGGTTGCCCTCCGCGTTTGCCACGTGTACGGTGAGATTGCGTGCGTAGCGCACGGTTAGGATCTGAATGGCTATGATTGCCTTTGATTTGAGGTAAATAGGGGAAACGGCGCTAGCATTGTTTTTTACTAGCCATTTGCTCTGCGCGTCGCCCTTGTTCCATCTTCTTCCTCGCGCTCCTGCTCCATTGTTCTTGCGCCCAAGCTTTTTCTGTTCTCCCTAGCTACCACCGCCATGGCGCCAAAGAGGAAAGCCTCTGCCGCCGACGCGCCCGCGACTGACGCGGCCGCCCTGAAGGGAAGAAAGCTGCGGCTGGCGCATCTGCAGCCACCGTCGACCTTAAGAAGGGCGACGGTGACTGGATGAAGTCCACAATCAAGGCAGCCCATCTCGAGAAGTTCCGCGCGGACGGATTGCTGCCGCCGGCGGACCAGCTTACCGTCCGCGCGCCATCGAAAGAGGTACTCCCCGAGCCTCGCGCAAACGAGCGTGTTTGTTTTGCGGAGTTTTTGCCTAGGGGTCTATCTTTTCCCCTCCACGACTTCGTTCGTGGTCTGCTGTACGTCTATGGGGTGCAGATCCATGATCTCACCCCTAACGGCATCATGCACATTGCCTGTTTCATGGTATTGTGCGAGTGTTTCCTGGGAGTTGCTCCCAGCTGGGCCCTTTGGAAATCTATCTTCATGGTCCGACCCAACAGTCGAGGTGGCCGAACCTTTCCAGTCGGAGGCCTTGAAATCCAGGTGCGCATCGACACCCGATACATTGCCTTGAAGCCAGTCGACTCGGCGCAAGGGTGGAGGAAAAGGTGGTTTTATGTGCGCGTCGACCAGGATGGGGTCCCAGCATTTTTGACTGCTGGTATAGCCGCTAGGACGAAGGCCTGGGACCATGAGCTTTCGACTGAAGAAGTGGCGGAAGCAGCTCCTCTGCTGGAGACAATTGGAGGACTGCTTAACAGCGTCAGTGGTGTGCATCTAATTACCACCTTTGTGAAGATGCGGGTGTGGCCGTTCCGCGCTCGCGCCCACCCAATGTGGGAGTATGAGGGTGCACTCGACACCACCCGAATGAGCAAGGAGGAGCTATCGAAGAGCGAGCTGGTGTCGCACGTGCGGTCCATCACCAGCACAAAGTCCAGCAAGCCCTGCAACGTCGACTGCCCTATCGATCCTTATGGGGCTGAAAAGCCTTTGCCAGAGGTTAGTGAATCTATCGAGTTTATGATCTCCTACTTTTGTTATTTTGCTATGCATCTTTGTGATTTTCGACTACTGTATGTTGTATGCAGGGCCACTCGACCGCCTCAACCCTTCCTCCTCTTCCCGAAGATGGCCCAGCTCACGAAACAGAGGTGACAGTAGAAGCGAAGGGAGGAGATGAATCGCCTCTACCTTCGGCTACAACATCTCCCACAGAAGAGGTCGAAGAGGAAAGGGTTGAAGAAGCACAGGACAAGGAGCTTGCCACGACTGATGATGTGAGTTAGGTCCCTACTCGCAAGCGCCATCGGGCGGCCCAAGTTGTGTCTTCCTCTATGAGATCACCAGCAAGGGAGGAGGATTTGAGGGATGATGGAGACTCGATCTCCTCACATTCTGCCAAGGCCGCTCCTCTGGATGTGAGTCCATTGTGCTCAGCTCCTCCTCCCAAGTCGGGTGAGGAGCTGCAGTTTGGAGGCCCAATGTTTGACGACCTCGACAACGAGGAGGAAGAAGAGCACAGGTTTGCGTCTGAACGTTTTGTACTTAAGTTTCTGCTTGTTGATAGTCTTGCTTATGCTGCATTTCCTCTATCGCTCGCAGTGCTGAGACTGTGTGACCTCCAACTCCTCCAACTGAGAGAGCTTCGACTCCAGATCAGCCAGAAGCTTCCCCTGTTGCGGCTGAGGTTGTGTAAACAGTAGCCACGGCTACTACCCTTGAGACCGCCAAGATTGCGAGTGCGTCGACTCCGCAAATTGGGACTTCTGCTGCCAAGCCTGCGCCTTGGGTTGAACACGTAAGTGTCGTTTGTTGAGTCCTTATTCTGGGACTATTTATGTATAGCTTATGCTGGTTCCATGTGCATGCAGCCCTTCTACCTCAACCTGGTGGAATCAGGCAAGGCGTTTGTCCAGGTTGAACTGGAGAGGGACAATCTGCGCGCTATCATGGAGCAACTCAGCCGTAAGTGTGTTTGACTTCTGTATGTCTTTGCTTTGTCGATTGTGAATGACATCTGGCCATCTATCTCAGGTGACAAGGCAACTGCTGAGTCCCGGGTTAAAGAGCTAGAAGACACACTCGCCAAACAGCGCGCTGAGTCGAAGAAGGCCTTGGATGATGCCAAGAACTCCGCTGCTTTGCGCGAGAAAAATTATGCTGAGCGCTTGGCGAGCCTCACTCAAGACGTAGGCGGTGAGTTGAATTTTTCACTTTTTGTCTACTTCTTTTTGCCACTGAATGTTGTGTAAAATTTTCTGTTCTTTCTGCTTTTATGAAGGAGCTGTTGGCGCACCGGCACCTATGACCAGTCGAGTGGCGATTTGTCCCTTGACCGCGCTATCGGTGACCTGGATGTCGTCTCCACCCAAGCCAAGGATGCACTCGCCAAGTCTATGAGCATGCTCGGCGCCGTGTACGAGGACGTGTTCCCGTCTAGCCAACCTCCTTCGACTGTGGATGGCTTCACCGACGTCCTGGGCCCGGGAACTTCGACTATGATGAACTTTGCTCGCACTTTGACGGTACGCGGCTCAGAGACCACCCTCAAACTCCTTTTAGGTCATGGGATAGAAGGTGACTTCGAAGCCGCTTTGTCTGACTTCCCTCGCAAGCTGGGCGGGAAGCTGGTGTCCCTAAAGCATGTGAACAAGCCAGCCGCGAAGTTGGCTGAAATATTTATGACTACCATGGAGCGCCGGCAAGCAGAGGTCGCCGCCCGTGCGAGTAGGGCTAGGTCGGAGTCGATGTCTGAGAAGTAGGGCAGCCGCGCCTTTTTATGCCTTGTAATTAAACTTATGACCATGCGAGTATGCATGTGCTTTTGCTACCTTTGTATGAATTTATTTACCTCGTTATGATCCTACTTGTAAGGCTGTGTGTTGTTACTCGCCTAAGCTTTGTGAAGAGTTTCTCATGAAACTTTTATGATGTTTGGAATAGAAACGGCCAGCCGCCACTGTATCCAGCTCGTCGCGGCATCGTGCCCCTACTCGATCTCGAGCTCAGGTGGCAAACGATGCCGCAGTTGATGGGGGGATAATAACCCGGTAGGCCCATGAAGAGGAAAGCATGACCTGCCAGGCAGGAGGCCCGGCCAGGCCAGCTAACCATCGGCATGGGCCGGGTTATGTCGCTGGGACAGTAGGTTTGACGGTAACCCGGTTCAGGAAGGAAATGTTCTAGAAGACCAGAGGCGGTTCGGGACTTGGAGGACACGAATGCCAGAAGAACTAGAGTAGGACTCCGAGTCTGGGTAGAACCCATATTTACCTTGTAAAGCGCCAGGAGATCTGGACATCTATATAAGCCAGTCCCTGAGCCCTAGTTAGACAGAACCTTTACGATCCAAGCTTAGGCGAGAGAACCGTAGAGAAACATACGCTACCTTGTAACCTAGATCGAGATCCGGCTCTGTTGTCGTAGCCGGGTCATCGAGATCGAGATCAATAATAAGATAGCAGGAAGTAGGTCTTTATCTCCAATGGAGAGGCCGAACCTGGGTAAACCTTTGGGCTTTTTAATGGATTGCCCTTAGAGACCTCCTCAGACTCAGTTTTGCACTTAGTGTGTTCGCAACTGCTATAGTTTGCCCCAAACGGCAAGTTTGAAATCTATTCCGTCTGATGGCGTTACTGACAGTGGGCCCTGAACTTACAGGTGGGACCGCCTAACTGCCTATGTGCCCGAAACTTACAGGAGATTTGAACAGTGCAAAATTCGAATTTTCAAGTTTCAAAAAAAAATTTGTGAAAAAATTCCAGATGTTGCTAATGATTAGTTATACTCATGTTCAAAATTTGAGTGTGAAATATTGTATAGTTTGGTCTGTATAAAAATGACAAATTTCTAGATTTGAGATCTAGATCTAGATCTAACCGGTGCAAAATTCGAAAATTTCAACTTTCGAAATTAAATATGAAAAAAAATCCCGGATGTTGTTAATGATTCTTTTGGGTTTCATCTCCATAAGAGTGGCTGGGTTTTTTTTCCGTTGGCTTGCCAAGCCTATCACAACCATCCTACTTTATCCGGGCTTGGGACCGGCTATGTTGAGACAACATAGGCGGAGTTAGACAACACAGAGCGTGAAATATTACGTCGTTTGGTCTGTGTAAAAATGACAAATTTCTATATCTGAGATCTACATCTAGATCAAGATCAAAACAGTGCAAAATTCGAAAATTTCAACTTTCGAAATTAAATGTGAAAAAAATCCTGGATGTTGTAAATGATTATTTATACTAGTGTGCAAAATTATAGCGCGAAATATTGTGTCGTTTAGTCTGTGCGAAAATGAAAAATTTGTAAAATATTGTGCTATACGTGAGTTGATGGCTGGCTAGCTAGCTCTTATATGTGAACGCCGCAGTGCTCGTTTCACCTGCGTCTGACCTCACTTTTCACTCTATCGTGCTCAGCGTGAGCCGAGCGTCCTAACGTGCAAGGTGTTACGCGAGAGAGAGGGTTTTCTCCATGATCACAAGCCCGCTCAAGGTGTTCGACAATAGTCTGACGGCGCCGCCCGCTCGTGATCGTGGAGAAACCCTCTCTCGCGTAACATTTTGCCCGTTAGGACGCTCGGCTCATGTTGAGCACGATAGAGTGGAAATTGAGGTCGGACGCAGGTGAATCAAGCACTGTGGCGTTCACGTATACGAGCCAGCCAGCCATCCATCAACTCACGTATAACATAATATTTTACAAATTTGTCATTTTCACACAGACTAAACGACATAATATGTCATTCTATAATTTTGCACACTAGTATAAATAATCATTAACAACATCCGGGATTTTTTTCACATTTAATTTCAAAAGTTGAAATTTTCGAATTTTGCACTGTTTTGATCTAGATCTAGATCTAGATCTCATATATAGAAATTTGTCATTTTACACAGACCAAACGACGTAATATTTTGCGCTCTAATTTTGCACACTAGTATAAATAATCGTTAACAACATCCGGATTTTTTTCATATTTAATTTCAAAAGTTAAAATTTTCGAATTTTGCACTGTTTAGATCTAGATCAGATCTAGAAATTTGTCATTTTTATAGAGATCAAACTATACAATATTTCACACTCAAATTCTGAACACGAGTATAAAATAATCATTAGCAACATCTGGAATTTTTTTCACAATTTTGTTTTTGAAACTTGAAAATTCAAATTTTGCACTGTTCAAATCTCAGATTCAGATTCCCAAATTCAAAAATTTAAACATTTTCCTGAAATTATTAAATCTATGACCTATGGGTCCCACAAGTCAGCAGACCTGACGGAGACGGCAAGAGTCACGGAACGAATCCTTGCGCACAGACTAGGGCAAAACTGAAGTCCATTTGCGACTGAGGGTAAAACTGAGGTCATGGACACAACTGAGGGCAGCCTGATAATTAACCCTAAACCTTTTATCCCGACAATGTTAAACAATCTCCCAGATACCAGAGTCGCCTTGCCCATCAACTCAAGCTACCCCAAAGTAGCATCTGCCGTGTTATCTACCCGACCACAGTTGGCGCCGTCTGTGGGAACCGTGTCCAAAGGTGTCACCATCATGGGAGAAGCGATGCAAGGAGTGGAGAATTTCGTTTTCGGCGAGATCACCCTCAACTCGCAAGGAGAGCCCATCGTTGATGATTCTGGCTGGGGCCGGAATCAGATCTACTTGAATCAGGTGATGTTATTCCAATTGGCAAGTTTAACGTTTTTCTTGGTATGATTGCAACTAGATCTGCTAGTGATGGAGAATATGAATCTGTGTCAGGAGCCGCCACAATTGTTCAATCTGACGGAGAGGAATCAGTTGGTACGGCTAAAGATGAGCAGCCCCTGGATGTACACGAGGAACGATCGGAAAACCCGGCTCAAATCCCGGGTAATGTGGTGGACCATGCAGATTCAGAATCGATCTTGCCCCTGTTTGAAGGCCGGTTCGGATATGGAGCAGAAGAAGAGGATGAAGAGGAGCAAGAGTCCAGCCCAAGCCCGGTTAGGAGGGTGGCGGTTTACACCGCCCCTTCGATCAACGCGGGAGCATCACCATCAACGGCCGTGCCACCTGCTTTTAGTCCGGGACAAAAGCAGCAACAATTGCCACCAGTACTGGAGCTGGCGGGTCAAAGAGTTGATGGAGACCCGGCTTCGGTGTCAGAGGAAAGTGAAGACACGGCGCGTTACAGGAACAGCTTCGGTTTTCTCAATAACCGGGCTCAGGGTGAGGAAAGAAACAACACAACTGGGGCCCAGGCCTTGTTTAACAATGGCCTGGTCCTAGATCCATCAGCACTTACGAGGATGGTTACCCCAGAAAACGCAGCAGCTAGACCTATAGAGTTGGATACAGCGCGCCGGGCTTTGGAGCAGATGCGCAGAGACACAATGGCAGAGAAGCAAGATATGGAGGTTAGGCGAAAGCAAAAAGAGGATGAGGAAAATCGTCTCAATGAGATGACCAGGGCACACCGGAGGAGGCATCAGAGCCGGCTGACTCAAGGAGAGAATGTCATAAATCCAGCGGTATTGTTTAGGACCCCAGAAGATCAACCAATTGATATAACTCAGGTGGCTCCAGTTGTTAGAACGAATGCAGAACCAGGAAGAGAAACAGGAAGAGCTAGAGTTACAGCTGCAGCGCTGCCGGGTCTTCTCGCTGGGGAGCCAGGGGAAATCCGGGTCTCCCGCCTAGGACGCCAAGGTTCCACACGCCGGTGGGCCATTTTTCCAATCCAGCAGATAACGTGTACGCTGCAACTTTAGCACTTGACCGTATTCCATTGGGAGACTCGCCAGCAGAGATTAAAGCTCGGCGTGCCATTGACATGTTGCGCACTGCGGTTGTTCAGCAAGTCCAGTATTCGAAGGAGAAAAGCGCGCTTTATTCTACAACTTATCGTAGTAAGAGTCGCCACGGTGGGAACCCGCCAATGGTCGGGTTTGCCGCGGCACAGCAGCAAAACCCGCCCCAGCAGAACCAGAACAATCAGCAGCACCAACCTGCCCCTGTAATTTCTGTGGCTCAGCAGCTAGTCAATAGATCCCGAGCAGGAAGAAGTGCAGCTAATGCAAACCCGGCAGTACCTGCCGCTGGAGTACCACAAGGAGGACCGGGTCCCGTGCCGGCAGCGTCTGCAAGCTCGCCGGGTAACAACAATTTTTTGACAAGTTCTTCTAACTTAGCTGGGCCAAAGTGTCTTTCAGATGCCATTAGAGCGGAGCCTTTCCCTAAGAAGTTCAAAGAGCCAAGCAAGATTTCCAATTACGAGCCAAGCATGGACCCGGCAAGCTGGTTGAGCAGCTATGAGATGGCAATGTGTATACGCAATGCCACAGAGAATGTTTGTGCAAAGTACATGTATTTGATGATGGGTGATGGTAGCGAAGTTGTGGTTCAAGAATCTGCCAGAGAGATCTATTAGTTCCTGGGATGAGTTGAAAACAATTTTTATCAAGCACTTTCAGGGTACGTGCAAGCGATTATTTTCCATTGAAGATCTTGATCGTTCAAAGTTGGATGTTCAAAGTTGCACTAATTACCGTGGAATCAAGTTGATGAGTCATACAATGAAGCTATGGGAGAGAGTCATTGAGCACCGTTTAAGAAGATTGACAAGCGTGACCAAAAATCAATTTGGTTTCATGCCTGGGAGGTCTACCATGGAAGCCATCTTCTTGGTACGACAACTTATGGAGAGATACAGGGAGAAGAAGAAGGATCTTCATATGGTGTTCATTGACTTGGAGAAGGAGTATCATAAGATACCACGGAATGTCATGTGGTGGGCATTGGAGAAACACAAAGTCCCAACAAAGTACATTACCCTCATTAAGGATATGTATGATAATGTTGTGACAAGTGTTCGAACAAGTGATGGCGACACCGATGACTTTCCAATTAAAATAGGACTGCACCAGGGGTCAGCTTTGAGCCCTTATCTCTTTACTTTGGTGATGGATGAGGTCACAGGGGATATACAAGGAGATATCCCATGGTGTATGCTCTTTGCGGATGATGTGGTGCTAATTGACGATAGTCGGGCGGGGGTTAATAGAAAGTTAGAGCTGTGGAGGCGGACTCTAAAATCGAAAGGTTTTAGGCTTAGTAGAACCAAAACTGAGTACATGAGGTGCAGTTTCATTACTACTAGGCACGAGGAGGAAGAGGTTAGGCTTGATGGACAGGTGGTACCTGAGAAAGACACCTTCCGATATTTGGGGTCTATGCTCCAGAAGGATGGATGTGAGTCATCGAATCAAAACTGGTTGGATGAAGTGGTGCCAAGCTTCTGACGTCCTCTGTGATAGGAAAGTGCCACAAAAGCTAAGAGGCAAGTTCTATAGGACGGCGATTCGACCTGCGATGTTGTATGGCGCAGAATGTTGGCCTACCAAGAGACGGCATATCCAACAGTTAGGTGTAGCGGAGATGCGCATGTTGAGATGGATATGTGGCCACACAAGAAAAGACCGGGTTAGGAATGATGATATACGTGAGAGAGTTGGGGTAGCACCAATTGAAGAGAAGGTTGTCCAACACCGTCTAAGATGGTTTGGTCATATAGAACGTAGGCCTCCGGAAGCGCCATTGCATACCGGACGGATAAAGCGAGATGAGAATGTTAAGAGGGGTCGTGGTAGGCCAAACTTGACATGGGAGGAGTCTGTTAAGAGAAATCTGAAGGATTGGAATATCACCAAAGAACTAGCCATGGATAGGGCTGCGTGGAAGTTAGCTATCCATGTGCCAGAACCATGACCTGGTTTCGAGATCTTATGGGTTTCAACTCTAGCCTACCCCAACTTGTATGGGAAAAAAAGGCTTTGTTGTTGTTGTTGTTGTTGTTGTTGAAGATCTTGATCGTTGTGTACAGAGGAAAGGTGAGTCAGCGCGTCACTGGATGGGCCGGGTCACGGAAATCATGCACTCCTCGTCAGGTATCGAGCCCAAGGACGCAATTTCATCGATGGAGAAAACTTGCTAGTACGCTCCCTTGGTCCAGAAGCTGGGTCGCATGAAAGAGGGACACCGGGTTAGGCCTGTTACTATGGCAGAGTTGATGGATGCGTGCAACAGACACGCAGCCACGGACAAGACCCAGGATGATAGTGAGGAAGAAAAAGGGAAAGGTACTGCGAATAATGGAGGAAGGAGCAACAATGGCCCGGGAAACAATAACAATAATAATCAGAATCAGCACAAGCGTGGGCATCAGGAGGGAAACTCAGAGTTAGTGGCAAACGCAAATGCCGGGTTTCAGAGGCAAAGGATGGACATAAATTATCAGGAAAACAGGGGTTATCAGGAAAACAGAGGTTATCAGGGAAACAATGGGAATTACAGTGGTGGAAATAGTTATCAAGGATCACGTCCAATGAGCACTGAAGAGGCCTTCAGGATGCCGTGTCCTCATCATAGCAAGAACGGCAGACCCGCCAATCATTCATTGGCCCAGTGTGTGGATCTGAACAGGTGGAAAAACAATGAAATTCAGAGAGCTTTGCAAGGAGCAAACAGAGGTGGAGGACCCGGCCCGAGTGTTAACCCGGCCGCGGCGCCTTTAACTGGAGCAAATGCGGTACCTACTGGCAACACAGGACCCGGCCAAAATACAGGTAACCAGGGTGGATTCTCAAACCAGCCAAGGCAACTTGGCCAATATCATATATATACTAGTGGCACGACCAAGAGAGAGAGAAAGATAGTCAAAAGGGCAGTTAACTCAGTGGCTGCAGGCATGCCAAGGTATTTAAGATGGTCAGAGCATGGTATTACGTGGAGTAGAGCAGATCACCCGGGTGTGGTGGAACATCCGAGTCTGCTTGCTTTAGTTGTGGCTCCTCAGGTTCATGGCTTCGAGCTAAAGAAGGTTTTGATGGATGGTGGTAGTAGCATTAACATCCTGTATTGGGAGACATTTGTACGCATGGGTCTGAAGGAATCACAGTTACAGAAAACGTCAACGGTGTTTCATGGTATAGTTCCTGGGAAATCAGCTACACCGGAGGGAAAAATTTCATTAGAAGTTGCTTTTGGCGAGTCTATCCATAACTTTAGGTCAGAGTGGTTCGCTTTTGAGGTGGTGAAGTTTCCAAGTCCTTATCACGCGTTGTTCGGAAGGCCGGCTTATGCCAAGTTCATGGCAATGCCGTGTTATGTGAATTTGCAGCTGAAGATACCGGGTCCCAAGTGGATCATCACAATTCATGGTAACAGAGAAATTGCAGCAGAATGTGACGAGGAGATGCGGCCCTGGCGGAGCGAACTTGTGCTAGTGAGGAGTTGAAAGTTTACAGGTCTAATCTGGACCCGCAGGACAACAAGGCACTCAAAAAACTAACAACAGAAGATGACAGGGCAAAGTTTAAAGCAGCAAAAGATACCAAGATGGTGGATTTTGTGCCTAGGGATTCCTCCAAGCAATTCGCCATAGGGACCAGCCTAACTGATAAATAGGAAAGTGCGCTCATCGAGTTCATCCGTGAGAATCAGGATGTTTTTGCATGGACACCCAGTGACATGCCAGGCATTCCTACTGAACTCGCTGAGTACCGTTTACATGTTGATCCAAAGGCAAGGCCGGTAAAACAAGGTTTGAGAAAAATGAATGCAGAGAGAAGAAAAGCTATAAGAGAGGAGATAGCCCGGTTATTGGAAGCCGACTTTATCATGGAGGTTTTTCACCCAGAGTGGTTGGCTAACCCGGTTTTGGTCCTAAAGAAAAATAATGAGTGGAGGATGTGCATCGATTTTACAAGTCTCAACAAGCATTGTCCAAAGGACCCGTTTGCGCTGCTGCGCATTGATCAGATTGTTGACGCAGTGGCAGGCAGCGAGCTCTTGTGTTTTCTGGACGCATATTCAGGTTATCATCAGATTAGGCTTAATAGGCAGGGTTGGGAAAAGACATCGTTCATCACCCCCTTTGGTGCTTTTTGTTACAATACCATGACTTTTGGGTTGAAGAACGCAGGAGCAACTTATCAGAGGTGTATTCAAAACTGTTTTCATGATCAGATTGGGCGCAATGTGCATGCTTATGTGGATGATGTGGTGATCAAGTCAGAAAAAGGCGGGTCATTTATTAGTGACCTTACAGAAACATTCAAAAATTTGAGGAAGTACAAGATGAAGCTCAATCCTACAAAGTGTGTGTTTGGAGTTCCAGCGGGAAAGTTGCTTGGTTTCATTGTGTCAGAGCGTGGAATTGAGGCAAACCCGGAAAAAATCAGACCCATCCAAAGTTTGAAAAAACCAGAGGAACTGGCAGATGTTCAGAAGTTGACAGGTTGCGTGGCTGCGCTAAGCCGGTTTATATCCCGGCTCGGATAAAAAGCAATCCCTTTGTATAAGTTACTGAAGAAAACAGACAACTTTGTGTGGAATCAGGAAGCAGATGGGGCATTTGAAGCTCTGAAGAAACAGTTATCAGAAGTGTCGGGTTATGATAAATAGATTAACCCATGGCTCACAAGTGTAATGCGACTTATAATCAATGGGCTTGCACGGAGGTGGGCCGACACGAAGAGTCGCAGCACGGTGTAAGAAGAATCCAGAAGATCCAAGATGGCTTAACTTGGAAGGCACGAAGAGTAGTCTCTAAGTAATACCATTGTAACCTGACGAACCTCTGGTTATATAAAGATGACTCACATTACTTAGACAACGGGCTCAAAAACCCTAGATCTCATACATCCAGAGATAGGCGACTTCACTCATCGATCGCCAACACCTTGTAACACCATATTCATATCAATATCAATCTAGGATAGGCAGGACGTAGGTCTTTACCTCACATTGAGGGGCCAAATCTGGGTAAAAAACATTGTATTCCTCGTGCCCTGCGATCTTACGCTCGGAGACGATTGACTCGCGCAATCCCACACCTACGAAGTCATCCATGACATCTGACATGACAAACCCACGACAGTTGGCGCCCACCGTGGGGCCTGCGGTCAAGAGCGTCACGTTCCACGCTGGATCTGTGCCAGGGACGGAGGATCTTGTCATCAATTCAAGCTCGGCGACTTCATTGCCACGCCGTTTCGAGCTCGGCGATATCAACATCTACATCAAAACTACAAGACAGCAGAGAACGCTCGTGCTGCGGCTGTCCCCGACGACGTCTCGGGAAGAATATCAACGATCTCTTCGGTGGAAATATGCGAAATCAAGTCACCCATCAGCTGGTAAAATTGCGTTGAATTCCAACGGCTGGATCTCCCTGGGCGACTCATATGCTAACACAGGTCAGAACCCTGACAAAATTCTGCGCGATCTCGGGAAAACAATTACCCAGTTCGACTCGGACATCAATTCGAAGATCCCTCTGGTGGAAGGTTGCGGAACACAATCCCGCAGCACTACCACAAATTTGAGACAATTCCAACGGCTGGATCTCCGTCGGCGACTCACGCACTGCAGCGAGTTTGTATCTAGGCAAGTTCGCGAATTCTCCGCTGGCGACGTCTCCAACAACGGCGACTTGTCATACCGGCGCCCGGGGACTCGACAACAACACCGTCCCCGAGCGTACATAAGATCATGTCTACAGGATCAAGAACGTCAAACAAATTCGCGTACGTGTGGCTCCAGCAGGTGACGCTTACACGTGCGGCTCAACGATCAGATCAGTGTCGACGCAATCATTACGAGGTAAACAAGGTCTCGGTTGAATCACCCGAGCTTCCACAGCAGAATTTACAGAAAGAAAGGATATTAAGGAGTACTTCGAGTTGGATTTGGATTTGCCTTGCTACGCTATGTATTCGACCTGATCGTACGACTCAAAACGAGCTAGGACACTTGCCGACTCAAAACAGCATAAGGCCAAGCAGAACCGAAAGCAAATCTCGTCGTAATGGAAGGAAAGACAACTCGTATCAGACCAGGAGTCGGAACAGTGGCTACCACGTGACCATATTCTCTACTGGACCAAAAAGCTTTGCACTAGAGCCGATCGATGCATGTAAAGAAAGCCGCACGGATCCAAGACACTAGCCAAAGGAGGAAAAACGAAAATCAAGTTGCTAGCAATTGCTCCGATCATCCAATGGATTACTCAAAGGAATCAAATACTACCGGGTCAAAGGAAGGAAATCGTGAGCAGGACAAATAAAAAAGGGGCAAAACCGATTGCTACCTCTATTCACGTGATTCAGTCAAGCCAAGGAAAAATGAAAACAGCCGGCCTACAAAGCAATGACCGCGGCGACTTATCTTCAAGACTCAGCCACGCAGCCTGGCACGCCGACTCAAAATATTTCCAGAAACCATTACCGACTCACCGCAGGCTACTTTCGTTTCATCGCGGCTCACCACTGCGGCCAGTGCTGACTTCATCCCAACACGGCTGGACTCGCCAAACATCATGATTATCTCTATTGACTAGCCATGGTCGACTTCAAAATACCATCGTGGCCTACTTTGTCTATGATGAATCGGCATCTATGATCCGTGGATCATATCGCGTCATCAACATCAGGGACATAAAAATAAGCTAAGTTGCTTTCACGCTTAAATTTCATAGCTTTCTGCTTTTACCAAAAAGATTGAGTTTCACCTTCGAGTTATCGGGGCTGCATATCTAGCTTATTATGCCTCTTATCAATATCTCTGCGATTCAAATTATATCATGTCGCAGACTTTATCATATCAGTTTTTAAGATTTAATTACATCCATTTCTCAAAGTTGGGTTTCTTATAACCCGCAATACATTTATCAAATTAGAGTTCTTATAACTTGCATTGCATTTATCAAAGTCTAGCTCTTTACAGCTTGCATTAAAATTATCGCATGATAAGAATTTTATTTGCACCTGCAAACGAACATCTTTACATATAAAGATCACCATTACATGTTCAAGTGTTGGTATTTGAGCACTCATTATGTCAGCTCATGATTTATCATTATATCATTTCGCAAGTCATCACCAACTCATTGTCATATCATTTTATGAGTCGCCTACTGATTTAATTTCATATCATTTCATGCGTCACATGCGACTTATCATCATATTATTTTATGAATCACCTAGTGATTTACCCCATATCATTTTATGAGTCGCATACAGCTCATCATTACATCAGTTTATGAGTCCCTAACAAATCATCATCTTATCGATATTTGAGTTAAACAGGTGACTCGTTATATCAATTTTTGGGTCAAATCAGTGACCAGTGTTATCACATTCAAAACTAATTAGAGCTCGTCATGGCTATTACAGCCGATTATAACAAAAATCGATCGCCGCTTACGTGCGATCGTACTTCAGGATTGTGAAATAAAGCGGGCACCACCGGTATTCGGGGGTTTGTCATTTCGCCTCAATACGAGCCGCTGAGCCTTTATTTTCACTAATCTCTGGGTTTCATGGGGGCTTTGCAGCTTTATGAGCTCGGCTTATTCTCGTGGAATCGCTCTTTGTGGCAAATTATCCTGGTTATACTCGCCTTAAGTCAGAAGTATCTTTGCACTATGCGGCCAAAGTACTGGGGCGCGGCGTCAATCGAGCTTGATTGCCTATCATGGCCGCTCTCGACCCTGAACACGCGTTTTTACCTGGGAAATACTGAGCCGCGTGAAGACCTACTTAACGGTAATAGAGATAATTCAGAAGGGCTAAAGTACCCGCGTGTGGCGTCAATCGAGTCTGAATGCCTATCATGGCTGCCTATCATGGCCGTTCTCGACCCTGAACACACATTAGATCTGGGAAATACTGAGTCAAGTACCATATGCTATCATGCATCGTACCATTTGCTATCATGCATCTTACCAGTTGTTATCATGCAGCTATTTATTATCATGCAAAATACAACTTGCAATCATGCAAAATACAATTCGCTATCAGGCAAAGTATATTATGATATCATGCAGATTATAGTATGCTATCATGCAGGTCACAATTTACTATCACGCAGGATACCGTATGGTATCATACGGAGTACTAACATTTTATCATTATCCTTATCAGCCGCCAAGGCTAACATATTATCATCATGTTATCATCATTGCTTCCTTTGGGGCTTTGCCTTTTGAATTTCGGGAGCTTATAACTCAGCCATATGGGTTTAAACTAGCATGACCAGATTTTTTATGATTGGGATGATAATTCCTGATATCGGCTGTTGAAGCCGCCATTATTTTCTTATATACAGCCACATCAAGTGGAATTTTTAAGGACTATTTCTTAATTTATATCTAGAATATTTACTGGGATTATCTTTTATCCTAGCATCTCAACTAATATTTCACAGTTTGGAGTTTATATGCGGCTCTGCCCTACTCCAAGTATCATTATTTTCTTGCGGCAAAATATTTTCTCAATCTGTTGCAGGATCAAATTGCAACGATAAGCCATCAAGCAGGATAATGAAATCATGCCTGCTTAATGCCTGGGGGCTAGGACAATTAAATTTTTGTCCAACTTGTGATATTTTTGAGTCCCGAGCAGCATGATCGTGCATACAACTCGGCCCTCGGGGGCTACACATCCACCAGTATCCGCCGGTCTTTATTATATTCATATATCATGTTTATATGCATATCTCATTTTTTGCAGCGCATGGAAATATATATATACATCTGCGAGTCAAATTAGCGACTCACAACTTTTTTTAATTCAATCAGTGGCCATATGCCCTTGAGCTGCCATGTTTCAACATGCATTCAGATGGCTCGTCATGATAACATGATAGATTATTATTCTAATGATTGACCAGCTTATTTATGCTTATGGTCTTTTTATGCTTCGATGTCTATGACTCTGCACCTTATACGCATTTGGCTGATATATCTTGATACTCATAAGTTATTATTCTTATGATTTCAGCTCAGTCTTGCATCTAACAGGACAAGGTGGTTTTCACCAAAGGCTCCACTGACATCTTACATAATTTCAGTGGAGAACTTACCGCAATTGTGCAGCTTCAATGCGACCAAGACATAAGTGTTCAAAGGCTTGTGATACTACATCAGCGGCTAAATAAGCCGCAAAACTAGCGACTCATCGCTTCTACATCAGCGGCTCAAGAAGCCGCAACACTTGCGACTCAACATCAGCGAATCACCAAGCTCTACAATCGCAAGCCCGCAAGATCATCATCAAGACAGAATCTTCCGCCTGATTCAACGAATCACCCGGAAGCTTGGGGGCTAATGTCAGGGTTATGATAAATAGATTAACCCGCGGCCCACAAGTGTAATGCGACTTATAATCAATGGGCTTGCACGGAGGTGGGCCGACACGAAGAGTCACAGCACGGTGTAAGAAGAATCAAGAAGATCCAAGATGGCTTAACTTGGAAGGCATGAAGAGTAGTCTCCAAGTAATACCATTGTAACCTGACGAGCATCTGGTTATATAAAGAGGACTCGCAGTACTTAGACAACGGGCTCAAAAACCCTGGATCTCATACATCCAGAGATAGGCGACTTGACACATCGATCGCCAACCCCTTGTAACACCATATTCATATCAATATCAATCTAGGATAGGCAGAACGTAGGTCTTTACCTCACATTGAGGGACTGAACCTGGCTAAAAAACATTGTATTCCTCGTGCCCTGCGATCTTAAGCTCGGAGACGATTGACTCGCGCAATCCCACACCTACGAAGTCATCCATGACATCTGACGTGACAAACCCACGACAAGAAGCGCCAGTTCTGGCGGCCCCGGGTCCCAAGGAACCCATGTTGTTATACGTCGCTGCCGGGCCTCAGGCTGTGAGTGTTGTGGTGGTGGTCGAGTGTAAGGAGGAAGGCAAAGAAAACCCGGTTCAGAGGCCAGTATATTATGTCAGTGAGGTGTTATCAGAGGCAAAGCAGCGCTATCCACACTGACAGAAACTAGTGTTTGGCGTTTTCATGGCAAGTAGAAAGTTGAAACCATATTTTCAAGAGCATCCAATTACAGTGGTCAGTTCAATACGCTTAGAAGATATCATCAGAAATTCAGAAGCTACAGGAAGAATTGCCAAGTGGGCAATAGAGATGGGGCCTTACCACATTGATTATGTGCCTCACACAGCTATCAAGTCTCAAGCATTGGCTGATTTTCTTAATGATTGGACACAGTTGAGTGCACCACCCTTACCCCGGGTCTCAAGCCTTGGGTCATGCACTTTGACGGGTCTATGCAAGCACAAGGTTCAGGAGCTGGAGTTGTGTTAACTTCTCCCATGGGTGATAAGTTGAGCTATGTTTTGCAGATTCACTTCGATTGTTCTAACAATGTGGCAGAATATGAGGCCTTGTTGCATGGTTTGCGTATGGCAAAGGAGATGAACATCAAGCATATCAATTGCTATGGAGATTCAGATCTTGTGGCACAGCAAGTTTCAGGAACATGGGATAGAAAAGATGCGACAATGGCGGCTTACAGAAGAGAGGTGGACAGGGTAGCCGGGTTTTTCTCAAGCTATCAGGTGGATCATATTGATCGCAGAAAAAATGATGCTGCGGATGCTTTTTCAAGACTCGGCTCACGCCGAGAGCCGGTTCCACCTAATGTTTTCTTGGACAAGCTATGGACTCCATCAGTCAAGCTTCAGGACGTGGAAGAACTGGCGGGTCAGGAAGACCCGGATTCGTAGTTAGTAGCAGTAACTCACGAAATTCCAGAGTGGACAGAACCATACTTGGCGTATCTTTTGCGTGGAGAGCTGCCAGAGCAGGAAGTTATATCCCGGCAAATTGTGCGCCGGGCTAAGGCTTACATGGTTATTGATGGCGAGTTATATAAGAGAAGTGTTTCCGAAGTGTTTCAGAGATGTGTGTCTGGAAAGGAAGGCCGGCAAATTCTGAAAGAGATTCATGAGGGAGATTGTGGTCATCATGCTTCAACAAGGTCTTTAGTAGCAAAAGCTTTCAGACACGGTTTCTTTTGGCTCACAGCCCAGGCAGATGTAGAGCGTCGGGTAAGCAGATGTGATGGTTGCCAGAGATACGCAAGGCAAATTCATGTGCCGGCTCAGGAGTTGCGAACAATACATTTGAGTTGGCCCTTTACAGTTTGGGGGCTTGATATGGTGGGTCCTTTTAGCATGTCTCCTTGCAAGAAAACCCACCTCTTGGTTGTCATTGATAAGTTTACGAAGTGGGTTGAGGTGATGCCTGTTACAAATTGTGAAGCAGCTACATCAGTCAAGTTTTTGAAGAAGATCATACACAGGTTTGGGTATCCCATAGTATCATCACAGACAATGGCACTAACATGTCCCTTGGTGAGATGGCAAAGTTCTGTGGAAACCAGGGCATTCGTTTAGACGTTGCTTCAGTTGCTCATCCGCAGGCCAATGGACAAGTAGAATGAGCAAATCAGGAGTTGCTTCGAGGTTTGAAACCACGTCTCCGGGTCCCTGTATCAGAGCCGCCAGAGCGTGGGTTGAGGAGTTGCTATCAGTAGTTTGGGGGATCAACACAACACCAAACAGATCCACCAAGATGACCCCTTTCTTTATGGTGTATGGGGCAGAGGCAGTTTTTCCAAGTGATATAATTCATGACTCGCCTCGCGTGACGGCTTACGTTGAAACAGAAAACGAGAAGACCCGGCAGGATTCTGTGGACCTGCTAGAGGAGAATAGAGAGCAAGCATTGGAGAGATCAGCAGTATATCAGCAAGATTTGAGGTGGTATCACAGTCGCCGGGTTAAAACTCGCACTTTCCAGGAGGGAGATTTAGTGCTGCGATGGACGCAATCCAAGGAAGGGATGCACAAGTTATCTCCTCCTTGGGAAGGGCCATTCATCATAAGCAAGAAATTGAACAATGGTTCATATTATTTGGTGGATGCTAGAGTAAAGTCGAGTCTGTAAATGACACAGCGCACTCTACCTTTTCATTGGAGGAGCGTGAGCGGCCATGGAACATTGCCCAGCTGCGCCCATACTATACTTAGCATGAGAAAGAGATATGAGATGTAACACACGATGTAACAGGCAACAGGTTTCAGACGCGCTCTTTTCCTTACCAGGGTACCTACGGGGGCTGGAAGGTTTTTAATGAGGCGGCTTGCTGACCTAACCTTTTCTATCAATAAAGTAAAGATTGAACACAAATTTGTCTTGTTTCAGTCTCAGTTTACATTGGCAAGACAGTTATTTTTCGTTTAATGTATGCCATAATAGTCCTTTGTTCAGCTTGGTCTTGGGGGCTGGTCATTGAGGTGGCAAAGTTTTTCCCCAAGACCCGGCTCGCACGATTATCCAGGTCTCGAAATTTTTGTGACCCGGTAAGAGCAATTTTTAGCGTTAGTATTGTGGATTTAGTAGCATGCATGTTAAATATCAGTTGCTTATGTTTTCTGTTTTAGAACAAGTATTACCGTTGCTTTTTATCTTTGAGGACGCCCAGAGAGCGCGTCCCACCAGTATATGGATCAATGGGGTAATGTTGCATAGTTAAGCCATTACTTTATAAACATTGATCCAGGTCTTGGGGGCTCTTACTCGAATAGTTTGCAACTGCAATCCCAAGACCCGGCTTTTATGCCACTAGTTTATTCTTGGTTATCTTGCTGTTGAGCTGATGTGACTCGCAATTATATGGCCTGATTGCTCACCTGGAAATTCAATCAACCATGAGGCCCGTTGGGACTTGGTTCGACCCTGTTTTTCTCAGCGAAGTTGCGACAGGGTATCCATGCGAAAGCCGGCTCACAGTTAAAGAAATCAAAAGGGTCATCAAAACCACAGAGAAGTATCATCACACAAAAGTTTCAAGTAATACAAGCAAAGTTTCAAAGGTGTGCTACTACACCACTGCAAGCAAGAGATAGTATCGCTAAGTTATTACAAAAGCTTGCCCGAAGAGCCGAATAAAATTGTTTTTTTGCAGAGATGAAAGCATCTGCATAAGTTTTTCAAGCCTCGGCTTCAGGAGCCGGGTCACGGGGAGGTGAGCCGGATGGTCGTTCCTCGGTGGTTTCCGCTGGGTCATCTTCCTCGGCGACCGCCGGGTTAGCTTCTGTCTCCTTGGTCTCCTTGGTCTCCTTGGCCTTTGGCCTTGATCTTGCGCCGGGTGACGTGTTGAAGTGATTGGAAGTAGTTTTCATCATCTTCTTCAACCGTGGCCCATGATGGAGGAGGAATAATTGGCGTAGAAGAGCTGGGTGCAGTGGAGGTACCGGGAGCAGTCTTTGCTGGATCAATGGAATCCTTGTAGCTTTGCAGGAGATCGATGCGTTGTGGCTCGTCATCCATGATCTCATCATTTTCGGTGTATCCAAACTGCAACGTGGTGAGCTTCATTTTGCTGGCAATCACGGTGGCAACGTGCCGGGTTTGCTTCACAACCCGGGAGTAGCACTTCTTGTCAATTCCTTGCCATCAGCGTTGAATTGGGGAAAACCATTCTTCAGGGGAGCCGGGTTTGGCTGGGATGGTAGGCCTTTGCCAAAGCAAGACCTCGCATCACCCCGGCCCTGCATGCAGATCTCTTGAGCAAATGTATCCATTGTGGCATTGTTGACAGATGCCCAAGGACTTCAGTATACACGCTTGGCGGGTTCTCCCAATCCCTTGCGGCTTTGATGACCTCGCAGCTGCCAAAGTACAGTTGACGTGTCAGCGTGTACATGCATTTGATCTTCTCTGCAGCAGTTTTGCGAAGGTTCCCATCACAAGGGCCTGGGCAAGGAAAGGCATAATAGTGAGATATTAAAACCGGGTCTGCTTGTTCAGTTCAGTTCGAGTTCAAAGGAGTAATGCTTACCCACTAAGGATTCAACCATAGAGGTGATCATTTTCTTCAGCCGGGTTAGCTCGCTAGTGGTGTTATCTAGCTGCTTTTGCAGTGTGTTCAGTTGCTCCTGGAAGTTTTCCTCGTGCTCCTGCTTATCCCTCTCCAAGTCAGAGTTTTCTTGACTCAGAGCAGTGATTTTTTCTTCTAGGGCCTGAAGTTGGGTTGCATGATCAGCCCGGGTTTCAGTTTCAGCCTTCAACATTCCTTGGAGCCGGGCAATTTCTTCACTGCTTTTGCTCATGTGTTCCTGTTCACAAACAAATAGAGAATAGTATGTGGTTAAGCCTCAAGTTGCTGAAGGAAAGTTAACCCGGAACTTGGGGGCTATAAATTATAAGTTTCTCAGTGTGTAAGGTGTAGTTCCAGGTCGCCACAGGCGTGCAACCCGGCACTTGGGGGCTACATGCGCAAAAAGTTTAAAATTTTATGTGTTAGTCCCAGGAAGTTGTGGACAGCTAACCCGGCACTTGGAGGCTATAATGTCAAATTTTGTTCTGAAAGATGAGCAGTTTTAAGTGATGAAGTTTTAAGTCCCAGCTTGTTGTAAACAGACAACCCGGGCCTTGGGGGCTACAAGGTTGAAATTTTTATCTATGGCATTTGTTTTTCAAGCACCAAGCTCATCAACAAGAGATAATCTTGGAGCTTGGGGGCTAGGCAGAATATAGTTATGCAAGAGGTAGCAAGAAAAAATGAGTACCTGGTATCGTTTCTGGATCAGGGAAACAAGTTCAGTCTCCAGATTCTTGTGGTGAGAAAGGCGAGTGAAATATTCTTCGCAGAGAGACGGGACGGACATGGCATCCAGAGCCGGCAAATCAGATGAAGGAGTCGGGTTCTTTCCCTTGGCAGGAGACGCCGGGTTAGCATCTGGAGCTGGCACCTTGGCAAGAGTTTCGGGAGCACTTTGTACTGGAACGTGCCGGGTTCCAGTAACTTGTACTTCATCTTCTTTAGTTCCAGAGCCTAACCCGGGCGAATGAGTAATTGGGGAGGATTCTGGCATGGGATTAGCTGAGTTTTTTGGAGAAGCCACGGGGGTTACATGCTCCGTTGGCTCGTCTTTGTCCACCGATTCTTCAGTGTGTGCCTCCATAGGAGAAGGCTCTGCTGTTGCTGGAGCAGGAGACGCCGCTGGAGGAGATGCCGGGTCTTCATCCGCAAAAGCTCTGGCACTGGAACAAGATAGTGATTTAGTAAAACAAAAAAGGAGCAGTAAAGTATGGAGGTACAGAAAAGGTGTGTAGAGTGTCTCTAACCCGGCGTTGATATGGAAATCCTCGGGTGTGCTAACACCATCCGAGGAAGAATCTGACAAACGAGACGGTTTAGCGACCCGGATCTTGCCAGCTAAAGGGTACTGTTTGCTGGGCGTCTTCTGGAAGGATTTGGCCCAGCTTGATAAAGAGCGTTGAGGGATACCTGGGCTCAGGGAAGTGTGGCTTGTAGAAGATCGGGTTTGGCGCCTCTTGTTCGCCTCAGCCTCCTTTGTCGTGGTTTGTCATGTCAGGTGTCATAGATGACTTCGTAGGTGTGGGATTACGCGAGTCAAGCATCTCCGAGCTTGGGATCGCAGGAACAAAGATCAACACAGATTTACCCAGGTTCGGCCCCCTCAATGTGAGGTAAAAGACCTACTTCCTGCCTACCCTAGATTGGTATTGATATGATAATCGAGGTGTTACAATGGAGGCGATCCGATCTGGTACTCGCCGTATGAGCTAGGGTTTGGGGCTTGATAGCTTAACCCGCTCTAAGTCCTGCGAGTCCTCTTTATATACACAGAGGCTCGCTAGGTTACAAAAGGAATCTTCCCCATAAGGAATACATCCACAGAGGCCTACTCGGAGACTACTTGGTCTTCACGTCCTCCGGGAGTTGTCTTCTAGATCTTTCTCCTTATGGCGGTTCAATATTGGGCTTGTTCCCAAGTGGGCCTTCATCCGTGCGAGTAAGTTAAATCGCACTGGGCCGCGGGTTAATCCAGAAAGTATTCCCCCGACATTAGCCCCCAAGATTGGTTAGGACTTTACGGTGAGAATCTTCTGGCCTCTTGAAATGGTCTCTGAGCCGCACTGTAAACGTTCTGACCAATCTCCTGACTCATGCGATTCAGAGCTGTGACTCATCTGTGCGACTCATCTCTTCTTCTGGAAATATTCTGTTTCCTTTAATTGCGGACCGTTACTCTTTTTGCGGGCGCAAATTGTGCCGTTGGTTGCGAGCACAGATAATGCCGTTAGTTGCGGGCCCCTTCAGTTATAAGCTGCGGCCACCTAGGTCATTATCCATTTGCCCTGCAATCTTCTCATCCCTAGCCGCGCCGTCTTCTTCCTCGACCCAAGCCTAGTTCCCCAATTCAATCTCTCCCTCGCAATGGCGCCCAAGGCGAAGCCATCTGACAATAGGCGCCAGATCTCCTGCAACTGGGAAGGATCCTGGGTAACAGAGGAAACTCTTGCGGATCTGGCCGAGGCTGGCTTCTTGCCGCCGAAGGGGGACGGCGTCTGGCGGGCACCAGGCGATGAAATCGAGCCGCGCCCCAAGCCCAACGAGCTGGTGATGTTCGTGGAGCACGTGGAGCGTGGATTCACGCCGCCAGGTTCTCCCTTCTTCCGCAATTTGCTGCAACGCCTAGGCCTCCGTCTTCACGACATCGGGCCCAACTCAATGCTCCAGGTGAGCAATTTTCACGTGCTGTGCGAGGATTATCTTGGCATAGCCCCCAACATCGATCTGTGGCTGGCCTCGTTCACCTGCAACAGCCAACTTGTCTCCAAGGGTGGCGCCTACGTTCAGGTCGGCGCCATCTCTCTTCAGCGCCATAGGAATTCTTGCCTTCCCAAGCTAGCCCTAGCGAATCGACCCAGGGCTTGGCAAAAATCTTTCTTTTATTGCCAAGATACTTCACCGGAGGGCGAAACTCGCCTTCCCTCCTGGTCTAACACCCTCTTCGTGCCTACCGAGGCACTGAAATCAAAACCCCGCGACTCGTCCATGTCCTTCATCAATGAGTCGCTGATCAAAGTCCGCGCCTTAATAGGTCACGGTCTTACTGGCCTTGATCTTCTCTCTTGCTGGACCAAATGGCGCATTCAGCCTGTGAGTTCACGACAGCGATCTTTCCTTGAGTGCACAGGCACCTCTGCTGATGTTGATCGTATCAAAGCTTCGGACTGGAGGCCTGAGGATTGGGTGGAATTTGTCACCCGCGTGACTGAGGAGAAGGACATCTCCTTCGATAAGGTGGGGCTTGCCCCTTTCAGTGTTAACAACAAGCCTTTTGAGGTAACTCCTCTTCTCTGTCTTTTCACCTTCATAGTTGAGTCGCATTCCTTTTCTTTACACTGCAACTTATATTTCTCTCATCCAGGCTGACGAGAACTACTGGTCGCTGCCTGCGACTGTCGCCGGCACTGCTGCTCCCAAGCGTGCCGCACGAAAGAAGTTGCTGCCCACTCTAGAGGGCAGCGAGACTGCTGATATCCCTTCTGTTGCCTCTGCGGCCTCAGATGATGAAGAGACCGAACTGGACGAGGACGTGAGCCCAGCGCCAGCCGCGAGTTCTGTTGCCGCGGCTGAACCAACTCCCCGTAGAGCCTCCAAGAGGCTATCTCGTGAAGAACCAGAGGTTGATGCTCTGGAAAACCCCGAGGCCACGAAGCGTCGCAAACCTGTTACGGGCGCGATCTCCTTTGTTGCCAGGCGTGCTTTCAAAGCTACCGCCTCTGCTGAAGAAGACATGGGTCCCCACTCTGGTAATTTCTGCTGTCTTGTCATCTTGAATGCTTATTCTTTTTCCTCTACTGACACGTAAAACTTTTACTCGCAGATTCTGGGACCCAAGGCCTGTCCTCACCATCAAGTGGTGAACTTATGGCCTTTGTGAAGATGGCTCCAGAGTTAGTAACTTTTCCCTGTGCTTTCAATACTTTTATTCTGGCTTATGTTCTTCTTCTTCTCATAATGCCCTTGCTTTTTACAGAAGTGCGGCTGAACCCGCGACTGAGCCTGGAACCGCGGTTGAGCCGCATTTATCACCTGTGGCTCATACCGCCATGGTAGAGGGCGTGGCCACCACTGATGACCTGGCCACGGTTCCTGTTGTTGACACAGCCACCCAAGAGGTGGCTCTGGAGGATAGAACGGATCCCCTTATGATCCAGGACGTGGAGAGGTCAACCCCTCCTCCATAGATGTAATGGCCAAGGATGCTGATACGCCAGTGGTTGAGTCGCCAGCGGCGGACAATCTGCGGCCGCCATTCCACATGCTGAGGTTGCTTCTTCCTCCTCCACAAGCCGCGCTGAGAAACTGTCAGAGGCTATCATTGCCTCAAATGACAAGCAAGCCATGGAGCTCCGCAAGGCACTATCTGACCTGTCTGCGGCTTATAAGGTAAACTTCTATCTCCAGTTATCTGTCTCTAGCCCCCAAGGATCAAGTTTCTTCTTTGACTGTAAAGGGAGACTTGATGCTTCTCTTTTAGCTGTTTGACATATACTTACTGACTGACGTTCCCTTCATAGGAGGAACTAAGCTCCATAACAGCTGCCAAAATTGCCTTGGAAAAGCAGCTGGGGGATACTCCCTCTGAGCTGGAGAGGCTACGCGAGCTCCTTGGCCAGCGTGACGCTGAGCTAAAGAAGAGGGAAACCAGGATGGGCGAGCTATCTGATGAAAGCTTCAAGTTTTCTGAGCAAGCCAAAAATACCGAGCTGCGACTTAAAGCTGTTGAAGAGAAATTCCATGAGAGGGTCCAGCAGCTGGAGCTCCAAGTCAGCGCTCAGAAAGACGCCATTGCTGATGTCAATGAGGACGCAAGGCTGAAGGCCGTTTCCATTGGCGAACTTGAGAAAAATTGAAGAAAGTTTCTGATGCCCATAACCTCGTCCACGCCAAAGTGTGCATCATGACTCAAGAATTAACTGGTATGTATTGCGACTTGTAACTGCATCTTTTTTCTCTATTATCTTTGCCTGTGTGTTGTAGAGCTGACGGAGACATGCCTTGATGTAGGTGAAGATGCCAAGGATCAGCGCGGCAGTACTCAGGAGCAGCTGGAGTATATCCGCGATTTTTCGCGAAGAACTTGTGACGCCTTGAAATCACTGTCTAAGTGCCTGCTGCCGACCAAGCCAGTCCCTGGTGATTCTGAAGGGCTGCTGAAAAGACTGCTTAGGGCGCCTCAGTTCTTTTTGGACTGGAAAGAGTCCTCAGCTCGCACCGGCGCGGCTCATGTTCTTGCTTTGGCCAAGACGTACTATCCTTCTTTTGATGCTGCCAAGGTTGCAAAAGGTAGGCCCTCGAAGAAGGTGGATGGCACCGAACTGACGGCCTCAGAATATGCGACAACTTGGAAGGATATGCGCGGCCATGCGACTGAACTGGTGGAGGGGATTGATCTTGCGACCTATATGGGCAAGTATAACGCAGATGGAAGCAGATGGGAGAAGTTACCCGCTCCGTCGTCCAGCGCGGTGATTCCGCAGGACAAGAACCCCTCTCCAGGCGTATCCAGCTCTGCAGCCCCCAAGCCCGCGACTGAAGAGCCCTCCAGCGAGCCTGCGACTGCTCCTTCTGGCAAGCTTGGTAAGCCGCCTGTTCCTCCTTCCCACCGGCCAAAAGCTGCGCACAAGTGAAGAAGAGAAAACAATGGTTTGATGGCCTTGGCCCTTAGCGGTCTGTAATAATTGTTAGAGTTTATGTGTCATAAGACAATTTTATGGTTTGCTTAAGTACTCTTGGCAGTACATGTTTCGACCAATAGGCTGGTCCTTATGATTTGTCTCGGTTTTTCCTCACTTAGGCCCTTGCGCGGCTCAGTATTTCCCAGGTAAAAAGTGCGTGTTCAGGGTCGAGAGCGGCCATGATAGGCAATCAAACTCGATTGACGCCACACCCCCAGTACTTTGGCCGCATTGTGCAAGTCGCATCCAAGAGAGGTTGAGTATAATCACGATAAATGCCACTTGTTTGGCGATCCCAAGGAATAGGCCGCGCTAAAAAGCTGCCGCACCCCCAAGGGACCAATGATTAAAAAATAAAAGACTCACAACTCAATTGGTAGTTTGAGATGCTTTATTTCAGAATCATTATATGATACATAGGGTCGGTCGCGCCTAGGTGGCGACCAGAAGTGATGCTTGGGTCGGTTGCGCCTAGGTGGCAACCAGAATTGGGTCGATCGCGCCTAGGTGGCGATCAGAGATGTTACATGGGTCGGTCGCGCCTGAGTGGCGACCAGAATTGGGTCGGTTGCGCCTAGGTGGCAACCAGAGATGTTACATGGGTCGGTCGCGCCTGAGTGGCGACCAGAATTGGGTCGGTTGCGCCTAGGTGGCAACCAGAGATGTTACATGGGTCGGTCGCGCCTGAGTGGCGACCAGAATTGGGTCGGTTGCGCCTAGGTGGCAACCAGAGATGATACATGGGTCGGTCGCGCCTGAGTGGCGACCAGAATTGGGTCGATCGCGCCTAGGTGGCGATCAGAATTGTTGCATTGGGTCGGTCGCGCCTAAGTGGCGACCAGAATGGGGTCGATCGCGCCTAGGTGGCGATCAGAATTGAAGCTTTTTTAGCCCTGAGTGGCTTGCTTGATGATGTAAACTCTTAATAATTTTGCTGCGACTGCTGATGGCAACTCGCGATGCCTGGGATGTGTCCTTATTGGCAATGGCTCGTAGCCTTTGACTTCCTTGCCTCCCTTGCGGCTGTAATCTGAAGTCGCAAGTCAGGCAGGTGCCTCTTGGCCTTCACGATGTCATCAAAATTCTCCTGCGACTCGCGCATGGTCGCGCTCTCTGCAATGCAAGCTGCTCTGGCTATGGCCTTGTCGCCTTCTTCACATTCTTGAGCTATTCTTTTGTCGCCATTGATGGTGATGACACCTCTAGGGCCTGGTATTTTGAGCTTTAGGTACACATAGCACGGCCTAGCCATAAACTTTGCGAATGCTTCTCTGCCAAACAGCGCATGATATGGGCTCTGGAAATCTACAACCTCGAACCAAATGTACTCGCTCCTGAAGTTGCTTTGTGTCCCAAAGGCGACCTCCAAGTTAACTCGCCCCAATGGCTGGGCTGATATGCCTGGCACGACACCATGAAATGTTGTTCTTGATGGGTGTAGCTGCTTTTCTTGAAGGTTCATTCTTTTGAAGGTTTCATAATATAATATGTTGATACTGCTGCCTCCATCCATGAGTACTTTGCTCAACTTGTATCCTGCGACTTGAGGGGCAACCACCAGCGCGAGTTTTCCCTCTTCATTTATTTCTCCTGGGTGATCCTCGCGGCTCCAAATTACTGGTTGTTCGGACCACTTTAGCCATTGTGGGACGGCTGGTACTATGGCATTAACAGCCTGATTGCGTCGTCGCAGTTTTTGTTCCCTCCTTGAAGTATTCACCACAATGGTATGATACTGACCCAACTGTTTTGGGAACTGTGGCTGATCTGGCTGCGGATTTGGGACGGCGTTGTTGCTGTTGTTGCCTCCGCCATTTTTACCTTCCTCGTTGTTTTGATGATTGAAGTTTGTGTTGAGTGGCTGTCCATCCTTCCACTTTTTGTAATGATAACACTGTGCCTTCGTGTGGTTGGGTGGTTTCCCATCTTTTCCTATATGGATGTCGCAGGGGCGGTTGAAAACCTCTTCCAAATTGACTGGGTGAAAATTCCTTCCTCTGCTGCTGCTTTGTTTGTAACGAGTATTCGTATTTGCGACTAACCCTGAGTTTCCTTCTTCGTTTTTGCGCTTGTTATAACTCGTATTGGCATTGCTAGCTTGCTGTTGTTGAGGCTTGCTACTGGCCTTTTTTCCTTTGCCAGTGCTTTCCTCTTCCTCCCCATCAGATGCGTCCCTGGTTTTATCCGAGCTAGCATACTTGTTGGCCGCCGCCATTACCTCACTTAGGCTCTTGACTTTATCCTTCATGCGACCTAGTTTGTGGACTAGCGGCTCAAATTTGCAATTTTTCTCCATGACAAGGACTGCTGAACTGGGTGGTATATTGTCTGAGGAATGTATGATCTCTGCGACCCTTCTCATCCAGTGGCGACTTGACTCGCCTTCCTTCTGTACACAACGCTCTAGGTCCTCTATGCTGCAGAGTCGCTTGCATGTCCCTTGGAAATTCTTGATAAAAGCTTCCTTCATCTCATCCCAAGAGTTTATTGAATTTGGTGGCAAATTTTGTAGCCATATGTGGGCTGCGCCCTCTAACATCATGTTTAGGTAACGTGCGCAGATCTCTTCGGATGCGTTTAGGATGCTCATGCCCATCTCGTAATTGTTGAGCCAAGTAACAGGGTCCATGCTGGCGTTGTAGTTGGCGACCTTGCGAGGTCCTTTAAAATCTGCAGGAAACGGTTCAGACCTGATTCTTTCGTTGAAACAGACTGGGCCTTTGAGTCGCGACGATAGGTTGGACGAAGCTGGCCTTCCTATTGGGTTGGCCGCCGGGCGCGGCTGCACAATCTCTATAGGTTGAACTTGCTGAGGTTGATCTTGAGCCGCAGGCTGATCTTCCCTTTGTCGCCTAGCCGAGCTTGAGGTCGCAACGTGTGGCGACTCCGCGTGGATGCTTCTCTCCGCCGTTGCTCTGCTATTGTAAGGGGTGGAGTGCAGCCGTCCTGCGTGTTCGGACATATTCGCCTGCTGTATCACTGCTGTGCTCAGCATCTCAATGGCGCGCCGTGCCTCTCTGTCCATTGGCGTGTTTCCTGCTGGCGCTAATCTGGCCAAGATGTTTGTGGCTGCAAAGAGATTCTCCACCGGGCTAACATAATGTCCTTGCGGCGTGTGGAACCTTTGAGGCTGCTGTGGCGACTGCTGCACAAAGGTTGGCTGCGTCAGTGGCGGGGGCATCATGGCCCTGTTGTTAGCCGGTACTATGGCCCTTGATCCAGGTATCTCTGCTACTCTTGGTGCTGCGAAAGATGGAACCGCTGGCACGATTGATGGTACCGCGATTGCTTGAACCGCGGGCGCGGCTAACGGGGCCACTGACCGCATAACCATGGCAGATGGTGCCGTGCGCGCGGGTATCGCGACTGGAGGTTGTGCGACCCCTGACCATGCTACCGGGTGCGTCGTGTTGGTGGCGACTGATGGTACCGCAATTGCTGGTTCAATGGTGGGTGATTGGAACAGCTCCATAGGGTTCACTGTTCCTGGCTGCAGGCGACTCGCGTGACGTCTATGCGGCAAGGTGGCCTGTATTCCTTGCAGAGAATTGGTTTCCTCGATGAGTCGCAGTTGTTCCTGTTGGAGGCGCTGTTCCTCACGCGCCAGCCTGGCTCTCTCATCTGCGATTCTCTGGACCTCATCATATAGCCCGATCCTGGTAGCCTCCAATTCTGTTACTCTAGCAGCCGCGTTAACCGCAGATATTGGTGTAAACAACACACTTCCCTGTGGCGGCGTGACCGCTGCGCTGGGGGTTACCCTTGCCCCTGATTCCGCAGGCGCGACTCCAGGTGGAGTTTCTCTGTTTGCGACTCCTGAGGCCGCGACTCCTGGCGTGATCACAGCGGATGCCGCGACTCCTGATGCATCTAGCGCGGCTTGTTCTGCTGCTTCCGGCGGTGTGGGGGCTAAGCTGCCTGGTGGCATGCCCAGCCCTTCGTCTGCTTCTGTGGTCCTGTAGACCCCTTCCACGTGCCGATCTTCTACAGAGGGCGAGCCACTGTCCACAGGGCCTCCGCATAGCCTTTCCTCAAGGACATACTCAATGGATTGGCCTTCTTCGTCTTCGAGAGGCAGCGACTCGTGGTTGATAGATCCTTCTTCTTGGTCCACTGTTACCGCGACTCCTTCTTCTGAGTCGCCATGCTGCGATGGATCCTCTGACTCGCCGCCAATGAAGCCGACGAAGACGTTGATGGATCCAAAGGGGATGACGTGGCCGGTCTCCAAGTAATCTGCTTCCGGCCCCCAGCTTGAATCGTCGATGAGGGGTGTGCCATTGACCGTGATGATACGGCCAACAACGAGATCTTCAGCTCCCTTCATGGATCCTGCGCGGAACGTGACGCTTTTGACCGCAGGCCCCACGGTGGGCGCCAACTGTCGTGGGTTTGTCACGTCAGGTGTCATAGATGACTTCGTAGGTGTGGGATTACGCGAGTCAAGCATCTCCGAGCTTGGGATCGCAGGAACAAAGATCAACACAGATTTACCCAGGTTCGGCCCCCTCAATGTGAGGTAAAAGACCTACTTCCTGCCTACCCTAGATTGGTATTGATATGATAATCGAGGTGTTACAATGGAGGCGATCCGATCTGGTACTCGCCGTATGAGCTAGGGTTTGGGGCTTGATAGCTTAACCCGCTCTAAGTCCTGCGAGTCCTCTTTATATACACAGAGGCTCGCTAGGTTACAAAAGGAATCTTCCCCATAAGGAATACATCCACAGAGGCCTACTCGGAGACTACTTGGTCTTCACGTCCTCCGGGAGTTGTCTTCTAGATCTTTCTCCTTATGGCGGTTCAATATTGGGCTTGTTCCCAAGTGGGCCTTCATCCGTGCGAGTAAGTTAAATCGCACTGGGCCGCGGGTTAATCCAGAAAGTATTCCCCCGACATCCTTCTCAGCTTCTTTTTCCTGTGTTTGTGCTTGGGTTTGAGATGAGTTCGTCATGAAAGCTGAGAAACGAGAATATGGTACCTTAGCAATGGTGGCCCGGGTCCTCTTTTGAGTAGGAGGTTCAGCAGTTTGGGGACCCGGCGGTACGTCAGAAGCTGGGTCAGTAGGGCCTGGAATAAGATTTGTCGGGTTATCAGTAGAAGTGTCCTTGTTGGGGACTTCGTTGTTAACCAATTGGAGGAAGAGCCGGCCTACAGAGTCTAGCTCACCTTCTTCTTCTTCTTCATCGTCTTCACTTTTTGTGTCCTCCCCATCAGGACAGGATGTAGGGGTAAAATCCACGCTCCACCACTTGGAGTCCTGAGAAAAAGCAGTTAAAGTGAGTAACATTCTATGGATGAAATTACCGGGTTAAAGTTAGCATAAATGATCAAGGATTGGTTTTACCGTGGAGGTTTATTCTTAGCACTAAATGGGGCAAGCCCATCTAGTGCAATGGCATCTTTCTTTTCGCCAAGCAGTTTCTTGGCATTCTTCACAATCTGATCATCAATTAGCGTCATCTCAGAATAACGCATGCTGTCGGTGGTTTCACCAGTGTATTGGCAAAACAGCCGGGTCCTGATGCTAAGTGGTTGGATAAACCAACCAATCCAGCACTTGACGAGGTCCGTGCCTTTGAGGCCATGGGCAAGTAAGGCCCTGGCCCGGCGAAGGGTGGGCTCGAGCTTGACCCGGTCAGCATCATCAGCATAACTGTTCATCTTGGCCTCATATGTCAAGCCCGAGTTCCGGAATGCGGGTAACGAGCATCGTCCGACTAGGGTGAGGTGTCCTTACAATAAAAGTATGTGTTTTGCCACCCCTTGGGATGGCTGGCTAAAAGAAGAGCCAGGAAATCGCATTCCCTCCGGCATTGAATCGCAACTCCACCATAAGGGCTCAGTTGGTCCTTGCGTGATGGGTTGCAGTAGAAAATTCGAGGAAAAGGTGGAGGCTTGGAGCCATTTCTAAGTAGTCCTCACAGAACACAACAAGTTGCTGATGTTCAGCATAGAGTTGGGTGCAATATCTTGAGGCCTAAGGCCGTAGTATTTCAAGACCCGGCGGAAAAACAGAGAGCCTGGGGGGCGAAGACCGCGCTGTACATGATTGAGGAAAACAACCACTTCACCTTCTTTTGGGCTAGGGCGGATTTCTTCCCCAGCAGCGCGCCAGCTGATCTCTGTTTTGGGAGGAAGCTCGCCGCAGTTCACGTATTCTTGCAGCATCAGATTTGTCACAGTGGATTTGGTCCTGTTGACCTGAGCAGCAGCGGGGCGGCGGAGCCAGATCCCCAGCGTGGGAGCTGGGAGGTTTCTTTGCAATCTTCTTCCTCGCACGGGGACCCCTAGCCTTCACCTTCTCCTTCACCATGACTGTGGGGCTTCGAGGTTTCCTGGCAGCAACAATGGCGATGAGAAACCCTAGCCATAGATGCGGGTATGTGGAGAGGAAAGTACAAAGTAAATTTGGGTATGATTTAGAGTGGAAACGAGTGCGGAGCACGGATGTACGGGAGAATCGTACCCGTGGATCTTCTCGCGGTGATTTGGAGGCTTGATTGGTGATTGGATCTGCGGTTGCTACAGTGCAGGCGCGAGGAAGATGAACTGGCCAAGGAAGGGAATGGGGAAAGTAACAGTACTTTTACCCTAGCTTTCCTCTTATAGGTGCGGTAAAAGCCCTAGGGGTATTGTGGTAAAAAGTGAAGAGATAAGGATCTTTGACCAAAAGTCAACGACAAACAGAATGAGATAATTACGGGATACTAATTGATAAGATCGCGATTGAGATGGATTGAGGATGGATTTACAGTTGGGCGATAATTTTCACTAAGTATTGAAAGTGAAACCCGGTGGAATATGAACCCGGTGTATCGGAACTGGGTTACGTTCTAGGTCGCCAAGAAGGATTGGCCAGGCTAAGGAGAAAAGAGACGTACCCTGGTATTTAATCCGTTATGTGTTACTTTACGTTTCAGGTGATTAACCCGGCTGGCCAGGATAACAGTTCTGCTCAAAGAAGCAATACTCAAGAATAGAAGCAGAGCATGCCAACCTGGCAACCAGGTTAATTTGGGGCTACTGATGGGGGGATAATAACCCTGTAGGCCCATGAAGAGAGAAGCATGACCCGCCAGGCAGGAGGCCCGGTCAGGCTAGCTAACCATCAGCATGGTCCGGGTTATGTCGCTAGGCCAGTAGGTTTGACGGTAACCCGGTTCAGGAAAGAAAGGTTCTAGAAGACCAGAGGCGGTTCGGGACTTGGAGGACACGAAGGCCAGAAGAACTAGAGTAGGACTCTAAGTCTGGGTAGAACCCGGATTTACCTTGTAAAGCGCCAGGAGATCTGGTCATCTATATAAGCCGGTCCCTGAGCCCTAGTTAGACAGAACCTTTACGATCCAAGCTTCGGCGAGAGAACCGTAGAGAAACATACGCTACCTTGTAACCTAGATAGAGATCTGGCTCTGTTGTCGTAGCCGGGTCATCGAGATCGAGATCAATAATAAGATAGCAGGAAGTAGGTCTTTATCTCCAATGGAGAGGCCGAACCTGGTTAAACCTTTTGTCCCTGCAATGCTAAACAATCTCCCAGATACCAGAGTCGCCTTGCCCATCAACTCAAGCTACCCCAAAGTAGCATCTGCCGTGTTATCTACCCCACGACAGCAGTAATACGTTATATGAAGGCCCGACTCACGAAACTGGAGCAAGAGCTGGGGAGTGCCCGAAGTGAGCTGGATAGGATGAGGGCGAGGCCTGCCCTACCCACTCTATGGGAGGAGTATGTGCTTGGCGAAATGGAGATCGTGAACAGACAGCTCGAGTGTAAGCATGACTGCCTTGATTTTTTTGGAGAGTTCATAGTCTGTCCATTTTTGTTGATCCAACATGTGTTGTTGTAGGTTTTGTTCCAGATTTCCAGGCGGAGCAGGCTCGTGTAGAGGAGCAGTTGAACCATGCGACTGACGAACCCACGACTGGCCGTCAGCACTTTCGCTTGGATAAGCACCGAGCACGCATACTCGTGACTCTGTAGGATTGGGTGTGGCGGAGCACTATGCTGCTTGAGTTATGCAGGTCGGCCTTCAGTCGAATCAACTAGACGCTTTTCCCGACTGGTCCGCAACCTCAAGGAATCCACGGTTTGCTCGGGCTTTTCCGGAGTGCAGGTCCCATTCGAGATTTTATCGCCCAGAAGCTTGTGGATGGGGCTAACGCAACGATGGCATACATCCGAAGTCAGCATTCGAATTTGCAGCTACGTCCACCCGTGCCTGGATCGTCCTTGTCCCAATCGCATCTGGATGATACAGTCGAACATGCGAGGGTGTTGGTTGAGTGTTATAACGCTCAACTTATGGGCCCCGTTCTCCCAGTCAAGGATGAACCAGAAGATTAGGGTATTTATGTATAGGGAACAGCCCCGAGTGTAAATTTTGCCACTTGTACTTGGTACATATTTGCTCACTTGTATTTATGCAGCCCCCGAGTTTATCGAGTGGGGTTTATGAAAAACACTTTACATAGATCATGAATTATACAGCCCCTGAGTGCTCGAGTGAGTCTGTGAATTTCTGCGATGTTTGAAGCTTCCACTCATGTTATTGAGCAGCTTTTTGCTTTACGTATGATTTGTTACGACCCAGCCACCAAGTATTCGAGTGCATCTAGGGTATTATGTTTGAAGGAGCGATAGCTCACGTTTTGAAGTAGCGCAGCCCCCGAGTGCTCGGGTGAGGCTAAGGTTGCGCGAGTAGTTTGTGCGAGTAATAAACATGGAGAAATATGAGGAATCATTGACTATATTCCATTTTGAATGTTAAGCTGCAGGCCGCCTCATTAAAAACCTTCCAGCCCCCTTAGGTACCCTGGTAAGGAAAAGAGCGCGTCTGAAACCTGCAGCCATCCGACATATGTGCCTATTACATTATGCGACTGAGCAATCTAAGCATAGAAACGGCGCAGCTGCGCAACGTTCCAAGGATTGTGCGAGAGTTCGCCGGTCTTCGCGTGCTTCAGTCTGTATGCTCCACCACCAATGACCTCGGTGATGATGAAGGGTCCTTCCCATGGAGAAGCAAGTTTATGCACCTTCTTTTGCTTCAGTCGAAGTACCAAGTCGCCAACCTCGAAGGATCTGGTACGCAGTCGACGGCTGTGATAGTTGCGGAGGTCTTGCTGGTAGACAGCTGTGCGTGCTTCTTCGAGCAAGTCGACTGCATCTTCGAGTGCTTCATCTGCATCTCTTCGTTGTATGCTTCGACTCTTGGTGCATTGAACCTTACGTCTGATGGCAGGATTGCCTCTGCTCCGTAGACCATGAAGAATGGGGTAAATTGTGTTGAGGCATTGGGTGTTGTGCGTAGGCTCCATAGCACAGACGGGAGCTCCTCGACCCAAGCACCCGCGGCCCTTTTGAGTGGCACCAGGAGGCGTTTCTTGATTCCGCTCGTCACAAGTCCATTGGCCTTTTCGACTTGGCCATTAGATTGCGGGTGTGCCACAGATGCATAATTGAGCGTGATATCTTGCTCTTTGCAGAAGGATCGGAATTCCTCAGCCGTGAAGTTTGTACCGTTATCAGTGATGATGCTACTTGGCACACCAAAGCGGTATATGATGGATTTTATGAAATTGACTGCTGTAGTGGCAGTCGAACTTGTGATAGGGACTGCTTCAATCCACTTGGTGAACTTGTCGACCGCCACCAGAAGGTGAGTATGCCCTCCATGGGAGGATTTTTTGAGTGGCCCAACCATATCGAGCCCCCACTGGGCGAAGGGCCAGGCCAATGGTATTGTCTTCAACGCCGATGCGGGTGCGTGCGGCTTTGTGGCGAATTTTTGACAGCCGATGCACCTTTTGACTATGTCCTCCGCGTCTTTGAGTGCTGTGGGCCAGTAGAAGCCTGCGCGAAAGGCTTTGGCTACGAGTGATCGACTGCTGGCGTGATGCCCGCAGGTACCTGCATGAATATCACGAAGGATGGCTTGGCCATCTTCAAATGCTATGCAACGTTGGAACATACCTGATATGCTGCGTTTGTAAGTTCACCGTTGATGACAGTGTATGCTTTAGATCGTCGAGTGACGCGTCTTGACTCTGTTATGTCTTCGGGTACCTCGCCGCGGAGTATGTATGCGAGGAAAGGTTGAGTCCAAGTTGGCTCGATGAGGAGTACCTCGACTGGCGGGTCCTCTGTGCTAGGTGTTTGCTCTTGGCTGGTGCGGCTGATGTAGGAGATGCTCGCTTTTTTTGATGGATCTGTGCTCGATGCGCTCGAAGAAGACACCAGGTGGAACTGGTGCTTTGGTCGCCCAATGTTGGCTAACTTATCTGCTTCTTCATTGCTCTCACGCCCTATGTGCCGCAACTCGCAGCCTTCGAAGCTGCCCTCCATGATGTTGTACAGGTCACGGTAGGCGATCATGTTATCTGCGATTGCATCGCAGGCCTTCATTGTTTGCTGCACCACAGATTCGAGTCACCGTAGATCATCAGTCGAGTGCACCCGAGGGCTTTGGCCATCCTCATGCCATGGATCAGGGCCTCGTATTCTGCTTCGTTATTGGATGGGAACTCGAATCCCATTGTAGGATATAGCGGAGCTTGTCGCCTTTTGGTGATATGAGGATGACACCTGCGCCTGCGCCTTCGTTCTTTGAGCCGTCAAAGTACATAGTCCATGAGTTGGACACATCTGGTGCTCCTGGAGCTGAGCTTCAATCCACTCGGTGTGGAAGTCAGGTAAACTTGTGCTTTGATGGCCTTCGGGTAATCATACTTGATGTCTCGGTGCTAGCTCGATGAGCCATTTTGCTACTCGCCCAGTTGCGTTGGGGTTTGTGAGGATGTCCCCGATCCCTGAGGTGCTGATTACAGTGATCGGGTGCTCGGAGAAGTAATGCGTCAGCTTCCTTGAGGACATGAACACGGCGTAGGCCAGCTTTGATAGTGCGGGTACCGCTGCTTTGATGTGGAGAGCACTTCACTCAAGTAATAGACTGGACGTTGTATGCTTTGGGCGTGTCCCTCCTCCCTTCGTTCGACTACCAGTACGGTGCTCACCACCCTGTTAGTTGCAGAGACATATAGGTACAGTGGCTCGCGTTCCCTTGGTGCGACGAGGATTGGAGGGCTTGTGAGGACTCGCTTGAGGTCCGTGAAGGCTGCTTCGGCTTCTGCGTCCACTCGAATTTCTGCTTTCTTCATCAGTCGATAGAACGGGAGTGCTTTTTCGCCAGCTTGCTGATGAATCGACTGAGTGCTGCTACTCGACCCGCCAACTTTTGCACGTCATGGAGCTTTGAAGGCCTTTGCATCGTCAAGATGGCCTGTATTTTCTCCGGGTCTGCCTCGATTCCTCGAGCTGAGACTAGATACCCGAGGAGTTGCCCGGCTGGCACGCCGAACGTGCACTTCTTCGGGTTGAGCTTGATGTGGAAGCGTTTGAGGTTTGCGAACGTCTCTCGCAAGTCATCGAGTAGTGTGTTTTCCTCCTTGTGGTGATGACGATGTCATCTACATAGACCTGGACGTTTCGCCCAATTTGCTTCTTGAGGCAATCTTGCATCATGCGCTGGTAGGTTGCGCCTGCGTTCTTGAGCCCGAAAGGCATTGTGTGTAGCAGTAGACCCCGAGTGGGGTTATGAACGCCGTTTTCTCTTCATCCTCTTCCTTCATCCTTATCTGGTGGTAACCCGAGTAAGCATCCAGGAAGGACAAGCGAGCGCACCCGGCGGTGGAGTCGACGATCTGGTCGATTCGAGGTAGTGGAAAGTGATCCTTTGGACAGCACTTATTGAGTGCTGTAAATCTACGCACATCCGAAGGATATCTGTGTGCTTCTTCTCTACGAGTACGGGGTTGGCCACCCATTGTGATTTCTTGATCTCTGATGAATCCTGCTGCGAGTAGCCTGTCGACTTCGGCTTCGACTGCAGTTCTTTTTGGGCCGGATATGCGGCGCATTGTTTGCTTGACTGGTTTAGCATCTGGAAATAATGGAGAGAGTGCTCGGCGAATTCCCTGGGAATACCTGGCATGTCGGCTGGACACCATGCAAATATATCCCAGTTCTCACGGAGGAATTCGACGAGCGCGCTTTCCTATGCGATAGGCAGACTCGACGAGACATTGACTGTCTTGGTCGGGTCAGTCGGGTGCACCTGATGCGATCTTGTGTCATTGGTGGCATTGAATGCTCTGTCGACTGCCACCTTTTGTGTTCTGGCATAAGTGTTCGATCGTTGGAGACCGCTAGATCAGCGAGTGTTGCTTCCATGCCAAACATCTCAGAGATTTTGCTGAATTCTCGGTCACAAGAGTCAGACTTTTGGAAGTTCCCTTGACTGTGATTACTCCTTTTGGTCCAGGCATCTTCAGCTGGAGGTATGCGTAGTGTGGCACCGCCATGAATCGAGCGAACGTCGGGCGTCCAAGTATAGCATGGTATTGTGACTTCCAGTCGACAACTTCGAACTCAATCGATTCTGTCCTGAAGTGGTTCTTGTCCCCGAACGTTACGTCGAGTTGTATGGTGCCTTCTGGGCTTATTGCTTTGCCTGGGACGATACCGTGAAAGGTATTTGAAGACTTGGCAGGTTTTCGACTGACCTGTTCATTTTGCGGAGCGTATCTGCGAAGATGATGTTTATGCCGCTGCCACCATCCATGAAACCTTGGACATGGCGTAGCCTCCAATTTGTGCGTCGAGTACCAGAGCAGAGTGCCCTGGACGAACAACCGATGGAGGGTGGTCCTCTCTGCTGAAGCTTATTGCGGTTTCAGAACCCTTCAAGAATTCAGTTACAGCAGGAGGTGACATGACCGCCATGTTTACTTGTCGAGTGCGAAGTTTTTGCTCCCTGTTGGAAGGGCGACCTTTCTGTATCATGTACATCTGCCCTTGGGGCGGAGGGTACTGTGGTTCGTCCACCCGAGGTATGTGCTGTATGGCACCCGCGAGATTTCCGCCTGCGGCAGGCTGTGGTGGTGGAGGTGGTGCCATCAGAACAGGCACATTGTTTGGCTGAGGCACGGGTGCAGGTGCTTGTGTGGCTGCTGCCTTTCTGAGATTTACGTAATCAGTCGCCATTTGGTCGAACTCCCTGCAGTTTCTCATCGAGTGATTGGAGCGCAGTTTTCCGTCGTCCCCCTTGTACAGGTGGAATCTGCAATCAGCATCCATCTTTTCTTCGAATGATCGCTCGATTGTGCCCGTGACTTGCGCCAGTCCTTCCTCTTGTAGCTATCACTGCGTTGGCCGCGGTCTCGACTGTCCCGACGATCATCTCGACTGTCTCGCCGATCTTCCGACCGTCGTCGCTTCTGTCCTGGTCATTGCGGGGTGTGGAGAACCCAGCCGCCATGAATTCGGGTCTGTCATCGTCGTAGTGACGTTTTGAACGTTTGCGCCTTCGGTCGTCTCTGTACGAGTCTCTGCGGCTTCGACTGCCGCTTTCATGATTGTCACGGGGTGAGGACCCGCGTGTGGTGCGCGCCATGTCTCTCCGTCTGCCCACTCAGTCGCGGTCATCAAGAGGTTAGCCACAGAGGTTGGCTTTTTGCGACCAAGTGCTTCTTTGAGGTCCCGCCTGGCGAGTCCCATTATGAAAGCATCCATGGCCATATCTTCTGAAATTACTCCGACTGAGTTGCGTATCTCAGTCCATCGTCTGATGTATGACCTCAACGTTTCGTCTGAACGTTGAACGCAGGCTCGCAGCTCCTCGAACGTTTTTGGGCGCTCACATAGAGGCTCGAAGTTTTTGATGAAGTCATGCGGAAGTGATCCCACGAGTCGTATGTGATGGAGGTAGCTTGAGCCAGTCGCGGGCTGTGCCTTCGAGCATGAGTCGTATGTATTGCATGGCTGTGGTGTTTGTGCCTCGCTGGCACGCGACAGCCAGCCTGTAGTCTTCCAGCCACCCAAAGGTTCCTGTCGACCCGTGTACTTGGGCTGTTCAGATGTGAGTTTGAACCCTTTGGGCATCCGTGTCTCGCGGACGCGTCGAGTGAAGCACAGAGCTCCATGTGGCTCAGGTCTCGATCAGAGTATGAGTCGCTACTGTAAGATCTGCGTGATCTGCTCCTGGACCTGCGTACGCGAGCCGCTTCTTTCCTTCGAGTGGTGGCGGTGACCACTGTGATTATGCTCTTCCCGACGCGTCGACTAGGGCACGGTCTCGACTCCCACCTGGAGTTCTTGGAATTTGGCGTATGGCCTTCGCCGCTAAGGCGAGTGATTTGATCTGCTGGCGATGCAGTTTTGCATTGGGGTCATCAGCTGGAGGTTGATTGCCTCTAGGTACTGCAGCGGTGAAGAGGGCACCCGCAGCTGTTTTGGGTACTGGCACTCCTCTTCGTCGTATGTCATGAAAGAGTTGCCTAAGTTGCGGGTGAGCGCCGCCCTTTCGTCTGGCGAGAGGTGTGACAACCTTGATCTGGGTCTTGTGTCTGCTCGCCCGGTGGAGCTCAGGGAGAGCTGTCTTCTTCGCGCACTCGACAAGCTAGCTTGCTTTTTGCGTTCTTCGAGTGTTGCTCTGACCTGCCGCAGTCGAAGTGATTCCTGCCAGTTGAAGTACTGGAAGGTCAACATCTCCTCTTGTGTTGCGTCTGCTGGCATCATTGTGCACTCCTTGATGACTTTATCTGCTTTTGCTGCCATCTCAGCAGTGATTGTGAGAGTTGTGACTCCGTCCGGCATAGTAACTGTGCACGGGAATTCTGTAGGCCTGCGGCTGGCCGCAGCATCTGATGATTCTGCGGCGATGGCGACGTAACCTGCTGGGGTATCACCCGAGGGTATGTATGTGTGTCTTCGAGTCCCGTCATGGACTCGACATCGTCATCAAGGCTCATGTCGGAGTCGATATGCCCGTCGAGTGGTCCGTCTGGACGGATCTCGCTGTTGATGCCTTCATCGCCTATGCTCATCTCGGCGTCGACGAAGTTGTTATGAATCTCAGAGTCGAGGTTGTTGTTGTGGTGCAGATCTCGGAGTCGACGTGGTTGTCGATATGAGTTTCGAGTTCGTCGAAGTCGCTGAAGGAGATCCCGCAGTCGAAACTATCCTCGAGTGAGAGATCGAGCTCGGGATTGTTTGTGCGGTATGCTGATTCGGCCTCCTCGCCCTGAAGTTCTTCGATGAGCTCGTGCATCTCTCGTGTGGACATGGTTGTTGCGGACGAGCAAGCTTGGAGGATCGACGATGGTATGGACGCGGTTGAGGGATCCGCAGTCGAAGGAACCGCAACCGATGGAGCCTCGGGTGCGGAAGTCGCGAGTTGGTGGATCCGTCAAGTCCTGCACACCAAGCTTGTTGACGAAAAAATTGAACGAACCAACGGTTAAACCCAAACCTGACTCAGATCGGAGAAGGCCTCCTGGAATCCTAGCGAGTGTGGCTCGAGACGGCGACGGCGGTCGCGGGTGGGGTTGCGGCGTCGGCCCTGGCGGCGGGGGGCGCCGCTGGTGCTGCTGGTCGCTCTCCTTGGTCGCGCGGGCGGCGAGGGGGCGGTGGAAGAGGCTTGCGGTGGAGTCGCCCCATTGACTCCCTGATTCAGATCTGAAGTCGGCGGTCTCGTCCAACACGGATTCCTGGGCGGGTTGGGGTCTCTGCCGGGAGAAATCCTTGGCCGTGGGGCGGCCACGTCGTCGGCGACGTCTTCGACGCCGCGCTTCTCCTTGGAGGCGACGATGAGGTTCTGCTCCCTACCTGCCCTCCTTCTCCTGTGCTCGGGTGAAAACCCTAGGTCTTTGACCGGGCGGCGGCGGCGCTCTAGCGTCGCGTTCTCCTTGGAGGCGCCGTCTTGGGCTGCGGGAAGGTGTGGCTTTGTGTGTGATGGTGACCTGCCTGTGGCGGCGTTTCTTGTGGTGCAGTGTTGTCTGGCCGATGCTCCCATGTTGGTTGTGCTAACCTTTTGCAGGTGGTCTGCTCGCCGATGGGTCGGCGCCCTCGAGCCTGGGCGAGAGGGGAAAGGGTTCCCCTCTGTGGCGACAACTTCCTGGCGAATGCGTGGAGCCAGCGTGAACCTTGGTTGAGCTCTGCGATGGCGGTGCTGGCCTCCCTTTGGCCGTGTCTTCTTTCTGCGTGTCCTTGCCCTACAGCTTGCGTCTTGCTGCGTGGTCGTGCCGGCGGCGGTGTCTATGGGTTGCCCGCTCGCGTGCGGTGGTGTTCATGCTGGGTCCTCCTGCTGCTTCTCGAAGTTCTGCGTTCTTGCTCTCTAGTGAGCCGCTCCACCTTCTGACGGTCCGGCGCCCTACGAGCCAGGGCGAGAAGACAGGGGTCTTCTCTGAAGGTGGAGGCGAATGGCATGACGGCGATGACAAGCAAGGGATGACGAAGACGATCTCCCCGTGGCGTGTCTGGCCTCTCGGCGTCCCTCTCCGGTTTGCTGCCTTTTGTAGACGGGCGGTGGTCTCGAATTTCAAGTTGTGCTACCTTATGTGTCTTGTGTTTGCTTGTTTTTCGTTTCCTATAAAGCTGTTCTTTCAGCATCGTGTAATTGTCGTTGTAAGAGCTTTGTTAATTCAAAGCTGGGCTTATGCCTTTTATCTAAAAAAATCCATCAGAGGATCCGATGCACTTTTTGCGGGTGAAGTTGGCGTGTTGTCGTTTGTCGAGTGAGCCGGCGAGTTGCCGTGTGCCGCCTGAGTCGGCGAGTTCTGATTTGTTGATGCAGCCAGCGAGTTGCCGTTTGTAGATCCGATCGGTGAGTCGCCGTTTTCCGATGGAACCGAAGAAACAGTGAGTCCAGCACTATTCATTCCCACAGACGGCGCCAATTGATGAGTGGTACACTCATCAAATCCCATGGTTGAGGACCTAGGGTTGAGATTATGGGGAGAGAATGTGGTAGTACTGGTAGTTTCGTCGGCTGACAAGCAGAGGCAAAGATTTACCCAGGTTCAGGCCCCTCGGGTGGAGGTAAAGACCCTACTTCCTGCTTGTCTGTATTGATTGTGTGGATTATGCGATTACAGGGAGCTCTGGCGAGGTATCGATCTCGCTAGAGCTTTTGGTTGTTCGAGTATGGCTTGGTCCTAGATCGGCACCCCTCCCAGCCCTTAAATAGGCTGGGTCTCGGCAGTTTGTAACCGACCTAGTTTACATAAGGAAAGTCTAAACCGACTATGCCTATGTCTAAACTTGGAGGGTACTCCATCTTGTTGGGCCTCCTGTCTTGGGCTTCGAGTTGTCTCTTCGCTATGGGCCTTTAGTCGTCACGTGCACCAGGTACCCTCACGGTAGGGTACCCGAGATGTATACCCTTGTCAGTGGTCCTTTGAAATCTTCAGGCAAAGGTTCCGATCTGATCTTCTCAGTTCAACATGCCGGACCCTTGAGTCGCGAGGACAAAGCTGTGGATGTGCCCGTGGGGTTGTTAACTTCCACGAGCCGCGTCTGCGTCGTTGGCATGATAGCCTGTGCTTCTGCAGCTTGTTCCTGCTGCCTCTGCGCGGCCCTTGATATATCCTCTGGTGGCCTGCTCTGGACGCTTCTTTCTGCTGCAATCCCGCGGCTGGCTGGTACGGTGGGCTGCTGTCCCTCGGCTTCTGCCCTGTTGGCCTGTTGTAGGACAGCAGTGCTCAACATCTGTATCGCACGCCGTGCTTCAGTGTTGATTGGGTCATCACCTATGGGTACCATTTGTGTCAAGATATTAGCCGCAGCATACATGTTATCGACCGGGCTTTGGTAGTGGCCTTGTGGGGTGTGAAACCTCCTTGGTTGTTGCGATGGTAGTTGCTGGGCTTCGTGGACAATTGATGGTTCCAAAATTCTTGCGACTGGTTGGACTCCCGCTCCAGCAACTGGAGTGGGTGGAAGTTCTATCGTTGGTTGAGTCGTGCACGCCTACGCCTGCGAGTCAACTTGTCCTTGAGTCGCGGCGAGCGCGGCTATTCTTCGCCGTTCCTGTTGGATTCCTTGGTTCACCTGTTCGAGCCTGTAGCGCTCTGCTTCCATCCTCCGAACCTCGTATAGGAGCTCGGTGCTGGCGGCCTCAATTTCTGTCGCGCGAACAACAGCGTTTGCGGCTGACACCGGGATAAGTAGCGGGTTGCCGGGTGGTGCCGATCTTTCGGCTTCTCCTGCAGTTCCCGACATACTTGCACCTCCGGCCATGTAGACTCCAACTTGTGCCGCCTCTTGTTCTGACACTGGTGCGTAGTCCCAGTAACTTTCTTCAAAAGCAGTATGATGGACCCAAATTCTTGCGAGTCCATGCTCTCCAGGGACTCTTCTTCATCAACGACGACTTCTTCTGCTGAGTCGCCTTCTTGGGCTGAGCTAACAGATCTGCCGCCAATGAAACCGACGAAGACATTGATAGATCCAAACGGGATGATGCGACCGGTCTCCAGGTAATCTGCTTCTGCTCCCCAGCTTGGATCGTCAATGAGAGGCATGCCATCGACCATGATGATGTGGCCAATGGCGAGATCTTCAGCTCCTTTCATCGATCCTGCGCGGAACGTGACGCTCTTGAACGCAGGCCCCACGGTGGGCGCCAACTATCGTGGGTTTGTCACGTCAGATGTCATGGATGACTTCGTAGGTGTGGGATTTACGCGAGTCAATCGTCTCCGAGCTTGGGATCGCAGGAACAAGGACGAACACAGATTTACCCAGGTTCGGCCCCTCAATGTGAGGTAAAGACCTACTTCCTGCCTACCATAGATTGGTATTGATATGATATATGAGGTGTTACAATGGAGGCGATCCGATCTGGGTACTCGCCGTAAGAACTTGGGTTTTAGGGCTTGATAGCTTGACCCTGTCTAAGTCCTGCGAGTCCTCTTATATACACAGAGGCTCGCTAGGTTACAAGAGTTCTACACGAAGCCGATCGTCTTCTTGTCTTCCAAGGTAAGTTTTACCACCGACCTTCTGGAGCCTTCCTTTGGCAGGCCGCGATCCTTGATCGGCCCATCTTTACATGGCCCAATAATAGCGTGATCATGAAGATGAAGTTGCCGTTTTGGCTTTGAATAAGTCGCGGGTTAATTATTCCCCCGACAGCAGGGGTAGCAGCAGTTCTTGCCGGAGCGCTCCAGGTTGACGGCGGCGCCGAGGGGAGATTCCACGGGTCGACCATGGCGGCGACGACTCTGGTGAACCTAGGACCAGAAGAAGGGGTGGGTGAGGAAGGTCTCGATGAGGGAGCACAGGGACACAAAAATGGCGGAGAACGGAGGTCTGTGTCGCCCGCAAGCTTCTCGACAAGGCGGCAGCATCCGACATGAAAATCTCGCGTCCCTCACCGGCAGAGGGCGAGAGGGCTCGAGTTCTTGCATGGGGTGCCAGATAGGTGATGAGGGAGTGTAATGGACAAGGAATCAGGACGGGAGACGGCATGTGGCTTCTTATCCTTGCTGGTGCCGGTCCAAGCTGCTCTGGGTTCACGGGAGAGGTGGAGAGAGCATGGGTCAAGGTTTGGCTGCGCCGGGCGGTGTCGTGGGGGTCACAGAGGGTCAGAGCGTGCACTAGGGCGAGGAAAGGGAGCGAGGCGTGGGCGAGAAGGCTCGTGGCCGAGAGGTGACCTCGGTGTGTCCCGCAGGTGTTCGATGGCGGCTGATGTCATCGTGGGCCAGCAGGAGTGGCGTAGTCATGTCCGTGATGTCCTAGCGAGGTCCGTGAGTGGGTGCGTCGAGTGGTGCTTACTGCCGTGCAGAGACGACGAAGTTCGTCATCGGCGTCCATGTGTGCGTCGTGCAGCTACTGGACGAGCTCGATTCGAAGCAGAGGGGATGCATTCCGCGCGTGGCCGTGATCCTTCGGCAGAGGAGAGGTGTGACAGCTCGACGGTGAGCGCCAGGGCTGTTGCACGGCCTCCTCCTTCCTCGCTCATAAGAGGTACGGGAACGGAAGGGGAGAGAAGAGAGAGGGATGGTGCCAGCAGCTAGCTCCAACAAGAAACGTCCAAAACGCTGGCACACGTGTGCCTCCTCTATGCAGAAGTGAGAGAGAGAGAGAAGAGAGGTCCAAATTTGAAGAAATTTGCTTGAATTTGAGTCGGATATGAGAAGCTACAGCTCCTGCACACAAGGTGCTCGACAGATTGCTTGAACAAAATTTATTTTTGAATTTTGGCGATTTAATTTCATGAGTGGCTTTTAGAAATATGAAGGAGGGTTTGTGTAATTTCTTGCATTTTTTGTGTAATTGGAAAATAGGGTTTCTAATAGACATTAGGAATTAAAGATAAGAAAATAGAATTTCACATTTGAATTATTTTAAATTGGTATTTATATTTCTTTGAGGAGGGAGTGTTCTGGAAGTGAGGTTATTATTATTTCATCTCATTCCTAGAATTTTATAAGATAAAAATAATTATTATGACAAAACATAGGAATAGGGAGAGAGAGAAATTTAAATAAGATCATCTCTTTTAATTAGGATTTTATTTTAAGTGTGTGAGTAATTATAGAGGTCTTGTTTTGTTTTCAAGTCACATTCCAAAAAATTTGTCAAGGGTATTTCAATTTATTGCTGTAGCACATTTGATTAATTATACACACAAGCAAGCAATTAAACAAGGAATAACAATCAACACAAACATAAGTCAAACAAGCAAACAATATAAGTTGTCAATCAAATTTCAAACACTCAGATAGGTGGTGGGTTGGTAATCAAGTATCATCATGACAAGAATAATGTTGAAACAAGCTTGACTCAATAATTTTGATATGTTTCAAGAAGGGTTGCTAAAACACATGGGTAGTATATCTCCCACTTTTATTATTTCCAAAAGAGTGAAAATAGGAGTTTATAAAATAGGAGTTGCAAAATATCAAGGTTGAAGAATATGTAGGAGATAGCATATAGATCCCCATATTTTTGGAAACACATAATTTTGGGAAACACTTTTACTTTCTCAATAATGGGTATTTTGGTTGTTGCCAAAACCAAATTATTACTGAAATGGCATTTGACTAAAAGAAGAATGGCAAAAGATATATGGAATTATTTTTCTTGTCATGACCTGATCACCAAGGCTAAATATATTTTTATCTTGGTTGGGTCTTTAGGTTAATATTTATTGGTCAACAACTTAAACATCAAGTCACACAAGGTCAAAAAGAGCAATAGGAAGGAAAGCACAATCATTAGTGAATTATTTCAAAAAGTTTTTGCTGACTCTGAATTTTGGGTCTTGTAAAAACTAAGTTTTTCTTAGTCCAAAATTTGGGGTGTTACAATTTCCCTCTACATTCCATTGAGGAACTTGTTACTCTTGACTTCGTTGGAACCCTAAACAGAAGTGGTCGTCTTCGTGTCTTTGACAGCCACGGGTTCAAGCCAGGAGACTCCAATTGAGTTGTGGATGCATGCCTTGAACTGATGATTCTTCTGGCTTTGGGAGCCGCGGGAATTCGGTGGGAGCCTCCAATTGAGTTGTGGAGTACTATCCCTCATCCTTGTAAAGGTTTGGTTGCCGACCTCAAGGGCATCATGGAGTGTATCGTGCCACTCCACATTGGTGGAAGCACGAAGGAGATTATGGTGTGTCATTGACGACTGTAGTGACCCAGCACACCACTGCATGTTGTAGTGTACAAGTCGTTGACATAATACTCACGGAAGGACCAATCCATAAATATTACATCCTTCAGAGTAGTACAACAGAAACATAGTCGGTCCAAGGTAACACTATAGGATTACAACACTATTCAATACAAAATCTTGAGAACCTCCTTTACAAACAGAAGTAGGTCTCGTGCAAATGAAACTTCTGAAAGACTCAATTCGAAGCATTAAGCTGGTTACCAGCTCTACTTCTAACTCCTAATCCACTACTACTGTTGTGACAGCCCTAATCTATCTATCTGGAATATCTTTGTCTGGAGTTGTGCTCCTCCTGCCAAATAATCATTGTCTTCTCCATAGACATTGTTGTCGTCACTCATCCGTTGGCAAAGTAGAGGTTGACTCCTTCAGGCTCCACCAGGTTGATTTGACTCCTTGTCGAAGATCTCACCAATATTGCTATGGATTTCTGTCCTCCCTCTGTTGTCTCTAGTAATCTAAGCAAGGTGTCAACGGAGGAAAGGGTGAGCAACACGAGCGTTACTCAGCAAGTTCATGCAACAGGAATAAGGTGTTTTATGCACTAGCTACCATCCATACCAAAAGGTCATGGATGAACATGCATATCTTTGTAAAACATTTTTAGGAAAAGATTTATTTTATCTTCAGAAAACTATGCCCGTCATCCATTCACAGGTGCTAGGGCTTCATGGAGCCACCTTTCCTACAGTATTCGCAGCTCCTTCCCGAACAGGAGTAACATGTCACACTTATTTACACTCTGCAGAGGTGCGTTACTTTACCCATAAGAGATCAACGCCGTGTTGCACAACCGGGTGATCTTTCTCGTCCACACTCTCTTTGGTATGGGGCCCGGTCGGTGATCCAAGCCATTCGCTGTGCTTCTCCAACAACCCCGCATGCCCACCCAATTCATGCATAGCAGAATCACCCCTGATACACTACCCCTCATGATAGGTACCCAGGCATCCTCTTGCAGACCATCATAGGCACCATAGTCCGTGGGCATTAAGGGGTCCCACCCATGTGCATGTAGTCCCGCAAGACCTACAGCGTACGGCTCTGTCTGCCCGTTGACATGCGAAAGGGAGAAGGTCACAGATGACTTTCCCGTCCCATTCCAAGTCTCATGGTTAACGCTTCATTTACGGCGCAAGAACACTGACGGCATTGGTTCTTAAGTCCTAGGTAATACTTTCCCGTGCAAATGGAACCTCTACCAACCACATCATACCATGGTTCCATCTGCCAGCCAACAATATTTATATATATCAATTCACATCATTCGAAAATAGGTTTTACTTTTTCATGCAATGATAAACCATAGTATTTTGCATTTACTTTGATAAACATAATCAAGTAGGACATGAGCAAGAGTGAACTTGCCTTTTTGACTGCAAGATTATGCAGCCAAGGTCTTCGATACAATAAATACTCCAAAATCTGGAAAAAGCGTCATTGGTCCGGTAAGGACTAATGTTTGAAGAAGCAATATGCTATTATGCATAGGCATGAGATGCATTGCCCTAAACCCTGTAACTGACTCTCGATGGTTGAGGGTTGTTTTGAGTTTGGTGATTATTATTAGATTTGTTTTGTCTTCAAGTTTACTTCACAAGAAAGATGAATATGAACTTTAGTCCTAAAGTACCATATTAAGCATAAGAATGAAGTAAAACGTCATAATACTAAATGGTTGTTTTAGGGTTGGTTATTATCATTTTTATGTTTGTAAAGAACATGTTTTGACTTCAATTAATTGAAGAAATGGTGTAGTAATATTATTCATGAATACAAAAAGAATAACTTTTGAAGAAATAAATCATATATATATATTTGTTGGTATCATACCATAATGGTACTTATTTAATTGATGGTATATTATTAAATATTAAGAGTAGTTACTTATGTGTTTAACTTTTCTTTAAGTAATAAAATAATATGACTTAAATACTAACACTTGGAAGAAAAACCACAAGTAAACTTATATTATGAAGTAATTATTAATTTGGGTTAAACACTTGAAATTTATAACACAAAATTAATCCAATTATTAAAGGTATTAATAATAGTGATCAAGTTTTATTAAATAAATAATTTCACGTTTATGAATTAAGAACTACATGATATATTATAAAGTAATAAAATGATAAATTTATATGTTGATGGATTCATCTTTGTATTGTTAAAGGATTCTTGAATAATTATTTTCCTTATGGAAAATATCATTTTAAAAACCACTTAAGAATATTAGTGAAACATGTTCACAAATGGAATTCTAAAATGGTCATAATGTTGTGATGGAAATATATTTCCATAATTGTAGTTAAACATGTGAAGCAATTTAAATGGAATTCAAATGCATTCAAAATGGCATTTTAAATAAATTACATATTTAAAATAATAAATAAGTTCTTGTTTCAATTTTAGGATTATTCAAATTTAATCAAACAAGCATTTTATTTATACAAACAGATAGATTTTATTTTTCTTAACATTTTGGTATATTGTTTGTATTTTTCTAATTTAAAATGATTTAGTTATGAATTTCCAAAGTTTAAATTCAATTTAAACAATTTCTGGATTTTATTAAATTAAGTTGGTCCCACCTGTCATATTTTTAATAATTACCAAAAATGATTTCCTAAATAATTAAATATCTGACAGTGGGGTCCACCTGTCATATTTCTATTATTTATAAAAAGAAAAATCAAGAAAATCTAATCCAATGAAGTTCATCCAATCCGAGCTCGAATTCGACATTTACGAGCAAAATTGGGATGAGTTTGGATGCGCAGGAGATAGAGCACGTCTCCATGGATTCCTCAAACAAACGAACGAATTTAAAGGCATGGGAGGATGCACGTGCTCACCACGAGCACAGAGGAGGTCTCGGCAAAACTTGGCGTGGACGGACGGCGTCGGAAACTTCTGCGAAGCACGGTGGCCGGAGTTGGAGAAGAAAGCGAAATTCCTTCGATTGCTTGCCTCCCAGCAAGCACGGCTTGACGAGGAGAACAAGGAAGGCACGACGGAGCTTCCCAGCCCCTCAGAGGAGCATAGCGTGGCCGGAATCGACGGCACGGTGGTGAGGTCCGTGCGGCTAGGGTTTCGTGGGGAACGAAACAGAGAACATGGGAGAGAGAGAGAGTGTGGGGCAAGAGAGAGATGCGGACGTCTCCTCTTCGTCTTATCCAGGGAAGCAGGTGAGCACGGAGGAGGTGGCACGCGCGAGGTCGACACGGTGACAACCTTCTGGCCGGAGGAGAAGAAGAAGAAAACGAAAAGAAATGCAATTTTGTGCAAAACCCCCTGGGTTTCCGGGAAATAGCAGAATCAGTGTAAACAGGCCCCTGGTTCCTGTTTTTGGACTGTTTTGAGGTTAATTAAATTATAGAGAAGTCCCTGGATAGTTTAGAATTTTATAATTGAGTTATTTCCATTTAAGGGCATAAATAATTGAATTCTTTTTAGAATATTTGCATGATTTGAATTTATTTGAGTTACAAAATGTATTTGGCATATTTGAGTTTATTTTACATTACTAAATTTGTAGCTTACCGTTTATATTTTTGTTGAGCATTATTTGCATAAGAATTTACTTATTACCATTTGATTATTTGGGAATTTGCTACATTATAAATTCATTTGGAATGGTAATGGTTTTTGTCATGATGGAATTTATTTTCTATTACAAAAGTTGTTTCTTATAACTTCTGTTTTTGTGGGACATTATTAACAACATGAATATGTATTTTGCTATAATGATCATTTGTGAATATTTTGCATACTTTCAATTCATTCTCCAATTAAATGGAATATAACCAAATTGGATTTATTATTTACTCACAAATGTACAAGTTGTGAGTTTTCTAATTGTGGGGATATATTTATAGCAACATAAATGGATGCATATATTTCTATATTATTGTTTGTGAGTATTTACTACTTTCAATATTAATTAATATTTCTTACTTGAATTCACAAAGTAGATGGTTATAGATAATCAAACTATAGATTTCAATAGATGTCCAGGAGATGGATTAAGTGTTTGATAAAATATTGGGCAACACCCAAATTATGGTCCATCAGTATATGCATGAAGTCACACTGTGGTGCCTGCAGAGAGTATGCACAGTGTTTCAACATAACTCCATGCCACACATGAAATATTGCCTCAGTGGTTTTCACTTGTGATACCTGACATCTTAATCATGTGAAAACATGATCATATGTGTATAGATGCACAAGGTAATGATATCCTGCCTGTGACCAGGACTTATGGTAAAATAGATGAATAGAATGATGAGAACAGAATCATACTTGATTCTCTCACTCATACTGATAATAACAAAAATGATATCCTCCCTTATTAAGATCAAATTCTTATATGTGTGGAAACAAGTTGCTTATACAAGAGATTATCAGTTAGTCCATGGGTTCCATTTACCACATGTCCAAATTCATCTCATCATGAGAATAAATTCTTGAACAAGCCAAGTGGCGCTTGTCACTGGATGAACTTGTGAACTCCTCTCCTATGAGACATGTCCACACTCACATGAATTTGTGAAGTAACTCATGTGATTTCATTAATTGGTGATAGAAGAATGTATATGTGTTTTATGACATCTCAATTTGCCTTGTGCATACAAAAGAATTTGTTAACAAGATAATCAGTCTTGTCACCAAATTACTTCATATATACAAAGGTTAAGATGTTCTGAATTATCTGACCTTCTGTTTATTTGTATATGACACTCAATTGTTTGAGCATACAAGAGTGATTTGTTAACAAGGTGATTAGGCTTGTTACCAAACTACTTCTATATAGCACAAACCTTAGAATATCACACTATTTTTAGAGAAGTTAATAAGAGTAGATTTTGATATTGGAGTTTCCAAATACTGATGATGGACTGGCATAGTGCTTCTATGCATATCTAAGAAATCCTTGTTGAACTTTCTCTTTTCTTGTGTTGCCTTCTCTTGTAGAATGAATTTGAGAAGATTAGAAGATAAGAAGATAAGATAGTTTGATAGAATAAGTAGATCTAGATTAAGATTTAGTTTAGTCTTTTATCCTCCTTCCAAATATTCTTTTCTTCTCTTTAAAATATGTACTAATTCGATTAATGATGTAAGTCATACTCATCATTTGATTTATAGTTTCATGTATTATTTACTTGTAACCAAATGTTTGAGAATTAGATAGGACAAGATTTTGAAGTTTATAGCACTCATGTTGATGACTAAGTCTAATCCACCATCATCAGCGAAATCTCGATGTAAGTTTCACAAGTTGGATTCCAAGTTTTTAGTTACTCGTCAAACTAACGGCATTTCCAACTAGCTTTTCGAGTGGTGGTTGAACACTCTATGATTTCGTTGAAAAAGTTTTAAATTTTCCCGTATTTTCAGATGCATGTTATGAAAATGCACAAATTTAATTTAACCTCTTTCTACTCTCTGAACTACGGGTCATTACAACGACTATTCGGGGATCACTTTGTGACTGCACACCGCTCCAACAGAGACTAGCTTCCTTGTGAAGTGAACTTCAGGATAAAATCTCCGTGTCATTGTATGGTTATCTCTTAACCTTACTTTACTTATTGTTGCTATGTTTAGTATATCTTGCTAGTTTGTATCTTGCTCATCATATAGGTTGTTCACCTAGTTGCATATCTAGAGATTTTTTTTAAAGAAAACGGAAATTTTTAGTTGCCTATTCACCCCCCCTCCCCCAACCCCCCCCCCCCCCCCCCCCCCCCCCCCCTACACACACACACTTTACACAATGTACTCGATCCTTCACACCCGAGTACCCAGCGTACTTAAGTGGAACTAGCCTAGTGTGAATGTGTTGGAATGAAGGAGAAGTACGGGTCAGCGGAGTAGGAGTCTTAATCTAATGGCTTAGGTCGGCATCAGTAGCTTAGCTTTGGGGGACATGACGGTGTACGGCTCTCGAGATATGTGTTGCCAGAGTTGGCAATGTTAGGAAAATCTCTATGTTGAAGGCACCATACAACCTTTAAATTGATCATTCTTCGGGATTAAATGTTGTGATATGTAGTGAGTATATGATCTTATTTATCAATTTGTAGACTTTTCTTTTAGGAAACGCCATGTGATGGTAGCATAATATGCTCCTCTATTTGTGTCTCTCCTTAGTTAGATTTCACATTCATTTTTTTACTTATGTTGCATGTACTCCCTTCGTTTCTAAAAGTAGGGCATTTTTTAGGTCAAGCAATGTAAAGATTGACCAAGGTTTTAGAAAAAAAGAGCAACAACTATAACTATATGGATGATATATTATGAACACCATATGGAATTATATTTCATTATGTATCTCTGCATTAATTTGATATTGTAAATGTTAATATATTTTCTAAATCTTGGTCAAACTTTACACATTTGACTTTAAAAAACAGTATGTTTTATTGTAAAAACCGGAGGAAGTATGTTACCACCTATGTTACTCTTATTGTGCGCTTTCACCATGTACTAGTGGCACGTAGTATCAGTACACCAAATTAGTGTTTCACTCGATACACTTTTGTCAAGTAAGTATATGGGTTCACCGGAAAGTCCTTCTGAATCCCGAGTTTCAGCGATTCTTTTGTTTAAAAAATTCAAAACAAAAAAATTAAGTTCGAAAAAATCTGATCTTTTTATAGAGTCAATGTTGTACTTCCTCCGTATCGAATTATAAGACGTTCTGATACCTGCACTCATGCATTGCCAGCATATAATCTGTTACAGAGGGAGTATCATATAAGCATGCAAAATGACAACACGGAAATCATTGTGTTATGGGCTACTTAAAAATGATAAATTTAGAGTTTTGAAAATATACATTTATTGTACCCAAAATACAAAGTATTTCAAATTGTGATCTTGCACGTTTGGGAAATACATCATTGAGAACATATATGATTTTTTCCTGATTTTTTGAAAACTTGTAAATACTACCTCCGATCTATATTAGTGGGCACAACTTTGTCTAGATACACATATATCTAGTCTAAATACTTAACTAGATACATATAAATTTAGACAAAGCTATGCCCACTAATATGGATCGGAGGGAGTATAATGTTTAATTTTCTTAAAATAAAAGATCACCAAACTCGGGAACGAGAAATTTCCATTTAGATATACCAAAATTGAGCCAACCAAGGGCTGAACCTTTTTGTGTGTACGGTATATCAGTTTGAACAGAGGATTGGGTGATAATTTTACTGCGGGAATTGAGTGATCTCTGGTGAGTTGTGCAGTTGACACGTGGTGACGATGGCGTCCGTGTGGAGATTGCTCACTCCTTCCACATATTTCCAGAAGCAGCCGACCCAGACCGGATTGCTCTCCAAGACAGAGCCCAAACTCGGGACCAGAAATAGAATCGGCCCAATCCCGACTCCTCCCCAATCCCTGTCCCCGAATTCCCCAAGTTCATCTCGCACCATGGGTTGGCGTTGGTACGACGACGACGGCCGCGAGGGCGACGGTGTCCGCGGGCTCGGCAGCATCCCTGACCTGGCCGGACGAGGCGGCGGCGGCAAGGGGGCGTCCCTCGGCACGCGCCGGGTGGTGCAGTCCCGCTGCCACACGGAGGAGGTGGAGCCTGGCCGCTTCGTCCGCAAGTGCGAGAAGACCGAGCAGCTCCTCCGCGACTGCGTCGGCAGGTAACCCTCGATCCCACCCACCCTCGATCCCTTCATCTCCTCGCCTCTCTGCATATTGCTGTGTTGGTAATAGCACTGTCCTGCCATGTATCGAGTCTATTTCCTGGTGACGGAGTTCACAGTTTGAGCTATCGCCGGTATGGATTTTCGTTAGGTAGGCCAGTTTTTTTTGAACGCGAACAGCAGGAGCTCTGCTTTTATTGACTTTTAAGGGAGGGGGAATACAAAGAACGGTGAATACAACTCACACAAACAACACAAACACATAGTGTACGAACAGCCACCGCCAGATTAGCAGGGCGTTAGGTAGGCCAGTTGATCTAGTGATTTGATCGACGCGTTGGTTGGCCCTGGTTGACTGAAATGGAGTAGAACAAGGATTTATTTTGGGTCCACAGTTGGGGCGGCTATTGATGGCTATGGAATTGCCATCGAATTTTAGGTCCCGACCATATGGATTGGCTTCAGTTATGCCTGCTGTTAGCATCCTGTCTTGTGCCTTTCAGTTGGCAGCTTTGATGGCTTCCAATGTGACAGCAAAATCGCCTGATGACTATGGAGTTGGTACTTTATACACTTGATTTGCGATCGTGTTCAGCTAAGCAGCCATGAACTTCACCGTGTATGTTTTACATACATTCAGTAACAAAATGTTGCATGTTCTAGACTCCATAGCTTTGTCACTTGCGGTTTAGAAACAGCGTAACATTGTCATCCGCTAGGAGATAACATTTCTTTCTGCACTATCATGTGGTGTGTCAACCAGACGCAAGCAACCTTTTGTACCAATAAAAGACGGCATATTTCCAATGGAAATACATATGTGACAAGCATTGGAAACTCATATCAACTTAGCATGTTTAATGTTTTGTTCACTCTCTTGCACATGGCTATCAAATTGATTGGTGAATGAATCCCAATTTCATGTATTTCCATTTCTTGCACATAACATTATTATTTCTGTCATGTTATGGACTGCTTGTTACCTTTATTCCTACATGGCTTATCTGAATTAACCAACAATGTTCCTCTGTTAGGCCCTCTGAACTGGTGGAATCAAAAACTGAGAACACTGAAGAAGATGTGACAGATGAAATGACAGGTGCCTCACATTCTCTTGGCTTCCCAACAAAAGAGCCCTTTGCATTTCCAGGACTTCGCAGTGACATAGAAGCTATCGAGAAAGACTTCACTGGGAGCCTCAGTAGCTTTATGGAGGAAGCTGAGCGGATGACCAACGATTTCTTCAAATCCTTTGGATTTCCTTCCACTCACGACGGGGACTCGAGGGCACTTCCTAGGCGACCCGTGGAGAGGCATATTGAGCAAGGTACTGCAAAGAAAGCCAATGAGAATGAGTACTCGGAATTCGGGAGCCAGATCACAGATGTGTAACAAGATGCAATCATATCACTTACCTTCTCGGAGCTGAAGTCTTGTGTTTCGCTCGATGTCTAGGGCCCTAGTATGTTTTGTCTTGAACATTGGAGTGTCATGGTTGTAATAACGGGAAGACGAAGAAGCAATTTCTCGGACTTTTTAATTTGACGTAGTTATCGTGAATGTTCGGGCTTGTAGTTGTATGGGCATTTTGTATGGTACTGTTCTCAGTCCTGTCAGTTGAAAGAATGAGCTCGACTACTGTGCATGTTTTGTTTCCTGTTTCACATACAAGGAAATGCATTCTACGGTAGGCAAGGAGCTGTACTACGAAATGCAATTTCGCTCCTGCAAATCGTATAACCTGCTACACCAGGCGAAAATCTGAATTTGAACAGTGCAACTGGTAAATCTGATTGTAACATGTTAACCAGATGTCGGTGCTGTTATAAAAGCCACGAACTAGGGAACATGGAGGGCATACACCTACATGCGCAGGAAGAAGTATACAACTTTGCATATTCTAAGTACATAATCACCATCTCCATTTCATATTTGTCCCTATGCGAAAATTTCGGCAACAGTGAACAGTTCTCTATTTATCTGTACAGCGCCCAGTTTCACACGTAAATGTGCAACTAGTCCTGTTGACAAAAAAGCACATAACGTTTGGTAGCAGGGGCTACAAACGCGTGGAGTAACCAGAACCTGCACACTTCTTGCAGAGTATCAGCCCTGCGTGAAAAATATATATGGTGGAACGTCAGAAAAGACGCACGCAAATAAATGAAGACTGTCAGCATTTTGCCCCTGAGTAATCAGCGTTTACTGATCTGTCAAGAGCTTGCCCTACGAAGTTATGAAATAAGGGAAGAAGGCAACCTGCTCCTCTGCATACCCGGCATTCGACTACTCCATTGTCTGCCTTCATTTTGCCATCACTGCAGAAAACACATTTTGTGCCCCCTAGGAAGAACAAGAAACTATGCTTTAGCAGCGCACATGTGCAAAATGGTTTTTTTTTTATTAGAAAGGAGGGCCTCGCCCCAATTTCATTTATTTTGAAACTGATAATACAACGTTTTGGAGCACAACTTCCACACACCCCAGGGTACAACCCCCCGAGAGCAACCAAACCTGAACCTCCTACGGAACTAAACTGAACAACATAACTTCTCAGACAACTCAGAAAACTTCCTAAGAACCTAGCTACTCAACAAATAACTGTTCCACAAGTATTACAGAGAACGAACAGGCTTCCTGGAGCCAGCAACAACACACAGAGTTCCACTCTAACAAACATCTAGATTTTCCCCCCGGCTTCAAACTGTTCTTTGCCGTAGTTCTTTTTCTCTCCATCTTTGACATAGTTTTCAGGTCAGCCACAACACCAGCGGCCCCCAACCCTGTCGCCGATGGAAGATTTCAGTAGCCACTAACACCAGCAGCCTTGCTCCTCGGCGCTGTGTTTCTCGCACCTTTGATTTCTTTTCTTGTCACCGGCGCCTACTTGCCGGCAAACTGAACACCTCCGCTGCAACTCGTAGCAGAGCTCTTACCCCTCTAGTTTGCAGCTCGCATTGTCCTCGGAACTGAAGTTCGGTCCAAAAACTTAACCAAAGAGCTACTCTAGCCACTACACAACTAGGATCATTAGGAAAAACTTCTATCAAAGTAAGCAGAAATTCTAGTTTTCCATATCGCCCATAATACTACCGCTACACCTACAGCTATCATATTCCTCATACTAGCTGGAAACTTAAAAAACCCAGCTGACCAAAACATTAATAGAATTTACATTAACACGTACGTCAAGAGCACATTCTACCACGCTCCACACATACCTAGCAAACGGACAACTAATAAAAATATGATCTATGCTCTCAACATTGCTACAAAACACCAAATTTAATCAAAAACCAATTACACCTATCTCGTTCATCACTAGTCATTACTTCACTACACAAGACCTGTAGCTAAACCCACATCACCAACGTTTCATCTGCTAAAGTATGCCTAAACCTGAAATAAGACCAGCCGGAAGTAACAACACTTGCTACTGTAATGACAGAACTGAAAATCAAGATAAACTATCTACTAAACTTTATACTAAGAGGTACACTACTACTAAACTATCTATTAAACTTTTATGCCCGAACTGAAACAAAACCATTTACACCTATATCGTTCCTCATCTACTACTACCTTATCAGAGAAAAAGTCCCTGGTGTCCTCATCCTCTGCTACTCTATTTTTTACAGAAACAAAAAGGTAACTAAAAGCTTTAATATTCTTTACTGTAACTTGCCTGAAAAAGACTAGCTCTAGTTTCCTCTAAATTCTCAAACCCATTAACAAAACCATCTATCTCTACAACAGAAATTCCTAAACTGATACCAACTTTACTTACTAAATCTTGCCAATTAAGACGAACAAGTCCAGTAATGGTGGAATTGTGATTGCTTGTATCAACAAGTCCTAGAAGGTGATTAGCTTTAGGAAGCGCGCACCTGATCCTAATTAAATTAAAACTTTCCTTATCAATAGCCACAGATAACATTATCAACTAATCTACTGATAACATTAACATTTACCTCTACCTCTGCACTGTTAACTCCAAGCTTAATACCTACTTTATCAACTAATCTCTACCATTACCAACTAAAACCTTATTCTCTTTACTTTGTTTTGCAATAACCAACTCAGATCTCACTTTCTCTAATTTACTGATAACATTAACAGTCTCCTCTACCTATACATTGTTATTTTCCTAGCTTAAAACCTACCTTACCAGCTAATCCTACAGCAAGGATGTCTCAGCAACATTTCAACGAACACTTCATCTGCACCATCAATGGCAAAGTAGCACAGTACCTGGCCGGCTGCACCAGCATGATGGCGATGGACGCCGGGAGGCCCGTCTCGCGGGTGCGTGCCCTCATGGCAGGGGGGACAGCGCAAACCAATCCGCTGTATATGCTTCGTATCAATGAGGCAATGGAAACAACTTTCTCATTGCACGAGCGAATTGGCCATGTTGTGTTGTGCAAGCTCATAGTATAGAGCAACTCGTTTACGAACTCATGATTAAAGAGAACTTTATGAATGGCTTCGCCAACCAACGACGCAGCGCCATACAAAAATGAACAACTTGGTTAAATTTAAGCTACCTTCAGCGAGCCTTTTGTTTTGTTTCTTCCATATGGTTAATTAGTTTGTACTGATAAATTACAGATTGCCTAGACATCAGTAGTTGCAAACTTAGTTTGCTAGTAAAATTTACAAATTACACATACATCAGGTAGTTGCCTTGCCTACAGGTTTAGCTCGATTGCGAGTCAGTGCATCGGCAGAGCAATTTCTAAAACCTTGTCAAAGTAAGAGGCGAGAACAAAGAGAAGTAGTACCATTTCCAGCGCACCTGTCGCACGGAACAGGGTCACCCTGCGAAGGAGAAAGAAACGAAATCAGAGCCCGCAACAGCCACTCGTCGCTTATCGGTACAGAAGGAAGAAGAGGAGGTGGTGGACGGAGACCTTGAGGCCGAGGACGAGGGACAGGGAGACCGCGCCGACGACGGCGGCGGCGATGAGGAATGTCTGCGTGTCGGCGGGGCCCAGCAGGGTGCCCCCTCCGTAGGCTGCCGTGGCGACGACGCGGGGCCGCGAAGGAGGAGGAGCGGGCGGTGAGAGTAGGGCGGGAGGTTCCTTGTGCCGCCTGGAAGGGAGGCTGGGTGGAGATGTGGTGACTGGGGATGAGGAGAGGCGAAACGACGGGGAGGAGCACGGCGAGGTGGCCCGGAGAAGGGACGCCATGGAATGGAAGCACGACTGGTTTTCGTGTTTTTTCTTTCCGCACTCCCACGAATGTTTTTACTATATACAATTCCGCATGGATTGAAATTCGATTCGAAATTGTGACCGATATTTTTTTAGTAGTAGTGCTTCATTTGGAGTACTCCCTCCGCCCAAAATTACACGGCGTCGTAGTTTTGAGTGTTTCAACCTTTAACCATAAATTTCACCAACAACACATGAGAAAAATGTCATTCCACGTTTTGTTGATCAAATAATGGTTAAAGTTGAACCTCGAAATATATGAGTGCGCCAGCTAATTATAGAAGATGAAGCAAATAACGATTATGTCGTCGTCAATGAGGACGACATGGTCAATGTTCTGCGTGTGAACCGCAATGGAGGGTGCGGCCATGGGTGCGTCGAGCTCAACCATGGCAAGTGATACGATCTTAGTATGAATTTTAGGCAAATTTTGAACAACATCGATATACACGCCAAGGGACGTGCCGTTAGCATGAATCCTCTCTATTTAGTACGGACAAATTGCACACAATGCTTCATCTTCGTTGTAAGTCTCAACCAGCTTGTCGTGTAAGGCCCCGGAACGCAGGGAAAGAAAACACGGGAATACTAGAAAGCACAGGAATAGGAAAGTCATAGTATGTGTAAAACTTGGGAATTGAAAACACAGGGAAAAGAGCGTTCCCTAGGTCTTAACTGCAGGAAAGTACATGGACTAAAAAAATGATGCTAACAGAAGTGCATGCTTATATTTGACAAGCTTCATTGATGTTTCACGTGTACTTCGTTGGTCCACCTAGAAAAAGCCCACCCAATCTGACTACTTTTTAAATATGCAGTAAACAGTTCAGAATTGCAGCGATGCCTCGGGCTTCTACCAAAACAAGAGCTCTCGGTAGATGTTTCGTTTCCTTTAAGGCCTCTTTGATTCACGGGATTCTTATAAGAAAAACGTAGGATTCTTGTTCCTATAGGATTTGGTACTGTAGCTGTGTTTGATTCACGGGAAGACATCAAAGGAATTGTGAAGGAAATTTTCTTATGCAACCAGATTCCTATGGAAATCACGGGAATGAAACAATTCAGTCCCATCTCTTTTTTCTTTTCCTTCACAAGGAATGAGGCAACTAAAAGCTAATGGTGAGTCCTATCGCTGCAGTCCACGCACTTAACGTTGCTTGCCTTGCTACTTATTTATGCTAATCAAGATTCTGAAAAAAGCATGTTGAATTCCTCTACTTTTTTCTTTCATATATTTCAAACGGCCACTAAAGGAAACATTCCTGCGTTCTCCTATCCATAGTTTTCCACTTGCATTCCTATCTAAATCCTATTCCTATTCTTATTCCTGCAATTTGAGATCCTATGAATCAAAGGAGGCCTAAAAAGCGTAGGAAAACTTCCCTTTCCTTAGGAATTGGGCTGGCAAAGGAATGGTAAACTGCAAAATTCCTTTACGTTTCCTTCCTTCCGAACAGAGCCTAAACAGGCGTCTTCTTTGGAGCAGTGTTTTTGACTTCCGGGTGCAAATGCACCCTTTATTTAAAACACATTTTAAACTTATTTTGAAATTTTAAAAAATAAAAATTCAAGCGTATATCTTTGCATCCTTTGTTTTTACAAAGTTGTTTCATGAAAACCCGACGTTTTTTGTTGTCTATGTAAGAAAGACAAAATTTGATGCTAAAATAAGCCTTTCACAAGACTTCTTTTTGTCATACAAGTCACAAAAAATGTTTGTTCTCGTGAAACTCTACATGCAATCATAGAATGTGAAGATGTAAGATCGATTATTTTAGGATTTTTAGATGTTTAAAAATATGTTTATTTTATAAAAGGAGCCTATGCACCTGAACCAAAGTGAATTTCTTTGTCTTCTTCCCCACGAGAAAATTATTTTTTGATCCCTTTTTGCCACCATTGTTAACCCTTAAAAAATTTATTCGTCTCAATTCCTCCAATGATCTTTGTATTTTTTTTTAGGAAAGGAGAGAGGCGATCTAGATCTACAATGTCACCAATAAATTTCTTGTAGGTGAAGGAAAACTTTTGAATCTGGATCTTGGAGTCTTGTGTGAGATTTGAGGGACACCGATTTTTGAACACTCTTCTACTCTTGCCTTGTATTTGGTGCATTAGTTTGAGCCACATACGTTGTTTGTTTCGATTGAGAGTCCGAGAGCTTGCTACTCTTTGCGACCACCGCTTTCTAGATGGTTTGGTGGTTGTTGGCTTGACGAAGTCTTTGTGGAGATTGTGACGAGAGTAAGATGTGAAATAGTTGTGGAGTTTGTCATCTCCAGGGTGGAGAAAAAAGTTATCCATAGTGGAAGGGCTTATGCTTGTTCCTTTTGCTGAAGGGAGAAAAAATACTAGATCCGTGAGTGTTCATTGTGGGCTTGGTTTGCCACAACTTGTTGGAGATATGTCCTAGAGGCAAAAAAATGATAAGGATTTATTGCATTATCTCATTAAGTTTATAATTAGTTTTATACCATGCTATAATTGTATTAATCGGAATTGTTAATACACGTGTGGTATGTAAACAAACCAGAGTCCCTAGTTAAGCCTCTATATAAACTAGTCCATCAATCAATGGATGATCGTGATTTCCCGATCATATTGATTCATAACAGTTGATGATGGAGTCATCTTATTAGTAGAATAATTTGATGGACATTACCCACCAAAGTATTGCAGAAGGATCGTATCACTAAGTTCAATATTGCAATAGGAAAGTAACGTGATAGCTTGTTCCTTAGACCGTGAGATTATATCAAGTCGCTGCTTCTGAAAGATACTTTGATCGCATCAAACGTCATGTCTTATATAGTGTGACAATAAAGGTGACACTTTCGGGTATTGGAAGGAAGTAGTCGGGGCGAGTGATCAAGAGCGGAATTTGTTCATCCGTGTGATGGAAAGATACTCTGGGCCCACTCGGTGAGATTATATCTGTAAAGCTGCGCAGCGTATGACTAGGTCATTGGAGATATAATATCACAGAACGAGTTAAAGCAACCTTGTCGGTAATGAGATAAAACACAACATAGGTTGTTGACGATCGTGTCTCGGACAAAGGTAGTATCGATGGAACAAAGGGAGTGAACATATCATGTTAACGGTTCAACGACTATTTATTCTGGAATGCACAGGGGCCGTCATAGTCATCCAGGGCTCCCTGACGGTCATTGGCGATCGAAGGGTCTCGACCTTGTCTGGAGTATTCCCGAGTGCTAGGGTAACACACTTAAGGTCTTGACGATGCTTGGAGAACGTTTTGGAAACATTGGAATTATTTAGGTATAGAGAAAAGAGGTTCCGGAAAAGTTCCGGCAAGAACGGAAGGGTTCCGAGGAAGACCGAAGTGAGTTCGGAGTGGTCCGGAAATTGTTTCGGAGTCACGAGAAATTAAATAGTATGTAAATATATTAATTATGGAATTATATATATTTATATTAATTTAATATTAAATAAAAAGTAGAAAAAATGGGCAGCCCACCTCCTCCTCCTTTTGTTTAGTCCCACATGGACAATTGGAGGAGAGGTGCAACCCCTCTCCTCTAATAAATAGGAGGCCGGATTAATTCAGAAAATATACAATAAATCCAGGAATTAATTCCGGTTGGCCTAGGCTTCTCCCTTGTCGACTTCCACCCTCTCCGTCTCTCAGCGTATACGGTCCCATGTCTGGATTGTGTATACGGGAGACCTATATACCGCAGCGCGCCGTTGTGCTGCGGGATTCCACCCAAAGTTCTCGCTTCCGCTATCTCGGCTGTATCGGGGAGCCCGGAGGTAATCGTCAAGGTCCGTACGTGTGCAAGTACTCAGAGGTGCCGAACACGCAGGCTCGGCACCGGAGCATCGTCGTCGCACCGCCTCCTTCTTCGTCGCGCCAAGTTCTTCGCGACCTTGAGGTCGGCTACGTATGTCTTCATCGGCAACGCTTGTGCGGGAGCGTATTTCCCGCTTATCGGTCTACAAGGGTACGTGTCCGATAACTTCTCCGTTACAGCATTACTAGATAGATAGATCCTGGCTAGTTTTCGGTGTTGCGATAGTTAGAAAAATTATTGTTTTCTGCAACGAACCCCATCAGTGGTATCAGAGCCGATCTATGTGTAGTGTTGCTGGTACGGTTAGAACACATGTTGAATGTGGGCATCGATTCTATAATTGTCACCCTCTCGCGTGCACTTGCTAATGTTGTCGGTATCGAGTTGATGAAGCGGTCCGGACCGACCTTACACGTACGCTTACGCGAGACTGGTTCCGCAACTGACATATGGCTTGTACCATATATGCAGCTAGCGGGTGTCTGTTTCTCTCTCTTTAGATGGCTTAGCATTTTCAATGGAGGGCTCTGAAAAGGGTGTAATAGAGACAATTATTTAATCGTTGTTGTGGTTCGTAGGTAAGAAACGGTTCTCCACGAAAGCCCTAGCAGCTACGTAAAACATGCAAAAGTTAAAGTAGAGATCGTCTAACTTTGTTTTGCAGTGGGGCATTTTAATATGACATGGTTACGATAAGTTTTATGTTATCGGAGGCAAAAGGTGGCGCCGTAGACTCGGAGCACCGCCGGGGCGCGCCATGAAGACCAAGGCGCGAGGCCATGTCATATCGCACTTCATTACATTATTTTGATATTGTTTTTGTGTGTGCATCCTATTTGATTGCTTATATTAAGATATACAACGGTAGCAATAATAGGATGATCCCTATTTAAATACCAAAATTGTGTTCTCCCTTAGTGTGCACCACCAATAAAGTTCTACGTTACGGGGTACGCCGCATTGCGGTTACACTCGTCTCTTCGTTCGCATACAGTGGGTGTAAGCCACGTTGCACACGCGAATACACTAAGGTCAGATTGGCGAGCCTAGTATGTACAGACATAGCCTCGGAACACGGGAGATCGAAAGATCGAGCATGAATCGCATGAAGGTTGCGATTGGTTCTGCGTTACCTACCTTTGAAATTATGATGTCGGCCTTGTTGATGGGGGGTAGTGTAGTGGATTAGGATCGTGTAATCACTAAGATATTTTTAGGGATGATTTTCTTAGTGGAGTATGTTTGATAATGTGATTATTAAAATGAACTCAAATTATTTTAAACTTAGCCTTATCTATTCTTTGCAAATTATCTTTGTAGATCATGCCTTACCCTAAGGAAGAAAGTCTTGATTTCAATCATTTTATTAGAAAAGGAAATCTCCGAGACGATGGATCCAACTTCATGACGTGGTACAGAAACCTGAAAGGCGTCCTCTACCAAAACGACATTTCTTACGTGATAGAAGAATTCTTAGGAGATAACCCAGGAAACTCCGCAAGTGCAGAGGCGAAAGAAGATTTTCGTCAACGTCGTGACATCTTCGTGAGTGTTCAGTATACGATGTTCTGCTGCATGGATCATGAGTTGAAAAATGAGTTTCGCCACATGGAGCCTTTTGTGATGATAAATGCTCTTAAAACTCGGTTTGTAAACCAAGTGAAAATTGAGCAGTTCAGGCAGCTGGATGATTTTCTTTCACTCAAGATGGAAGAACATACCTGCTTGGAAACACATTTGTGTAGGATGTTTGACATTCACGATGATCTCACAAACATGTGCGGCTACTGGATGGCGGATACTTTTGCAATACAGGCGGTGTTGCGTTCTCTACCTCCTAGCTATAAGGAGCTTGTCGATGAGTATGTGATTAAGAGTGACTCACTCCTTTTCACTGATTTCCTGGTTGAAATCAAAGATGTGAAGGTGGAACCCATTGAAGGAGAGATCGATGACACGCAAGGTATATTTGATATACAAGTTATAATTGTTATTTCTTGCTCTTGTTAATATTAAAGTATTTGATGCTTATGTCCTGTTTTATTGAAACAGCACCAGAATATAACAGGATAGTTGCAGAGTACAACATGATGTTGCGGAATGATGGCAAGCAAATTGGTTGATGGCCGAGAAGTTTCACGCCCATAGTTATCAGTTTTTGATTAGCGATTTCGAGAGTGATTGTAATAAGTGTGTCTTACGTTTGGCGAGACAAGTTATTTGTAAGGGAACAAGCAAGTTTTTTTATTATGAATAAAGTTTCTTATGATCACATTTCGATTATAAACAAGTTATTCATGTATTAATCTCAATGATAGCGCGGTGGATATAATTGCTAAAATAAATATCCTAAGTCAATAATTATATACACTACCGAATTTTTGATCATATTAGCGTTGCAAATATTTTGGATATTTGATCTTGTGTATTTGCATACGACATGATGATTGAAAATATTGATATGTCAATATGAGAAGAAATTTAATTTGAAGTCATGCAAGATGATTGTTAAATTAAATGGAGTAGTGAAAATTGTTATTGTGGCATTTTTATTGTATGTCTAAGTAAATAAAAGGTATTTGCTAAAAGATACATTTGTCTGAAATTGTTTGATTAGATCAAAAGAATTTTTCGGAGAAAAGAAGGATATAAAATCAGGCTATTATAATTGGATTATAATAACAAAGATTTTAAAGATTTATTTTATCATAGAAGACTTGTGAAATTTCGGTTCGCAAATTATAATATTATAATACATCAAGCATGTTGATTTATGTGAATATTATAATCATACTCTATTTTGAGTAAAGTACGGTCTTAAAAAGTATCTCTTAAAAGGATTAGATGTTACGAAGAATGTTTTGTTAAAATTAGTAAACTCCCTTATTTTTCACCTGAAATTGTATGAACGACAATATATATATATTAGTGTCGTGGTTTATAGATTATATGATAATACGAAACTATATACGAAATAGTTCTTTGTAAAATATTCATAGGAGTGAATATATGTTTCATATGGCAAACACCGACAAGGGCAAAACTAGTATTGCTAACTTGGTGATTTATTGAAAAACAAGTTTTCAAGAAAGGATATGGAATAAAGTAAAAGCTTGAATGAGGTAATTGACCTTGTTCACATTATGTGAGAGATAATGTTTTCGGAATAAGTCCCGTAACAAAACTCTATAGATGGAGATGAAAAATGATGATAAAAGATCATAATGTTTTCAAATAAGGAGCTTTTTATAAATAGTAGGCATTGATGAATATTTTATGTCCGGTCACAGATTAATATTCATGTTTTAATAATCTTGTTACTAGAACAAGGGATACCGACGAAATACAAAGAAATTAAAAGGTGATGCCAAATTCGAATCATGACTAAAGAGTCATAAATCCAAAAAGGTTGCATTTAAGATTATGATAGTAAATGTTGCTTGAATCTTATTAAGTAAAAGGGTTACTTGATTTTTCACATGACAAGTTGTGTGAAAAGAATGAAACTATGATAAAGACATAAAGCTAATTTTGTCATGAAGAATGTCTTGGACAAAATCAAAATTGTTTTGACTACATTGGATGTAGACATGCCTAAGTCTTTTGGATTTGTATTAGACAAGTATAATACATCATATTTGGAATTTTCAAATTGATGAATGATCAATGGATTTCGGTATTGACCGGAATATTGGAAGAAATTATATTTGTATAATTTAAGTGGGAGTAGGACAGCTCACAATATTAATATGCAAGTGACGTATAATTAAGTGGGAGCTTGTGGGCTACACAATATGAGATGTGATTGACATTTTGAGTGGGAGCATCATAAGTTACACGATCTCAAATGTAGTTGACATTTTGAGTGGGAGCTAAGTCAGGTGCTTATATGTAAATGACATATAGTAGATGGTACTAGGAAAATGAATTAGGAGTAATTATGGAATTACAATAAAGTCATATATGATTTAAAACATCAGTGTCTATTTGAATAGATTAGAAAGTTTAAAATAGAAATCGAGGTGTTTTTCTAGATTAGATTCTGAAGGGTCAGAATAAGACGTAACAAGGAAATAGTCCTTGTAAATCTAGAGAAAATAATCATGGTTGTAAAATATGTTGCACCTATATGCCATGATAAGGTGGCAGCATATAGAACCATATTATATACTCAAAATGATATGACTAGTGTTTTTGCAAGAAGAACAAGTACCGAGGTGAATTTATGTTCACAGTTGGTGAAACCAAGAACATCCTTCGTTGTTTAAAAGAAACTGAGGATATATGGTTATTTCAAGTCTGTAGAGGATGATGAGTTTAACAAATGTTATGTTAAAAGGATCAACCTAGATGACAGTGGGAAATAAGGATCAAGTCGTTATAGGATTGACATAAGTCTGACAATAGAATGTCAGGATCTACTTAGGTATAAATAAATATATATATATAGGGCAGGACTAAACAGGAACTTGTCTTAAGAGATTCCTATTTAGCTTAAACAGGAATCATTCCTGTTTTAGGGAAATTAGACTACCACCGACACGCACCCGACCCGATCCGCTCCAGAACTTCCACTCCTCCACCCCCATTGCTAACCACCACCGACGCCCTCGCCGGCGACCCCCGCCCGCCGCCCCCCGCCCGCCGCCCCAACGGCGAGCCCCGCGCGCCGCCCCGCCGGCCTTCCGCCGCGCGCCGCCCCGGCGTCCTCCAGCCGCGCTCTGCCCCGGCGACCTCTTGCCGCGCGCAGCCCCGGCGTTCTCCAGCCGCTTGCAGCTACCCGAGCGCCTCCACGCGCTCCCCGCCGCACGAAGCACCGGCGGCCTCGCCACCTCCGCGCGCTGGCGCTCCCCCGAGCTCCTGTGCGTCGCCAACGAGGGCCGTCCACCCCCGCGTCGTCCCCGGCGTCAAGCCATGCGCGCCGCCACCGGAAGGCAGGTCCCGCGCGTCGCCGCCCTAGCCCGCAACCCATCTGCGCCGCCCCTGGCCGGTAGCCCCTCGCTAGCAACTCGTCTGCGCCGCCCGACGGACGATTGGCGATCCCCAACGACCTCCTGCCCCCACCGCCCGCCGGAGTGGCCCGCACGCCTCCTGGATCCACGTCCCCGCCGGAGTGTAGCCAGCTCCTCCTGGATCCCAGCAGCCTGGTGGAGTGCTCCCCGCTGGCCTGCGGTTCCCGTGAGCTAAGTCGCCGCATGGCTGAGCTCCGCCCTGGTACTGCTTGTGCCGCGTCGGCGTTGACAGGATACAAAATCATGCCGGTGCCGTCTGAATTCCCTCGTGCGTAGCGTCTGAACTTTCATTTGGGTGTTGAGATTTTTTTTTACATTTTGCTGGTACATTGAGGTCTAGTGCTGGACGTTGAGTTTTTGTGCAGTGCGAGTCTTATTCTTTCTCCTCTAATTTTTTTGCACAATTTTTATGATGCAATAGAAGTTCAGATTAACGTGCGAATCGACTTCTTGTTGGGAGCCGCCCAGAAAAAAAGTTCACTCTGTTTAGAAAAAAGTTCATGTGCAGTTCAAAAAAAAGTTCACTTCATTCAGAAAAAAGTTTCAAAAAAAGTTCACTTCTTCAAAAAAAAAAAGTTCCCTTCATTTAGAAAAAAGGTTCACTCTGCTCAAAAAAAAAATTCATGTACAGTTCAAGAAAAAATCAGGAAATTGTTTCACTAAAAGTTCATGTGTAGTTCAGAAAAAAGTTCACCTCGTTTCGAAAAAAGTTCAGGAAAAAAGTTCGTTTCATGTTCCGTCTGAAGGTTCACATGTCATGCGCGAGAAGGTTCATATATCATTGCCAAAAAAAGTTCGGAAAGGCTCATTCCAGAAAACAGTTTAGAAAAAATGTTCACTCCGTAAAAAAAAGTTCACTTCATTCATAAAAAAAGGTTCACTTGGTCCAGAAAAAAAGTTCATGTGCACTTGCGAAAAAAGTTCACCTCGTTCCGAAAAAATGTTCAGGAAAAAAGTTCAGTTCATGTTCCGTCTGAAGGTTCACATGTCATGCGCTAGAAGGTTCACTTGGTACAGAAAAAAAGTTCACCTCGTTCCGAACAAATGTTCAGGAAAAAAGTTCAGTTCATGTTCCGTCTGAAGGTTCACATGTCATGCGCGAGAAGGTTCACTTGATACAGAAAAAAAAAGTTCACCTCGTTCCAAAAAAAAAGTTCAGGAAAAAAGTTCAGTTCATGTTCCGTCTGAAGGTTCACATGTCATGCGCTAGAAGGTTCACTTGGTACAGAAAAAAAAGTTCACCTCGTTCCGAACAAATGTTCAGGAAAAAAGTTCAGTTCATGTTCCGTCTGAAGGTTCACATGTCATGCGCGAGAAGGTTCACTTGATACAGAAAAAAAAGTTCACCTCGTTCCAAAAAAAAAGTTCAGGAAAAAAAGTTCAGTTCATGTTCCGTCTGAAGGTTCACATGCCATGCACGAGAAGGTTCACTTAGCATATCCGAGAAGGTTCAGAAAGTTCCTGTTTAGCTTAAACAGGAATAGGTTCCTTTTTAGCTGAGTTATATATATATATGTGTATATATATGGGAAATAGTGGGCTGCCCGGGATGGTAGCTACGCACATGCATCCATCCGTTAAATTTTGTCTAGGGAGCACAGATTATGGTAACGAGAGCACAAAATTCCAACGCCGAAGCCCGCACCAAACGCCGTCAAACCAGAGCACGTTAACAAAAAGGGACTATTAACCCACCGGCCACTCTCACTCCTCCCAACCAAACCCAGCTCACCGCTCTCTCTCTCCTTCCTCTCTCACCCCACCACGATCCCCAGTTCCCCACCAGGCCACCACCATGCCACGGCGAAGCTCCGTCGCCAGAGGTCGATGCAGGCTGGAAGCAGTGGAGGGGTTTGGGCCATGGGGACGGGGGCTTCAAATCCAAGCTTCTCCCGCAAGATCTACCGGGGCGGAGACACGACCGTCTCAGCCGTCCAGGAGGGGGCGTCCATGAGGAAGAGGACAAGCCGGGGCGGAGACACGCACGAGGCCATCCTCGTTTTTTTGCGTTAAGGATTTGCTTCTTTTTTTTCCCGATCTGTTTTTTCCTTCACCGTTTGACGTGTTCCCGATCCCAGATCTATTCCCATGTGTATTAAAATGTTACCCCTCGTTAATTATCTCGTGTTTTTTGGTAAGTGATGGAAATCATGGATCCAGTATTGTTTCCACATATGGAATGTTGTACAGTAAATCTTTTTTTTTTGGATACCGAAATATCAAATATGTGCACAGTACAAGTTATGTATGCACGGTCGTTGATGAGATGTTCATGGTAAAAAATATGCCTTTTTGATTGATGATGAACTGTTAAAAAAGATCAGGATATGTGCAATCGTACACTTTCCGAAAATCAAGACTTTTTTGTGTTAATGCACGTGATTCTCCAGATCTGATAGATGCATATCTCTTTTTTTTTTTTCATATGCGTGCTCTGGTTGCATTTTTTTCATGTACATGCTCCAGATCTGAAATAAATTGCATTCCTGTATTTTGGTTGTAATGCCAGATCCAAAAAATGCTTGTTAATGCAAAATTTCGGGGGATATTATCCTTTTCTATGATATTGATGCATATATGCTGGTGGAAAGCATGTATGTTTTTGCGTAAAATTCAAAATTTTCTTGTTTCATAATGAATCCGAAAGTTCTTGTTTACATTAATCCGAAAATGACATGAATACCTAAAAAGAAAATCATTGTTAGTACATGAGTCTCTGATACAGCATATGAACCGAGCCAGCGTACGCTACCCCGAAACAAATGAATACGGCCTGCCGCCCATGCAATTCAAAAATCCCCGCAACCGAAACAACCACGGCTGGCTTATACTAGCATGTCACCCATGGAATTTAAAAATTCTCACAAAAACAACCACGGCTGTTGGCCTGACAGCCTGACACACATGGTCCCATGCAATTCAAATTTTCTCACAACCAAGCAAACATGTCAGGAACGGCAAGGAGGGAACACCGTTACCACTGCTAACCTCAGCTGGTGAAAGATCAAAACAGGTGGATCACTAGCTCTTCCTATCCAACGGTAACCAGCGCGTGCACAGCTAGCCCCATGGTAGAAAATCCGCGTCGATATATATATATATATATATATATATATATATATATATATATATATATATATATATTCCAGCTATTCAAAAACCAGTTTCTTAATAACTATTCAGAGCACCTTTTCTGAACTTTCGTGTCTATACTATGTTAACTTCTGGACGGAACTTTCAGATTTTCTGTTTTGCGGACAGTATCTTCAACGCCATTTTCCAACCGTTTATCGGAATGACGCATGCGATATACCGTTGGAAAGGTATGGAAATTGCGCACATTTTGTTTGTCTTGACGGGTTTTCCAAATTTATTACGTTTTTAAAACAATTTAAAAATAGTACATTCAGTTTTCACGAATTTCTCCGTTTTTGTACTGTTTTTTGGCCGCCAATTTTAGACCCATCGTCGGATTGATGCAAATGATATGCCGTTGGAAAGGTATGAAAAATGCGCATCATTTTCGTCCTGATGGGTTTTTCTAATTCTGTACGGTTTTTAAACAATTTCATAAATAGTACACTATGTTTTCGCGAAGTTTTCAGTTTTCGTATTGTGTTTTGCCCACCATTTTCAAACCGCTTATCGGATTGATGCAAATGATACGCCGTTGGAAAGCTATGGAAAATGCGCATCTTTGCTATCTCTGGCACATTTTTCAAATTCCTTACGATTTAAGAGCAGATTCGAAAATAAACAATTCTGTTTTCTGAAATTTTAGATCCAGCGGACAGTTTTTTGCCAATTACTTTCAAACCGTTCGTCGAAACGTAACAAATGATATGGCGTTGGAAAGATATTGACTAGGCGCAACTTTTTCATGTAGAAATATTTTCCAAATTCAACACGGTTTATTATTAATTTTAAAATACGAAAAACTGATAAACAAGACCACATGGGATCAATTTAAAATTAGCACTTTTGTGGTGTTCGAATTGGATGACTCGGCATGGGAGTGTCAAAATAGACTCATGTCCTTGCTAATTGCACGCGGCGGCAGTCGATTTGGACAAACCGAGCTCATAGCGATGATTTTCATGCGTAGGATTTCCGCCCCACAAAAAACAGAGTGCCATAGTGAACTTCCGATCGCGATTTTTTCTGTTCTGTGGTGCGCACTGTTTTTGTTGTCGTTTTTAAACCGTTTGTTCAAACGATGCAAATGATATATCTTTGAAAAGGTATGGAAATTTCGCATCTTTTTGTTATGACCATTTTTTTAAATTGTTCATGGATTAAGAGCAGTTTTAAATATAGTGACCGTTGTATTTTTGAATTTTCTCTGTTTTCATGTTGTTATTTTCGACTGAACTTCGTGAGTATATAAATTGAACTTCTAAAATTTCTGAGAGTGATCTCAATAAATTGTGAACTTCATGAAAAAATTGTGAATCTTTTTTCCACTCCCACGATTTGAATTTTGTTTACCGACATAAATTTAACTTTCACAGAAGTTCACGGTGAACTTCGGACGCGTTTTAAGTGAACTTCTGACTTGACCAAAGCAAACTCCGGACAAATAAGTAAATGTACAACAAATTTTGATATGAACTTCTGTATCGTTTCGAGGTGAACCTGTACGGTACAAAGTTAACTTCACGGAAATTAAGAATTAACTTCCCTGTATTTCTGGCGAACTTTACAAAAATGTAATTTTCCACTATTTTTCTGGACAAATATTTGAACCTCCGAGATGGATGATATGAACTCCTGATATTTAAATAGTGAACCGCCTAGATGTATTATCTAAACTCCTAATTTAAAAACAGCGAACCTCTGAGATGAAAAAGGTTTGAAAATAGAGTCAGAGGAGATGGGCCGGAACTGGCTGGCATCGGCGGCGGATAGCTTCGGAACGCTCGGTTGCTCTGGCAGGATATGGGCTGTGGCCCATCAGTGGCGTCGGATGGAAAAAAAAAGAACAGAAAAAGGGGAGGGATTTGCCTCTGCTGGGAATCGAACCGTGGTCTCCCGGTTGGAGAAGAGGAACGCAGCCACTGGGCTACGGGGCGGATGGTGATTGGATACGGATCCGGCTGGATATGATGAGAAGAGGCGATGTTAACTGAACTTTTGGACGGAAAAGCTTCAGGCTTCAGGCCCAGCGCATGGAGGATCTTCGGGAGGTTGCTCCGGTGACAAAACAGAACGGAAGGAAGGGAGGCGCCGAGGCTTGCAGGTGTGCGACGGGATCCTGTTGTGCGCGTGGAGAGAAAGGAGCAGCGGAACAGTGGGAACAGGCAAGACAGAGAAGCAGCAGAGGTGGTTGCTCGAACTTGCACACGAGTGCATCCATGGCGGACCGCGGTTTGGTCGGAACATGATTCCACGACAGGGAGCGCTAAAGGCCCGGATTTCAGCGGGAATTGAAGGGGGTTCTCACCGGGAGGGGGCTGGAGGAGTAGATCGTGCTCGAGGAAGAACGGGGACGATGGATTACGGCGCCCAGGCGCGGGACAGAGGAAGCCAGGAAGGCAGGGGCTAACCGACGTGGTGGCGGTGAACTCCCCACGGCGGCGCGGTGGACTCCCCAAGGTCGGCAACAAGGAGAGGCGCGCCGGGTAGCAGGATTGGCGCCGGGGCCCTGGGCGGCGCTCCAGGGGAGGCCGAAGACGCCTCGCACGGAGCGGGGAGTCCGTCGGTGGCGCGTGGATGGGAGAGCCGGTGGGGAGATGTCGGGGAGGAGGGCGGTGGTGGAGGGACATGAGCTGAGCCGGTGGTGGTGGTGGAGGGACGACGCGTCATCGGCGCCGGCGGTGATGCAGCAGGGCGAAGCGCCGTCGGCCGTGGAGCAGAGGGGTGCTCCGTCGGTCAGAGCGACGTCGCGCGGGGATTCGTGCAAGGCACCAACGGCGCGGGCCATCGGAAAGGACGGCGGCTGGAGCTGGTCCGTCCAGGGCCGCGGCGGCGCGAGCCTGTGGCTAGGACGGCAGCGGATGTGGATCGATGTGGGGCGGCGCCTGGGGTAGTGCTCGCCGTGGATCGAGAGGCTGCAGCGCGCGACGCCGGAGATGAAGCCGGAGCCTGGGCGCAAGGGGCTGGAGCGCGCTGGAGGTGGGCGGCGCGCGTGAGGATGGTGGTGGCTAGTGGGTCGGGGTCCGGGACGGTGTGGGTGATGCGATTTTTTTTAGGAAGGTGGGCTGATTTGGATCGTGGTGGAGTGGGCGGACTGCGGCTGTGGTGCGGGTGGGGAGATTCGCGTTTTTTGGCTTGGTCGGGTCGGGATAAAAAGGTGCTCTGAATAACTATTTAGAGCACTCTTAAGGGTGGTTGCTGAATAGTCCCACCCTATATATATATATATATATATATATATATATATATATATATATATATATATATGGACTAAACAGGAACCTACCCCTAAGAGTTCCTATTTAGCTTATACAGGAACTATTCCTGTTTAAGGAAACATTAGATGCCCGACCCGCACCCGACCCGGAACCCAACAACTACCCATCGTGCTTATCTCCCCCGACCCGCACCCATGCCAACCACCACCGACGCCTCCCTCGGAGACCTGGCACCGACCCTGGCGGCGACCACTGCACGCCGCCCCGCCGGACTTCCGCCGCGCGTCGCCCGACGCCCTCCCGCCGCGCTCCGCCCCGGCGTTCTCCAGCCGCGCTCTGCCCCAACGGCCTCCCGCCTCGCGCCGCACCGGCGTCTTCCCCATCGCGCCGCCCGACGACCTCCTGCCTCGCCCGACCTTCCGCCGTCCCCGCCTCCTTCCGCGAGCGCCGCACCCGGCCCCACCGCGCACCGCCCCCGGCCTCCATCCGCGAGCGCCGCTACTGGCGTCCACCTGCGCGTGATGCCACCGGAACTTCGCTACGAGCCCGGCCTCCTGCATCACGGTAGATCCCTCGGAGACCACCGCGCCGCCGCCCCCAGGTGCGCCACGCCGCCGCCACCCGGGATCCATGGCGGATCGAGTTCGCCGGAGGTCCCCTACTCGGCGCGGGCCCTGCAGCCGTCGTTGACCGACGCTAGCTCCTGCTCTACTGCTCACACCGGCGCCACCCCGACGCCCTGGTGCCCCGCATCGGGGCCGCCTCGAGGTCCTGGACCGCTGCTTCGAGCTCCCGAGCAGATGCTCACAGAGCTTCCGAGTAGAGCTTGTCTCGAGGCCGCCTTGGTTCGTCGTCGGCCGTACTGGCCTCCCTCACTCGAGCGTGGCACCGGCGTTCCTCCCCATTGCTCTGCACCTCCCCTTCCTCTTGCTCCAGCGGCTGCCCGCACCTCCCAACCTCCGGTCCAGCATCAAATTGGAAAGAAAAAAGTTCAGTTTGTATCGTGCTGATTTCCTGCTCAAATTGATGCTGATTAAATGTAGGTTCACTTGATAAATTTTTAAAGTTCACTGCTATTTTTTTGCAGTTCATTCATCCACTTATAATCCCCCGATCTGATTAAAGGTTCACTTCTTTCAGAAAAAAGTTCACAAGTTCACTTTGTTTGAAAAAAAAAGTTTCAAAAAAAAAGTTCACTTCGTTCGGAAAAACAGTTCATGTGCAGTTCAGAAAAAAAGTTCACTTCGTCCGAAAAAAGTTCAGAGAAAAAAAAAGTTCACCTCCTTCCATGCGCGAGAAGGTTCACTTGGTACAGAAAAAAAGTTCATGTGCAATTACGAAAAAAAAGTTCACCTCGTTCCGAAAAAATGTTCTGGAAAAAAGTTTAGTTCATGTTCCGTCTGAAGGTTCACATGTCATGCACGAGAAGGTTCACTTGGTACAGAAAAAAAAGTTCACCTCGTTCCGAAAAAATGTTCAGTAAAAAAGTTCAGTTCACGTTCCGTCTGAAGGTTCACATGTCATGCGCGAGAAGGTTCACTTGGTACAGAAAAAAAGTTCACCTCGTTCCAAAAAAATGTTCAGGAAAAAAAGTTCAGTTCATGTTCCGTCTGAAGGTTCATATGTCATGCGTGAGAAGGTTCACTTAGCATATCCGAGAAGGTTCAGAAAGTTCCTGTTTAGATTAAACAGGAATAGGTTCCTTTTTAGCTGAGTTATATATGGGTTTCAGACTAAAGGTTATGAAGATTTTAAAGGAACAAATTTGTTAATAAGCATAGAATTTATAGGAAGGTTATCTAATCAAAGTAATTCTAGATATCGAGTAAATGTAGACGATGTCATTGAAAGTATGCAGTCTAAGGAATAAAATTTATGAGTCCTCTAAAAATTAGTTCTGAAGAAAGAGCAGGAGAAGAATGGAATATAAGTGAACTTATAGAAAAGAAAGAATTAAAGCTGCCTAATAATTATATTAGCTACCAAAATTGCGAAGGAAGTAGTAGCATTAGATTTACAAATTATAAATCTACAGCCATAGAGGAAGAAGAATCTCTCATGCCAGATTCTGAGTTTAGTGATAATAAGGATAAAGGAATCTCCGAATGCATGGAGAAGGTAAATTTAGAAGATGAACTTAAGTATTGTGAGATAAAATTAAAGCAAATAGAAGAGGAATATAATAATTCTATGACTACGGAATGGCCAAAGATAAGAGAAAGACAATTGTTTTTCATTAGAGAAATGGCAAGATTAAACAAATTAAAAAATGAGAAAAAGTTAGCCACTAGCAGTTCTAATTTGCTAAGTACCAACATAGTAAAAGAAGAAAAAGATAACAAAAGTATTAATACTGACCAAATAATAAAAATAAAGCCATAAGTGAAGAAGAGCAATGGGATATAAATAATAAAATTTTAACAGAAAGTTATGAAGAAGAAGAAGAGAGAATAAAAGAATTATTATATGATGTAGAAAACTATGATAATGCAGAACAATATAATGACTTTATAGATTCACTCGATGATGAAGGTTTGCACAATTTAGATAATGCAATGGAAGCCATGGAATTAGATAACTCTGCTAAGAGAAAAAGAGGCGAGACCTCTATGAAAAGAGAAGAGGGAGAAAGGCCAACTAGAAGAGCTGGAGTTTGGCCTCCGCCCCCAGAAACTGGTGATTTTCAACCCACATATATTCCGGGACAATATAAGCACATGGGTAGCAAAAGGAGAGATTTTGAAAAACCTGTTCAATTTCAAAATTATAGGAACGATGGTGCAATTTTAAATTTAGCAGCCCATGACCCAGTGGATTGGCCAAATATACTTAGCATTTGGAAAGGTTTAATAGTTCAAAAATACATACAAAATCAGCACAATATAGGTACTAAGGTCGAAGATATGATAACATATCTTGAAACCTTTTTAGGAGAATCTGTTAAAGTCTTATGGGAAAATTGGGTAGAAGAATATCCGGAGCTATATGAAAATTTAAAAAGGGCTGGAAGTAATCCTAATAATTTCGCCAATGTGATATCAAATATGGTTATAGCCGAAGACCCAGAAATAGGATATACAACATTACAAAATGAAAGGCTAAGGGAAATAGAAAAATTAACGCTAACCAATTGGAGAGGTATAAAAGAATTCTCTCAACATTATTTATATAATGCTACCACAGCTAAGCAAGGATACAATAAAGGGGTAGTTGAAAGATACTTTAATAAATTGCCTGACCCTCTAGGGTCTATAATATTTGAAGATTACAAGAAAGAGTCAAATGGAAATATAGTAAATATTTCTCAAGCCATAACGTTTGTGTTTAAACATCTAAGAAAGGTATGTACAGGTATACAAGCACAAAGATCTATGAAAAAGTCCGATTATAACTTCTGTAATAACATTATTCAAATACCATTAACATATGGGGAAGAAAGATATAGAAACCGAAAATATCATAAACCCCAAAATAGGATAATAGGAATTTTAGAACAAAGAAAAGATATTTCCTAAGAAGGTCCGATAATAGAGCCCCTTACTTGCATAAAAAGAATGTTAGAAGATATGATTCTAGAAAGAATTATGATAAGACATGTAGGTGTTTTATATGCAATTCACCTGATCACCTAAGTAAAACTTGTCCTAACAAAGATCAAAAAGGTACTCTAGTAAATATGAAGAGCAAGAAAGAGTTCTAATTATCGATAGTATTAATGAAAATATTTGGTTTGTGATGAAGAAATAAAGGATGATGAATCAATATATTCAATTATAGAAACTGATGAATTAGATAATGAGATTTTAGAAGAAGAATCAAGTGAAGATGAATTAGATTTTATAGATCAAATAGCTGGTTTAAAAATTGAAATGATGAATCAATTAGAATGCGAGCATGATTGGGTTAGAGGTAAAGGTGATTATAACATTAAATGCGCTTTTTGCATATATTACCCAAGCCAAGAAAATAGATCTACATGTAGCCTATGTTTAAGACAAGCTTGTGCTTCATGTTTAAAGGCTAGTAACCAAGCTTGGAGACAAGAAATAGAGTATGAACCAGAAGATCGAATATTATCAAGCAGGGTTAGAAATTTAGAAAATAGAATAAATAGACTAGAAGCAGAACTAGAAGAGCTAAGACATAAGTTAGAAACAACTAATAGTGGTAATATAGAACAAGAAGATAATACCATCAAGAATACTGAATTAAAAGATCAAATGGTAACAATAAGAGAAAATAAAGGGGATAGGCTAATCCAACTAAAAGATGCAATAACTAGCTTTGGAAATAAATATGTAGTTCGATTACCATTTAAGGAAGTATTAGGAATAAGAATCCCAGTTAAAATAATATTAAAACCAAATATTTCCTATAAAATTTTGGCTTTATTAGACACAGGTTGCACAAAAAATATTATTCATGATAAATATTTTGCAAGATGTCCTGAAATAGTAAAACTATCGAAAATAGTAAAGCCGAAGTATCCACAGATATGTCAGGAATAAAGAAAATTCATAACCAATTGGCATATAATATTGAAACTTACATAAATGGCACTAAATATGTAATAGATGAAATTACTATCAGAGATTTATCAGTAATCAATGATGACATGATATTAGGATTAAGATTTTTGCAACAGTCCTTACAAACCACAATTATACATGAAGAAGGCGTTACATTCATTCCATATCAAGATAATGTTCCATACATATCCGAGGTTAGAAAACAAAGAAAATCATTACAAAATGTAGAAATATCTAATCTAGACAGTGAATACATGCCAGGAGCAGAACCTTCTGAAACCTGCAAAGAAGAAGTTTGTGACATGTTAGATGAATTTTATATAGAAAATACTTGCACAGAATGTATAGGGTTGCAATCTTTTTCACCTAATTGGTATCGAGACATAAAATCCAAAAAAGACATAGACAAGATTGTTCAACGACTAGAAGACATACAAATCATTGGAGAAATACCAATGAAATATTGGGATAAGAATTCTATAGTTTGCAAAATTAATATTATAAACCCAGATTACATAATAAAGTCAGGACCAATAGAAGCTACTCCCAAAGACATAGAAGAATTTAAAATGCATATTGAAGAATTGTTAAAATTAAAAGCAATAAGAGAAAGCAGAAGTCCTCATAGATCTGCAGCCTTTATAGTTAGAAATCATGCTGAAGAAGTAAGAGGCAAATCTAGAATGGTTATAAATTATAAAAGACTTAATGATAATACCATAGATGATGCATACAATATACCTAATAAGCAAGAATGGATTAATAGGATACAAGGGAGTAAATTCTTTTCAAAATTTGATTTAAAAGCGGGATTTTGGCAAGTAAAAATGGCCGAAGAGTCGATCCCTTGGACAGCATTTACATGTCCGCAGGGCCATTACGAATGGCTTGTTATGCCTCTAGGATTAAAAAATGCCCCTGCATTATTTCAAAGAAAAATGCAAAATATATTTAATGAAAACCAAGCATTCATATTAGTCTATGTAGATGACTTGCTTGTATTTTCAAAATCTTATAAAGAGCATATTGCGCACTTAGAAGTCTTCTTTAGAAAGGTAGAGCAAAATGGGTTAATTTTGTCAAAAAAGAAGATGGAAATTTGCAAAGAAAAGATTAATTTCTTAGGACATGAAATAGGAGAAGGAAAAATATACCTACAAGAGCATATTGCTAAGAAGATATTGAAATTTCCAGATACTATGAATGATAAGAAGGTTTTACAACAATTCTTAGGAATAGTAAACTATGCAAGGAATTATATAGACAACCTAGCAAAACTTGCTGGACCTTTATATGCAAAATTAAGAAAGAATGGTCAAAAATATTTCAATTCTGAAGACATAAAATTAGTTCAGGCCATAAAGGAAAAGGTTAAAAATTTGAAACCTTTAGAGTTACCTCTAGATGATAAATATTTTATAATTGAAACAGATGCATCCCAAATAGGATGGGGAGCTATATTAAAACAAAAGCCAAATAAATACTCTGCTAAGGCAGAAGAAACAATATGCAGATATGCCTCAGGTAGCTATAAATTAAAAACAGTGAATAACATTGATAGAGAAATCCTTGCAGTTGTCCATGCCATAAACGCATTTAGGTTATACTTAGGATTTAAAGAATTTACGGTAAGAACCGACTGTGAAGCAATATGTAGTATTATAATCAGATAAATAGCAAGAAGAGCTCTACTAGAAGATGGGTTTTATTTGAAGATATTATAGCGGAAATGGATATAAAGTTATATTTGAGCATATTAAAGGTAAGGATAATAATTTACCTGATGTATTCTCTCGATCTTCTATCTTGCAGAAATGAAGCGTGGGAACTCTCCCACATCATCAATGGAGAAAATGCAATTCGGAGAAAATGCTCTAACAATATTTCCTCCGAATACATTCAATTTCAACCCAAAACGCCATGTAGTTGTCAACAGTAAACAGCAATGTCTACTTGATAACTTTTGGTATCAGGCAAATAATGCAAAAGATAACAAAGGATATTTCTGCTCAGTCCTTAATAGCTTGGCAGAATATTTTAATGAAATAAATAAAATATTGCCAAAATCAGCAGAAATTGAAGCACGCACAATGATGCCATTATATGTTTTATTTGATGGGAAAAAGCCAGGAATATATGTAACATTTGATGATATATTAATAGAAAAGGTAAAAGCAAGGCAAATGAAACAAGATATAACATTTAGAAAATATTTAGATATTAATGAAGCCTTGAATAGAGCAAGGAGCGGAATAGGAGAAAATTATTATATAGAGCCAGCAGCCAAACAATATATAGAAAGCAATACCATTGCTTCAGCAATTAAAAAAGGAGAAGCTTCAGGCTCTAAGAAGCCAAAAGAAGAAGAGTCACCAAAATATGATTCATATAAGCAATGCCTTGTAAAAGGTGTTGATCCATTGGATGGAGAATATATAGACCAAAAAATAGATGAGAAAATGGAAGAAGCTAAGAATTCAATCATAGCAGAAATAAAAGAACAAGTTCTGAGAGAAGTACGAGTTGAAGTTACTGAAAAAATTTATGAGCTGAAGAAACAATATGAAGAAGAGCTTACAAAGTTTAAGGAAGATCATTTCCTAAAATATGATTATATATATATATATATATATATATATATATATATATATATATATATATATATCGACGCGGATTTTCTACCATGGGGGCTAGCTGTGCACGCCCTGGTTACCGTTGGATAGGAAGAGCTAGTGATCCACCTGTTTTGATCTTTCACCGGCTGAGGTTAGCAGTGGTAACGGTGTTCCCTCCTTGCCGTTCCTGACATGTTTGCTTGGTTGTGAGAAAATTTGAATTGCATGGGACCATGTGTGTCAGGCTGTCAGGCCAACAGCCGTGGTTGTTTTTGTGAGAATTTTTAAATTCCATGGGTGACATGCTAGTATAAGCCAGCCGTGGTTGTTTCGGTTGCGGGGATTTTTGAATTGCATGGGCGGCAGGCCGTATTCATTTGTTTCGGGGTAGCGTACGCTGGCTCGGTTCATATGCTGTATCAGAGACTCATGTACTAACAGAGATTTTCTTTTTAGGTATTCATGTCATTTTCGGATTAATGTAAACAAGAACTTTCGGATTCATTATGAAACAAGAAAATTTCGAATTTTACGCAAAAACATACATGCTTTCCACCAGCATATATGCATCAATATCACAGAAAAGGATAATATCCCCCGAAATTTTGCATTAACAAGCATTTTTTGGATCTGGCATTACAACCAAAATACAGGAATGCAATTTATTTCAGATCTGGAGCATGTACATGAAAAAAATGCAACCAGAGCACGCATATGAACAAAAAAAAAGATATTCATCTATCAGATCTGGAGAATCACGTGCATTAACACAAAAAGTCTTTGATTTTCGGAAAGTGTACGATTGCACATATCCTGATCTTTTTTAACAGTTCATCATCAATCAAAAAGGCATATTTTTTACCATGAACATCTCATCAACGACCGTGCATACATAACTTGTACTGTGCACATATTTGATATTTCGGTATCCAAAAAAAAAAAAGATTTACTGTACAACATTCCATATGTGGAAACAATATTGGATCCATGATTTCCGGATCTGAACATCACTTACCAAAAAACACGAGATAATTAACGAGGGGTAACATTTTAATACACATGGGAATAGATCTGGATCGGGAACACGTCAAACGGTGAAGGAAAAAACAGATCGGGAAAAAAAAGAAGCAAATCCTTAACGCAAAAAAACGAGGACGGCCTCGTGCGTGTCTCCGCCCCGGCTTGTCCTCTTCCTCATGGACGCCCCCTCCTGGACGGCTGAGATGGTCGTGTCTCCGCCCCGGTAGATCTTGCGGGAGAAGCTTGGATTTGAAGCCCCCGTCCCCATGGCCCAAACCCCTCCACTGCTTCCAGCCTGCATCGACCTCCGGCGACGGAGCTTCGCCGTGGCATGGTGGTGGCCTGGTGGGGAACTGGGGATCGTGGTGGGGTGAGAGAGGAAGGAGAGAGAGAGAGAGCGGTGAGCTGGGTTTGGTTGGGAGGAGTGAGAGTGGCCGGTGGGTTAATAGTCCCTTTTTGTTAACGTGCTCTGGTTTGACGGCGTTTGGTGCGGGCTTCGGCGTTGGAATTTTGTGCTCTCGTTACCATAATCTGTGCTCCCTAGACAAAATTTAACGGATGGATGCATGTGCGTAGCTACCATCCCGGGCAGCCCACTATTTCACATATATATATAAGGTATATAGATACTGCGAAATTACATAGGATTGGTAGAGAAAATGTATTCTCTAAACTGAGTGTGTTTCAATGCAATTAGCTGATATAGGATCAGAGTAAGCGCAGTGAAACAAAAGTCTCACTTAGTTGCCAAATATGTATATTTGTTATAAAGATAACTTGATGATATTAAACAAGGTAATATCAATGATTTGCAAAAGAATTCACGGTTATGAAAGGTTCTGACCGAGGGAAACCTCTTCCACAAGCAAGCATTATCATACACGCTTATAGGAGATAAGGTTGTATGATTGGTACAGAAATGCAGCCGGTTTATTTGTAATCTAGTGCAAGTGGGAGACTGTTGGAGATATGCCCTAGAGGCAAATAAATAATAAGGATTTATTGCATTATCTCATTAAGTTTATAATTAGTTTTATACCATGCTATAACTGTATTAATCGTAATTGTTAATACACATGTGGTATGTAAACAAACCAGAGTCCCTAGTTAAGCCTCTATATAAACTAGTCCATCAGTCAATGGATGATCGTGATTTCCCGATCATATTGATTCATAACAGTTGATGATGGAGTTATTTTATTAACAGAATAATTTGATGGATATTACCCACCAAAGTATTGCGAAGGATCGTATCACTAAGTTCAATATTGCAATAGGAAAGTAACGTCATAGCTTGTTCCTTAGACCATGAGATTATATCAAGTCGCTGCTTCTGGAAGATACTTTGATCGCATCAAACGTCATGTCTTATATAGTGTGACAATAAAGGTGACACTTTCGGGTATTGGAAGGAAGTAGTCAGGGCGAGTGATCAAGAGCGGAATTTGTTCATCCGTGTGATGAAAAGATACTCTGGGCCCACTCGGTGAGATTATATCTGTAAAGTTGCGCAGCGTATGACTAGGTCATTGGAGATATAATATCACGGAACGAGTTAAAGCAACCTTGTCGGTAACGAGATAAAACACAAAATAGGATGTTGACGATCGTGTCTCGGACAAAGGTTGTATCGATGGAACAAAGGAAGTGAACATATCATGTTAACGGTTCAACGACGATTTATTCTGGAATGCACAGTGGACGTCATAGTCATCCAGGGCTCCCTGATGGTCATTGGCGAGCGAAGGGTCTCGACCATGTCTGGAGTATTCCGAACCGTAGGGTAACACACTTAAGGTCTTGACGATGCTTGGAGAACGTTTTGGAAACATCGGAATTATTTAGGTATAGAGAAAAGAGGTTCCGGAAAAGTTCCGGCAAGAACGGAAGGGTTCCGGGGAAGACCGAAGTGAGTTCGGAGTGATCCGGAAATTGTTTCGGAGTCTAGAGAAAATTAAATAGTATGTAAGTATATTAATTATTGAATTATATATATTTATATTAATTTAATATTAAATAAAAAGGAGAAAAAATGGAGGGAAAGGCCCAAGTGGGGGACTTCCCCCAGGAGGGGGTGCGGCTGGGCCCCATGTGGCCGGCGGCACCACACCCCCCCCCCCCCCCCCTCCTCCTTTTGTTTAGTCCCACATGCACAATTGGAGGAGAGGTGCAACCCCTCTCCTCTAATAAATAGGAGGCCGGATTAATTCAGAAAATATACAATAAATCCAGGAATTAATTCCGGTTGGCCTAGGCTTCTCCCTTGTCCACTTCCACCCTCTCCGTCTCTCAGCGTATACGGTCCCACGTCTGGATTGTGTATACGGGAAACCTATATACCACAGCACGCCGTTGTGCTGCGGGATTCCACCCAAAGTTCTCGCGTCCGCTATCTCGGCTGGATTGGGGAGCCCGGAGGTCATCGTCAAGGTCCGTACGTGTGCAAGTACTCGGAGGTGCCGAACACACAGGCTCGGCACCGGAGCATCGTCGTCGCACCGCCTCCTTCTTCGTCGCGCCAAGTTCTTCACGACATTGAGGTCGGCTACGTACGTCTTCATCGGCAACGCTTGTGTGGGAGCGTATTTCCCGCTTATCGGTCTACAAGGGTACGTGTCCGATAACTTCTCCGTTACAGCATTACTAGATAGATAGATCCTGGCTTGTTTTCGGTGTTGCGATAGTTAGAAAAATTATTGTTTTCTGCTACGAACCCCATCACAACTCTCCAACGGAGAGTAGAATATCGGTGAATATCCACGAGGGTTCATTGTGGGCGCATACGTAAGCTGTATCTTGACCTATTTTCACTTTGCTAAACATGTTTAGCGTTAAGTTACACAACAAATTACGGGTCGATAGCTAGAACTACAATTAGAGACCATAACAGTACAATTCCGCAACAAAATCAAAAGGCTAAGAATACAACATTCCATGAGGCACTAATCATGATCCGACCTTTATGTTACGCATAATAGACATCATTATTCGTTTTAGAAGTACTTCCATATGATTATGATTCCGTAACGGTGACTGAATATTGCAGAGAAACTTACGGGCAAGGCATGGTATGGACACTCAGAATATGTCTAATATTTTATAATAGATGTGGTATATTATGAAACAAATCCGACCACTGTTGTGTCCAATCTAAGTCTCTAAGACAACCGTATGTCAGAAAAAACCATGCCCATTATATCTATCACAACACCTTACTCTTTTTTTTTACCTTACTAGCAGAATACCTTACTAGCACAATATGTATGTGCTGCTATGGATAAACGATCGTACTATGGATTCTTAAGAAAATCTACAATTTGTTCCAGTTCGGTCAAAACTACCAAAGGCTAGAGTATTGGCAAAAGATCAAACACATGTTACCTCAGCCAGCACTGCCACCACACCCGTTGCAGCACGTTTTTTTTTTTTTTTTTGAAATGCGTAGCAGCGGAGTTGGAGCCTGGAGGCAAGAAATGGAAGTTCGTGGCGTGTTGCATTGACCAATGACCATTAAGGTAAGGGGAACTATTTCCTAAATCAAACTTCCCACGTTTCTTAGTGCCTCTCTGATTCGAAGGATTTGTAAACAAAATTTGAAGATTCTAATCCACTAAAAAAATGCTACTCGAGCTGTCTGATTAGTTTCCTGGCGATTTATTTTATACCGACTCAAACCTATAGAGGAGATTCCCAAGTTTTCCTTTTCGTTATAATGTGTCCATCCAATCTTGTTTATTTTTAGTGACAATACCCACTGTTCATTTGTATCAAATTCATGCGATATAGAATTTGCGATGCCTGCCATTGGACAGTGCGTCCATCGCTGGATCAATACATGTGCCTTGTTTATTTTTTGTTAAGAGTAAAGAAGTTTGATGTTAAGAAAACAATCAGTGTGAATGGTGGTACAGACGAGGCATCAACCAGATTATTATGTCAATATACGAGATTAGCACCTAAACCCCATTGAGAAGCAAAAAATCATTCCAAAATGTACATCTTACAAACAAAATATAGCTAGAAACTGAACTAAGGAAAAGGCTACTATAGAACCCTGTACAGCCAACCAAATGGAAAATTTCTTTCGGCAAGCCACAATGCATCCACTGTATGCAACCTCCCCTCCACGTACACGTCCGAAAAGTAATAATGACTGGCACAACACCCCCTCGTAGCCGGTTCTGCATCTGTATCGCTACAGGTCAAAAGCACACCATGATCATGGACTGAACCGGCACTTCATCGGCAGGGTGGGGATAAATTAAGATGGTGTTCTTCGGCCATTCATTTCAAGGAACTGTCAGAACAATCAGAACATCACGTTGAAGTGAATAGATCACCATCTTCAGTTGAAGATCTTCACCGGCTTTTCAAAAGAATGGCGGTTCTGCAATTGTTTAAATCTACTTAGAATGCACCAACTGTTAACATATCAGTTGTGTGTTCGCAGTGTTTATTGTTAAAACCTGATTGGCCATGTAGGCTCTTTTTGTCGACATGTCTGAGTGCTCCAGTCCTAGGGAATGTTCCCATGCTCCTCCATAAACATTTTTCTGCTCAAGGAAATACAAGCAAGAAAAAAATCAGATAAGGCACATATTTCTGTCTAACACCCGAAAGAGAACGCAATCTACCTGGAATCGGCTCAATACAATATCTGTGTCCTGAAGGTATTCCGGGCGATTGTAGGCAACATGAGCAAATTTCCACTGAAATAAATCAACATAACATTGGATATCATCCAACAAGATGCGAGGAAACCTAGAAAGAAAAACACCAACAAGAATGGAAACTGGAAACACCCAATATTCCCCCAATTGAAAGTAACAGACGTTGACTCTAGCACCATCCCATTGATTTCCAGACGATATTATTCGACAGAATAAAGGAATATGCCGATTGATAGCATTCAAACAGTAAACAGCAGCCCAGGTGTGTTCAAAACAGTAGTGAATAGGACAAAAACGTGCAGAAATTGACCATACACAAAATCACTAGTTGAGACCGCACCTTAAGGAACTGCTCATCAGGAACCTGAAATTTCTTCTGAATACGCACTTTGATGTCAGACAAAGCCTCGCCATCACGAATAAGGAAAAAAAATGGCTCTCCGTAGATTTGCATCTGCTGCTAAAATGGCAGTAACTGATTCAGTGACAACAACTACCTACGATGCATTATTGCTTCTCAGAAGATGTGCATGAAGACCAAGATGCATAACAATTGAAAAGCTGCAAATGTCACAATAGGCACCACAGATGTTGAACCTGACTCTATACCCTTTTGTTTTGTTTCAATTTTTTGCAAAGTCTTCTCTATGATGGCCACCGCACAAATAGGCACCACAGATGTTGAACCTGACTGACTGACTCTATACCCTTTTGTTTTATTTCATTTTTTTGCAAAGTCTTCTACATGATGGCAACCGCACAAATTTGATCCAGACGTTTAAATTTAAATCATCTAAACTCTGCGAATATGTTTTCAACGTTGAACGAAATGATTTTTGAGATAAGCAAAATACGATGGTTTCAAGGTGTACCAAATTTTTATATCAAAATTAGAAACCCTGCATGACATAACAATACAGCCCAGCAGCTTCTTGGGCTTATACAAGAGAACTTTTCATAGATTATACGTATAAACCCAAAGCTAGCGTTTTGAAGAGGCAAAGGCTATGCAAGTTAAAACTAGCACGTTCCAACCACTATCATGTTGCTCCTCAATAACATCCAGCATATGTTTGGCAAAGTAAATTAGCATCGTTTGGATTCAAGTATCCATACATGCAGCTAAGAAGCTTTAGAACTGCAAAGAAGCATTAGAAACAATGGTACCTGGTTATCTTTGAAGAAGTGAATAACATGAACCAAATGGTCTCGTGGACCAGCATTTTTCTCTTCTTCGGGGATCTGACAACAGATAAAGAATTAGGAAGTGCTTAAGAGGCATGAGATGGCCATGGACCAAGTTACACCGTGTGTATAACCATGCAAAATATACGGAATGAAAGTACTATGACAGGCCAATTGCTTAAACGAATTACTTGCAGTGTGTAAAATAAAAGTAAATAGCCTGAGGTTAAGCCTTTAAAACGTTTAGGGGGCTGAAAAAGACTACTGGAAGTTTAGAACAGCGGTGAACAGAATATATTGGTTATGGTGTAAACCTCCTCAGCATGAATAGGTCCATGTAGATCACTAATTGAATCTATTTTCTCAGCAGGCTGGTACACCTGAAAAATAAGACAAATGACCGAATAATTAATGCAAAGGTCATCCAGATTATGTTAAGTATGTACATCATCTTAAAGAGACTGGTTCATATAAGAGAGATGGAACTTTAAAGAAGTAAAACGAAATCATGCCAAGATCATTTGTATTTTCCTTCTAGAAAGCCAATACCACAAATTTTAGCATTGATATCCCTGTTGCAATTTACACTTGATTATATTGCACACAATTTTCTTACAAAAAAATGGAGGTTGTAGCCCCTACATGAAGCAATCTAGTACCGACCAGGCAAGGATTGGTGCACTGCCTTCCTAGTTTCTGCCTACATACTTGACTTGTCAGTTAGCAGTGTCGGTGCACTCGTCTTTAACGGTGTGTCATCTTTCAGCAATTGCAGCGTATCAATTAAAACTTAAATCACCGTATGAGTTGACTTAATGATAATACGACTCTCCTGTTTCCAAATCAATCTTTCAGAAGTAAACACATGGGCATCCGAATAAAAAAATACGCCGTCTATAGTCTGGAGGACGGATAATTTCGGCAGCACAATAGAGCTATTAAGTACCTTCCATATCTTGTTATTGTGGACCTCAAATAACCGGAGTTCAGCATCACTTCTAGACAGCTCAACCTAACAAAAGGAAGAACCGAAGATTAAAATAAGATTCGCAGCACACACAAAGATGAAAGAAATTGACAGCTTTTACAAGTGAATTCACCTTTGATTTTAAGTCTTCAGTCAGATCAGAAAATGTGTTGCCTTTAGGCAATCGTATAACATGAAACTGCACCTGGTAAAGAACGGTTATTGAAGGACATGTTCAGAAACATAAAAGCAATTGGAAGAACAAAAACTTCGTGCAAACTACCTCACTGCTCGTAGCATGGTGAAAAGCAACTCTCAATGTTTTCAGACCTTGCAGTTCTGGCAAAGGAATGTCCAGTATCTCATAGTATAATATGTCAGACATCTGCGACATTAAAGGAAGCTCAAGTAATCCCATGTAATGTAAGCTAGTAAACGGTAAGACGTAAAAATGATGGCTAACCTGATTGACGTGATGTAGCATGTCCAAAAGATGATCAAGACCTCTGTATTTGATATAGTGAGGTTTAGGTTGCTGTGAATACGGATTGTGCTGTGTTAGACGGAGTTTGGAAGGATCATCTAGACCAAGATGATGAGCAACTTTCTCAACAACATCATCATATGTCGAACGTTTTGACCTTTACAAGTATGAAAGTAAAATCAGTTATCGGTATTCTTTTACATGTAAGAAAACGATCAATGTGTTAAATGAAGGTTCAAAGATTCCCAGCACATACAGCTCTAGAGAGAAGTCGTCTTCTTTTGGCTTATCAAGCAATCTGAAATGCACAACCTATAGACAGCAGCAATAAAATTTTCAGGAAAGACAAAACTGATGTATAAGTGATCATCAGACAATATGTATGTAAGATAAGAGGGAACAAGTAAAAATAGATATAGACAAGATTCACTACAATAAAGGAACATCAAACACCAGACCAGCAGACAAATATTCCATCCATTATTAAATATATGAACTGTGACAAGTGGCCCAGAAATCGAGTACCAACAAGAAAAGGAAGTAACAGAAAATTCAATAAAATAGCATGGATTAGAATATAAACAAGCAAAAGTGACGTAAAATTGGCATTATTGAACTGACGTCATGTATCATCACATCAGAAATGTATTACCACAAAAGAGCCACTGTCAGTTAAAGATAAACGTCAGAATTACAACTCGTACTGGTAGGAAAATGATATGGTTTTCACAAAATTGTGGCGTATACACATATTCTCCTATTATTAATTAAGCACTGTACTTTGACAGCTCCGTACTGCCAAATTTTGTGATCATTTAGTAGGCTTAACTCACCAGGGTTCACTACTTCCATCAAATGCTAAATCTACCATACATAATTTAGAGTGATTTTAACATATGATTCTACTTCTCAGAACCAGCATCCAATTGAAGCATAATGTGCTGCTTTTGTTTAACATGCACGTAATGTAACATGACAGAGCATTCAAAAAAATTACTTCAATGATAGATAATGGCATGTGGCTAAAATGGACACAAAAGGTTAACTATATCCCAAGAATGATCTATGAACCATTAAAGCAAGTCAAGGTGTTTTAAAGAAAAAAAGGTCAAAGAGCATAGTCTCGTCCAGACAAAATACCTGTCTATTATGGATATATTCAAAGAAAGATGGCACATTGGGATGTCGGCGTTGTTCCATCCTATCCAGAGAGCAACGTTTTTGGTAGCATAAGATGTCGCCATCTGAAAGCTGAAAGCAGCACCAAACATGGCTAAGTAATACATGGATTAATGATTAATGTACATATTAAATATATTATTAAGAACAAACCTGGCTTGACTTGAAGGAAGCATTGGCATCAACTGGTTCGCACATCACACACGGCTCAAATTTTACTTCCTACCGAGGTACAAGTAAAATGTCATCATGCCACAAAAAAATCAAACAGGAAAGAATCGACTTCAATTTGAATGACCTCAAGACCTACCTCATACAGCTCAATATCTTCATCGGGCTGAAATCCTGCTATCGCATTCAATTTTTGCACGATTTCAGATGGCTTACTTGATGCTTTTAAATAAAGACTTCCAACAAATCTGTTTCATAATCGCAGGGATAACATCCAGTTAGCTCAGTGTTGTCATATGATATTATGATTACACAAAGAATGATAATATTTCAAGTCGGAGATAGAAACAACCTTAGTTCTTCTTTGTCAGGATCATAAAGCTTGAAGAAAAGTAAAATATCATCCTCTGTTTTCAAAGTAAGAGTTAAATAATTTTCCTGTGTATGTCACAAGCAAACGTTAGGTGGTACACAAGTAAACAAGAGCAACACATGTTAGCTTAACATGGTGGGCGCCCTGCAGTTGGGCGGATGAATTATATAAAAAACACAAACTGAGCAACAAAAGGCAGTTCAGAATACTAACCTGTACAATTTCCAAGTACAACCTCAATTCAGAATCTTGCAGTCGATTTGCATCTTTGAGCTGTCCAACCTGAAAAAAAAACTGAATTAGTTAATTCTGAATACAGAAAACTGATAGTGATACATAACAAACGGAAGCCAGTGTTCACGAAGGCGCCGGTCAGGCAGAAAAACTAGTACGGTAACGCCTGGTCACCAATTAGGCGCGCCTAGGAAAGGCTAGCCAGTTGCAAAGGCAGGGTGAATTGACAATGTGACATGACATGGTTAACGTTTGTAGGGATATATAATGTACCTAAACTTCAAGATTTATCTTGGGCTCACTCAGTCATTTTGACTATGCACTTAGGTAATAGTGTTGAGTGGGAGTGAGATAATGGTACAAAGCTAACAGGGGCATTTACATGGCACCAATGGTAAGCTGATATTTCTGCATGCTGTAAAGTAGTACCCAAGTAGGCATAGGATAACTGGGAACACTGGAATTACGTTCTAACATACAAGAAAAGGGAAAAAAAATTGGTAAAGCGAGCCACGACTGTATATTGGTATAGTCACTCAATCGGCATTGTGAGACAACAAATAGATAAGAGTGATGCAGGAGAGAACGGAAAGAAAAGACAGCATGAGAAAACAGGATGTCCAGCTTTGCTGCTAAATTTAGGATCATGTATTAGGGTCCTATAGCGCCATAGCGTTGAGTATTGTGGACAGGTTGTAAAGCATAAATTATTTATATTTGGGAAATGTCATATTGCTCTATTTGTACCGGCATACTGGTGCATTACATACATAAACTGGTGCCTGGAGCATATTTCATAAACGAGACTAACATCAGCCCCTGAAAATGAAGTACCCAAGACCGGTCCCTAATTCCGAACTAATAAAAATGCTCCTTAGATCATGTCATAAACCAAACCCGGTACATTAAAGAACAACAATGTTTTCCCAATCGCAAAATGTTTAAACCTAATCATGCATGAAAAAACCTGTCAGATAGATTTCAACATTATATTCTTCAAAAGTGCAGGACCCGAATACAATCACTGTTGAACAAAGTTAACGCAAACAATTAATCTGTGTCAATAATCACTTACATTATTTGCTTCTTCCTGTTGAGTCAATGGCCGACTGGGCCTGTAGGTATTATTCTGCCGCTTAGCCCACAGCCAAAATCTCTGGGATTGTGCGGGGATACCAAATTCTTTTGACAACTCCTCCTGTCAAGTAAAAGTCATTAAACTAAAACACTGTATTTTTTGGCATTGTCATTAAAACTGATAAATAAAATTAGGCAACAATCAGAAAGTGCATCACTAACAATGTCATTGTTGCAATCAAAGTCGAGTAAACAATTTAATTCACTTCCCTATAAGCTTTGTTTAATATGTTCTCCAACCGCACACGCAGAAGAGTAAACTGACAGAATAACTTGAGACTAGAAGCAAATGAATCAGTGAACTTGTCAGTTACAGATACAGCTGAGTGCCTCGTCGGCTAGCAGGTGGTTACCTTCGACTAGGAACCCCTAATTATCTAATCTGCTGAGTGCAGATCAAGCAGGACCCCAAAAGCAGAGCACCGAATCGTGGAAAGAAGGGTGTGTGCCCTGGACAACTGTTTCAGCTATCAAATTCTGTGTCACTGTACACACTGTATGTGTATTGCCCACTAATCCTAAGCTAATTTGTTTGTGCTCGTAGTAGAATTCCTTCTAACTTGGAGAAAAAAGGCTTTACATGTACTACATCCGTTAGATGGCTTTCTAGAAAGGGTGCACTCAAATCTTCTCTAACGTTGACATATATAGAGAAATTACTGTGATTGGTCAAATAAAATAATATCACTAGATTTTTATCAATAATAATTCATTGTTTTTTATTCTTCTTACTAACGTATTCATAGGTCAAAGTTACATTTTTAGACTGTCCATACAAAAAATGCCATGTATTTTGCACCATCTGACTTGCAAACTAACCAACTAAAATCAGCACCTTGAGTAAATCCAGAATATCAGTCTACCCAGGGAAATGAAATATTATCTAGCCCACTATACACTCTTCAAGACTCTTTAAATGTTATTACTGCAGACTAGCAGAGCGGCTTTGCCTATGAGAACTGATGCCTAATATCAACACCACGAACATTCTCTTAGTCGTGCAACTGTAGTAATAGCTAAATTTGTATATGTACTGCACAATTATGATGATAGTATAGTATCAGTATGATACTAGAAGTATATTATATAGCACACAAGTACGTTCAAGTTCAAGAAGTATTGTATGCATGTAGGAGTACAATATGCGCTGTGCTAGCAATGCTACATCCATGAACTTCATTTATTCTACTCACAACCAAAATTAGAAAGGTGAAACAAGCCAATGATCCCAGCAGACCAGGCAGGCAACAGAGTAGAGGAAAAGCAGTGATAGGACAATGAGATGGTCAAGAACTCATTGACAGCAAGAAGCTGGACAGGCATCGGGCTCGAAGTCAGGGAGGGTGAACAAGTGGAGAATTGGGAGGAGTGCAGGCTATCAGAATAGGATTGACTAACAACAATAAGAAAGATAAGTACTCCCTCCGATCCGAAAAAAACGGTCGGGAGTACAGCTATTCAATCGTACTAGCCAAGCTATTTCCTGCGAATCTTAAATCGGATCCGAGGGAGTACTAGTGTTCGAGGTCCTGCAACTACAACAAACACGGACAAGTGAGGAGCAGAATGAATGTGCAGTCACACTAGACATGGCCAGCCCCTAACATGACTGCTTGCTGATGGAACACAACTGCACGAAGTCATGAACCTTCTTACCACAAGGACACCAAAACGATGTCTGATACCCCTAATATACAAAAAGCACCTGTATCTGTTCACAATATATCTATCTATCATCCTTGTTAATATCCAGCAACAGGGCTATCCAGTGAGAATAATTACCTTGACCTGGTTGAATGTTAAGTCCTTAGATACACGGAAACTATTGATTTTCTCATAATCCACAAGATCAAAAATCATGTGACTTCCAATTTGCTCCGCCAAATCATTATCTCTGGCAACCTGGGTGATTGTTCAAATGAAGAACCAACTGAGAAGAGACACTAGAAGGCAATCCCAGTAAAATAGCGCGATAAAGGCAAACCTTTAATGTGGTGAACATGTGAGCCTCAGCTTTCTCCTTTTTCTTGTTCTCTCTATCTTCATTTTCTTTTCTTAGCCTAGTCTGGTAAAAATTTATATGATATTGAAATAAATAAACTCTATGATATCAAAAGGTGGAAACGAATAACAAAAAGTAATACTACCTTGAGGTGTTCAGATATGTCTGTCTCATCCAAATCACAATTAATATTGTCTTTGTCACTTTCACGTATGTACACAAGCATGTAAGCATTGGAGTACTTGGTAAATCTTAGTGGGTTTGTATTCAGTCCGGGATTAGTATGGGGGAGCTGTAACCAAGAAATAGACATTATTGAAAATATGAAAATAGTAGTGATCAACCTAAAAAATTCAATGTTTCCAAATGGATATTACCTCTTCCTCACCACCATACTGCTCCTCTAACGCCCGTTGCATGTCTTCTTTTGTCACTCGTTCATCGTCGAATTTGTACCTAAATCACAACTTTGCAAAGTCAATAAATTGGACACAATCTCTTTCTACATATTTAGGGAGAGAGTGGGCGGGGGTGGGGGGCTATGACAACAAAGCAGAAAGGCACATCTTTCAAATAATTCAGCTACTACAAAATTTAACATTATGAAGTTTTGAGTATCTAAAATTGTCAGCAAACCATAGGTCTTTTCTTATCAAATAGGGGCAATGACAACAACGTAATCAGCAAAAAGGCACATCTTTCAAATACTTTAACTACTTCAAAATTTCACATTATGAAGTTCTGAGTATCCAAAATTATCAGCATACCATAGGTCTTTTCTTATCAAATAATATCTGGTGATATGGTAGTGACTATTGAACTCTGCCTATGTCTTTTAGGCATAGCCAGTCCCAAGCTCGGGAAAAGGAGGAGGCTTGTGATAGGCTTGGCGAGCCAACGTAAAAACCAGCCATTCCTATGGATATGAAACCCAATAAATTAAAGGCTTAGTTGTTGTTGTTGTTGTTGTTGTTGTTGTTGTTGTATGGTAGTGACTATTGCTAAAATATGCAAATGAGGGTGACTATGTGACTATTTAGGTATTAATTGGCAATGCATTGCCACAGATGATACAACAGAGCTATCGTGCTTAACAAAAGGATAGTCATGTAACAGATAAAAGTTAGTTTTAGTAGCAGACAAATCAAATATTGTTTGCCGCACAAGTGAATTAAGTAAGCATGCAAAAGCTAACACCCTAGTTTTTTCAGAGCCAACCTGCCGGAAATTCAACGTTGCACCTGGGTCACATGCTCCTGTTACTAGACCACAGACTTGTGTAGAGATTGTCAACACAGCGCATATTCCCAGATAACCATGCCTTCACATTGGTCCATGTTGTCTGCGCACGGGTCCCCAGGTGGTCCAGCAATCTGTGCACGGGTCCCCATGTTGTCTGTGCAGTCTAGATACCTGGAGCATGTGCACCCGGGTACAAAAACAACCTCCTCGCCAACCCACCCTCTTTTCATCTTTCAAGGGCTTAAGCCATGGGCATAGTTTTAAAAACCGGACCGGTGACCGAACTGGTCAGGCTGTCAGTTCATCGGTTCACTGGTCCAACCGCTGGTTCATCGGTTCGATGGCTGGACCGGTATTTAAAAATAAGATTATTTTTACTAGCATAATGATGAATAAAGGATCAACTATGCTGACTTCAACGCATACAACAGCAAAGTAGTTGAGGCTTCATGGTTAGTGCGATGTGTGGTAGTCGTGACTTGACCCCAAGGCTCAGGTTCGAATCCCTTCGCACGCACTTATTATTTTGTCGCTACAGATGATGTCACCGGTCCGACCGTCCTCCGATTCCGAGCAAAAAACGGAAAATCGCACAAAAACCAGCAGTTCGACCGGAAAAATTCCGGTTCGCTTCCTTGTCTGGTCCCGTGCGCTTAACAGACCGGCTGAGGCTCCATTCCAGGTTTTTTGGTCGGACCGCCGGTCCGGTTTTTTCAACTAGGGCCAGGCAACACCTTAGACATAATCCAACTAGTCAAAAGTAGTTCAAATTACAGTGCCACCTTTAAATTCATGCAATCACTAAGTTCTTTTTCGGATAAGTCGGGAGAAGAATTGTATTGATGTGGGACAATGCTTTTTTGCCTTTTTCCCATAATAATCATTACTGTGGAGCCATTTTGGCACAAGTCCAATGGCAAGTGTGGGTCCAGACTAGCGAATCCATCGGCTTGTGACAACATCAGTACAACACAGGGTTATGATGGGGCAACATCAAGCAACAATGAGAACAGTTAGAACTGACAAGTTTCATCGTCAAGCTAAATATCAATACACTGATTATATCTATTAGGCCTCCTGGCAGTTAGTTGTGATAATTTCTATGTTGGTAGGAACTACTTTTATAAGATGGGGTGATTTTCCATCTCTTGCTGCATATATAACTATCAAAGTGTGCCAAAGTAATTGTCCCACAGCCGGTAAATGGGCCCTAAAAAGAAGGATAACAGTCGATGCCCTCACGACCCTATCACAAATGACTACTTCCAAAGATCATGTAAGGCACATATCAACAGTTAGCCCTCTCAAGTTGACCTCTCTCAACCATAAAAACAAACATCCATCCATCCCAACACAAAAAACTAATATAGATAAACCCCCAAGGCGGTGGTTTCGTACATGTGAAGCTCTAACGATGATAAATTGTTATCTGGTCATCACGTCACACCATTCTTCGCGACTGTTTCTCTTTATGTGGGATAAAGAAAAGAGATGGCAGAGGGAGGGAAACATTCCGTAGACATAGGGATTAAGGGAGTGTTCCAGGTGACAGTAGTGTGTCAAGCTGCATTGCCACCACAGCAAAAACACAGCCACGTGTTACAATACCGCCGTGCAAACATGTTGTAGAGGATGATGTGCACCGGTTTTGAAAGTTGGGCGCCTAGGATGTCATCGTCAAGTTGAGACAGTTGATTGTGCTAGGCACAAAAGTTTAGATAGTTACATTAACTTTTTGGTACAGTATAATAAAGTATCACGCAGTCCACATTCATCGTGCTACTTGTTCCACGATCAAGTGCCACCTGCTACTCCCTATGTTTGCTAAGACCGTTTAGATATTTCAGTGTGGACTAGATACAGTCATACAGATCAAAATGGGTGAATAACCCACTAAATGCGTCTACATACATGCATTTCTGAAAAAACCTAAAAGGTCTTGTAATAGTGAACAGAGGGAGTATCAAAATAAATGATAAAACTGAATAACACTTGGGCCAAATGTTTCATGGTGATTTAAGTTCCACAGATCACAACAGACTAAACCCTGTTCAAACACAAGCATGTCAAATCCTAAGCAGCAATAGAAATTCAGAGTATTGCCATCGTCTCATCGAGAGTTAAAAAGATGAAACCTACAGACTAGGTATCATTGTTGATCATATCTTTTTGTATGAATCGTCTTCTCAGATGAGGATTAAAAAATATTAAATTAGCGTAAAATAACGATCTCCAACAAGTCTACATATAAGAAATCATCTACTATTTAGAACTAAACCATACCATTGATTAGAAAGAGTTGGACGAATAAAGGCGTAATAGTGTCCGCCATTGACTCCACCACTGTGAACTAGTACACTGCAGTCAAGAGAAGTCAACAGGTTCAGATTAACAAGAAAATTATCAGTTCACTTCTAGCCAGTACAGGCTGAAATTGCAATGCTTCCTACATACAATATACATTGTGAAAAGTTTCTGCCCTCTACCATGACTGCCCATAAATCGGAGGACACTAGAAATGTGTGTTAATACATACCAAAATAAAACAGATGGTATTTGCACCATATTCGTTCATTCACTGCTACAAACATAAAGGGATGAATAACGAAGAATAGTGCATGGACAGCACGTGACATTTAACTGATTATGTATTTAAGCACCTATGAGACACAACAAATGGCATAACAGAATATATATATGTACTGCAGAAAAAGAACTTATTGAACTATTACCTGTGAAGAGTATAGAGGTTGCGCACGCTCTTATCAGCTTCTGGAGAGAGATATTTCCTGTTATCTCTGTCAAGATCCAACTGGAGTGGGAACTCATAACGGTCGTTTATCTACGTTGTTGGAATATAAATTTAATGTAAATGACAAAACAAAACTAGTAACATATGTATGAGAAAGTATTTGCCGCAATATAGTCGCGCACCCAAACCTTCAACAACCCTAGTTTTCAAATACTAATCAAGGAACTTTCAAGTCAATGACAGACTATTGATCACTAATACTGAACGGTGAACTCCATACTTTTGGAATGTATGAAGTTAAATTTCAGATATGACATTGGCATGCTCAAAGATTGGCTCATAACCATCCTATGGTACAAAACACAACTTTTTGATTCTAGTTTCTCCATATGCTTATCTATGGGACTGCATTCTAAGAACTATGTCCAGACCATATGTAGAGAGTTACTGTAACCTTTTTTGTGTGTGGAATAACCACCAGAATGAATAATATAGTCAGAGTAGGAGAAAACCTACAACGATGGTGAGGAAAGCATAAAAGTCAAATCCAGACCTTAACCATTGTATCCCGCGTAAAATCATATTCAAACCGCTTTAGTTGAAGCTGCAAAACCGGAGGGAAATCGGTAAAAAGCATCCCTTTCTTGGCATCCTGAAAAGGGGTTGTGAATGCATTAAATAAAAACAAATCAAACAATACTGATGTATTTATGATAAAATAAATTTCCGATGAAGTGCATTTCAAAGCACATTTTCCTGACAATACCGAGTAATCCAACACTATTCGAATCATATTGACCTTAAACATGTTTATAACTGTATACTATCTTGTACCGTCAGCATTGATGACCCAGTCATCAGCAAAAAAAATCTAATCAATGAGTAAGTGCCAGCCAACCACCAAAATCTAAATTCAACCATGTCCAACAGCATCAAGGAGAACCTGAACAGCATGGTTTTTAAGGCGTCCCTAAGGCGACGCCTAGGCGTCAAGGCGCTCCCCCTTCGCTTTGCAAAAACAGCCGCTTTAGGCGCCTAAGCGTCCAAAGCGCCCGCCTAGGCGCCAAAGCGCCCCTCCTGTCAAGGCGTCGCCTTAAAAACCATGCTGAACAGGTGAGCATGAACTGTTCACTAATTGTTCAGCTTGAGACACGATATGAGATGGGCTTTGCCACAGCTGTTGGGCAATATGAATCTTGAGAATTTCCAAGCACAATTAAGGATAGAGTCTATTTCTAATTCAACAAATCTATTAAATTGCAGAAATAAGATTTTAATCTGTTAAAAAATATTAAACAGTTTTTTTATTGTTCTCAATAGAAAATGCCAAGTAAACTAACCTGCAGGCCGTGTTTTTCAGATTGATACTTATTGTCACCTTCCAGCATCTCTACAGCGACATATTTATCAAAAGATGCATAAACATCCGAGCAGCCCTTGACATCAAGTGCGAGATCTGGTAAAAAATGCCGAATATGTTGTGAAGTTATGGCCACAAATAGAACACTAGAAAAATAAGATCCAGATGTCACCTTGTCAGTTATTACCTACCATAGAATGACTCTTTTCTAGTAGATTTATAGTCCACATTAATGCACTCAATATAATTCATATGGTGCCCTCCAAACAATTTTTGTATTGTTCCATCCACAATAGTACCCTGGGCAAGGGAATAGTTACACATCAATTGTTGGGTGTTATACTGTTATTGTAATAAAAAAATCAACATGCAAAAGCCAAACCTTCATTTTATCTTCCAGCTTTTCACAAAGAACCCTATTCAACTCCTGGACATCATGCTGCATGAATGAATCATAGGTATTCCATCCAAAAGATTTGGTAAGCTCCTTTGTGGAAATACTACTGTCGCCATGCTGAAGTTTGTAGAAAAGAGTTTGCAAAGCTAAAGGAATGCTCCCTGGAGGTGTATCGGCAGTAGGCATATGGTATACAGCCTACAGTATCCTTCTTTGTATCAGAACCAAAGAAGAATTATAGAGAAAAAAAAACAGAAAAACAGGCTCCCCATTTAGGTAAAAGAAAACCAGAAATACAACTTACCTTCCTGAAGAAGTGAATATGATAAAGTGTCTGGAGCAGCGAATTCATGTAGCAAGTAGCTCCTTGATTCTTGAGACCAACATAACCGGTCTCTTTTTTGGAGTCGTAGTTCCAGTAATCTGTCATTCTACGCACAGCAACCTCAGCTTCAATGATGCATTGATCATTCACTATATATCCTTTACTAGGATCATACAGCTCCATTAAAGGCATAAAAGAAGTAAACCCCCAATCACTTTCTCGAGAATTAAAAATATGGGTTGCTTCTGCAAGGAGAAAGGAAAGGCATCAAATAATGACTAGCATAATGTGCCAAATCTATGGTTAAATCTTTGAAAGTACATTTCAAATATAATGTGTGAAATACTATGGTTAAATCTTGAAAGTACAGTTCAAATATAACGCAAACTGAGCAGAAGAAAATGTTTCTTCAACCGAGGGAAAAAAGTGTCAAGGTAATATATCAGTCCAAACTTTTAAATAGCAGGACATTCTCCTTCTCAATGTTGGAAGAAGTTGAAGAACAAATATGACACTTTTCGGCGAATAAAATTATACATGTGCTATGTTCTAAAGTATATGGCTCAACAAGCACTAAGTTAGGGTTAGCAACATCGTGATCTCAGTTAGGAAGTTTAGCTTATAAATATACATCATTTAGATTGGGTCATAAGAATAGAGATAAGATCTACAATTTGTTACTTAGACTAGAACCCTAAAGAAGGCCCTCTATGAGGAATTCAGGCAAAAACTAGAAGAATAGTTCTTCTAACTTGCCCCAAGCGGCGGAAGCTCAACCTAACCCTAGCACACTGCAGGGAAGTGTCAACCATGAAGGCAATGTGACATTCTTTTACTTCAAAAGCATCAGGATACAGATAATACCATATGCCACAGAACAAATAGATACTGTTCAACAATAAAATAAGGTCAAGTTGTCATGTAGCTTAACAAATACTCCCTCCGTCCACAAATTTAAACTGTTTATTATTTTTCAGTCTCCAGTCCAAGACTTAAACTAAGATTTTCAATCGTAATATGCAGCAAAAAAATCAATTTAACACCATTATGAAGGACTTTGCAGCAAATCTGATGACACTATTTGCATAGACAACTTACTGCACATATACTATGGTCAAAGTTTCAAAAGTTTGACACCTTGGATCCCATAGAGGCCTACATTTCTGGACAGAGGGAGTAAGCAATATCTACTTCACAATAACAAGATAAACAAGCAGTTAAGGTGACGCAAAAGCCTGATAAAGGTTGTGTTGCTAGTGGAATCAAAGTAAGGTTAATACTTCAAGATAAGAAGGTACACAATAAGGTTTGTTTAAAAACAGCTGGAGATACCTTTTCTTGACGAGTGCTTGCTGTCTAATTGGTTGATCACAGCAAGGCTAAATTGGGCACTCCTACTCCAGCCATTAGGTAGCGACTTGGCATCAGCAACATCAAGGTACATCGAAAGGTTATTTACATTGTTTCCTGTAGGGAAAACCAGCACTCTCCTGCAAAGAGGTAATAGGAGAAGACGTAAGTTCTAGAACTAATGGATGTAAGATAGCAATAAGAGGCTATATTTACTGACCAGCTGTAACCCCCGACTACGAAAACATCAGAGAGGAGCTTCCCACCGCTTTTGGAAATACTTTCAATCTTCCATGTAAATCTGGAAGTTGAGGTATCAGGCAAGCTTTCTTGGTCAACGGCTGCCATGGATTCTGCAAGACCAAATAAACAGTGAACCAGAGAAGCAAAGATTAAAATCAAACATTACTTTTGCTCTGGACAAGTGTGTATCAAGTATCAACTGTTAAGTGTAGCATCGCATGCACCTACAATATCAAAAATTGCCCGCTTGGCAGTATCTAAACCTCCAACTGATGTTTAGCATATGTTAGCTGTGCACTTCGAAGTTACAACAGAAACGTCATTACCTCGGTAACCTAACAATAGTAGCCATCTACCGCCTAGTTAACTAGCCAAAACCAACATGCACATCCAAAAAGGAATCCACAGCCCAACATGTTTTGGAATGCTACTTCTAAGTTCACACTTTCTTCTTTCCACCATCTGCATCTTTAGTCGTTTTGCCTTAACATCAAACACCAGCACTATAAATGCAATAAAGGCCATATAGAGTAAAGCATAAATTGCGGTCATTAGCTTTACAGGATGCTCCCATAAAGCACTGTCCATGTTAAGATTAAGATGTACGGACCAACCAAAGTCACTGGCCACAACGAACACTGGCAGCATTGGCAATTCGCATGAAGAAACAGAATGTTTCCACGGTATAATGAGCTCATAAAATTTGGTTCGATAAAAACCCTTTACAAGGGACAGAAGTGAAATGCTTACTGTTGCAGGACACACAGGTGCCTTCACAAAAAGAAGGCATTCAAGACTGCTAACAAGTATGTCATCCAACTGCCTTAGCTAGTGCACTAGCTAATCCTATTGTGATATGTAGGCTAACATCATACTATTTTGTGTATTTGAACCGGTGCCTTGTTCAGTACCACACAGGAGACTGACTATCACCCTGATGATCAGTGGGCATAACCAAACAATCAACGCCGTCTGAAAACAACCTCTCGTCATTTAACTTGCTAGGTAGCATGGAATTTCGCAACAGCATCCAGTTCATACGTTCGAATGGGTAACACACAGACTTCACATGTCAAATACGCCCCCCCCCCCCCCCCCCCCCCCCCCAAAAAAATAATAATTGGGGGCCCCGAGAACCCTCACCTTCCATGGTCTGCGGCCCGAAGACTTCCTGGTGCGGCACCAGCGGCATCTCCTCGTCCTGGTCCTGCGGCGGCGGCTGCACACAACACAGACAGGCAGAACGGTTCAGCGCAGCAAGGGGCTAAACAACAGATGAGAACAAATCGCCGCCCGCGAAACCGCTCCAATTCGAATCCGGGCGAAACAATCCCTAGCCGCGAGACCCTCCGCGGGACAGCAAAGCGGTCGGAACCGGAGCGGCCGGAGTCGGGAGTGGCGCGAACGGCCAGGTTGCTGGCTGGGGGGAAGGTTTACCTCGGGGGCGCGAGGAGTCACCATGGTCATGTGCGGCGGCGACGGGCGGGCGTAGGATCGGGCCGCGGCGGCGATCGCTGCGGGGAATACGGGGATTTGGGAGGGAGGGGGGCTAGGGTTTAGGGAGAGGCGAGGGGAGAAAGGGGAGGGGGAGACGAACACGAAGGGCGACGGAGGGAAAAAACAGGATGGGAGGGAGGGAGCGCGTGGCTTTGCGGGTTTTCCAGTGTCAACTGTCAAGGGCAGAAGAACCCGGGGCGGCGGCTTTAATCAAGGGAGAGCGCTAGGCGTCCTGCACGACACGTGTCTTTCTCACTGACTCTAAAATCTCACCAAATCGCGACTGAACCAAAAATGGTTCGAACGTAATAAGAAGGTTATGCTATTGCAGCAAAAATCCAATTTCAACCAAAAATCCCCGCAAATGGTTCATTGAAGTAAAAACGGTTCGCGCGTAATAAGATTTTTGTGCTATTGTAGCAAAATGTCTCAGTTTTCACCAAAAATCTCGTAAATGTTTCTACGAAGCAAAAACGGGTTGTTTGTAACACGAATTTTGTACTATTGTAGCAAAACTCTAATTTTCTCTCAAATCTCACAAAATTCTTCTACGGAACAAAAAGTTTCATTCGTATCATTTTTTTTTTGTGTTGCTCGTAACAAATGATTCTATGGAGAAAAAAGTTATATTTGTAGCATCGCCAGCTCGCACTATCCTAGATGCTTTTAGGGAGAAAACCGCGCGGCGTCAGTAACATCGCGCCCGCACCTGGTAGCATCGTCGGTAGCAATGACATGCGTCGTCGGTAGCAACGTCGTCCACACCTGGTAGCATCGCCGACTCGTCGGTAGCAATGACATGCGCCGTTGGTAGCATCACGTCGGTAGCAATGACATGCGCCGTTCGTAGCATCACCGGCTCGTCGGTAGCGTCCGCTCGTTGCATTACCGGATACCGGCGGTAGCATTGTCAGTTCAAGAGTAGCAAATTTCTGTGCTATTGTAGCAAAACTTCGCAAATTTTGTGCTATTGTAGCAAAACAATTTATACTATTGTAGCAAAATAACAAATCTTTGGTAGCAAAATTTCGTGCTGTTGTAGCAAAAATAACAAAACTTTGGTAGTAAAACTTTGCATCAGTCGTCGTTTATGGCAGCACGACCCCGCTCTCTCGTAGCAAGGGCGAACGCATTGGAGGCATCGCCTCGACGCGTCGCCGCCACCATGACAGCACCACTACCGGTCCATGGCAGCACCGCCGCTACGACGGCAGCACCGCCTCCGGGCCATGGCAGCATCGCGCCACCACGACAGCAGCAACGACGCCCTAGGTTGAATCGTAGCATTGTTGGATACCGTCGGTAGCATCGTTGGCTCGATCGTAGCATTGCCAGGTACCAACGGTAGCATCGTTGGCTCGTCGGTAGCAATGTCATGCGCCGTCGATAGCAACGCACTGAGCCGTCGGTAGCAACGCTGCGTGCCGTCGGTAGCAACTCGCGCGCCCCCGTTAGCATCGCCAGATCATCGGTAGCGATGTCATGCGTCGTCGGTAACAACGCAGGACGTCGGTACCATCCGCTTGCGGCATCACCGTCGTCGCCGGTGATAGCAGCGCCCTCGCTGCCTCGCAGCACCCGACCTTTGCCTGTGGTAGCACCGGAGAACTCGCCGGAGATCTCATAAAAACAAATATTTTGCTACAACCCTTTTCAAAAATTGCACCACACTGAAAATTTGCAACATCTCGTAAAGAAAATTTGCAGCATGTGAAAAAAAGAAATTTGCTACAACAATTATGTGAACTTGCATTAAAAGAGGAATTTGTTTGCTACCTGCGAGGCATGACTAGACAAGGGCATGTCCTCTGTCCAGGAGCTCTGTACGGGAGCTCACAGGGCATCCCATGGCCACCCGCAGCTGCCTGCGACAGCGGTATGAGGGCCCTACATTAGTGGTGGGGCGTCGTACTTTCAGCTTAATGGAAGACAACGGTGAGAGTCGGGGACAGCTCGGGAGGGGGCGGGGCCGCCGGTGATCTTCGCAGCGACGCTTGGGCGATGGTGGTGCGTGTAGCCAGGGGATGGCTCGCCGGCGTGGGGAATTTAGAGAAAGGGGCAGGCCGGGAGTGGGCGCGCAGTGAAGGAGCTAGGCCGGGGGCGGGGTGCGCGGCGATGAAGGTAGGCCGGGGGCGAGGGGCGCGGCGGAGGAGGTAGGCCAGGCCGTCCGTGGGCGCGCCCGAGAAGGCAATCGGTGGCGGGGCTGCCTGCTTTGTTTGGATCAGCTGGTGCGGAGTCGAGACGAGAGAGACGGGAGGGGATAAGGTCCGTGGGTGGACTCACAGCCGCACGATCAGAAGCCATCCGACGGCGCGCAAGCAGGAGGATGGATAGCGAGAGATCCCCCGGGGGAACAGAAGGGTTTCCCTTAATCAAGGGGTTGTGCGGTTATCTCGGTGGACTCGTGTAGGCGGAGGAGACGACAAAATGGGGTTTTCTGGTTCCGAGTCGTGTGTTCTTGTGGCGTATTTGGTAGTTTATGAAGTACCCCAAACAGAATCTGTGGCGCAAAAAACGCTCGTTTGGTTGCCTGGGCCAGTCACGAGTTCTTGTATTCGCACGGAACTTAAAACACGTTAAGTCTGGTTGAGGAGTAACGACCGGAGTACTTAAACAGGACTTGCGGTGCGAAAAACGCTCGTTTGGTTGCGTGGGCCATCCACGTTCCTGCATGCGCACGAAACTTAAAACACGTTGAGTCTGGCTGAGGAGGAACGACCGAATCGGACGTTTTTCCAGGGCCAGGCCGAGTCGAGCCACGTGTGTCGTGCAATTGCACGCGTTGGTAAGCGCGGGAGACGCGGCGGTTCGGGTTAACTCCCCCACTCCGTCACCACCCACACACTCTTTCTCTCTCACTCGTCTCAACTTCTCCGCCCCCTTCCTCAACGCCGCACCGCCCCTCGGAATGGCGGGCCCTCATCCGCCCCCCTCCCTGATGAGGACCCACACTCCCAGTGGGTGAAGAATTTTTTGGTGCAGGATGTCGCCGGAGGAGTTCCGCCGCCATTTCCACGTGCCCAACCCCATATGTCACCCGAGGCCATCATCGGTCACGGCAACGGCCGCCGCATCGATGGATGGGCCACCCACGGCCACTACAACACTTTTGTCGAGCTGACATCGATGGAAACGAATACTTTACGCACGTGGTATTCCACGTCTCAACTAGACGTTATGTCGAGCCGGAGGTGGGCCCATGTGTCAGTTATGGGACTCGCACCTTGCTGTCACATTATTTTATTTTACTATTAATTTGTTTTATATGTATCCAAAAAATAATATATACATAGTCCCATGTTATTTGTCCTCCTATCTAGGTCCCGCATGTCAGGCAGGGCCCCATCATTTCGAGCATGCGCTTCCGCGTGTGCAGCATAAAGGACCTTGGGCCAGATCATTGGGGTTAAAAGGGCGAAAACTACGAAATAAGATGTCTTGGCCCAGGTTCTGTACATGACACATATTCTTTGTGGGGTGTAGAAAGTGGGTCATACTCTTCGTGAGGGTGGAGAGAATCGGCCATATTATTCATGGGCGTGGGAAGAATCAGCCATATTGGCATGCCTGCTAAATCGTTTGCGATCGGCCCACCTAGAATGCATACATATTGGGACCTTGGCTGACGCTATTAAATAAGAATTTTGGACGGAAGGAACTTTATAGGATTGGAGTTGGCTTTGTCCTATTTGTAAGTACTAGCTGAATGCCCGTCCGTTGCCACGGGTTTTCAAAAAAAATCCTGTTAAATATGTCGACATGATGCACATAAATTTAAATGAAAATGCCATGGAGCCGAGAGAAGAAGCATGTAGGGTTGCTAGAGATCGAACACACAAGAGGCCTACGAAATATCAGGAATAACGATGCGCAAGATGAACAATTGTTTGTCTTGCTTGAATTTCATCTTGAATGGATACCCGATACGCCGCAACTGCAAAATACCTGGCTGCAAATGGATCAGAGACGGACATCGCTAAAAAAAACTCAAATCGGTCAGTCATGTTGGGCCGACAGCAACGGACAGCTTCAGTTCAGTTGGCGCGTTGGGTTGGCCCTAGAGCGAAAAGTGGGGTCCGGCTAGAGATCCTCTTAAGCCCCACCCACCCGGGCACCCGGCCAACGCAGGCTCTCTCAGGCCATCTCCAGCCGTCCCCCCAGAGCCCCCCCAGGAGGCCTTTTTTGCGCCGGCGGTAACGAAAATCCACCAGCCGGCCCCCCAGAAGTCGATTTGGCGCCGGTTTTCGTGCCGTTTCGCGCCGGCGAACCCAGCCCAACCCCAGCCTGCTGGGTTCGGCCTGGGGGGGGGGCAAAAGGCGTCCGCGGGCCAGGCTTGTCAGCGAGGGAAGGCGATTTCCCTCCATAATTTGGCCGTTCCCTCCATTCCCTCCCCCCCCCCCCACATATACCTCTCCCCCGCCCCGTTCCCGCCATCTGCACAGATCTGGCCGCCATGGCTCCCGCCCGATTCACAGGCCCCCGCGCCGTCGCCGCCTCCTCCTCCGCCTCCATGGTCGGCGCCTCCATGATCGTCAAGAAGCCGCGGAAGCCGAGGGCGCCGAAGGAGAAGCCGCCGGGCATGAGCAGGGCCGACTGGATCGCCGAGGAGGCGCGCCTGAAACAAGAGAACCTTCAGCGCCGGACGAGGGAGAAGACGCAGCGGCAGAGGGAGCTGTCCGCGCACCTGGCGGCGGAGGCCGAGGCCCAGGCCGTCGACGAGGAGGTCGTCGACGAGGAAGAAGAGGTGGAGGAGCTGGAGGAGCCGCCAACTCCGGCGCCGGCCAAGCGCAGGGTCGCGGGCGTCTCTCCTCGTCCTCCTCCGCAGTTCGCCGGCTGGAGCCAGAACTCCGTCCCCTCGCCGTCGCCGCGCTGGATCGCGCCCCCCAGTACTCCCCCGGGTACGCCGACGAGCATGGTGGCTTCAACCCCAACACCACCTTCCCCCACCATGCGCCGATGATGTATGTCGGCTCCCCGGGCTACGCAACTTCGCTATTGCTGCGCCGTTCCCTCCCCTTCGCCGCGCAGTCCCTGTTGGGCCAAGATACCGGCCCCTTCATGGAGGAGATCATCACCACCGGCTCCGTGGCGGCGGCGGCGTGCTCGGGCTTCCTCTCGTAGGGCGGTGTGGAGTTCTTCTCGCGGGGCGGCGGGGATTACGGTCAAGGTGCGTCTGGCGCCGGCACAGAGGAGGCGGAGGCGGAGGCGGAAGCAGAAGAAGGAGATGCGACGGCGCCTACGCTGGAAGAGGACCCGGCCAATGATGGCGGAGGAGGCCGCCGTCCCAGGAAGGGGCCGACCAAGACGGCGCCGAAGCCGCCCGTCGAGCCGCGCATCAAGTGGTCGTGCAGGGAGGATATCCTACTCGTCGAGTCATGGAAGGTGGTCAGCTGCGACTCGATCGTCGGCGCGAACCAGGCCCTAGACAACTATTGGAAGCGTGTCAAGACGGAGTACGACGAGCGCCGGATGATCGACCTGGACTACGCCTCTTGCGTCATCAATCGCGGCCAGAAGGCCATGGCCAACCATTGGCAGAACATCCAGGCCGCCTGCAACAAGTGGCACGGCATACAAGAGGAGGTGGCGCACAGGCCGAAGAGCGGCGCCAACCGCGAGATGGAGGTGAGAATTTTCGCCGTGATTCCTTTCTTTGCGCCGCCGTGTAGCTCATTTGTGTCGGTTCTGCCGCCGTGTAGATCGTCCGGATGCTCGAGGCGTACAAGGAGGATGAGAAGACCGACTTCAAGTACCTCCACGTCTTCGTCGTTATCGAGGGGTGCGAGAAGTGGGCGGAGACACGCCGTGGGCTCGGCAAGGGCAAGGAGTACGTCCCGGGCGCTGGTGCGTCTGATGCGTCTGATGGCCGTCCACCGATGGGTCACAAGAAAGCCAAGGCAGCGAGGGACGCCGAGCCGGCAGCGGCAAAGCTCCAGGCGTCCATCCAGGCCTGTCTCGCCGACGCAAAGGCAAACGCCGGCAAGAGGGAGGACATCACCGCGAAGAGGTGGTCGGCGCTCATGGCCAACTCCAAGGTCAAGATCGAGCTCCTCAGGACCGGCACCGTGGCGAAGAAGAGGAACCACGACCTCGCCTTCCTCACGGGGGCCGATCCGGACGCGATGGACCCCGAGCTGAGGACATGGTACATGGCGCAGCGCCGGCTCATCCTCAGCGACATCAGCACGGCTCCGTCGGACACTACCTACGGCACCCCGACGAAGACGACCGAGACGAGCTTGGCCAGTCCAGCCGAGACACCGCCTGCCCAGCCTCCGTCCACGGCGCAGATCGACCTGGACGCCGCCGACACTGCTGCCCCGAGCTCTGCGCCGGCTCCGACCACCACGCCGATCGACCTGGGCACCGCCGACACTGCTGTGCCGTCGCCGGCCTCTATCTGATCTGTGCATCAGCAGAACGCTACATGTGGCCGTGGATCGCCCGACTGTGGCTTGATCGAGACTCTTTGATCGCCCAACTGTGGCGTTTTTTGTAATATTGCCCAACTGTGGCTGCCGTGATCGCCGAACTCGGGCTATATTTTGGGGGCGGGAAGAAGGCGTTTCAAATGATATGAACTGTGGCGTTTCCTGGGCCGCCGAACGGCAGGTGAGTTCGCCCCCAGGTTTTGGAGATGGCCGGCGCTAAGACAAAAAGGCGCCGGATCGAAACCTGGGGGGCCGAACGGCTGGAGATGCCCTCACACACCAATTTTGGGGGGTTCGCGGCGGCCGGACGGGACTGCTCTCTTCCCCTACCACCTACTTCCGGCATCAGTGAGCATCCGCATCGCCGGCAACCTCCAGTACCGCGCCTCAGCCACGCCTCGCCGCTGGTTCGTACCTCTCTCGGCATAGCAATCCAAGGCTCCCTCCTCTCCGTTTCCCTCCAAAGAGATTTCTTTGAAAGGAAAAGAAAATTCAATTTTTGGGCGTTTAAATAAGTAGCAAAATTCAGAGTTGTCAGTTTTTCGCCGCAGTGCGTAGTATTCAGTTTTTCGCCTTCATTTTTTAGCATGCTTCGTTTCATGTTTGCCAAAGCTTGCCTTTTGGTCTTCCGTCCGAGCACTCAGGGTATTCAAAACCCCCAAATTTCGAGCGACCTTTTTTTAACAGAAAAGGATGATTTTTGACAGCTTGGAAGTAGTAATAAGCAGCAAGATCTAAAATTAGCATGAACATTGGTTGTTTTTTTCGCAAGTTTTCATTTTTTGCTAAGCCTCACTTGATTATTTGTGTTTTTTTCAGTCGAGATGGCCACGCGAGCCCCTCCCAACGAGTTTTCGGGTCATTTGTGAAAGTGGATCTTGCGGAAGTGCAGATCTTCGATTTTTTTTCATCATGGCCACGCCAAGGTCTGGGGCGCTTAATGACCTTCTCATATGGACGAGGCGAAAATCCTCCCAGAGAACAAGGTTAGGTTGACTCTGGACGTCTCCTCTCTCCCGCTACTGTTTGAGAGAGGCGATTTTCCCCCCGCTCGCAGATCCACCTCCGCACCGTCGATCCGCCGGATCCCCCGTCCTCTGTCGGCCGCTCCGGCGGCGGGAGGGCGGGGGATCTCCGTCTCACGGTTGTAGATAGGGTAGGGTTTGAGGGCTCGGCTTCCGGCGGCGCAGTGGAGGAGGTTGGGTCACCGGCGGCGTTTTTGGTGCAGGTGCGTGCTTCCTCCAACGGTGGAGCTCGATGGAGCTCCGCGGTGATGTTCCTGCTACCTTCGCTCCATGGGATCTCCGGATCTGCTGGGAGCGCTTTCCCCGTCCTGGATCCCGCGTGGCGGCGGGTCTGGGTTGACGATCTCGGTGCTGACGGTGGTGGTGCAAGCGGTGCTGCTGCTGAAGATGGGTGGTGGCCCTCCGGGGCCCGAGGCTTGAAGATTTCCCGTCCACCGGGGGACTGCTTCCGTTCCAGAGTTTCCGGGAAGCAGCGGCGGCGGCGCATCTTCGCCACGGCCTCTTCGACGGCGACATCGACGCAGGAGGACTTGAGTGTATTTTTAATCTTTCTGAAGGTCCTTTCTGTCTACTTGCTGTAACCACTGGATGTACCTCGCAAAAAAAAAACAAAAGAAAGGTTGAGCATACAAAGAACAGAGCTATGACAGGTTGGGTAGTTGATGAGGGAGAAGACGATCTCAAGATAATGACCTGTGCGCACCTCATTGATCATGTGTTCAGTGCAAAGAAAACCATTTCAGTGGAGGATGTCAACAAGCTGTTTCTGGTTCGAGTGGTATGTGACCACGCTGAGGTTGATTTTGTTGCAAGGAGAAGAAGAAACAGGGCATACAGTGTGGCGACTGTTGTGGACATCGACTGTGCGAATGACACTTTACTCCTTGAGATACCAAAGGCTGATGTTTCACTCTCTGTTAGTGGAGTAGGAATTCCACGAGTTTGTCTCAGTCCACATCTGCCCATACGCCAGGGCTTGATCCCGGAAGAACAGGACGGATGTTTCATGATTTACTGGCCTGCAGAGAAGCATTTAACGTCCGTTGGAGGTTGGGTTACCCATTGCTCAAGGACCATCAAAGCTATGCCTGGCAATAACCTAAATGGCTACTCCATGAAGTTACTCCAAGGTGACATTCGCAGTGAACCAGGTTGCTCTGGATCTCCACTCCTTAATGGACAGGGTGAGGTCATCGCTATGTTACATGGCGGGGACGTGCAGCATTCGTACTTCGTGAGCATGGAAGACCTTTCACGGTTCCTGAGGAACAATGAAGTGCCATGGAGGCTTGAAAGTGAGAACAAAATGACTTTTTTCTGCGTCAATCAAGGATGGATCTTATATGTTCTGGAAAGGAAAACTCTGTGACTGCTCTTGCATCTTGGAAATGCTGAATGCTTAACTGTGTTTTGAGTTATGTATGTTCATTGAAACATCGGTGTATGTCTTGTACTTTCAGAAATGTGAGCTGAATATTTATGATGCTTATGGTATCCTGTTTGTTTAATCTTATATGTCTTTTATGCTCTATTCTTTGACCAACAAGGCCGGACAACTTTCTCTGTCAGTGTGTATAGCCTGTCTAATCTTCCATGTTTTTTCTTTTGCTTCTTTAGCCTTGTAGAATAATTTGTGTAGCTGTTTCATTTTTGACTGTCATATACTGGCACTCCCGCTAGTGGTCCTAAGGCAAAAGGAACACTATTTCTCTGGACTTGAAGGATTTTGCACCTAATTTGCTCATTTTAGCTTAGCATTATTCTGAATTATTGGCACAAATGACAGCCTTCTTGCATGGTAAGAGCATAAATTTCCTTTTCCAACTTTTCTCCTGGAATTCATGTTATAACTGTTCTCTCTAAAATAATTCTGTTTTCTGAACTTGCAGGCAAGACAAGCTTTTACAGCAGAGCAAGTACACAACGCAACATAGGTTGCAATTAATAGTAACAAGGCCGTCTTATAAAGCCTGAGGAACAAACTCAAAGTACATTTTGATGGGAAGCGTTTCTCCTACAAGGTATATGCATTTTTTATTATAATTTTGTTAGGGAAGTCAACAAATTAATACCTTGATAATAAACATAACATATTCGTGGAAAAGACACCAATTTGTTAAACCCCTGACCAAACTGCATTCTCTCACTAAACACTCAAGGAACACAACCACACTTGATCATGGCTAGCACAAACTCTTTTTAAAATGTCAGTCCAATATTTTAACAGATTATGCTGAAACTAATATTGTATAATTCATCTTGTTGGCAAGTGAATCTTCAGGGTGAGATCCCTTTTTACTAATGAAGTTTTCACTTAATATGCTCAAGAGTTTAGTACTCCTTACAGTTGTTCACCTCACTCATTTTATGTTGCATATTGACCTGCTGTTTGTACTTATGCAGTCCAAGCATGATTCGAATGGAAAAGATCATCTGCTTTATTTTATTAGAAAGTATCTGGAGGGTCTTCCTGTCGTGGAGGCCAAGGTGACTACGTTACTCTTGGTTCAAGATTTTGAAATTATTTCGAAATCAAGTGATCTTATGTTCCAAGGTTTGGGATTTTTAATATTGTATTCTCATCTAGCTTTGTCGGTGTATCCTTTTTAGTTCATGTTAGCTTTTTTCGGTTGCCTACTATTGTAATTGTAAGAGATATGATCTTGTGTGCCTTCCTATAAAGGTTCACCTGCACATCTAACCATGATTCTTCCCGACCTTTCTCTCTCTACAGTTGCTGTTCTGACCTACTCTTTGGTTGGATCCGGTGCTCCAGAGGGAAGTGCTGGTTTGAGGTTTTGCGATAATCCTTTTATTTACCCATTGGTTGGCCGTGCATACTGGTAGATACAACTTCCAATTTTTTTAGATTGTGCAAAAAACCTTTGTTTTACCAGCGGATCTCAGTGGCCATGCGTAGAGGTAGAGGTACATACAGTTTCCAGATTGCAAGATCTCCAGCTGTTGGTTGTTGTTGGTTAGTGGTTATCTTGTGAACAATCAAATTGATATAGTACTGGATGTTTTTGGGTGTTTTACCAGCAGTTCTTACATGTGGGATTGTTGTTCCTTTGGTAATTATCCATCTTGCTATTTGTGTTTCAGAATTTTCTACCGTCCTTGCACGTTTGCTGGATGCAAACGAAGACATGCATACAGCTGGGTTATTGCCTGTTGCTCCTGATGTTCTAACATGAGAGCTGAAACTTTTATTGTTTGTGGCCTTTGATTGCAAGTATATATTTTATTATGTTCTTACATAACAAAAAATGTTTTGAATTGGTAGACCTTTCCCTGTGGTAAGACGTATAGGCAAAGATCCACCATTGTTATATTTTCCGCACCATTTTGGATGCACGAGGTCTTTTTGTTACTTGGTTTGAATCATTGAAGTTTCTGGGTTACTGCTGCTAGACGATTGCCTGACAATAAAATTTCTCATGCTAGATGATTATGTTGTCTTTCCTTTAGCATGTTTATGAGGTCTTTTTCTTACTTGGTTTCAGACAGTGAAGTTTGATTTTTCTTACTTCGTTTCAGTCATTTAAGTTTGTGGGGTCTTTCCCTTCCTATGTTCACGAATTATTTAGTGCTAGATGTTGGTGCTTGATGATTATGTGCAGTTTCATGAGATGGACACGCCTATGTTTTTTCTTCGAGTCTTTTGTTCTTCGTTCTCCAATTACATTTATTCTGTATCATGTCTGATCTTCCTTCCATCTGCAAAATCAGAAATTCAACATCTAATTTAACCTACACCATCCATGCAAGGTATAGCTTAGGTTAGCCTACTAGCTCCATGCAAGTGTACTGTATCCTCTTGGCATATCTGCTATCTGTCTCCCTCTTCACCAGGTGTGTGCCATGGAGGTCATCAAAATTCCCCTAGAGTTATGTTCGACGCCATGTTGGATGAGCTGCAACTTTCGAGGTCAATTTATGAGACTAGTCAACGCAGGTGGCACCGTGTCGTTCTTCCCATGGCAAGAAGGTTACATCAGAGTTTTGGACAACACTCATGCAAGGGTTATCCACAGACCAATGTGTGAGCTGCTGAAAATGATGTGGTGCTCCAAGGCTCTAAGCAATCGAATACATGGATTGTTATTGGAAAAAGATTATGAAGGACTATAGCTATGCTAGGCTGAAGGAAAAACAAGACTCTGATGAATGTTGTTTTCGACAAAGACTGAGAAATAAAACAACTTAGCAAGAGTTAGGATTCCTTCATAGACGATGCATGTGGGCCTTCAGAGAAAATTCAGAACCAAGGTGATTGCTTCTGATCTTATGTTGTTCGATCTCCAATCAACTGAACTGACCTATAAGATAGATACGTATATATCCCTACAAGTCAGAGATGGAATACAATGAAGACTAAGGAAATCGACAGCACATGAGTTACATTATTATTATATACATGAGCCATCATACAGTCGATGTGTTTATGGACCATTGACAGATGGATGCCTCTCTCTGAACGGGCTGTAAAACAGTCCTTTGTGAAGCAATGTTATCAACGCTAATGACCATGTCGTGCTATTCAATGCCCAATTAAAATGCTTAGTGTCAACAGTTGTGATATTTTCAGGTTGCATTCAGGACCTTTGTCAAATCATGTAATAGTCGAGTCGTTCTCAATGTTCGGTAATATTTGCTATCCCGTGCATCATTTCTTTTGTTTAAACGAAACCATTTCTGTTGCATACATTTTACCATCACAGGTTGTCGAAGCTTCGAGAGTAAGAGAATCAGCTGTGATGACAGACGCAAGACGAAAGATAGGCATACAAGGCCAAATAATGCAACATTGACTCTGCCCTTGTGGCTGAGAGTATACCTCACTGCAAGCAGCCGGAAAGAACTGTCCTCCCATCTAAAATACACATACAACATCGTTTCTCTTACTTTATAGTAGCAATATGCGCTTCATGCTCCTGTGATTACTAGTACAACAGGTCGTCTCAATTTCAACACTGGAACTCCTGATTCGCAGCAAGCAATCATGGTTTGAAGTTTGAACACTGAAAGTTTGTGATCGTCACAAGCACATATCAATTATTGAGCAGGTTGGCCAACAGCACATCTCTGAATGTCCAGCTGCTCGCAAAACGAATGCATCTGTACCGTGTTCATTGTTAGAATTAGTTTCAGTTTAAGTCGTCCTAGTGTTGTACTAATACACGGTCAGGTTCAGTACCGACCTAGCTGTACCAAACCGACACGGCATTGTATCCAGCACTTGATGCAATATATATATATATATATATATATATATATATATATATATATATATATATCTACTCCGTATATATATATCTTTTCGTATGCCTGTCCTCTAAAATCTAAATTGAGAAATCAAGCCGCAGTCCTAAACCAACGACGACATAATAACATTGACCGACCCGCACTCCTTGGCCTGGGGTACCCGCGCATAAAGCTTCCCAGTCCCGGACTCGGACCATCTGATTTCTGTCCCGGCGATCGTGAGAGCGCCGTCGTTTCTGCCCGGCCTAATCGAATCGCCGGGTCAGCGATGCCGCTTGTCGTCACAAGAGAGGGGGAGGGGTCGGGATCCAGGCCGAGGAGAAGAATGACGTCCCCTGCGCTCCGTCGCGGCTGCAGCAAGCGGAACAGGGGTGTGACCTCTGCCGTGTCCGGGATGATGACCCGGTCGAGGGGCCGCGACAACCAGCAATCCTCGCGCTCCAAATCGCCAATCAACGAGCTTGATGGGACCGGCGAGCGATTGCCATCGGACGAGCGCAGGAAAAGGAAAAGGGCCAAGCTTGATGGGATCAGCCGGTCCTCCAACAAAGGGAAAAGGAGCCAGGATAGGTTGGATGATGGCTCCTGCTCCTCTGCAGTCAGTTCTCCGCTTCGCGAGCCTTGCATGCCCGTGGAGGTTGACAGTGAGATATCCAAACGTGAGATGTCCAAAAAGTATAGGCTTATGCAAGAGGAATACTACGAGAAAAGAGGTTTGCGATTCAAGTCCCTCGATCTTCATCATATTTTGAAGTTTTTTACTCAGCACATACCATCTAACCAATAGAAGAGAATATTACATCATTTTGAAGTACAAAAATCGAAAATTTACAAAAAAATAAACTAGAAATTTTAGGATATGCCATTCCACCAAGTTTTTCTTAAAGGGGAGAAGGTAGAGTTATGGATTAACATTGTTTTAGGTTACATTTACAATATTTGCAAAAAGGACTAAGAGAAAACACTGAAGAAGAACTATGATTCCACCAAGTTGCGTTTGACGGCATGCCACTCCATGTGTCACGAGACCACATGCCGACGGACATATGTGAGGCATAAGGCATATCCTGGAAAGTCCATTGTAGTGCAATACCACAACCATCATCCTTGCAATGCTGCTTTTTGTTTTGTTTATTTTTGTTTTGCATATTGGTGTTTTATACTTTGTGCGTGTTGGTCTTCTTGTAGCTCGCCAGATAAAAATGCCCATGCTTATGGATACACCTCCAAATTGTCTGGATACTGATCCAACACTTCTTTACATCCTTGAACGTGCAAGGACGATATTGTTTTGTGCTGCTCAATTTGTTGTTGGCCTTTCTTCCTCACTCAGTATTATAACATCCCATCTCTTTCATTTGGGTATTCTGTGGAAACTTGATGTTCGTTTGCTAATATATGCATGAAATTGCAGATGGTAAGCCGCTAGCACGGTGTTCTGGTTTCTGGATGGATTTGGATAGTGAGAAGAGAACTGGTACAATTGTGACGACTGCAAATCTGTTTCGCACAAAGCGCCCATCATCGAATGCTTGGTTATGCAAAGATGAGTATGCTTGTAATCCTAAGGTAATAAGCCATTAATGACATGTGAAAGGCACTTTCTTTTCATAGCTGACTTCTGTGATTGTAGTCTACTTTTGGTTTGTTCTGTCTTAAGTTCTCTCAAATAACTCTCTACTATGATGCATGTATCATGGCTAGTTGCAAATTACATGGCTGTTCTTGTCTAGAAACTTTTGGGGAAACATTACAAGTCTTGTCCAAAGGATTGTTATGGTCTGCAGCTGTTTTTTTGTTGGCCATTCTCTTACATATATTTTTTTAGGTTACTGTCCACTTGTCGGGTGGCACCGTTGCAAAGGGCCGCCTTCTCTACCACCAGAAGCACTATAATCTTGCTTTCTTCAGGGTTAGAGTGGATCCATCTATTCATATGCCCTCTTATAGCGATAAAGTGGAATGTGCTCAAGAGATTTTTGAGCTTGGAAGAGATGAATCTGTCGAACTAGTGATAAATCACGGTAGAGTTGTATATTCAAATCCAACTGTGTTTGAGCGGCATCACCATATGCGCATTCAAGGTCCACGTCGAGATCATGAGGTACACATATATTCCATTCGAGTTATCTAATTCCTTTTTTAATGCTTTATTCGAATGTAACTCCTAATATTACCAATGCAAATGTTGTAGAATGATATAGGAGGTCCTGTCATTGACTTAGACGGGAAGGTTGTGGGAATGATCGACACTTGTCCAGGAGGGTCTTTTATACCTTCTTCAGTTTTACTCAAGTGCTTTCATCTGTGGAAAACTTCGGGTACGATTTCCTTTTCAGTTCTATTCTACTCAAGCTGATTCATTGTTATTGTTTATTTCTTGTTCTAATAAGTAGAATAAGTTCCAAAAATCATATTTGGATTGGTCTGTTTTATCTCTTTTGCTTCTCTTTTCCCATGCAATTCATTATAATATTACAGTTCTTATATGTGAATCCATAAAAAAAAATTAGTAAAAATCATGAATACACTGGGGACGTAACCTTCATGAGTCCTAGGTTGTCATTATATATGTTTACAGAGAGTATGTTTGAATAGATTTCTGTTAAATAACACATATAAAAAATCATGTAAAAGTGAAGCTAGGGGTGAATCTTGATGAGGCCTAGGTGGAAAGAATCAAAGCAGAACCACGCCAACCAAGATTGCGAATGAGTCACCGTGAAATCTTTATGGGGAAATGTGGTGGTTAACACTCTGTTGTCTTTCATGTGTTATCAGTACTCCCTATGTGTCTCGTTATGTGTGGTTTTGGATATGATATGGTCTCCGAGGTTACACTTTGACCACCAGTTTCATCAAAATATGTGTCCTTTATAAAAATAAATACTCCCTCCCTTCCTATGAGAAGGGCGTATATCTTTTTGTGTTTTTTCCCGAAAATTAAGGTGCACGGTGCGATATTAGTACGGTTCTGCTTAACTTACCCCCCCCCCCCAGTCCGTTGTCTTTCCTCAGCTTTCGTAGCGCTGCAGTTATGGCAATAGCTGCTCTCTTTCTCACATGCGCTTCAACTTGCCAACAGTAAACCGTGCATGCAGCCTCAGTTGGTTGTGCATGCGCATGCACACTTCAACCGCATGCATTGGAATTAACGTGAGCGAATAACGAAGGTGCACAACACGCAGAAAGAACGCAGTAATTCTGGGCGGCGTGCTAATTGTGGCTATTGGTGAGATTTCACAGGGGCAATTTCGTCCAAAACTTAGGGACTAACCGCTCCTTATTCCACACGCCAGAAAAATTACGCCTTTTTCAACGGAGGGAGTATATATTATGCAAGCATATTTATGATAGATCTAGTCATATCAATTTTTTACTGTAGTCTGGTAGATGATGGCATCTTTCTCGATATTGATGGCCAGCTTTAAAATGTTGAGTGACAGGGATTATAAAATGACATGTATTGTGACCCAAAGGGAGCCTATTTATAGCTAAAAGACACAGATAAATTTGGTGGAAAGCCATGTTTCCTCTTAATTTTGACAATCCTTTTCCATGAACCGCAATTATATTTCTAAGAAGGTGGGGTATCAACTAGGATGTAGAGGACAAAGGTTTTCTGATAACTTTATTGGTGTTGATTCTATCGAATGATGTTTCTTGTTTGAATATATGGTTACAACATGCCCTCTTTGAGCTTCTTAAAACACTATTTGTGTCAAATTATTTAATCTAGTATGGTATTGGCAATTTATAAACATGTTGGGCAGATGGTTTTAACCAGAATTCTTAATTTAGAAAGGCTTACGTGCTCATGTTTGTTGCTTAAATTAAATGTATTAAAATTTTCTTTCGTATAGGCGCATCCGTCGTCCCCATCTTGGATTGAAATTTTCTGCCATCAGACTTCTAAACCCTGTTCAGGTTGAGAAGATATGGATCGAGCACAAGATTAATGGGGTCTTATTGTTGAAGAGGTAGATACTGTTTGTTGCTTTCCTGAGTTTGCTTGTTTTGTCGTTTGTACTAAGGATTAGTTATTGCAATTTAATCTCAGGTGTCAGCACTCAGCAGGCTCTCAGCCGAAAATTGTGGAATTCGAATTGGGGACGTGGTTGAATGTTTCAATGGAAACCGTGTTTCTACTGCGTTGGAGGTTTGTGCATTATATGTTCATTATTGTTAGGCTTGGGTAGAATGAATTGATATCATATTTTTGTGTCATTTCATCCTACTCTCACTGTTTCAGAATAGATGTCGTTGAGACTCTCCATTTCTATTCCATATTCTTGTCCTTCAGTTCCTAACTTCCTATTCAGTTTTAGTCACTTTCTTCCTATCTTGCCCTTCATTGATTTCATTAAGAAAAGATATTTTATCTCTTGTTGGTGCCTGCCGTTCCCAATTAACCCTTCTTGTGCGACCTATCTTTGGGAGGAAAAATATGTAATTTAGTGTCTTTGTTTGGAAAAGAAAGTTTTACATAGAAGGGAAATGATTTTCTTTGAGGGAAATGAGAGTTATACAGACATAATAACAGTAGCATTACACTTGTTACAAACAACTGAGGTCAGCGGCACTAGGCACACTTGGCACTTGGCAGAAGCATCAACTCCTTTTGTTCTTTTTTTTTTGAAGATTTAACGGCAGGTGTTCTGCCAATGCATTTCAGAGGATATAAATAGTACAGTTTACAAGCTAGAAAGAATCTAGCGAACAACAAAGGAAAGACAACATGAATGGCAGACTAATAGCCTAGGCTAACAGAATTGCGTGACCGGCATGCCGATTACTCGCCAACGGTCGCCTCCAAAGGCGGCTCCAAGTTAGCAGCGAAGCGTCTACCCGCCAGGTAAGTGCCCAGGAGAAGAAAGTCTTCTCTGATTAGGTCCAGAACTTGGTCATCTGTGGCAATCACTTGTTGAAGAACCGGCGGCAACGCTCCTTCCACACATGCCAAACCCCAAAGATGGCCACCAACGCTCCTTTTGTTCTGTTGCTCTCTCTTTAAACTCTGCTTGTTCTCCACTCTGAGAAGAACCGCAGCAGATTATGTACCTCCTGCTAGCAGTACACCATTCTGGTCGGTGCACCGTTTTCCTGGGCAATGCTTCGTGAAACGGAAGGAAGCAGAGTCAGTCTCGATGACAACCGACCCTGCACAAACTCACATAGTGTGCTTGTGCCAACTCACACTTAATCTTGTTCACAACTATAAGCTGTGACATTTATTTTGAAATGGAGGGGGTATTACATTATGCTATTCTTCTCTTTAATTTTTGCTGCTGTTTATCAGTTAGAAAACATGTTGCTGAGCATATTGGTGAACAGTGGAGACGGCCTTAGTTCTGATCTGGATGTGGAGGTAAGCTTACTTTATGTTTTAATAGTGATATACTTGATCTTGTGACGTTTGTGTTTTAATACAAAATCATGATTAGCTTGTTATCACTAAGAAATATGCCTCGTTGGTTTTACAGATTCAGGTATACTGCACGCGTAGATATCTTCGGAGAATCAAAGTATTGTCTGTGAAGGTATCTGACGATAGTGAATTTGTTGTAAGAGGTATACATGTTTTCTCAGCCAAGTCTTACTGAAAGATGATCCAAGTTGTTTGTTCCATGTTTAAAGTATATAAATTTCTTCATGGGCAGAGTTAGTGTAATTTAGGCCCCAAAATATAGGAGCATGTATGTATACACCAAAATACGTCAGATGATGAAGGAAACAATCTAGCATGGTTCAGAACTTCAGCCCACTCTCCCATGTCCATTCCCTGCCTCGGCAGCAGCCGACCATCTGCAAGCCAGCCATGCAGGGTGTGCCAGAGTGGCCATGGTACTCCTTTCTCCTCTTACCTAGTCATCTCCGTTGCTCTCGTTGCTATGAGGCACACAATGAAGTAGCGATAGCTGGAGACAGAGCCTCTAATCTTCTTGCAAGTATGGTTACACAGATGGAAGCAGCTCATGGAGTAATTAACTACAGCTTGAGCGGCAAATCTTAGCAACACCTCCCCTCGGACAAAACTCGATTTCTTCTCCATTGGAAGCCAGGTTCCTTAATCTCCTTGTTTTTTTTTTCGAAGGCCTCCTTCGTTGAGCTATCCAGAGCCATCGGAAGGTCCAGATACTTCTTTAGCGCTGAGTCACAATTGCACCGAAGAAGATTGCAGACATATTTATGTCAACAACTGGTCCCATTCCCATTGTATGACTCCATTACTCGTGTGGAACCCAACGGCATGAAAGGCAATAGAAACTTTCTTGGACAAATGCTGCGGACCCTGGTATTTCAACATGCAGGACAAACCATTAACGAGAAAAAAAAAGTAGGTTGAGATGGCTTGTCGTCTCCGACCTTGCCTTATTCCTCTAATGTGGTGAAAAACTCTTACCCAGAAACCATTAACACACTCTATGATTTGTGCTATCCATGTTGAGGAAGAACCCATCTTTGTCATTATTGCTCAATAATCCCATTCAATCTGATCATATGCTTTGGTCTTATTAAATATTGATATCTCCAGATTTGCCCTTCTTTCTTCTCAGATAGTGGATACATTAGTAAGCTATGAGAACATTGTCTGTAATTGACCTGCTGGGCACTAGTGCAATTTGTTCCTCAACAAATATTATCCAGAATCATCCAGAGTCTACTTCTATGAGCTTTCTAACCTATCTTACATGTTACATTGCACAAAGAAATTGGTTAGAATTGAGCACAAGTCAGAGGATGTTTTTACCTTTGGGATGAGGACCCCCACTGCTCTATCACCTCTTGTGGGACCAGAACACCATTTATGAAGCCATTAGTGATGGTGTCACCAATTAGGTCAAATGCTTTTGGTAAAGCCTACTGTAAAACCGTCTATGACCGGATGACTTCATTTACATGGATACGAAATATTCGCCTTGTTTTTGGACTTTGCATAACATTTGCTTCCAACTGAGTTCTATTTATTTGTGTAGGTTCCCGTATGGTCACTTCACCCAGTGCTTCACCGAGTGAGCCCAGGCAAGCAACAATTGCTTTCTTTGCATTTTTATTGTGGTGTGAACAATGTGTGGTGTCTTTTGCTGTTTGTACAATAGAAAGGAGGACATCTTTAAAATGAAAAAATAGATGTTTTGTCAAATCCCTATACTTCACATGTGTCTTGCAAATGCTCGTTTGGGAGATACTGAAGCCAGTGCCTAGTCTTTTGGGAGACTGCTCAAATGAGTAGTCCTTCTATCTTTGCTCTAGATATATCCTAGCTTACCATTAGTTCGTTCTTATATGAACCAAAAATCAAAATAAGGGTGATATATTAGGTGAAAATGCCCACCTGGTGCAGATTCAAGACCAATTGGATGTCTAACAGTGTGAAATAGTTAGATTTTAAATGTTGTTATGCGCAAAACATTCTCCTATACGGTTTTGAGAATTTTAAATCTTCGAGGTGTGATTTTGGAAAACATTTACATGTTGAATATTTGGTATGCAGAAGAGTGCTGGATTTCTTTTTCCTCACTTACATTGTGTACTTTTTCTCACAGCAACATATTGTGTACTTTTTCTTTAACAGGCCAGGCGAACTTTGTTACGCCAATTGAGCACCCGGAGGAAGGAGAGGAGGTGGCAGTTCATTGAACCTACAACATAGACAGTCTCGCCATGAACTGTTTTTTGCGAACTTTCGTTCAGCATTTTGTAACGGATATGATACATTGTCATGGATTGGATGCATCGGCAGGCACTGGGCCATCATCCAAACAGAAGTACGCCAGTGCAACTTGCTGCATCTTCCCGCTGAGGCACGCATTCACCCAGACATCAAACCGCCGCTAATTGCAAGTGCAAATGTTGCCGAACGGTATACATGTTTGACATATATGTAACAGACTATTATGTCCTTCACCATCTTGTATGCATCATGCACGAAACTATGTACCTTGGATAGTTGGATCTGAAGTTATTATGAGCTGCACTACTGCTTCCGTTAATCCACACGACTAAACATGCAACCGTAGTCCATTGTTCTATTCATCACTATCAATACTCCTGCAAAAAAATAAGTTGCACTCTTGTTTTTTATTCCAACTTCCTGTAGTATCCATCCAACTAAATCACACGTCGGCCGTAAAGTCGGCATATCCGGTCTATCTGAAACGCTACCGGGATCACACCAAATGCCTTGTGTCTCGATGTTTGCTGAGCTTGGCAAAGAAGAGGCACTCGGCAAAAGCTGTTGTATGGCAAGTGCTAGATAAAAAACACAGTCAGCAACGCTGCAAATAGGTCGAATACCATAGATATTTGACACGAAAAGGGCAAAATAGTACTGGATTTTTTGTAAAATTTGTTTGGGCTAGGGGGGGGGGGGGGGTGGGGGTGGGGGACATTTACTACGAAAGTACGATGTTTAGAGAAAAATCATTGATTAGATCATGATCAACATTTATTATGTTTAGAGATAATTCTAATTCGTCTGCATGCCTAACACACGTTTCGATCCGAACTAGGTTTTTTATGATTATTATAGACATTTAATTTGAGGCTTAAGACTAAAATTATATGTTGAAACTGAAATTAGGACATAAATAATAATCAAGACATACATTTAATTTGAGAATTAAGACTTCGTTTACATTACTAGTTCTTCTTCATTAGTACAAAAGATTTTCTTTGACTATAATCTACTAATTACAGTCTCATACTGCTAATCCTGATAGTTCTTCAGTACTACTTCTACTGCTAGTCCTACCTTGCTACCCTACTCCTTGCCTCTTCGCCGACGTTGCTGCGCCCAACATCGGAGCTAGAATGATAACCTTGTGGGGTCAAAGACTTAATCATAGATTTCGCCAAATTTCTAGAAAAATGTGCGAAAACACACTTGAATATGAAGGTTTTTCTCAAAAGTTGTGGGCTCAGATGAGCCCACAGCCATAACGTGGACCGTCGCTTGCTGCCCCCCCCGTTGTCGTTGTCGTCCTCATCCTCAGAGTCATCGTCGTCGTCCGCCGATGCCTCGTCTTTCTCCTCGTTTTCGGAGTCGTCCACCGACGGCTCCTCCTCCTCGTCGCCGGAGTCGTCGTCATCGTCGTCGTCCGCCGGCGCTTCCTCCTCATCGCCGTCCTCCTCCCCCCGCTCCTGAGCCCCTCCCACTAGGGTTGTGTCCCTTCTCGTCTTCACGGCTAGCGTCGTTGATACATCTCAAATGTATCTATAATTTTTTATTGTTTCATTCTTATTTTATATCAATGCTACATGTTTTATTTGTAGTTTTATATCATTTTAGTGTATTTTCTGGGACTAACCTATTAACAAGATGTCTAGTGTCAGCTCCTGTTTTCTGATGTCTTTTTCTTTCAAAAAATCTAGTAAAGAAATATTCTTGGAATTACCCCACAATTTTACGGAGATTTATTTTCATCGAAACAAAGACGGAGCCCAAAGACCAGCTGCAAGGCGGCCCCACAGCCTAGAGGAGATAGCCAGGCGCGGCCGAGGGTGGGGCCGCGCCTGGGGGTCTCTTGGAACCCACCTCCACCGCCTCACGACGCCCTTTCGCCTATAAATTCCCTTCATTGAGAAAACCCTAAAACACCTGAACATATTCCAGAAAGATATCCGTGGCCATCGTCGTTGAAAACCCTAGTTTGGGAGGGTTGTGGAGCTTTTCCCAGCACTCTGTCGGAGGGGAGATCATCACCGGAGGGCCCTACACCACCATACCGGACTTCGGAGTGATACATGAGTAGTTCGTACTTGGACTACGGGTCCATAGCAGTAGCTAGATGTTTGTCTTTTCGCCTTGTACCTCCATGTTTAGATCTTGTGAGATGCATATCATGATCAAGATTATCTTCTTGTAATGTGACATGTTGTGTTTGTTGGGATCCAATGAATTGTGAAGTTATGATCAAGTTTGTTCATCTATATATCTATGTTATCTTTATGATCTTGCATGCTCTCCGATCCATGTGGTTACTTAGGCCAAGTAGTTGCTTGTATCTTAAAGAGGGAGTATTTATACTATATAGTAGGTTCATGTGTCCTTTGTCTGGACTCGAGATGACAGAAACGACCAAAGTTTTGGATGTGTTGCTGCTACTAGGGGTAAAACGACGATGTTTATTATTACGTGTTATATTCATTGCTTACATTATGCAATTTGCTTACTGTGATAATATGTTACTTGTAACTTAATACTTTCGGTTGACATGCTGGATAGCGATCCCGGGGTGAATTATAACTTTTTACAACAGAATATAATTTTTCCTTTTCATAGTCATTTTTTTTACACTTCAAATTTTTCATAGACATTGTACCGCTATCCAGCTCCGCCACTGTTCATAGGTTAAATCGGGTGGAAAATAGACGGACATGTCACGGTCCGTAATTTGCTACCCGTATTTTGCTAATTTTCGACCAACCAAGCAAAGCCTTATTATGCTTGGAACGGATGGAGTACGGACGGCAAGCAAGGCTACGTGGTAAACCCGAACTATATCAATATAAATTCATATAAATTATGATGTGCAAGAATTTACAAACATGTATAATTCATGGACAGCGAGGAATGAAATCACTCTTTATTTAGAGTGTTTACTAATTCACACAGAGAGAGATCAATTAAAAGACTTACTAATTCACGGTGATGACACACCGTGTAGAAATGAGTCCGGCATCAAATCCGTCTGTGCGATCGAGTCACTCGTCATCGATCCTACCTGGCTCCACGAAGAAGAAACGCAGGCATCGGGACGGAAAATCACGCCGGCTCTCGAGGCTCTCGTACAGCTGGTCCGGCATCCCCAGCCCCTTGCTGGCGGCCAAGACGGGCACCTCGACGACGCTCTTCGCCGGGATACAGAAACCGTCGAGATCGGCGGAGGCCAGGGGCACGCCGTCGTACTCCACCACCGCGCCGTGCGCCTCGAAGCAGTGCCGCCACAGGAGATTGCCGTTCTTGACGGGAAGGGTGACGCGAAAGGAGGGCGGCGTGGCGGCCGCGCCGGCGCTCCGAACGAGGCCGTCGGTCGCGGAGAACCCGGGCAGAGTTGAGTCGAGCGTGTACCCAAGGACGGTGATGGCGGCCATGCCGAACACAACGAAGGATATTGCAAACGCCAGCAGGGGCCAATCAGGATGCCTCTGCGCGGAACATTCTTCATTCCATGGCTAGATGATGAGATGACCCCGATTGAGGTTTTGGAACTTTTAATGAAGTAAAACTGAGCTAGGTTAAGTTTGGATTGAGGTCTACACGGCGAAGAGATACAAGCCGCAAGATAAGGATCTCTATCTCTATACGCGCAAGAGTGTCTCCATCCTATCGGTGGACATGGAACCGACTCCAAACTGCCTCCTGAGTCCTGGCCGATATATTAGGTTCACAAACTGAAACCAGATGCATAAAGGATCCAGAGTTCCAGATAAACAAGAACCACAAGTAAAATATTCCAAGATCGAAACATGGGCGTTGACCTAGACCAAACTAGGAATCCAAGCAGGAAACACAAACATGGTCTTCAGCAGCAAAGGATATTAGCTGATAGCATTCCAGAATCACCAACCCTGCAACACAAACTTGAAAGCTTGAGTCCTCTTATTGCAGCCAAACAAAACAATCTGAAACTCAGATGCCTGTTGCTTCAGTGTTTATAACAAGACATGCAAGAGTTGTAGTAATTTCCAAACTCATGACGTATGAATTACACAATTCATATGGTGCTTAAATATTAGTAGAATTACCTGATCAATGTGAGGACGTCGCATTGGTCTGGCCAACCGGCTCCCGCCTAGAAGGAACAGGACCAAGGTACTTGAAGAAACCAGAAGGCAATATAGCAGGCCGCTCGTGCGACGACATGCGTGTGAGAAGATTGGACTGCAGGAACCTATTAGTTTGCATATCCAATTGGCAAATGTAATGCTTATCGACCCCAGCCTTTGTTTGGGTCTCCTCGGCCAGCAAGAAGTAGAGGGTAGAACCTTCCATATCCCACAACATGGGCCACATAGGCAAGCTCTTGGGCAATCCAGCCCCTTGAAGTCCTTCCATAGGCTTTTCAATCGGATGTCCGAGTATAACTTCCACTCAAGGCCATACGGTGCCAGAATCCACACCTTTACCCTCGTTTGGGGTCGGTCATCGGGTTTGTCTATGGAGACGAACTTGATGTAACCTCCATTGCAGCCCATGGTGCGGTACACCTCCACCGACCATGTTTCCTCGTTTCGGTCAGCCTCGTACCCCGGTGGCCACTTGATGAAGCTGAAATCCACGACATCGACCCCCCTGGTCAGGGCGCTGCAGTCGCAGCACAGAGTGCCTAGAGCAAGGTCCGCCCAGAAAGCCAAGCCATTGGACGAGAAAAGCAAGTCAGGGGAGAAGAGATTATCCTTCATCTCTGTCGGGAAGCTCAACTGTTCTTCTGCCACGGGTCGAAGCTGCCAACCGACGACTCAGCCAGCGAAGGAGAACACAACCAGAGGAAGGTATTTCCCCCCAGTCGACCATAACCAAACTCACACCCGAAGAGGACAAGGGAGTAGCCGCCATCGTCATGGCGCACAGGGAGAGGACATCGCGTATAGCAGCTTACCGGGTCTGGTATGTAGGGGATCATGGAGAGCGAACTTTTGACGGAGTCGAAGACGAGGTAGTAATCGAAACCACCATCTTCGGAAAAGGACAAGGTGAGGACGATGAGGCCATTGTTGACGATCTCGACTTTGGACCTGAAGCAGACCTCGTCCATGGCCCCCTTCTCTGCCATTAACTGGTCGATCCAACGAAAAACCTTGTCGCCCGCACGAACGGACATGGAGGAGGACAGATTCTCGAGATCGCCGTGGTACCAAAGGAGATCAAGATCCTGCACCGCCCAGTTCCGCGCTCCCCACATCCGTAGGCGCGCCTACTTGCACACTTGATGGTTGCCCAGCCCTCTCGCCCGACGGTGTACTTGGCGTCTATCCCGCCGCGGTCCATCACGGCGAAGCCCGGATCCATGGTTTAGGGTTGTGGCGGCTGGCTAGGTCTTCCTCCTCTGGGATGGAAGAAAAGAGAACGAGATCGTCTAACTTAGAGCGAACTAGTGCAGAGGGACGTCGTACGCACTGCACCGTCCATCGGGCATCCGACGACGTTCGCGTGGACTACAACTTGTTCCCTCTCTCGTTTGGCTGGAAACGGAAATAAACGTCCCATACGGCCCAGCCTAACGCAAGCCATCGCCCATCGCTCTCGCCTGTCGTTGTCGATTAGGCTAGGGTTCGCTACGCCGGCGGGAAGGCAAGGAGAAGCCGCAGCTCGTCAGACCGTCAGGGCGCGACGCCACCAGGCGTGGAGACGGTCGAGCCAGCCATTGCCGCCGCTTCCAGAGCGTGATGCCTACGGCCGAGTCTTCTTGGACGACTGCTTTGGTGCTTGCCTAGTTGGTCTGCTTCTTGCCTGGTTGTACAGGTGTTGTGTTTTCAGTTACAGATGTGCATAAACAACAGAGAAGCTACGGTAGCAAGAAGCTATGCCAGATTGAGCCAGTAGTTTATGTGAATTGGGTGTACACTGTGATTAGTGTGACTGAATGTTAAATTCAGATTCTAATCATGTGAACTAGTTGGTCTGCTGCTTGCCTTTCCTTGCTGTTCTAGTGTTTCAGTTTTAGATGTGCAAAAACAGTATAGAAGCAACGACAGCAAGAAGGCCTTTCTGGTTTGTCGAGTGCTATATCAGGTGCACTTGGCAAACACTGATGGTTTGCCGAGTGCCCCTTACGTGGCATTCGGCAACCTCGTTTGCGTTGTTTTTTTTTGTTTGTCGCAGTGAAAAATGACAAGTGACACGCTACTTTTGTCGAGCGCCACATGTACGCCTACTGTTGCACTCTGTCATCGTGGGCCCTTTGCCAAGCGCCGCATTTTGTCGGGTGTCACTTCTAAAATACAGTTGTGCATATTACCTGTGATTTTGTGAGTGTTTTCTGAAGATGCTCGGCTTACATCAGATGTTGCCGAGTGGCCGAAGCACTCGGCAAAGAGGCCGGCGGATTCCGGTAGTGTACACAAACACAGACGGAAAACTTTCTTTGGAGCACCAAATAGCAAACGACGGTTACGTCGTATAACACGAATATCTAAAAATTCGAAGGTATTGGAAACTTGAACTATATCAATATTAATTATGATGTACAGGAATTTACAAACATGTATGTAATTGACAACGAGGAAAGAAATCACTCTTTATTGAGAGAGATCAATCATAAGAGTTTACTAATTCACAGAGAGAGATCAATCATGCATAGTCCACGATCAACCCGTATGTGCGATATCGAGTCATGCAATTTCGTTTTCATCTTCGTTGTGAGCTTCATCGGGAGGCAGGGGAAAATGTGTTACACTAAAGATTGATACCAAAATATTCAAAGCAACGATTTAGAGTACTGAAAAAAATCAGTACCTTCATGATATAGAGCTCCATGCCTTTTGGCAAACTCAAACTTCATCAGGCATAACCAATTAAAAATTCAAGGCACAGGAAAATGCAATTAGCCGTAAATTACGTGCAACATTTTTTTAAATCTATACCCAAGTAATGATTTCAGTTTATTTATTGCTAATTGTGTGGGTCGACATAGAGCGGAAGATTATGCATAACTATTGAAAAGTTTCACTGATGACATGTTCAGAAAATTACATATAGTATTACAGGTCTAGATTAGTAAATGCAGGTCAAGCAGTCACTCGCCATCGATCCTGCCTGGCTCCATGAAGAGGAAAAGCAGGCAGCGAGAGGGCAAGTCCGGCCGCCCATCCAGCATCGCCTTGCACCGCAGCAGCATGGGCCGTACGTTCCTAACAGCATCCTTCTCTTTCAGCGCCAGTCTCACCTCCATCGGCACGCGCTCCTGCCGCCGGCGCCGGCCCTCGAGGCTCTCGTACAGCTGGTCGGGCATCCCCAGTCCCTCGCCCGCGGCCACCACGGGCACCTCGATGATGCTCTTGGCGGGGACGCAGAGCTCGTCGAGATGGGCGGAGGCCAGGGGCACGCCGTCGTACTCCACCACCGCGTCGTGCACCTCGAAGCAGTGCCGCCACACGTTGCCGTTCTTGACGCGGAGGGCGAAGCGGAAGGTGGGCGGCGCGGCGCCGGCGCCGGCGCTCCGGCCGAGGCCATCGTAGCCGGAGATGGTCGCGGAGAACTCAGGCGGGGTTGAGTCGAACGTGAACACGAGGGCGCCGATGGCGGCCGTGAAGAGCAAAACCAAGGATATGGTCAACGCCGCCCCAGCATGCCTCTGCGCGAAACTTTCTTCCATGGCTAGATGGTGAGACCCCCTGGATTGAGGTTTGGAACTTTTTTGCTTTTGAGATGAAACTAACTGAACTAGGTTACGTTTCGATGGACGCCGTTTACAAGGCGAAGAGAGAGGCCGTAACAGATGAGGATCTCTATCTCTATACGCGCGGAAGGTCCACGTACAAGAGTTTCTCTTACGAACTCTATAGGATATATGGAACCGATTCCAAACTGCCTCCTGAGTCCTGGCCGACATATTGGGCTCACAAACTGAAACGAGACGCATATATAGGATTAGGATGATCCAGAGGTCCAGATAAACAAGAACCAAGTAAAACAGTCCAAGATCGAAACATGGGGGCTGACCTAGAACAGGCAGCCTACCACGCCATCCCTGCCGATCCGCGCGACGATGAAGCGCCAGTCCTGGGCAACGCACCGCCGGCGACTTCCGACAACCTAGGCTGCCGCGGCTATCTAGTCCTGGTAATAGTTTCGGTTGCAGTGACGGCGCTCATGTTTGCGCCCGTGGAATACATGACGCGCGCCAACATGCCGGCTATCTCCCTCGGCCTCGCCGGCTACGACGGCATCGACATGGCTCGGCCGGGCAGCGTCGTCTCGCCGGCGTTCAACCTCACTCTGCAGATGAACAAGACGTGCGCCGACCGCGCGGAGGTGGTCCTGACGTACTCAGGCGTGGCGCTCGGCTGGGCGCGCGTTGAGCCGGGCGGCTGCGTGTCCCGGGAGCCATGGGGGAGAGACGTCGAGGTGGTGGCCAGGGCCGACGGCGTGGGGCTCTCAGAAGCATCCGGGAGCGCATGGCGTCCGAGTGGCGCCGTTCCGGGCGGGTAGAGCTCGACGCCGACGTGGTGATCTACATGGACAGCCACCGGTCGATGCAACTACCTCGGCGTCGATCCCGTGACAAGGTGATGCGTTGTAAGGTGGTGGTGATGGGGGACGGACTTCAGCCGGAGCCCGAACCTTGCCCATGGTATTTCCTACGGCCTTATGATGAACCGTAGTCACGTATCTTTGGATCAAAGGATTTTCTGATGAATCATCAAGGAATAAACTTTGTAGTATCTATTTTCTATGCGTACTTTCGGATCGAAGGATTGTGAATGTACAATCCGTAGGAAATTTCCATGTAATTATTGAAAGATATAGCAGATCGTGAGTGTATATGCGGCAAAACTTTCTTCTTTTTTTCTAGCAGAAACGACAGGGGCCGGGACACAAAAGCATTAGACAAAAGCTACCAATGCAACTCAGTATTTCATTATCCAACAAAATCTGCATAATCTTACTTTTTTTCCTCACTAGATTAAGAACAAACACAAGACAGGAACAAAAGATAATTCAATGAAAGAAGAACGTATCTACCGGCCAATGGTCTAGGTTAGCATAACACCTTCTGCAGGGATATCATCCAACAATATCCATGTGGACTAATGATCACTAGCAAGGGGTCAATCATGCTACGGCTACAAAACAGCACCTTGGTTTTGAAATATACCTATGCCCAGATCAAAGTCAGCATCACTGACAGCAGCAAACTCAACGCCACAGATACCACTATTTCCTTCTTGTCTCCATGACTTGTTGCATCAGAGAACCTGAAACAGAAAACAAGATGGAAATCTTTCAACTTTAAGAAAGTAATTCCAACTAAGCCAGCTTTGTCATACATATGTTTAATTCATCACAGCATTTAATCCAGCTTGCACGGAATAAGTATAGTTTGCATCAGGTGGTGTGGTTATTCGGTCTATTCCTAGCCAGTCAGATATCACAAAACCCTGCAATCAGTTACCATCCAGAAGTTGGTTTAAGATCACAGCAGAGGAATGTTAAGTAAGTTGCAGGTTAGCACTAACTCTGAAGTGCAGTTTCGATTTCAAGTAGCCAGTGACTAGATCATGATTGGCATGCATTTTTGCACCATTCACGCTTGAACATGAGACCATAACAGTAGCAACACCCTTTATAATGGAGTCATAATATGGTGGCATGTGAATGCCTAGCAGCCCATGCTCATCAACTATCGTGTTGTTCTCATTGATTCCATTATGCGTACCACCATCACCAACAAAGTGTTTAGCACAAGCAGCAACTTTATCCCTGTTAGAAGGCATAAGCTGAGACATAAGACAGAAAGCATTCAAGTTGCAAGACATTGGTACTGATTATATACCTAAACTATTCTCAAGCAATGTAGTAAATATTTCACTAAAATGAAATGCTGCTTGTCATAAATGTTGAATTATTGACATAATGTTCATCTAGGCAATATACCTGTCAGTTCAAAGTACTGGTTCATTACATCAGATGGCCTAATTATTGCCTTACATCTACCATGCCATTATCTGAGAAAAGAATATCTTACTTTCCAGCAACATAAGGAACACCTTTGGTATTATTCACTGGGATCTCTCCTTGCAGACCAAGGATAATATCTGTCATCTGCTGAACAATCTTGTGATCTTCACTGTAGCTCTCATAGCATCGACCCCATCTTGGATCTCTGCAAACCTAAACAAAATTACAAGATGCATTAATGATCAACATAATTTTTACTGAACCAAAAATATGCTCATAGAAGTTCACTGAAGATGTAACACATGATAGCAGCAAGACAACACTGTATTGTGCTTACTGCAACGCATGGAGCAAAGATATATGGAATGCCTGTTGCCCGTACTTCAAGAGCAGTTGCTTCACCAATCCTCCTGGCAAGGTCAGGATCCCTAATAAAGAAAATATATGAACATATGAGTAACAGTGCATATTTATTTATCATGTTTGGATGTTCTGCATGCTAACGAACTTAAGTTGCCACTTGCCACGTGGAGATGAATTATTTTTCGACGGAATCAGTATGAATTGAACATTTTAGCCAGCTTAAGAGCAAGGCAAGCATACAAATACAATTGCATAAATGAAAATGTATACTGTCAGAGAGATGCCTTGTAGCTCCAAGCCCAACGTTGTGAGGGAATATGGTGGCGTTGTAGACGTTGTTATTCCCATGAACAGCATCAATCCCATAAATCATAGGAATTCCCAGACGTGTTGACAAGGCACCTTTCTGGAATTCGTTTACCATGTTGACCCAAATTGCAGGAGTGGCCTTGGGGGCAGGGACACTTCCACCACCACTTAAGATGCTACCTAGAGAACAGAATGGAAATTTAGCATTAAGAAGCTGCATAGACTCATTCAGGGATGACGAAAAGGTGGCATAATCACAGCTTTGCAGATGGAAATGTCACAGTGGTAGGTATAGCTTTGTAGTGTTATAGGCTTCTAGCTCTGTAGTGTTAAGTAACCCGGGTGCAGGACAGCAAACATGTATGTTTCTCCCGCACAATATCCTGGCACTACGCCTTTACTACAAGAATCCAGGAACTGTTATTACAGAACTTACCTATGAAGTATTGTTTCATGACGTCTGCAGACGCGACCGTGCGTTCGATCTGTGTCGTTTGGCCAATTTTTTCAGCAAGAGTCATTCTACCAAGAAGGTCCTTGATTCTAGTGTTGACAGGCTGCTTCGGATCCTTGTACTTCATGTACTCTGCATCTCCCATCCAAGCAAGACATAGCAGTAGAAGAAGGCACCCCCAAGAAATACTGGGACATGTCATCTCTGAAAATCTCTTGGTATCTCCTCACCTCAAAATGGTCAACCTGCCTGTCCTGAAGAAAATGCCTGAATAATGAGAGGACAGCGAATGCAAATTTTATTGTGCACGACAGGGCGTCTAGGATATGTAACACAGAATGGATTTTTGACTTTGCAGGTTAAGAACTAAACAACTAAATTCTCAGCAAGGAATGGAGAGCTGGCTGATGGTATCTTTCCCAAAGTTAGATTTCACGCTATCACTCCGTTGTCAGCTGTGTGCTAATAAAGAACAGCTCGACCCAAATAAACTAAAACGCCAGGTCAATGGTCCATTGACTACCCCCTTTGGTCTTTTAAAACAAGAGAATGCCTCATATTATAGCTACAACAGATGAATCCCAATTGCCCAGCAGGCCAGCACGATACGGCCCTCCCTCGTTCCACGGGAGATCTAGTCTAATCTAGGAGAGCAGCAAGCAGCAAGCAGCAGCAAATGTAGCGCGCGGTAGTTAATTGAGTAGAAGCCAGGAGGAAGAGCAGAGTGAGGTCGGGTTCTTTCACCTTAGCGACGCGGATAAGCGGATGGCCTCTGCTTCCGGTTGCCAGCCGAGCTCGCTCACCTTCTAGTGGCGGGGAGCGAGGGGAGGGGAGAGCGGCGGCGCCTGCTCGCCGCTGCGCACGCGCACGCGCACGAGTGGGGGCGTATTCTGGGGGTGGGCTGGAGAGTGGATGCCGGAGTACAGACGGCGGTAGCTACTTCGCTAGGCAGGCGGCCGTCATTAATGAGTAGTCAGTAGTGACAGTGGTGGTACCGGAGGTTCTCGTCGTCGCTGCCATGGCTGTCCCACTCCCATGGTTACCGCTTACCGGCGTACGGTCACTTTGGACAGTTTCGCTGCCCTTCTTTTTTACTTTCACTTTTATCACAGTTTACTCTTTTCTTTTCGTCGCTCGCTGACTCGGCGGGCCCCAGCTGTGGGACTCATCATCGTTCGCTGTGCTCCCGTCTTCGCCTTTTTGGTCTCCTCCCACGAAATTGTTGTTTCCTCTCGAAGACCCACCCCAGATTTGATTTGACATCTGTATTTTGGCTTGGGAGAATGACGCGAGAGGCGTTTTTCGAGCTTGAGCTCCAGCTAGGAATTTTCTTTTAAAATAATGTTTTTCAAACCATTTATTTGAAAAATAGCATGAGTTTTCAGAAATTTTAGAAAATAGCGTGCTGTCGTCATGGGACATGACGAAAGCATGGTTTCGTCTTGGGCTCATGACGTCGACGAAACCAATGTTTGCTCATGGCCGATAACGGAAGGTAAACAATTAATTGAATTCACCTATCCTACTATTTCTTGTCACATTTAATTATTTGATTAAAACAAAAGTTGCTAAACAATGTCATGATTCGTAACTTAACGAGCACGAGAGACAGATCATACAGATTCAAAATTCGAATCTTACTATTCACTTTACTTTTACTATTCACTTTTACTATTCTTTTTTACTATTCGCTTTTACAACATTGAAAACACTGTTCACACTAAATTCACTTTTAATTGTTTTGCAGGATCTTTTAGGCTGGCGTGGCCAACGAGTTACAGACGGTGTTTGCAGAGATGTAAAAATCCTACTCAGTACTCGCCGTATGCTTAACTATATTGGTTCAGAAGTAACTAAGCTTCTTTCCCTAGATGTTCTTAGACAGGTTTATAAGGGGCATTTTCTTATCGTCTTCCCAGTCAGTTCCACCCGAAGGGAACACTTCTCTACGGCTACACTGTTCTCATTTCAACGCCACACGGCTTAACAGAGAACTACACGCAGATGTTTCTCCTATAGGATCCCTAGCATAGAAACCCAACCCATATAAACATGCTAACAAGATCAAGGGAAAAACAAAACTACTTCATTTCCACAATATAGAATACATACGGGTTTCCCTTTCGGGAACCTCCGAAGGGTTTACACACAGAGTGGGGAGATTACCTTACTACGGACTCCACTCTTCTACTACAACTTCTTGATTACAATGGATTTTATTGTACTGGTGGGAATACTACACTACTACTGAGCAGCGAGGTCGCTGATGAACTCTCTGCTCAGGATGCTGGGTTGCTGGTGTTGTGCGCCGCTGTGTTCTCTTCTGAAGCCTGGCTCCTCCTTATATAGGGGAAGAGGAAGCCTCTCCCGCTGCCTGCGTGGCTCTTCTCGTGGGTTCTCTTCAAGGACACGTCGTGGCACCGATAATTGACGGTTGGTGGCACAATATCGGCCATATTATTGGCTTTACTGTGTTACACAGTACAAGCCATATAATTGGTGTACTACAGGACAGGTGTCCTGCATTGGTGGCAGTCTTCCTGGGCACGCTTCCAGAGTTAGACACCTTAGTGCCTATGCTCCTAGACTTCATATTATTGCCCTCTTCATACATCATTCATGCTTGAAATCTTTTGGTTGTCCACGAAACAACATCTTCTTGCATGCATACATGGTGGCATAAGCATGCGTACTCCAAAGCTTAACTGGCTAAATCTTCAAAAAAAAAATTACCTACCCGCCCGGATGATTGATAATACATTATCAATTGCTTTAATATGCTTTAATATATATATATATATAATATATGTACATCGACGAGTAGATTCCATTCCCGTGATCGATTTTGAGTTTGGTCGACTCTAACTCCTTAATTTTGGATCGAAATTCACAAATTGTTTTGACGAATTTTGTCAAATTCGTCACAATTAGTTGACCGTTTGAAATTTCATTTCACGAGTAGATTGATCTCACCCTTACCCATAATTTTTATGTTGTAACTTTTTTGTTTTGACTGACATATACATAATTTCTCTCTAATACGTGTGTTAGAGAAAATATGTATATGCCCGTCAAAACATAAAAGTTGTGGGGAAGTGTGAGATCCATCTATTCGTGAAAGAATTTTTTTTCGACTGAGTGCGAAGAATTTGACAAATTCGTCAATCTTTTTTGCGAGTTTCGATGCAAAATTAAGTACTTAAAGTCGACCAAACTCAAAATCGATCACGAGAATGAACCTACTGGTCGATCTTCATATATTTCATATATATTTTATCGCGAATCATGACACGGTTGAGCAACTTTTATTTTAAACAAAAAATTAAACATGACAAGAAAGAACATGTTAAGTGCATGGCTTCCTTTCGTCATGAGCCTTGACGAAACACTTCTTTTGTCTCGGGCTATGACGAAACAGCTCTTTCGTTATGGCCTCGGACAAAGCCACTGCTTTCGTCATGGCCCATGACGACAATGTGCTATTTTCCAAAACTTCGGAAAACGTGTGCTATTTTTTGAATAAATGTTTTAAAAAATATATTTTTTTAAATCCGCCAGCTAGCCTGTTTTTTGAGAAACTCAATGGAATTTAGAGTTTCAGAAAAAATAAAAAATTCTAGATGTTGAAATCTACCCGTGTGCAAAATCTCAATGCAAAATTCGCTATATTTTAAGTTGTGCAAAAATGACAAATGTGTGGATCTGAGCCGGTGACAGGTTTAAAAACTTTGAAATTTTGTCAGATTTGTCATTCTTATGTTGACTAGAATATAACGATTTTTGCAATGAAATTTTGCATGTAGAGTTCGACTGGTCTACGCCTTGGATTTTTTCCCGAACTTTTTGAAGCTTACAAATGTTATTGTAGAATTTTCAAAATAACGGACTCCCTTAAGGTTGGGCTCCATTTGGGGGTTCCTTTGCAAGGATACCATCTGTGAGACATCAACATGTTAAACAAAATTTTAGGAGTAAAGAAAAAATTGCATGACCATTGCCCGTAAGTGGGGTGTGGCAAGGCCACACGTTGCGGTTCTGTCCACGTACGCTAAAACGGCTTCAAATTGGAAGGATACGAGTAGATTTGAACACCATCATAATTCGTAAGATGGACGTGTGGACGCTCGGCCACTGAAACTGAGTGTGTGGCAGCTAGCAAAAGAAGACAGGATCATATCTCTTGGCTCATCTCTCGTGATGATGTAAATGTGTTTGCTAGCTGATACAAAATCCATTGTGTTGCAGAAAACAGAAGTATTTTGAGAGTAGTTTAACCAAGTTTAGCCATCCGATTAAACTAAAAAAAAAGTGTTTTCGTTTTAAAACTCAGTGTCTGTGCAGAGGAGAGCAGAGTGTGCCAGGGAACAGAATACAGCAATAAGGAGAAAACAAAGTGCAATGTATCAGAGAATAAGCTGTAAATGGTCCCAATAAAGTCGTGGTCTCTAATTCAAAGTGACAACTCGTAGAATATAATCAGGTTTCGGTGAGATGGTTGACCATGAGCTAGAATGCTAGATAGCGTAAGTTACATCAGTCTGACCATGGAAGACAGCATATATATAGTCGCAGCGGGGACATGTTTCGCCTGCTTGCTAGCACAAACACACACAAGAAGTTAAACTAAGACACAGAGAGCAGAGAGCAGAGCAACTTCAGTCTCTTCGCTTCAAGCCTACAACAGGACAGGTGCACATACATCGGCTTCATCTCTTCGCTTCAAGCCGCAGTACCGCTGCCTGCATTTGGACACAGAGAGCAACTTCAGTCGTGAGCAGAGAGGAACGGTACTGACAAACACGCAATGCTAACCTAAGGATACCTTCAGAGTTGAGAGAAAGGTATGCTGACGGCCACCCACTGGTCGTCGCTGAAGGGAAGCACGGTCACCCCTTCCGGTAACACCAGGTCAGGGCGGCGTGGGTACACCTTGATCCGGTTCGTTGACATCGACTCACCACAGCCAGCAGAAGTTACTGGCGTTGCAGCTGTTGTCGCCGCGAGCTTGGAGTTATTGGTCGGTGCCTTGAGGCTAAGGGAAGCGAAGAGTGTTCTGGAGTTGAGTCCATTGCTTCTTCCTCGATGCTTGGCTCTGGAACATCCATTACTTCCTTCTTGGTGCTTGGCTCTGGAACATCCATTACTTCAGCCTCAGTGCTTGGCTCTGGAACGTCTGCTTGAGCCTTGATGCTTGGGTCTGTAACGTCCGTAACTTCAGCCTCAATGCTTGGCTCTGGAATGGCTGGTTTTCTGTTTCCCATCTTGGCAGACTGCATAGGTTCAACAGGAGATTGTAAAGCGACAGGCGCTGTACTGCTTGTTGCAAGCTTGGATGCATTGGCTGGCGGCCTTGAGGCTAAGGGGAGCGACGTGCATTGTTGTGTCGAGTCCATTACTTCAGCCTTGATGCTTGGCTCTGTAACGTCCATGACTTCAGCATCACTGCTTGGGTCTGTAACATCCATCATTTCAGCCTCAGTGCTTGGCTCTGGAATGGCTGCTTTATCCTTTTCCATCTTGACAGACTGGATTGGTTCAACAGGAGAGTCTAGAGCGACATTTGTTGTACTTGTTGTTGATGCAAGGTAGGAAGTATTAGTTGGTGGCCATGAGTTTATTGGGAGGAATGTGCATTGTGGTGTCGAGTCCATTACTTCAGCCTTGATGCTTGGCTCTGGTGGCCATGAGGTTATCGGGAGGAATGTGCATTGTGGTGTCGAGTCCATTACTTCAGCCTTGATGCTTGGCGCTGGAGCGGCTAGTTCATCATTTTCCATATTGTCATATTGAATAGGTTCGTCAAGCGATTGTGTTATGTCAGCAACAGGAGGATGAATACCGGGGCCAATACAGCGAGAATCATGATCAACTGCAAAATGGACACACCACATGAGCCAATGGACGCGAAATCAAGATAAGTACAAACAGATGCAACACAATCGTCGATATTAAATACATGCATAACTCATATTGCAGTATGTATATACGTGATATATACACATGGTGTATCAGATGCAGAAAGAACTGTGTCCAGCCAAGAGACAATCAAAAGCAAAATCAAAGTTCATTTAGACATTGCTACCCTGTCCAAAACATGATCTATGATTGCATGATCATTACTGTCCAAACTCCAAGGTCTTCCAAGTTAAAAAGGACAGACCCAGTGCATAGAGACTCCCACACAAGGTGGGGTCTGGGAAGGTCTTCCAAGTTAAATCAGCATAAATTAAGTTCATGCAAATGGTAGAACAGAGAACTTGTGAAAAATGCATGGTAGTAGCAATATAAAGTTCACATATTATTAGTACGTAAAACTAAAAGACGCACAGCTTTTGCAATTTACTTATCAGAAAAAATTCTGTTAGGTCATATGCTTGTACTGGAAATCACATTTTAAGCAGGTAGTGCATCAGACACTGGTTCAGAAGAAGTCTACTGAGGTTATCACATGTCAAATAGTTTTAAGTAATAGCATGCAGAAAAATAAAGTGGAAGCTTCTTCTTCAAAAGAGAATAAGGTATGCTGAAAACTCACTACTCTTAGAATCATTCTTCTCGTCACTTGTTACCATTGATACTTGGGGCAATGAAGAAGGTCCAACAATCTTGATCTCCTGCTCACCGATGTTCTCAGTTCCTTGTTGCAACTGTGACCCTACAAATGAAAGAAAACACATTTGGTGACGACGCGCAAGAATTCCAAGAGAGGTTGTGCATTGAAGAGAAAAGATAGAGGGGACACTTGAAAATAAAATATATTTTAAATGTAATCACAAAGCAATAACCACAGCACCATTTTTAAAGCATCTTATACGAGTAAGAGTATAGCAAAAAGGCACAAGGACAAAAGAATGGCAAAGGTCAAAATATTCACAAAAGTTATCACCTATTGATAAAACTGGAAGGTAAATATGGCGGAGATGAAAACACATTTATCATCATCATCTCAGAAGGATCGCAATGGAACAGAAAAAGCTGCCTTCCACAATCATCATAGGATGAGATAAGCATGGACACAAAGTTAGAGCTGATTACACAGTATGATCAGTCAGCCCTAATAAAGTAATAATCCTTGTCTCCTAATTGTGTACTGCACTTATCCAAATTCGTAAACTAAGTTAACCAAATGTTCCATGCCTACAACGTCAGCTGAACCTAACTAGCCAAAAAATAGCTTTGAATTTTCTTCAGTCAAATTACAGATCACATGATGAATGGTATCCTACTCCTTGCTGACCCTCGTGTCAAAAGTTTGAAAACAGAATAGTTGGGAGGTTATTGAGGCTGTGCTTGGATAATCAGATCAATCTCATTACTGCATTTTCGTAGTGAAGGGCCTACGATACATGATACTGTATGCATGGGCTGGTGGTAATAGGCTGTCATTTTAGGAGATATCTGTCTGGGGGGTGGGATTATAGGGAAGTACTGTGAACTAGGTTCAGGAATTTCCTTTATATTTTAAAAGGATTAAATAATCTGATACACCATTAAATGCATCTGAGCCACACTGGTACCTAACGCATACTGCACTTCTAGTACAACACTCAGCCACAAATCCAAGTATGAGAATCATATAGAACATAAAACGACTTAAATATACCCACACGATTTTTTGAAAGATAGTGAATATAAAAGATACTGCCAAAACTACTCTTGGAAAGTTCGTTACTAAAAGCTTGATTTCAGCAGCTTGAATTACTTACTGTCTGTGGAATGTTGAAAAGCAACTCATCAACAGCCATCTGTTTTCCTTCTTAGTGTTCCCAGGTTCCCCTGAAATCTTTTGGCTTGAGTGTCCAAGGTTGATTTGGAGAAGAAAGAATGATTTGAAACATCTGACGAAGTATTGTGCCGAGGATTCTTATACGGCATTGCTTGAACCTACCAAAGGTAGAGCAGTCAATCAAATTAGTATTTACCAAATTCAGCAAATACCTTAAAAAGTATTTCTGATAGAGCGAATTATTTATAATATTAGAAACTATAGCATGCCATTGTGACTGTTCAATGCAAAATTTATTGTCCTATGTTCCCCTTAAAAGGTTGTTTTTCTTAAACTTTCACTACAAAAGCCAAGTCGTCCAATAGACTTCACTGTTCCAATATGTACCAGTGACAATTTTTTTTGCATTGCTCCTAGATGTAACCTAACAATCTATTCAATAGGGATAAATGGACCGAATGTTTTTAGTCATAAAAATAAATAATGATGGTTACATTAGTTATCCTAAAAAGGTGAGGTGATGGTAAAAAAATGCTAAACCAACCGGCAATTTCCTTGTGAGCTTTCTTCTTGAGTTAAGGACATCAGAGCAAGATTTGCAGCAGCAGATTCCGCCTCCTTAACTGTGTTAAAAAATTGTTGACTTTCAAACGTTTTCCCATCTATGGTCACTGTTGACTTAAACCGAGGTGGATGAGATGGACCGTCCTGGATACGGCTATACAAAGGCAGGGCTTTGCCTCTCTTCTGAGCAAAAATTTGCAATTGTGTCTTATAATTAACCTGGATTCCAGGCAAAGAAATACATGAAGTTGATCCAGCCTACAAAAGGTAAAGTGGTTTATCAGACGAGAATTGTCAAGTTTAGCAAGTAGCTGAAAATCACAAAGTACAGTATCCCTTATAACCATTCTATACACCAAGTTATTTCTTCACAGATTTCAATATAAAGTCACTTCATCAGTACACAAATTTAACTGTATCCGCACAGTGTAAATGAAATCAGTGGTTCAATTCACTTATTTCACTCATTTATTGAATATTATAAAATCAAAAAAAATCGAAAAGGAGGATGACCCCTGGCCTCTGCGTCGATTCATGCACACAGCTATGTAAAAATCCAAGGTGAGGGATGAACTTATTTCACTCAGTTTCTTGAATATTATAAATTTAAAAGGTGAGAGATTAACATGTTTACTACTCCCTCCGTCCATTCCAAATTAAGTGACACACATTTAGTACATTTAATAAGAAAGATAAATGCTGAAGGATGTTAGTGCTCATCTATAGACTAGGTGAGGTGGTGCAAATTAAAACACACCACATGAATAAAAATAGGTGGAACGAACCAGCATTTGCTCTGGTGGTTTTGCTTCTTGAGGTAATGACATCAGAGCAACTCTTGCAGCAGCAGATTCTGCTTCCTTTACTGTGCGATACTCTTGAGGACTTTCAAATGTTTGCCCATCTATGGTCACTGATGACTTGAACAGAATTGCATGAAGTGGACCACTCTGAGTCGTGTGATATAACGGAAGACACTTGTGTCTCTTCTGAGCATACATTTGCAACTGAGACTTGTAAGAAAGTTGGGTTTCTGCAATATACAAAACAGTGAGTGCGGCAAATAGAAGAAAGGTGTGTGAAAGAGCGCCAAGATGTTTTTAGTGGCAGGAATAAAAAAATCACAACAGCATTTAAGAGAAAAAAATCAAATCACCTTAAAGGAACGAGGGACATTTATATAACTACTTAGGTAAAGTAAAGGACAATCAACATAGTAGAAAGAACAAATTTCCAAGAAATTACATGTCGATCAGAAAATAAAGTGCCAACAGATGTGCAACCGTTTTAGTCATCATAAGCAGACAACTTCTCATCAAGTTCCTGGAAGGAGAAACTACAGTACACTATGGGGTTAAGGTGAACACTGACAATATTTATTGGCACTTTTATGTGGTTGAATGGTTTTACAAAATCTTTTAGAGTTAGTACTGATAGGTGAGCCTGCACATCATCAATGTTCCTGTCAGTTATAATAAGGATCTTCCAGAGAACTTATCCACAAAATAGCTGTAATGTTCCCACATTTAATACAACATGGAAATGTACACAAATCAGCAAGCTACAAAAATAATGCAGTATCTCCCCATCAGTACCAAATCAAAGAACAATGTGTGCCTGGTGAGTCTATCTACTGTTCTGAATGCTTTGTACTCTTGCCGTAGTACTCCATGAAACTGAGGATCATTTCCTCCTTTTTTTTTTTGCGATGTAGCGATACCATTGACAGTTGATCAGTAATGGTTCAACAGAAAACAAACTACTCATGTCTACTAGAATCTCAACAGCTAGCAAAATCGGCTTAAACCTTTATACAGTTGACACCACTTTGTTCAGCCCCAAAATTGACGGAAAAGCAAATGCACCTAATGTGGATATGAACTAGATGTAACCACAATTACTCTAACTGCAGTCCTAAATCCTGAACCAACATCCGACCATGTATCATGCGACTAAGGCGCTGCCCGGGAAAAAGAACATAAAGATTTTATTTTATTTTCTTTTGGAAGAGAACAGAATATAAAGGTTTTATTTTTTCTTTTGGAAGAGAACAGGACATGAAGGTTTGGATTCCCAGAGGAAGTACTCAATTCCAGCAAAAGCGATTCACAAAGGCGAAACTAGGGAACAATCTGCGACTCACCGGGCTGCGGCGGGGGAGGAGGGGGCGCGAGGGCGGAGAGGTGCTCGAAGGCGACCATGGCGGCGATGTCCTGGGCCTTCTTGGCCGTGCCCGCCCCGGCGTCCTCGTCGGGCGAGTGGAACTCGGCGCCGTTGACGGCGACGGTGGCGTGGAACCTCGGCGTGTGGGGCGGCCCCTCGTGCCGGACGGTGTACGTCGGCGGCGCCCACCGCCGCTGCTGGCACAGCTGCTGCAGCCGCGTCTTGAACATCCTGGCGGCGCCGATTGGAATGTGGGTAGGCGCTCTTGCTGGGGGATTCTTGTTCGGGACTGGGCTCTCGATTCGCTGAATGAATTCTCTCGACCTCCACGGCTTCCGTGCCTCTGTCGCTCCTCTCCTGTACTGATGACTGATATCTACTGGAGCTGGTGCCGCTTTACACCAATCTTCACGCTTTCTTCACTGCTGACCTCGGTTCATTACTCGCGCCTCACAGTTTCAGTGTGTTGTGTGGGTTGGGTTGGAAGGGTTTCACTCTAAGTATGTTCACAACGTGTGTAGCTCTCACAAATAATGCGTGTTTTTTTTCCCGAAACATAGTACAACGCAGACACTCACATATATGTGCACACACTCACCCCTATGAACGCACACACGCACACCCTATCCCTATGAGCAACCACATGCGTCTCGCTGTCGACGGGAACATCACCTCCCACTGAAGAATATTTCGCCTAAATGAGAAACACCAATGTCAAATCTAGGATTTGAACTCTGGTGGGCTAGAGTACAACCATCCCCTAACCATCTTGCCACAGACAAATCTTTTATCTAAAAACTTAAACAACAATATTATGTTGTACTAGTACACAATTAATATAGGTGGACTCGTAATGAAAAAGCACTTTCTACAATATTAAATTTCTAACAAATAATAGTATATGGAGTACTTGAACTGTTTATACGTCAAAGGTAAATCATGCAAAACGAGATAGGGGTGAGTACAAAAGAGAATTGGGCAAAATCTAAAGACCCGGCTAGTCCATAAGACCCCGATAATATGGAAAAGAGGCGATATATAGAATAGAAAACATCATATTGTTTCTTTTTTTACATAAAGCGACAAATTTTTAAAAAGCAGAGAAACAATCACATGTCTTTCAACCTGATCAATCTTACTTTGTAATTAACGAACTTTTAGTTTTACCAACGCTGCTATTTCTTATTGTCTTATCTGGGTGGCAATGCTTATGCAATGACTTCATCGATCTCAAAGTTTCACTTGTTTGTAGATTTTCTAAAACTTAGGAATAGAAAGAAAACAAGATTAATGGTTTCTTTCATTCTAAAGAGTTATTTATGATTTTTTCTGGATAATTTTATTATGTAGAAATTTTGTTTTGTAAATTGTGTCGGTTCACATGTTTAAACCTGCCACGGTCCCCCACACCAACCCTGGTGGTTTACGTGTCGTTTCATGTCGATGTGTGATACAGAAAACCGCACGTGCTTTGTAGCTTTTGGAGAACATAGGACAAAATACATTTCTTTTTTTTACTTTTTACCTGTCAAAGCAGTTGTGAAACTATATAAATTTTTATCTTAATATTCCAAAGTATCTGTCATTTTTATCTTAATATTCCAAACTATGCTCGAAGCGGCCATGGCGGCGAGGTCCTTGGCCTTCTTGGCCGTGCCCGCCCCCGCGTCCTCATCAGGCGAGTGGAACTCGACGCTGTTGACGGCGACGATGGCGTGGAACCTCAGCGTGTGGAGCGGCCCCTCGTGTCGGACAGTGTACGACGGTGACGCCCACCGCCGTTGTTGGCACAGCTCCCGCAGCCGCAGCTTGAACATTCTCGCGGCTGATTGGAATGTGGGCAGTTCGGGAGACTATAATTCTTCAGGGCTATCGCTTCGCTGAATGAATTCTTTCGACCTCCACTCCACGGCTTCTGTGCCTCTGTCGCTCCTCTCTTTGGACTTCTCTTGGACTGATGGCTACTGCATTGGGTGCCGTTTTACTTCAGTCTTCACGCTTCGACCCGCCGGCTCAGTATCTCGGAGGTGCTCATAGGGGTAGGGTGTACGTGCTTGCGTTCATAGGGGCGAGTGTGTGTGTGTTTGTGAGCGCCTGCATTGTACTGTGTTTCGTAAAAAAAATCTCATTCAGAATTTCTAAAACTTAGGAATAGAGAAAATAAGATTAACGATTTATTTAATTCAAAAAATTATTTATTACAATTCTGGAGAATTTAACTCCTTGGAGATTTTTCTTGTTCATAAAAGAGATGAGTTTAACCAAGTAAAAAAATCCATAAAAATAGATGTGACAGTTGGGGTTTTCTATGTGGAGGACATACTCTTGTTGTGGTGAGTATCATATTCTGAAATTAAATATTAGATATGGAAGAAGAGTATATGGACCAACATTAACCGAGAAAAAGATCAATCACACTAAATATGAGCAAGACGAATATGATTTCTTGAACCCTGTTGTTGATATGCAACTTAGAGAATTCAACGATAGTTTTAGTTAGGCAAATTCAGTTATTCTTAGCCCAATTGTTGTCCTAGGGAGTCCTTTGTGGTGAGCCGCGCTCGTTAGCGCAGTGGTGGGAGTTGGCAGTGGCCACCCCACCCGCCCGGGTTCGATCCCCCGTGGGGACGAATTTCGGGTGGCTCACTGGGCTGCACTGTTCACTAGGAACACTGTAGCAATACTGTTCATTAGGAACAGTGTTTCGCTGTTTCCTCTCCACGTCTATGTGCCACAGGCGAGATCGATGTGCCCGTCGATCACCGAAGTACTGATCTTCGGCTAAGTCTCTCAGGACGTACTAAGGGTTATAAGGGTGTAGGTCTAGTTTAGACACATAGGTGGGGTGTGCGTGTGTAGTGTGTGTGCGTGCGGTGTGCGTCCTATGTGTCTGAACAGATGCTACAACTTGTACACTCAGAAGAGGCTAAAAAAAAAGGAATCCTTTGTGGCTTTGATGCTTTCCAAACCGAGAGCTACGTGGATTTGGCCAAGTCATATTCCAGTCAATTTCAATTCCATCAAACATCGTACTTTTATTTCATGATTTAACAAGTGACATCCTTTTTCATCTATGGGCTCAGTTTCGTGCTCATATGAATTGGGTACGTGCGCCTACGTGGGCAAATTTGACGCATTTGATCCTTTTTCGAATTCATTTTACAAAATGAACCAAATTTCAAATCAATTCACGGATCTAACCCTTTCTCACGGCGCCCGCCCCGGAGCGCCGTGCTAGACACCACAACGCCGCGGTCCGGGGCGCCGTTGACGCGCCATGTCGGTCTGACAGGTCCCACAGAAAACAAGTACGGCGCCCCGGGCCAGGGCGCCGTGCTATGCACCATGGCGCCCCAGGCCAGGGCGCCGTGCAACTTAGGTTTACTACTTTCATGCACATGCATCGGATACGCATGCATGCAGGAGCGCTTTGAGCATTGCTTAATTGGGCAATGCCGATAAATACATGCATGCACGTAGTAGTTCGAAGCATAGACATAGCACACTCTTGCGTAGTTGTGTGCGTAAGGATATATATCTACCACTCTATTGGAGTTTCTTTTGGTAAGCCACGGAATATAAGTTTGGTGCTGTAGGACTTAGGTATTTTTTGAGTGAATTTCACTTTTTACCTCTAAACTTGATATTTTTCCAAGAATTAACTCACTTAGCATTATTTCATCTAATTTATGTTACAATAAAAAGATAACTCTCAGCAAATTTTCCAAAAATATTGAACTTCTCGCAATTTAAGTCATTTTTATCAACAACGCGGCTAAAATTTCCTCTTCAGATATATAGCTAACTACCATATGTGAATAATATTCCAGGTTGTTGATATCTTCTCTTCATGCATCGGATGAGCGTTGTGGGCATTGCTTAATTAGACAACGGTGCCGGTAAATCCATGCATGCACGTAGTATTTGTGATGGCTATATGCTATATGAGCTAGCTAGCTATCTCACTAAAGCATCAAGATTTACTAGATATTATCTCCATGCGTGAATCTCTTACGTATGATTTACTAGACATGTGTATACAACGTCAAATAGCACGTCTTTGCCGAAGTCGTCCGTCTCATTCCATTTCTAACCATTGTTAGCGCCGACGATTTTTTATTTTGCCCATTCCAAAATACTTTTGAATTTACTTTAAGACAAAAATACTTAAAATGAACGAGTGGTTGACCGTAAATTATATACATTTTGACATTAATTAATTAGAGTTTGTCAATAAAATATCCAAGCCAAGATAAAAAGTTCGAAACAACTAAGAAAAAAGTAAGTCTGACATTTTGAAAGTGCCAATCGTGGAGAAACATAAATTATGTTTTCTACTTTTGACACTAAGACTTCCAATAAAATCACGGAGCCATGATCAAAAGTTTATAAACAAAATATAAGAATAATACATTTTATACCAAAATCAATTCATTAGGAGACCGACTACTCTTAGACTCTTAGTTGTTGTGAACTTTTTATATTCAAGTATCTTGGCTTGGATATGTATAAATGTATATAATTTACTATCAACCACTCGCTCATTTTAAGTATTTTTGTCTTAAATTAAATTCAAAAATATTTTGGAACGGGCAAAATAAAAAATCTTCGGCGCTAGCGATGTTAGAAATGGAAGGAGAGCAACGACTTCGGCAAAAGACGTGCTATTTGTCGTTGCATACGTATGTCTAGTAAATCATACGTAAAAGATTCACACATGGAAATAATATCTAGTAAATCTTGATAATTTAGTGAGATAGCTAGCTAGCTCATGTAGAATATAGCCATCACAAAGTGTAACATAGAAGCAATGCTCAAAGCGCTCCTGCATGCATGCGTATCCGATGCATGTGCATGCAAGTAGTAAACCTAAGTTGCACGGCGCCCTGGCCTAGGGCGCCGTACTTGTTTTTTGTGGGACCAGCCAGACCGACGTGGCGCGTCAACGGCGCCCCGGACCGCGGCGTTGTGGTGTCTAGCACGGCGCCCTGGGGGCGGGCGCCGTGAGAAAGGGTTAGATCCGTGAATTGATTTGAAATTTGGTCCATTTTGTGAAATGAATTCAAAAAGGGTCAAATTTGTAAAAATTGCCGTCTACGTGCGTTCATCTGCGTGTTTGTAAGTGTGCGTATGTAGGTTCTGAATAGCATAGGCAATAGGGTTACCGCCTCCCGTCGGCGGTGGCCGCTGATCTCCCTTCTCCTATGGCCTTAGGGCCATGGAGGCGCGGTGGATCTCGGTTCTTGTCGATGGGAGGCTCCGTTTTTAGATGTTTTTCTCAAGTTGTGTTAGGGGTTGTGTCCTGCGTTCTGAAGATGGAATAAGGTTCTTCTCCTCTAACCCCGGATCTGGTGATGCATCTAGCATCATTGGGGGGCGTGTGGAGGTGTGTGTCTTCGGCGGATCTCGCGAGATTTGGTCAATGTTTGTCTTCGGTGGATTCAGTGGATCCGCTTGGATCTGGTCTTCCTTCGTCTGTGTACATGTGTTTATAGGTTGGATCTTTCTGATCTATACTTCTCTTTATCGGCGGAGGTTGCGCTGGTCCTTTTGGGACTTAGCACGACGACTTACCGACTGCCTATTATAACAAGGTTTGTCCAGCTCCGGTAAGGAGGGGCGATGACAGAGGCGCGCCTTCAGCTCACTTCAGTGCTTGTAGTCACCGCTAGGTGCTTTTTTATTTCTTGTATTAGTTGATAAATAGATTGAGTACCTTTTTTTTTTTGAGGTATATGCTCGCCCTTTATGCATTCGTTGCATTTTCACGAATACCAAAGCCTTCAGGTGGTTCCAGGAACCACACTCTCCTTCCGTTTTCTCTGTCAACGGAGCTACGGGCGAGACGATGAGCTTCTCCATTGGATATTCTGCTTTCATGCTTAAACGACGCCGAAGCAAAACTTGCCGCCGTTGCTTTAATTTCTTGGATGATCATACTGTATTCACCAGAATAGGGCCTGTGAATATTATTGAAGACCTCCAAGCAATCAGTTGCCACACACACCCGGTGCAGGTTTAAATCTTGCGCTAAAGCAAGCGCCTCCCAGGTGGCTAAAGCCTCCAGAGCTGTTGGGCTTCCGATGTCAGTAATGGCCAGGGCTGAAGCCCCCAAAAATTGTCCATGCTCTCCTCTGCAAACCGCAGCAACAGCACCACCGCTGCCAGTTTTTGACGTAGCAGCGTCAACATTGATCTTGGCAAAACCAGCTTGTGGCGGAATCCACTTCGGAATCACAGCGGCCGGGGTCTTCACCCTAGCTCCTGTCTTCTTTGCTGGTGGTGCAAACGCAAGATCATCCAGAAACCTCCTCACGAACAGGAACGTGGATAGTGGACTCTGGTGTTCGCCCTCATGGATGAGTCTCCGACGAGCGTACCAGATTGAGTAGCTAACACCATCACCATGAGCTACGAATGGGCATGGCGTTTTTTTTCCTGGGCCTAAATGCCATCCAATCTGCTAGACCATCCCACTTCCAGTTCCCACCACTACGGACCAACACGTGTACACACAGGGCCCAAGCAAGGAATCCCTCATATCCGAGCCCACACTACTATCCCCACCGCCTCTTCCCGTCGCCGATCCGTCCCAAGTCACAACAGAAAGCACCTCGATTCCCGGCACACAAGCCGGCGAGCCGTTCGTTCACCCTCCGACTCCGAGAACACCGCTCACCGGAGCACCACCGATCCGACCGCGGACATGTCCGAGGAGGCGAAGCACCTGGAGACGGGCCGGGCCGACCGCTCCGTCTGGCTCATGAAGTGCCCCACCATCGTCTCACAAGCCTGGCAGGAGGCCGCCGCCGCCGCCGCTGCCGCTTCCAACCCCGGAGCCCCCAACCCTAACCCCGTCGTCGCCAAGGTCATCCTCTCCTTCGACCCACTCAGCACCGACGAGGACCCGAAGCAGGCAAGCTTCCCCCCCTCCCTCGCCCCTGTTGCGTGGTTTGGCTCGATCGCGAAACGTCGCCGCTTTCTGGAATAACGTGGATTTAGCCGTAGGGTTGGGTTGTAACATTGCCCAAATGATGAACTATTGATATGGTTTTGTCTGTCAATAACACCTGAACTTTTCTGTCCAGACGCATTGCTAGAATGGTGAGCTATGATTTGCCTTCGGTTGCGTTACTGTTTGCTTTAGTAATTGCTGTCTGTCTTCCGAATATTTATGGTATGTCTGCAGTTCGTATGTTTTACCACAGAATCGTCTAAAATAATAATAATTTGACGAAAGTAACAACATGTACAGATGCACTGTGGCTCCTTGTTATATAACATAATGGTGTTAAACTGTTAATTCAGAATGTGAGGCAAGCTTAGTTGTACTTTCTTGGAGAAAAGTTTGTGCAGTCTGGAGGCATTAAACTGCATTTGGACTGGTAACAATTAACAAATCGTGTAAACGTTTAGGATAATTATGTTCCACTGCGAGGCATAAAAGCTAATGTTATGCTTGGTGGTAAAAAACGCTCGGACCTCAACAGTAGTGCCTTGGATATGTCTTTTCCATGTTTTCACGGAACTTTGCTGTCAGTTTCTGTATGCCTGTTGACTAAATGTGTATAAGAGAGTCCATTTGAGATTTTCATTTTATGGTAGCTATGTTTCTTAAATGGTGTTAGTGGATAAACAGTTCAAGATGGAGATGGCTCAAACTGACAATGGCAATAAACCTAAGAACTACTCTTTGAACATGTTCAAGGATTTTGTGCCAATGTGTGTTTTCTCGGAGTCTAACCAAGGTAATAAATATGCTGTCTTTTACATTTCTTATGATGTCCGCATGTGTTTATTTCCTTTTTCTTATAGGCCACGTTGAAACCAGTTGTTTATGTAAGCGGGCAACCAAAAAAAAAAAAAAACGATTTATCAATACGCCTATATGTACTGCATTTCTAATTGGTTCAAAAAGTAGTACCTGAGCTAACCAACTTCACCAAACTTTTTTCAGACTTTATTAATGGGAAAGCTTTCACTTGGAATTGGCTGCAATGAATTTGTGGTTTAAACCTGTAATTTCATCCCCACTCTAGTCATGAAGTAAATTCATTTAGTTGACTATGGAGCCTTGAGTCCTCATGCCCCAGTTGTTGGTGGTTATTGGCATAGTTCAGTCTCTTTTTTTCAGTCAACGACCAGGATCTCTAGGTACTCATTAAGTAGAAAAATAACTGATCAATTTTATATATAGTTCACATTCTGATTGTACATATTAGGCTATTATTGAACTTTAGAGGATATTATTTATTTATTGATTTCATTGTGCTGTCGCCCTTTTCACCAATTCAGTGCTCTTGGGCAGTTGATGCTAGTTCTTCTCGATGTGGTTAACTATTTCCTTCTACCGTAAAAGTAGTATAAGATTGTGTTTTGTTTTAAGCACACTGTTAATGTTTCAGTTCTGTAATTAATTCACGAAGTTTATGCTTTGCTGTGGGCTCTCTACGTTTTACATTTCTCAAGAAACTTCATACTTAGTCATTTCAGTGCGCCTAGTGCCTACTGACTCATGTTATTTGTACTCAATCAAATACGGAGTATGTGTTTGCATAAAGCTAGCACACTCAAACTTCAGTTAGTACATGAGCATGCTATAGATCAGATATCCTACTTGTTAGTTGACGAATATGTTTGGCGTTTGCTTTATCAAGCCTGTTGGCTGTTGCCCTGGAACAAGGTTAAGGACAATGACCAAGATTTGGCTGAACTGCTTTTACTTCGCAATCCAAATTTCCTGTACAGTTTCTTAGTTGTGTCTTCTCACATCTTACTGTAATCATATACATTGTCTGCATTTAGAAGTTCTTGTGGTAGATTTTCCTCTGCCACATGTTATATGCACCCTGCTAAAACGACACCGTGAGAAGAGAACTGCACATTTTCTAGATTGACCATCTGAACAGAATTCTCAATACAAGCTGTTTATTTGGAACAATGCTGTAATTATTTTCTTGATAACAAAATTATAGCCTCCTATTTATTGCAGGGAAGCATGCATGTGAAGGAAAAGTCGGGCACAAATTTGATATGGAACCGCACAAAGAAAATCTTTCAGACTATGCAAAATTATGTCGTGAGAGGACTCAAAAGTCTATGATTAAAACACGAAAAGTGCATGTCAGATTTTAATTTGATCCCCCTTTTTTTCTCTGTTCCTTCCACCCAGTGTTATTATGTAAATTCGCCTTTCTCCTTATTTCTTAGGTACTTGACAAGGAGCATGTGGGGGTGCGTTCAATGCTTAGCCTTGTTGGTGTTGCTCATTCTGCTCCAAAGGTAGCAGTCTTTCTCAAGATAGCTAAGACAATTCTCAAGATTGCTAGGGGTCTTGAGAATAGTAATTATTGGTGACACTGTCTTCTGAAGTCAAGATTTCCATCTTATACCTGACATGCTATGTTCTCAACAATTACCTTCTCTGACAAAAGCATTCCCAGAAAACTGATTGTTTGAACTGATCTTCTTTTTAAAGTGTGTCATTACTTGTAATTTCCGTGCTAATCAGGATAAGAAGAAGGCAACACCAACAAAACCTTTTGAAGCGAAAAGAACACGAAGGGATCACAAGGATTTGGAAAATATCCTGTTCAAGTTGTTTGAGAGGCAGCCAAATTGGTCACTAAAGCATCTAATGCAGGAAACAGACCAACCAGAGGTATTTTCCTTGTGACTCCTAGAAGCATTTATATTGATAAAAAATTGTTGATACGCTGATACTCGAGTAATTGCATTTATTACTACATACATCCATTTCTTCACTTACCACCTGCCCGAACTTGATTCATGCAGCAATTCCTGAAGGAGATAATGAACGATCTTTGCGTGTACAACAAGCGAGGACCAAATCAAGGGACGCATGAGCTCAAGCCTGAATACAAGAAGTCTGTTGAGGAGGGCACTAATGCAAATTGAAGTCTATAGAAATAGAATAGAAACTAGTATTGCTTGATGGGTTGAATATAGGTTATTTATCATCGACAGCGATGACTCCGACCTGCTAGTTGCTGCGTACAATAAATCGTGTAGGCTTCTTCTGATTGTTCTTGACAAAAGTAGTTTTTAAGCACGGTACATCCTGGTATTATGTTACCGAATACCGATTGCCGCATCAAAAGATCTTGAGTTTCAGCATCCTTGTGTTACACGAAGAAACAAGTTGTTCAAATTTTGTCCGGAAGAAATAAATTGTGCACATTTGTGTGTATCAATTCAAGTCTGCCTTCTGGGCAGAGTAAGATTTTCATCTTCCTTTTCAGAGGAAAATACGATGGATCTCATGGTCAATGAAATGCAATGTCCGCAGTCTTTTCTTTCTTTGCAAATTGCTTGCAGGTGTGAATTCCATGAACTTGGTTGAGAACTTTTTTTTTACATGCGTGCTGTAGGACTGGAGTTGTAGTAATAGAAGAACCTGAGAACCAACTACAATGGTTAGGAGGATGTTGTATCCTAACCCACGAGAGTTTAAACCTCAGATTTAACATTGGTATTTCTCATTCTTTTTCAGTAATGGGAATATATTAATATTCAGAATATACAAATTACATCTGGCATCTGCACCAACAAAATGTTAAGCATGGCTATACACAAAGGACGCACACAATAAAAGGACAAATAAAGGAAAAAAATGACACTGCCATAATGATCAAGGACTCGCAGCAGTACCCAAACCACCACCAAAGACAACACTCCTACTTCATACCTAGTTCTCCAAAAACAACGCCTCGAGAAAGGGAACAGTCCACAAACGCTGTTGTCGTTCGATCCAAAAAGATCATGTGTTTTCATCCTGGAGAGAGTCCAAGTTCTTCAAACAATGCCTTCAACAAGAAAGCGGCAAAACTCTGCCATTGCCACGTACAACTAATAATGGCCAGACCTAGAGTTTTCACCCTGAGCATCGAGACTCGGTACTCGAAAAGCACCACCAAAGATGAAGACATGTAGTGTTGCCACCCCCACTTGTTGAGTACGCCGCTGCAAATCGCCAAACACCAGGCTCACATCCGCACCGCATGCGGTTTTGACAACCGTTCTTGCAGAGGGCATGTGAATTATCATATGCATCAACCAAAACCCAAGAGCGAGACTGCCAATACAAAGTCATATCTAACTCGACATGAGTCATCGAGATCTTCAGCCATTCCAGTCGTTCCCACCTTGTTATTTTCCGTTCCTTTTCAGTACCATGGTAATCGTAGCAACGCCGTTTCCGATGGTACCGACTTACGGCGGGGCTTAGTGTATCGGGCCCATTTGATCCAGGAACGCCAATGTGTTTGTCCGTGAAGACCAACGGTTGAAAAGTCCGGAACCTTGGCCGACCAACAAGCCGCCATCACCTAGTTCGGCCCAACTACACACCATGGAGGAGCCGCACACACAAATCGGCCCTGCCAGAAGTAGAGTTCCTCTAGCGAAGGTTGATCTACCAAGATCTTCACCATGACCAGCCCGATGAGAATGATGGCGATTGGCGAGCGTCGCTGGCCGACCGAGCATGGTGCATGACATCGCGCCCGATATGGGGCGACAGTGCGTCTACAACACCACACACAACACACACCATGCTGGATCCAATCTTGCCAGGACAATGGATCGACGACGTATCTAGGGTTTGAGACAGAGATGAGAGCTATGGATCTAGCGGGAGGCGGAATATTCTTTCGTTGGAGACGACATTCCCGCTGATAGCGGTCGTCAATTTCAATACCTGACCCGCTAGCTCAGTATTTCGTAGATATTCATAGGGGTAGGGTGTGCGTGTGTTCATAAGAGTAAAAATGATTGTATGCGTGTGTATGTGAGCGGTCTGTATCTTTATTGTGTTTCGCAAACAAAAGAAAAAACTGTACAAGAACTTGCCATTTCATTTCTGCAGAAAACTGGCAACGACCTTTCCTTGGCGACCCGCCCAGAGTCGCCATGCTCCACCTGGCCGGGATGAGAAATCCAAGAGCGGTCGGCGCCGTGAGCGAGTTGGCGAAGCTGGTACTGCCGTGGTTGCCGCCGCCGGACCTCGCGGCCGCTGCTTCCGCCAGCCGCGTCCGCAGTCACAGCACGCCGCGCCGCTGACTAGTCCCGCGGCCTGGAAGCCGTCCTCGTCCCCTTCGACAACCCCATCGACTCCAAGCCCTATGCCTACTTCCTCTACACCCCCTTCTCCCTCATCCACCCCGCAACATCCGCCGATGCCCAACCCTGGAGCTGCGCACGTGCCTGGCCGCCATGCCTAAGCAAGAATGGGACAAGTATCATGAACCATTTAAAGAGATTAGTACGATTTCGGTTCCTGATAAAGAAATTCAAGTCCACACAGTTGGTCATGTTTTACGTGAGCCTTATTTTGAGAAAATGCCTTTTCCTGCGAAAGCACTTGACGATATTCCCGTGTGTAATCAGGAACGTTTTGGCTATCATAAGTAAAACAGCCGGCTTGTCCTTTGTGCTAAAAAGGATTGGGCCACTCGTTGCAATTATTATTTCTCTCTTTTATTTACTCGCACGTTATTTATCTGTTATTACAAAAACACCTAAAAACTTGTCTGCTAGCATTTACAGTGAAATCTTGCTCGAAACTATTTGTCAACACCTTCTGCTATTCGTTGGGTTCGACACTCTTATTTATCGAAAGTATTGTGATAGATCCCTGATGTCTACTATGACTTCTATTCTTGTAGACAGTGTTGGGCCTCCAAGTGCAGATGTTTGTAGAACAACAAGAAATTTCCCTTAAGTGAGTAACCCAAGGTTTATCGAACTCAGGGAGGTAGAGGTCGAAGATATCCCTCTCAAGCAACCCTGCAATTACGATACAAGAAGTCTCTTGTGTCCACAACACACCCAATACACTTATCAGATGTATAGGTGCACTAGTTCAGCGAAGAGATAGTAAAATGCAGGTGATATGGATATTAATAAATGGTATATAATCTGTGATAAAAATGGTAGCGAGCAAACATGCGGTAGTGCTGGAAATAAACGGTGTTTCAGTGCTTGGAAAAAAGGCTTAGGGATCATACTTTCACTAGTGGTCACTCTCAATAATAATAATATAATTGAACACATGTAAGATACTTCCTCTTCAATATGCAACTTAGATGCTACTCTGAACTATTCTTTTGCTGGATAACGAACATCATTACTACTACGTAGGGCTACAAAAGCACACCTTAAATTCTGAGTAAACAAACACCATGATTTCACAATGACATCCAACACAAAGAGAAACTCATGGTAAATATCCCTCTAATCTATTATCCTGGTAGAGTCACACACGCCACCCACACTGTCACCAAGGCTTTGTGTTCTCAACAATGACTCTGGAAATTATAATGATAAAACCAATTGAGTAGCATATCCATAACATAATGAAGTGGAAACAGCTATGAATTCAACTAGATTACAATGCTCATGAGCACATAAAGATCACACCATGGGAGAGAGAGATAATCGATGAAGAACTACTCCTCTCATCATGGGAAGCAGCAATGGCGATGAAGATGGCTTCGGGGGCACTTCCCCGTCCAGGCAGGGTACCGGAACAAAGACTTCTGTCCCCCGAAATAGGGTTTCAGATGGCGGCGGAGCACGAAGTCGTATTTGGGAAAAGTCTTTGGTGTTCCATCGTTTTTAGGTCAGGACTCAATTTATAGGTGAAGAGGCGACACAAGGCGGTGACTAGGCGCTTGCTAGGCGTACCCTGCGCCGTGAGGTCACTTGGTGGCTGTGGGGCCCACCTACAGCTCATCTTCGGGCTCCGTGGCTTATTTGTGCTGGAAATAAATCACGTAAATTTTCGTCCAATTCCGAGCACTTTCATTTTTGGTCCTTTCTCTGCAATAAAAAGACAAAACAGACAGAAACTGGTACTGGGCACTAGGTTAATAGGTTAGTCCAATAAATGTCATAAAATGATATAAGCTTTAGAAGAAACATGTGGCATTTGATATAAAACAAGCATGGAACATAAAAAATGATAGATACGTTTGAGATGTATCAAGCATCCCCAGGCTTAGTTCTTGCTCGTCCTCGAGTAGGTAAACGATAACAAAGATAATTTTTGAAGTGACATGCTGCCAACATAATCTTGATTCAATAGTAATGTAAGGCATGTGAACTGAGATAAAATCGTTCAAAGTGAATGTCTATAATTGATATTAAACAAACATATGAATAAAGCAAGACAATTAAATAAGTCAAAACTTTTCATGGATGATGCTATAAAGACATGAAACCATAAAAAGTTTATTATAGATGATTTAAGCATTCAGTGTAGAAGTTCCATCCTTCTACTCAAGCATCAAGCAATCTTTCACAAGTATAGAAAGGATCCAGTCAAGTAAAAGTATCACAAACGTAATGAATCAACTGTTTCAAAGTTTTACTCAACCGGTGAGCGTAAGTATTTGGTATTGGCATCAGGATGTTATGGCAAAGAGAATAATAATGGAGATTTGGAAGGCCAATAGAAGAAAGGCTCACAAAGCTATAAATGATCATTAGACAAGAGGAAGTCTTATAATCGAAGCTATGCAAGGGTAGTGATTGCCATGCAACGGATGCACATAGAGCTATATGTGTATGAAAGATCTCCAATGGAACTAGCGGGGGTGCATCCAACTTGGTTGCTCATTAAGTCCTAGAGCACTTTTGAGGATGCTCATCATTGGAATATACAACCCAAGTTCTTTAATGAAAATTCCCCACATAGTTATACTAGTAAAACATGAAAACTCTCTCTCATGGAGTATAGGTGCTAAACATGAGCACAAATGATGATTATGAAACTGTAGGTGCTAAACATGAGTACAAGTGTGGATAAAAGATAGTAATGTTGCTCCCTCTCTCTTATTTCTATTTTTTCTCTATCTCTTTTTTCTATTTTTTTTTCTTTTTCTGTTTCTCTTTTCAATGGCCTCCATGACTCTTTTCACTTTTCTCTCCCTCACTATAGGGGCAACACTCTAATATGATGACACACTTTTTGGTACAAATAACTCATAATGAACAAAACATGATGTATGAAACTAAGTGCCTATGTCAGTATAGCAGGATGTGCAATGATTTAGCGTAACATGGGTAAAACCACACATCAGCTGTATATGATCATGCAAAGCAATATATAACAATGATGAATGACAACAAGTTATGTAATGTAAGATGGAATTTGCATGGCAATATATTTCGGAACGACTATGAAAATGCTGTGATAGGTAGGTATGGTGGCTGTTTTGAGGAAGATGTTTTGACTTATGTGTAGGAGAAAAAGAGGAAGTTCTCCCACGGGATTTGGATGTACTGGCGAAGTATGCACCAACTCTCCATGTGAGAATAGGGCAATGCACAACAACGAAGAGGCTAGCAAAATTTGGATGGTGGAAGTGCCAAAAACCGTAGCTCAACATTAGTTAAAAAGAACTCACATGTTTATTGCAAACAATTAGCAGGTTCAACATTAAGAGCATGATTAAATTTAATCCAAGAGGGGCCGTTCACGGCGGCACAAGTACCCCGTTAGATCCCCAGACCTTAGCATGCAACTATGTTGTTTCCAACTACTTTCAAACATGAGCAGCTATCAAGACCAACTACACCTTCATCAATTTTAAGAGTTTGTAGTACGGTACAAGCTTTAATAACACAACCACTAATCAGACTTTAACTTAAGTAACCAGCAAGCATTTAACATCTAACTTCTTAATATCTCAAAACATTTGCAAGGAATCAAGTTATCAAAGTTCAATGATCTACAAGACTATGCAAGTTTTTCATTATACCACTACCACATGCATAACATTTTCTAAGCCAACATATTAACCAAGCAAATTATTTAAACAACTCTCCAAACAAATATAAGTGAAGCAAGAGAGTACTTTCTACAAAATAACTAATAGCTCTGAACAAGAGGTACATGAAAAAGGAGAGCTAGAAGCTAACAGAACACAGAATACTCAAAAAGATATAAGTGAAGAATAAGAGTATTCTAAGTAAAACGGAGCGTGTCTCTCTCCCACACAAGAATGTTGTGATCAAGCATTGTAATAACCAGAGAAAAAAATAAAAACAAAACAGAAAATAAAGCATACAAGACGCTCCAAAAATAAAACCTAATATGTGAAGCAATAAAAATATAGTATCACTAGAGATGACCTGATGATTTTTGATGAAGAAGGGGATGCCTTGGGCATCCCCAAACTTAGATGCTTGAGACTTCTTGAAATATGCAGGGAAGGTCCATGAGAGCTTCCCCAAGCTTAATCTTTTCTCACTTATTTATCTTATTCTATCACTCTTCTCTCTTGATACTTAAAACTTTCTTCACACAAAACTTCTCATAAACTTCATTATAGGGTTAGTACTCAAAACATTTAATCCACTTTGTTTCTGTAAGGCCACATTGCAAGAATTCATTCTAACATTGTCTACTGTACACGATGTCTTTGTAACACCTTTCCTCAAAAAGAAACCACAAAGAAAGCTCGTATAAGAGGAAGTACAAAATAAAGACAAAATCTGTCAAAAACAGAACAACCAGTAAAGATGAATTTTTTCGAGACACTTGCGTAACTCAAATCAGAAAACACGAAACTAATGAAAGTTAGATATAAAGCTCAGGTTTACTCACAAAAATGTGCAGATCAAAATGCCATTTTGGGATGTTATCGCGAATTTTTTTCAGCGGGACACATAAATCTGTTTCTAGACAGCAAAACCAAACTTTTGCACTTTCTTACCATTAAAGGCTCTTCTTGGCACAAAAACGAAAAATAAGAAGATACAAAGGAGGTGTGACAGAGGTAACAACATCCTTGACTCAACAAAAAATAAAAGAAAATAGAAAGCAAAAATAACATGGGTTGTCTCCCACAAGCGCTTTTCTTTAAAGCCTTTTAGCTAGGCATGATAATTTTAATGATACTCTCATAGGAACAAGAGTTGAACATATAAGAGAGCATCAAGAATCATATATAAAACATGTTTAAATCTAACACACTTCCTATGCATAGGAGTCTTGTAAGAAAACAAATCAATGAAGCACAAAGAGACTAGCATAGGAAGGCAAAACAAGTGCAACTTCAAAACTTTCAACATAAAAAGAGGAGACTTAATATTACTGAGATATATGAAACCGTGTCTCCCTCTCTCATAATGACCATTATGTCTTAAAGAAACAAGAATATAAAAGAAACACAAGAGAAAACTCAAAAACTTTCATCATAAAGAGAGGAAATTTAATAACATGAAGATTTCTATAACCATATTTTCCTCTCTCAAAATAATTTTCAGTAGCATCATGAATAGACTCAATAATATAGGTATCACATAAAACATTCTTATCATGATCCACATGCATAATAGTATCATTACTCTCCACATAAGCATAATCAATTTTATTAATAATAGTGGGAGTAAAACTATCACAACCATCATTGTAATTATCATAAATTGGAGACATAGTATAATCATAATAAACTTTATCCTCAATAGTAGGTGGACTGAAAATAGCATGTGCATCATTGTAAACATCATATATAGGAGGCATATCATAAGCACAATAAACTTTATCCTCAATAGTAGGTGGAACTGAAATAGCACAATCATTATAACCATCATATATTGGAGGCAAAGTATCATCAAAGCAAATTTACTCCTCAAAGCTCGGGGGACTAAAAAATATCATATTCATTAAAACCAGCTTCCCCAAACTTAGAGCTTTCCATGGCATTAGAAATAATGGTGTTCAAAGAATGTATACTAATAACATTACCACTATCATGCAAATAAAGTTCCATAGGTTTTTTAATTTTCTCTTCAAACACACCATGTCCTAATTCAAGAGAGATTTCATAGAGATCTCTATTTTTTTTTTGTTATTTTCCATTAAGCCTAACTAGTGAAATAAAAATAAGAAACAAAAAGATAAAACTGCAGAATCTAAAGGTGATACCTTCAAGCACTCACAAGCTGGCAACAGTGCTAGAAAATAGCTTAGTAGCCGAAGGATGTGAGTACTGTTTACCGTACCTCCCCGGCAACGGCGCCAGAAAAGATCTTGATGTCTACTATAACTTCTATTCTTGTAGACAGTGTTGGGCCTCCAACTGTAGAGGTTTGTAGAACAACAGCAAATTTCCCTTAACTGAGTAACCACGGGTTTATCGAACTCAGGGAGGTAGAGGTGAAAGATATCCCTCTCAAGCAACCCTGCAATTAAGGTACAATAAGTCACTTGTGTCCCCAACACACCCAATACACCTATCAGATGTATAGGTGCACTAGTTCGGCAAAGAGATAGTAAAATGCAGGTGATATGGATATTAACAAGTGGTATATATAATCTGTGATAAAAAGGCAGCGATCAAACATGCGGTAGTACTGGAAATAAACGGTGTTTCACTGCTTGGAAACAAGGTCTAGGGATCATACTTTCACTAGTGGTCACTCTCAACAATAATAATATAATTGAACACATGTAAAATACTTCCTCTTCAATATGCAACTTAGATGCTACTCTGAACTGTTCTTTTGCTGGATAACGAACATCATTACTACTACGTAGGGCTACAAAAGCACACCTTAAATTCTGAGTAAACAAACACCATGATTTCACAATGACATCCAACACAAAGAGAAACTCATGGTAAATATCCCTCTAATCTATTATCCTGGTAGAGTCACACACGCCACCCGCACTGTCACCAAGGCTTTGTGTTCTCAACAATGACTCCGGAAATTATAATGATAAAACCAATTGAGTAGCATATCCATAACATAATGAAGGGGAAACAACTATGAATTCAACTAGATTACAATGCTCATGATCACATAAAGATCACACCATGGAAGAGAGAGAGAGATAAACCACATAGCTACCGGTAGAGCCCTCAACCTCGATGAAGAACTACTCCCTCCTCATCACGGGAAGCAGCAATGGCGATGAAGATGGCTTCGGGGGCAGTTCCCCGTCCCGGCACGGTACCGGAACAGAGACTTCTGTCCCCGAAATAGGGTTTCGGATGGCGGCGGAGAACGGAGTCGTATCTGGGAAAAGTCTTCGGTGTTCCGTCGTTTTTAGGTCAGGACTCAATTTATAGGCGAAGAGGCGACGCAAGGCAGTGACTAGGTGGGCCAAGCGGGCCCACGACATGGGCTAGGGGTACCCCGCGCCGTGAGGTCACTTGGTGGCTATGGGGCCCACCTGCAGCGCATCTTTGGGCTCCGTGGCTTATTTGTGCTAGGAATAAATCACGTAAATTTTCATCCAATTCTGAGCACTTCCATTTTTTGGTCCTTTTTTCTGCAATAAACAGACAAAACAGACAGAAACTGGCACTGGGCACTAGTTAATAGGTTAGTCCAATAAATGTCATAAAATGATATAAACTTTAGAAGAAACATGTGGCATTTGATATAAAACAAGCATGGAACATAAAAAATTATATATACGTTTGAGACGTATCAATCCCCTATACTTCTGGGTCACCACCCGCCATGGAAAAGTAAGTACTCTACATGCATTAGATCAACGATCAGTACTACACCAATTATAGTGTTTGTAGAGCTAGGCAGACTATCAGCCTGCAATACCTAAGCTTTGGGATATTGAAGTTGGATCTTCCGGAGAATTACAATGTGGTGGTTCGACGATGGACCGTCAAGGTCATTGTTATAAGGGGGTCACGCATCTCCACCAACGACACGTCCACGCACATTTCCGCGCGCCTTTTCCTCGCCGCCTTTCGTTTTGTCGCTGTCAGTAGCCAGATCGAGAGTTTGCCCGTCCTCATTGTGCTCTGCGTGACGATGCCACTGATCGGAATCGCTATGGACTTAGGGCCAGTAGCGGAGCTCAGTTCAGGTTAGGGGCCACCGCCCCCCCCCCCCCCTCCGGTATGCAAATGCATGAAGGATTTCCCCCTCCCCAACAAGCTTTGGCAAGCTCAGCCATTGCCTGGGGCGCTGGCGGAAGACGGTGTTCCCCTAGGGACCACTATCTGAGTAACATGTTTGTATAGTCATTTCAGGATCATTTTCATCTGTTCAAACCTTTTCGGAAATTCTAGGCATTTTTGCAGGAACAAGCTGCTCAAGCGCTGGAGGAGGAGGTGAAGTCAGGGATCAAGATAGTTTATGTAGAATAATGTGATGGGAGATGCGAGGGGGAGAGATTGTCGAGAGATGTGGATACTACATTGTAGTGCTGATGATGATACATTGATACTAGAATATATAGTGTGCTTCTTATCGAGTGTGAACAAATGGCTCCTGAGCTACATGAAACTCCTTTTTTGAAAAAAAAATCAAAAATGACATTTTCAAGTTTTAAAATTCGAGAAAAATTCCAGATGTAGATAATGATATGATCTACGAGTGTGCAAAATTTTAAATTCTAAATATGTTGTATTGTGGGCTGGGCAAAAATGACAAATAGGTGGATTGATGAACAGTACACCATTTCAAAATTTTGTAATTTTCCGATTTATCTTCTTTGTGCAGACCAAAATATAACGAATTTTAATTTCAAATTTTGCATGCTTTTAGATCTCAACATTATCTACATATGGGAATTTTTTTCATAATTTTTGAAAACTAAAACTGCCGAGCTCCCTGTAGCTCGGGAGCCATTGGTAGTTTCAAACTTCTTATCCCTCTACTCTATTCTTTTGTTTTGCTCTTCTTATTTTGTGCTGGTTAAGCAGCATCCAAGACACCATCAAGATATTTTCTGAAATCTGAGGGAGGATCAAGCAAGACGATATAGACGCGTAGCTCCGCAAAGGGGCAAAGGGCAGTACGCTTCCTAGGGTTATTGAAGGACATGTTCATTTCGAATTTTCCGTTCAGAAACATAAAAGCAGTTGCAATCTGAAAACTTCGTGGAAACTAACTCACTGCAAGGAAGCAGATGTCTAGAGATTTGTGCTGCCATCATACCAATGATCCATAGGTCCAAGTTTACTACAACACGCAAAAGAACCTAGTTAGACATACATTGTGTCAACTATGAACTATGTACATGCATGACCTAACAAATATTAAAGCAATGCTCCTATAAGAGAGCTTCCAGCAGTAGTTTATATCGATAAAATGTTGATACGCTGCTACTACAGTAATTGCATTTACTTACTACACCGATTTCTTCACTCACCACCTGCTCACACTTGATTCATGCAGCAATTCCTGATGGAGAATGAACGATCTTTGCGTCTACAACAAGGGAGGACCAAATCAAGGGACGAATACAAACTAAGGCGTGGCCTAGTGGTGGGCAGGGGCTGATGCCTTCCCACCCACCTGAGTTCGAGTGGTCTTGCTCACAATTTCGGTGGTGTTGTACCTCTCTTCTATCAAAATACGACCTGTAGAAATCATTTGCTTTTCCAAAAAAAAAAAAATCAAGGGACCCATGAGCTCAAGCCGAATACAAGAAGTCTGTTGAGGAGGACACCAATGCAACTTGAAGTCTATATCATCTCTTACGCTATGCTAGCTATACCGGAGCTAGAAATACAACAGAAAATTGTAGGCTGTGCAAAAATTAAAAAAAATCTGAATTTAAATGTAGGGAACAGTGCAAATTTTAAACTCTCCAAAATTTGTTAGATTTTGTTATTTTCGTGTACCCCGGAATATGAGTTATTTTGAGATGAGATTTTACACGTTAGTAGAAGGTATCATTTTCTACATACTGCATTGTTTTGAGATTTTTTATAACTTACACATACGATTTTTAAAAATAAAGAGCTCCATGTAGCCCTCCATTTACACTTTCCAGACTCCGACCTGCTAGTTGCTGCGTACAATAAATCGTGTAGGCTTCTTCTGATTGTTCTTGACAAAAGTAGTTTTTAAGCATAAGCCTCGGTACATCCTGGTATTATGTTACCGATTTGCCGCATCAAAGATCGTGAGTTTCAGCATTCTTTTGTCGCGAAGAAACAAGTTGTCCAATTTGTGTGTACTAGTCTTGGCATTTCTGCCTTCCTGGGCAGAGTACTAGAGATTGAGTAAGAGCATCTCCAACAGGTGCCCAACGCGTCGGCGCTGTATAAATTTTTTGCAGCGCCGAAATATACGTTTGGCGCGCCGCGCGCAGGTTTTGCTTTAGCAGGCGCGCTATAGTTTAGGGCGCCGTTGCCGCGCTTCACGAGGCGCGCTAGAAAGCAGCGCGCGAGACAAATATGATATTAGATATGAAATATGATATGAGACAAATATCCAACAATATGATATGAGATATGAAATGAAACAATATTGAACAAAATAGCATACTTCAAATTATCACAACCAAGTTCAACTTCATCAATTTACAACCAAGTTCATCATCACAAAATAGTTCACACAAACATCAAATGAAACATCATGCTTCATTTTGTTCCTCCTCCTCTTTCTCTTCCTCTTCCTCTTCCTTTTCATCAAGATCTTCTAGAGCTCCATCGATTCCATCATCAATTCGGACGGTGTTCCCACTATCTCCAAGAGCACCTTCCGAAGAAACGGAAGGCACAACGAAACCATTGCCTCCCATGCCAACCGGTGGTGCACTCATGGCACCAATGCCTCCATATGCTCCCATGCCAACCGGTGGTGCACTCATGGCACCAATGCCTCCATATGCTCCCATGCTTCCTCCCATGCCTCCCATGGTAGCACCAACACCTCCTCCCATGCCTCCCAAGAGAGAACCAAAAGTCATGCCTCCTCCCATGCCTCCCATAGAAGGAGCAAAGCCTCCCATGGAAGCACCATATCCTCCCATGCCTCCTCCCATGCCTCTCATGGATGTACTAACACCTCCATAGCCTCCTCCCATGCCTCCCATGGAAGCACCAACCCCTCCCATGCCTCCCATGGGAGCACCAACCCCTCCATAGCCTCCTCCATAGCCTCCTCCAATGCCTCCTCCCATGCCTCCCATCATGCCTCCCATTCCTCCTCCAATGCCAATCATTTTCTTTTTCATCAATAGTTGATCACGGCAAAGGTTGACATACTCCTTTTGCTTCTCATCTAGACGAGATGTGTCCATAAAGAAGAGATACTTCTCATGTTCCATGAGTCTAGCTTGCTCCTCCATTTCAATTTTCTTCTCCTCCAATGCTAACTTCCTCTCCTCCGCCGCCACCCTTCTAGCCTCGGTCTCCTCATGCTTGAGCCGTGCCAACTTCCTATCCTCCGCCGCATCTTTTCTTGCCTTCACCATTTCTCCCATATGCTTCGATAGCTCATCTTCTCCTCCTTTCTTGCTTCGCGCGCTTGGGCGCATCCGCCGTCCTCCCCTTGGGCGGAGGTCGCTTGGCGAGGGCTTTGCGCGGCTTCGCAGCTGGCGGAGCGCCGACGGGGTTCGACCGTGGTGGCATGAAGAGCCCGCGCGCGATTCCGACGGCCGGAGTTGGTGCGGCGCCGCCGGCGGACGAGGTCAATCCAGCGCTAGGGTTTGCGGCGGCGCCGACGGTCGAGGCGTCGCGGCTGTAGGGAGGGGTCGGTGGAATGTCCGAGCGACCGTCCATCGCCGGATTTTGGCCGGCGGCGGCGCGGGAGAGGGGCGGGCGGGACGAGGGGGCGCGAGCGCGGGAGGGTTCAGATTGGCGGTTGGTAGCTCGCTCCAGATTTGCTGCCGTCCCGCGCGCTGTAGTCGCCGCTCCAAATTTGGGACCAAATCTACCGCTTGGCACCGCGCGCTGGACGTTTTTTAGCGCACGTGGGTTTTTGCCGCTGCCGCTGGAGCGCTGGATTTCGCTCCGCGCGCGCTAAAAAGTCGTTATTTGCAGCGCGCGGTCCAAATAGGGCGCCTGTTGGAGATGCTCTAAGATGATTCTCTGTCCTCGCTGTTTTTTAGGAGTATTTCTTTGCAAATTGCTTGCAGTTGTGCAAATCAATCTTAATGCAATCTCGAAGATGATTCTATGCCCACAGTTTTTCCTTCGAACGCGCTGCAGCCTGCAGGCCTGGAGTAGAAAACTAAAAAAAAAACAGGAATGACCTTTCCTTCGCGACCCGCCCGGAGTCACCACGCTGCCCGGCCGGGATGAGAAACCCAAGAGCAGCCGGCGCCGTGAGCGAGTTGGCGGAGCTGGTCCTGCCGTGGCTGCCGCCGCCGGACCTTGCGGCCGCTGCTTCCGCCAGCCGCGCCATGCGCGCAGCCGCGTCTGCAGTCACCGCCCGCCGCGCCGCCGACTTTTCCCGCGGCCTGGAGGCCGCCCCCGTCCCCTTCGACAACCCCATCGACTCCAAGCCCTACGCCTACTTCCTCTACACCCCCTTCTCCCTCATCCACCCCGCATCCTCCGCCCACGCCCAAGCCCAGCCCTGGGGCTGCGCACGGGCCCGGCCGCCGTGCCCCACCTGGCCCCGCCCCGACCTAGGCCTCCCCTCCGCTGGGTGCGCCTGCGCCGACGGGGAGTGCGGCGGCGCGGGGTGCGCGTGCACTGACGCGGAGGCCGAGACGGCGGATGCCTCGGGGCCGGGGATGGGGACCCTCCGGGAGTGCGGCGACGGGTGCGCGTGCGGGCCCTCGTGCGAGAACCGCCGGACGCAGCGCGGCGTCACCGTGCAGCTGCGAGTCGTGCGCCAGCTGAAGAAAGGGTGGGGGCTGCACGCTGCCCAAGCTCTCCGCCGCGCGCAGTTCGTCTGCGAGTACGCCGGTACAGTAGTGGAATACAACTTTCTCTAGTTCCGATGAGATTGCTGAATCCTTGTCGAAATTGTCGATGGATGAATGCTTGATTGATGATTTATGCACTTACGCTAGAGTAAGCGAATTTATGATTTCTGTTACATTTTGTTTAATCAAACAATGATGCTTCGATTCAGATAAGTTCACCTTCAGTCTTCAGAGTGGCCAGTGGTGTCAACATGGCCTATTACTGGTGTATTTAGTTGGGACTCTCGTGTCAGTGTCGGTTTATATAATATTGCTTCAACGCTTCAGTGAAAATCAGTGTGACTTGACATTAGTTACTTCGAGGGCAAGAACTTGCTACTGTACCGTGGTTTATGTCAAAAGCATTTTCAGTTAGGTAGGATAGAGGACCCCTTGTAAAAAACCGAAAGAATCATGCATTTCGAGTGTAAGATGTGGTTTAGGATAGGTATCAGTAATTCAGTATGCAGTAATAATGTGCTGACATTTGTAATATTTGAAGGAGTTTAGACTATCAAAGCCCACTTTAATCTGTGCATATTCATAGAGTTTAGAGTGCGTACCAGCAATGCAAAAGCCTACTTTGTTGGTGCTTAGAATTTCTTTTGTGCTGCATTGGAAAATTGGTGTTGGAAAAACTGTACTTCAGATGCCAATGCCTGGGTCACTGAAAATGCATGTGAGCCCTCATCATCTTTACCTGCACCGTCCAAGTTTGGGATACTTGCCAAATGGCGGTTGTTTTTGGTCTAGTCGTCGATTTTTTAGGTTGCATTAATTTTTAAATCCCTTTTAGATTGTGAACGGCTGCACATAAAGTTGTTTCTGGCTCGGTAGTCAGGTGTGATGATGTTTGCGTGGTCATAGCAGTAGTTTGGTGACTATCATTTCATATTATTTATGGCTGACTGAGCTCATCGTTTTCCAGTTATTCATTTGAAGATGAATGTAAAGGCCTAGAAACTAGAGGCGAGCTGATTGGAAATTCCCCATGTCATCTTCACCTAGCTTTTTTTAATCTGCTTTATTTTACATTGGCTTACTATTTATGGGTTACCTCCATGTTGACATTGATATTCAGGTGGAGTATTATTTATCAGAACTCTGACTATGCTATCTATGTGGACTGTAGGTGAGTTCTTGACAACAGAAGAAACACGGAGGAGGCAGAGGCTGTACGACGAGCTTGCCTCTGCCGGTAAGCTCTCTCCCGCGCTCCTTGTTATCCGAGAGCATCTTCCTTCCGGGAGATCATGCATGCGGGTGAACATTGATGCGACGAAAGTGGGAAACGTGGCCCGTTTTATCAACCATTCATGCGATGGAGGCAACTTACAGCCTGTCTTAGTAAGGAGCTCCGGTTCATTGCTCCCAAGGCTCTGCTTTTTTGCTGCCAGGGATATAGCGGAAGGGGAAGAGCTTGCATTTAGCTATGGGGATGCTATGCTTAGGCCTAACAAGGGCTTGCCGTGCTTCTGTGGAAGCTCGTGTTGTCCTGGTGTACTCCCTGCGGAAGAAACCTGAGTTCATGCCATCGGCTGTAATTCCTTCCAAGCAAATTTGATGATCATGCACTCCGTTTTTAAGAATGTTGTCTTTAGGAGCAGTGATTCCTTCGTTCGATCTGTTGTAATTCCTCCCCAACAAATTGACAATGTCATCCGTTGATCGAACAAGTTTGTTCACGAGAAGTAAATTTGCACAAGAAGTTGGCTCGCTATAAGAATGAAGCCTGCTTCGCACTAACCTGCATTCTCTGATAAAGATGTTCACGGTGTATTTTGTTGGCAGTTGGGCACTCGTTCCCTGTTCTGTTGTGTGAGACTCTGCTTCGTGCCTGAGTGTCCAATGCCTCGGTGCCTGCTGTGGTAGTTTGTACGGCACCATATGCAATCGCACGCTGCTCGCACGATACGGCTTCCGAGTTCATGAGAAAATCGGAAGATGTTCAGCTGGTCCGAAGAGAAAATCCGATGGTGTGAAGCTCCACTTCCGATTGCAGCAAGCAAGCAAACAACTCCCGAGCTAACACTGTTGTCTTCCGTGCCCCCGCGCAGCACGGCCCTCATAAATCTTGCGTGGACGCCAGTGGAACTCAGGTCGCTGCGACCCCGGCGAGGGCGGAGGACAGACCCACCAGCCAGCCCTTTTTAAAACTCCTCGCCGGCCTCACGCCACGCGCGCGGCCGTGGCGCACGCACAGCACACGTACGTGCGCCGGTGCGTGCATGCCAAGCGCGATGCAGGAGCCAGAGCCGCCCAGGAAGCGCGGCGCCGTGGCGGTGGCGGCGCGGCATGGGACGGCGGGAGTGGGGCAGCTGCCGCAGCGGCAGGAGGACGAGACGTCGTCGGCGGGGCCGGGCGCGCCGTGCGGGGCGTGCAAGTTCCTGCGGCGGCGGTGCGTGCCGGGGTGCGTGTTCGCGCCGCACTTCAGCGGCGGCGGGAGGGAGCGCGGCGCGGCGCAGTTCGCGGCGGTGCACCGGGTGTTCGGGGCCAGCAACGTAGCCAAGCTGCTGTCGCGGGTGCCGGTGGCGCTGCGGCGGGACACGGCGCGCACGGTCTGCTACGAGGCGCAGGCGCGCGTCGCCGACCCCGTCTACGGCTGCGTCGGCACCATCCTCGCCCTCCAGCACCAGGTGGCGCTCCTCCAGGGCCAGCTCTCCGTCATCCAGTCCCAGCTCTTCAACTGCAGGCTGGCCTTCGCGGCCACGCACCCGGACGGCACCGAACACTTGGCGGCGCTGCAGCCGGCGTACTCCGCCGCGTCGGCGCCGAGCCAGATGGTGAACTACGACGACCTTCCGCAGGCACTGGATTTCATGGACGTGGAGCCGCAGATGCGGGGCCTAGAGTCTCTCCAGCTTTCGCAGCCGCCGCACCGGGAGGAAGACGAGAGCCATGGCATGAGTCCTTTCTCGGATAATGTAGGTCGATAGCGGCAACCATAAAACCCGTCCTCCGTGGGGAAATCTCCGATAACCTCTCACGTGGCTTAAATATCGCCCACAGACCCCTTTATTGGCTCTATGACATGTGGGTTTTAAGTGACTGGGGGTTATTAGGAAATCTCCCCCTCCTCCGTGTAGTTGCCTGCTAGTAGCTGATGTAGCCCGTAATCTATGCATTTGAAATTTGGGAAATTTCATTATGGAGTGCATCCAACATTTCCAACTGAACTTGTTTTTGCAAGATGTATTTGTATCTTTAAATGTTCTAAAAAAACACATCTCAATTTATATGTATAACTGACTCTTTTCAGCTACACTATAATTACAACTGAATCTTTTTTATTTGAACAGGGTTTTTTCGGTTAAACCATGGTAAACTGAATATTTCTCTATTGTAACAACTGAAATTTTCTATTCAAATATGGTGACTCCATCCAAACGAGAACGTTGGGCGGACCGATATAAAAGTCACCCGTAACCATTGGTGAACTCCAATTTCATTCATTCGCAAATAAAAACTCCAATTTCATTCAGGTGACATGCTAAGCGACCAGTTATATTAGCAAAACTTCAGTTCAAACAATTCGAATTTCTGATTTAAATTCTATTATCCATTCAGTGGTAGGAAACAATAAAAAAGTGAATGTAAATTTTATCCCGTAGCGACGCGGTTACTTTCAAGTAGGGCCGCTTAGCTCAGCCTCGTTTCCCATGAGTCCTAGGGTCTATTTGTTCGGGCTTTAGCTTATACTTTTGGGTCCAAAAGCACAAGCCCAAACAAATAACCGAACATTGAAAAGCACTTGTGAAAAGCTTGGGCGCGAAATAAACTGGTAGCCCGAAAGCATCCGGAGCTTGTTAAAGCTTAGTGAGTTACACCAGATGAAACTACCCTCTATAGTTTACCAGAATCCTAGAATCATGAAAATCCTGCAATCCCCATATATATCATTGTTGCCAGTGTTGGGCCCACAGGACCCGACCCTGATTCATTTCTCTTGATCTTCTGCGCGCAAAAGGTCAGAAGGTCGCATGCGCTGCCGTTTACCGCTGCCACCGCGCCCTAGGTTTGCTCCCCCGCACCTCGTCCGACCTCCTCAACTTAGGCCTGGAGTAGCAAGATCAGGGCTAGGGTTTCCAGCCACCGTGATTCACCGCCGCTGCACCCTAGAGATTCTCTTTCACACACTGCCCGACCTCCTCATGGTGTGCACCATCCTCAACGCATTTGGCACACCACGGGTGACCCTCCTTCGCGTTGGTCGCTAGAGACAGGAGCTCCCCCCCCCCCCCCCCCCCCACACCCCCACCGTCGTCTCCACGCCCAGTCTCATACGAAGTCCCCGTGACCTTTTCTCTGACGAATTGGCCAAGTCTTGCTCCGACTTCAAGAGCTCTTGTTGTCGCTCTACTACCTCTTCTATGCTACATCGAGCGCAACTCACACTCGGAGTAGTGCTTTTGGGTTCACATGGAAAAGCCTTGTAATATACTGTAATTGTTAGACAACCTCAACATATATATTTGATGCTTCATGTTTTGATTATACATAGTCTTGTATTTATAAGAGTGGTTTATGTTTCAATTATAACCTACTACACCATACTCCCTCCGTTCGGATTTAATCTACATTCTAACTCTCAAATTTGTTCGGAATTAATCTACATTCTGAGTGGGTCCCACCTCGGTAATTAAGACGAGAGAGAGTCCACACCCTATGCATGCACCTGTTTGCTTTTCCCATGCAGAGATTGCATTAATTAAGAATGGTTTAACCAATGAGGTGCTTTGTTTTTTATGAGACCATAATTATTATGCATGGTTGGGTGTGCAAAAGTAGTACTAATAAATGCAGCATAATTTGTCTGAAAGTTTCTAGAATGTAGATTAAAAGTGAATGGAGGGAGTATATGTCTAGAATATTGGTTTATCAGTATTTAATCAAAATTATTCGGACAAAAACGTTGTTTACAATTATTTGAACAAAAAACTGGAAAACCGAGTCAATTCAGCTCTTAAACATGGTAAAGACGTTACTTCTACTTCTATGAATATATATGAGCGATTACATCTAAAAAAATTCAGAAACAACAAATTCGTTTCAAACCATTCTTACCAAATCTCAAATCTCTGCACAGCCCACCAGGCACCAGCTGCAGCCAAACCCCTAGAACCCGGCCGCCCAGCCCGCTTCCTCATCACCCTATATAACCAAAATTCGTCGGCGGTTACTCGTCCCACCCAGCCCCGAGCGGCAACCGGAGAGAGAGGAGAGGAGAGAGGCCACCGCGGCCGCGGGGCTGTCTCTCTCGCTCGTCGCCTCTCCCTCCCGCCTCAGCTCGCCTTCCTCCTCACCGGCTCCTCGGGCGACGTCGGCCGCCTCCTCCGCTTGCTCCTCGCCACCTACAGCCCCCGGAACCTCCTCCTCCTCGACCGCGCCGCCCCCGCCTCTGACCGCGCCCGCCTCTCCCGCGACGCCCGCGCAGGCCGCGACGACAACGTCCAGGTCGTCGGCGACCCCAGGTTCGCCAACCCGCGCGCCGCGTCCGCACTTGCCGCCGCGGTTCACGGCGCCGCGCTGCTGCTGCGGCTCGGCCAGGGCTGGGATTGGCTCGTGCACCTCGTCGGCGACGACCCGCTCCTCGCCCCGGACGGTTATTCCTCTCTCCTCTGCACCTACTTGGATATCTAGCTTTGTGCGTCGTCGAGGTGTTCGACACGGAGAGGCGGTGCTCTGTGGCGGCCGCCGAAAGGGGAGAAGGAGCATGACATTTTGGGTTCTTATTCAAATCCACGCATAATGCTGCCTTTGATCTGTGGTGATTTTTAGCTTCGATTTTTTCAGGTGTACTTGTTCTGGTGATTTTCACTCCAAAGGATCTCCTCCGAGCTATTCATCTCTTAGGTTTGCAGTTCAGATCGAAGGTTCTATGCTCTTTCTTATGCTGGAATAATCTGCCATCGTGATGTTTTTTGATGTACCTCTTGTGTGAACTGTTATATTATTGGATGATTTTGTTTCTCTGAACCACTAGTGTTTGTGGGAATTATATGGTGTCGGATTGCTCTATCCATCTTATAGATGGACTGCCACACGGGAGGTTTCATGGCGTTTTATGTCTGCATGTCTCTTCAGTATAATTTTGGGCGTGACATATTATTGCGATGTGACATACCAGAAACTTTGATAAGCATGACGATTTCAGAAGCAAATCGCTTATTTTCAATGTGACATATTATCGCTTATCAGTAATCACACTAGCACTTCTTTTGTTCAGAAGCAAATCGCTTATTGCGATGTGAGACATTAGAAATTTCGATGAATATGACCATAGAAGTGGGGATAAGAAATTTAGATTTTATTGCTTCGTTTATATTCAATGTTTAGCTCGGCACAGCCTCAATGACATTTGCTATGTCATTTTTTTAGAAATAATTAATAAGTGATTCATTAGGTTTACCCCTCGGTTGAGGCAACTGCCAATTTTTTGGGCTGGTCTCATATAAGATGTCAACTATTTTTATTTGTTTTAAGCTCTATTTAAATCAATAGAACTTTAGTGCATATTGCTCTTTAATTATGCATACTAGGTAGAAAGTGCTAATGGGGTTATCTGTCCACAAATATAGTAATTGTTGGTTATCTGTAGTGCCTCTCTATGACCTATAATCCTAATGATATAAATAGATAACTAATTTGGTGTTGGGGCGGGATGTTTAATCATTCGGAAGTACATGTGTATAGTACACGTGGTATTTATGACTTAGGTGGCATGTATATTTATTGGCCGTACTCCTATCTATGTACAAATATGTAGTTGTTACAAGAATAGGTTAAATATTATGAAATTGTTTTGCACAAAATCTATGTTGTTGCATTTTAATATCTTAGGAGATACTACTTCATAGGTGAAAATATGAGACGTAGTTATAACTTCCATGGCTATCTTTTGACTTATACTACTCCCTCCGTCTCAAAATAAGTGTCTCAATTTTGTACAAAAGTGGATGTATCTATGCATGTTTCATGTCTAGATACATCCACCTTTTGCCAAATCTAAGACAGTTATTGTTGGACGGAGGGAGTATTTGTTCTCACTTGGTGTTAAATTGTAGTCTTTTTCTGTTATATATTTTACCTAACTTTAACTTGCTTATATTTATTGAAGGGCATGGAGTGGCAAGACGTTTTTTCTATTGTTGCTGCGATACTTACCACGGCTCCATCGCTGTGAGTTTATATATTTCGTCTCCGAAGAAACATCTTATTCATTTTGTAGTTTTGAAAGGTTTTAGTTCTAACACTTCACTTTTTATTTTACTTGTGGAAAGGATTCAACGGAATATATATCATATTATCTGGAATTGATGGAATTTACAGCCATATTTATACTACATGTGAATCTGCGGAAAGGTCTCAATGGAATATCTACATCGTATTATTTGGAATAATGATGGACATTATTATCGGTGTACCTCGAACTTGATGGATGTTGCCATGGAATCAGGAATGATGTTTTAGCATGCTACAAATTTCATTACGGATGCACGAAACGAATGTTATTTCGTTGGTTTCAAGCATACATATGAAATTTTTAGTTTGCAATTTTTTCAACCGAGGAGCAATGATAAGTATACCAGCTTCACTTCTTGTTTCATTTGGTGCTACTTTGCAACAGTATCTGTACTTACAAGTGATTGTACACTTTCGACCATATTTTGACAGGAGGAAGATCTGGGGAATGAGACGCAGACAGTTGCAGTGAGTGTAAACAGTGACTCACTTGCCATGCCACTCTGCATGTACCTGAGGTCAACTTTCCTCTCGCTAGGAGACTGCAGTGTTGGCTGTTTTCTATTATTCTTCACAGTTTTACTGCCATATTGTGCATATGAAGGACGATCATACCACTGTTGCTAATATTTTGGTCCGGCGATTCTTCTCATCTGCAGCATTGGTCAGCTCGGATTTTTGCTGTGGCACTACCCTCTTATTGAGGTATGTGCAGTTTAACACGCTGCGTATGTGTCTTTTTGGTCAATGACTCTATCAACTAATACCATCATGTGCAGGATGTCTTCAATATTGGGCTGAATATAGGCTTGGCTGTTGGTTTTATCTTCTTCTCGTATTCACAGACTTTCTTTACTTCAAGGATAGCCATATCAGCATTACACTTGAGATATTGCTTATTGCTTTTACCGTGTGCATGCATGCACTGCGGTTTGTCACACAGGTTTGACAATTCTTATATGGATATTTTTTATTATTTATATCTGAAGGCCATATTTGGTTATCCCTTTTGTTATTTATGTGCAAAGCACCAAACTTCTCTATCAGTTCCATTACAGTTTTTGATTTCATTATCTTTAATTCTCTGCAATTTAATTATTGAACTTACACATTCTGGCATCAAATCATACTACATATGACGATTCGCACAGAAGTGATTTATAGATATAACTTCGTACGAGGTCAATGTAGCTAAACCTAAAACAAAGCTGCTGAAGAAATTATCAGAATGCCATGTCAAGCCCAGTGTCATGATTCGAAAATTCAGAAGATATAACAAACCTGGACAATATAATTCTCGAATTGGTCCTGTGCCAACTTGCATACGGTTCCAATATTTCATCCATAACAATCTGCTGATGTTTTTGGATCAGTGCAATACTGCTACTCTTTGAGTAAAGAAAATAAACTCACGAGTTTAACTAATATAAAATGGCAATATTGATCAGTATCATGGCGAAGATCACTGAGTTGAAACATACAACCCAATGTGTCACTGACATAGTAACATGTGACCCCACATACCCAAATGCGCCCTTTTACACCTTTTTCTGATGGGACTGGGCAAATTTTCTCAAGATAAATTAAGGGTATATAATAATTGCATGTTAAGAATTCAAAAGATCAGCCTCTATGACTACAGCCATAGGGGTCAGTGGACAGTGGAACAACTTTGACCTTAGAATGTCGAGATAATGAATTCCGGTGTACGTTCTATACCTTTCTGAATAATATGGTTTCCATTTTGATCGCTCATGCATGATATGATTATCAAGCTCAATAACCTTTTCTGTCTTTTTCTCCAGGTCAGCCCACCTCTATTTCCTTCAGTGATGTGTATATGCTTATGCGTATACTTGAGTCAACAATCTTAAAAGAATTTATATTATATGAAACATGAAAAAAAAGAATTACATATTGCCTTTTGGATGCCTCACAATTCTATATCTGAAGGTTTAGTACATGCCCAAATAGTTCACCAGCCAACTCCCTGCATTGTGTGGAGCTCCCATGCTAAAAAAAATTGAACTAAAAATATACATGAAAGTCATGGCATCATAACGAAAATAAAAATTGAATTGAAGAAAGAATTTGGTGTTCCCAATCTCAAGTGAGCAGCAACAGGGTCTCAGTAACGAATACCTTCTGGACTACATAGTTTCCAAGACATGTCTTGCTTACATTTTGAACAAATAACATAATTAGACTTTTGACTACTATTTATTATACTTAATCTGTTTTTTTTAACACATGGTATTTGCTACTGTTTAGGACATGTTTGAGTTCGATTGGCTACGCCTTATCGTTGCTGTTGTGGGATTTTTTCCTGGAGTCCTAACTCTGTTGAGCATTCATGATTTGTTCTCCAAACCATATACCGCGTTACTGCTCTCTAAGCCTGATACCAGGTTAATAGATCCTATAGTAGATGGCCATATAATGTTCAAGGTACGGGGTCTCCTTCTCAGTTAAGGACATACTCTCGAACATTGTTTTTTGTTTTTTACGGGGGTCTTATTTTTTCTCTCGCATTTTTAGGTATCCATTATCATCAGTGCGCTTTTCAGAATTCCCGATGTGATATTCGTGTGTGTTCCAGCAACTAGAGATGCTGCCAATTACTTCCTGGGTAAACTGCAGGAGTGTTTCAACTGAGACATCATCTTCTGGTAAGTTTGTTTTGCATTAATCGTTCAGTTGCTTGTAGTTGAAATTATTTGTATTTCTAAGATACAACCCTTTTGTTATATGCAAACTATTCTCTGGAGTTTGGAAGGAGTATCAATTTCTCTTTTTTTTTTCTTCCATCAGGTGAAAGAAAATGTGAAAACAGACCATCACATTGCTCATATGATACACTGGAGTGATGGGACAGCAAGCTCCATACTGTCAAATGCATTCAGATTAATGTGGCGTTCTGTGAGTACAAATAAAGTGGTGCTAGGAGTTGGGTTCTGCGGGCGTCTGTACATATGTTCCGGTACCAAATGTATAGATCAGGAAACCTGCTGACTCATAACCGTCCATATTGCCTTTTGAGGGGTGTTCCTTGGATGTATGCAAAATAGGAAATGGTACTTTGCCTGCCGGTGCAAAAACCATGTAAACCAGTGCTCTGTCTGTTGTACCACTTGTCCACTTGCTATGAAATTTGACAGCACTAGAGATGTGATTGTGAAAAATGCTTTATTTTTACGGTTTAGCTCAACTATGCTGAATTTTAGATCCCACGACACACTGTCATTTGGAACATGTTTCCCTAACTGTAGCACCTAGCAATTTGCACTGAATGATCTGCCTCGACATTTTCTTAGACGATGTATTAATAGTTGAACTGATATGTTCATAGTTGGTGTATTCTTAGGTATATCTTAACAATTGCAGAACCGCCACTCTTTTGAAAAGCCAGTGAAGACCTAAAACTGAAGATTGTGATGTTTTCACTTCTGTGTGATGTATGCTCAGTTCTGATTGATCTGACAGTTCCTTGAATTGAATGGACGAAAAGACCAACTTAATGTATCCACACTCTGCAGATGAAGTGGTGGTTCAGTCCATGATCATGATGTGCTCTTGAGCTCTAGTGATACAGATGAAGAATCGGCTGTGAGGGCGTGGTGTGCTGAGTTAATATGTTTTTGGTCATGCAGTCATGTACATGGAGAGGGCATTGCATACAACGGGTGAATTGTACCTTGTCGCAAGAAAGTTTCCTTTTGGTTGGTTGTACAGGGTTCTATACTAGCCTTTTCCTTAGTCCAGTTTGTAGATATATTTTGTAAGTTGTACAGTTTGCAACGAATTTTGGCTTCTCAGGGGGTTCTGTGGTGGTAATCTCGGCAATCGACATAATCTTTGCTTCTCAAAGGGTTCGCACTGGTCATTGTTTTAACAGTGAATAATTTCACTTATTACCCTCTAGTTTAGTTATGCACCCCATCTAGTGAAAACTCATGTAGATTACCCATTTTATAAACTTTGGACCCTCTTTTTCTAATGCATTTTCGTTGGGCAAGATGTGAGGTGAAAACAAGTGCGAGGAATTCAAAAAATGGTGAAGAGGAGACTGCACATTATCCTCTATGATGCTCTCCAATCTTTACATATTTTGATGCGCTACATAGATCTAAAATACCGGGCTATTCTAACAAAACGTACAGAATGCCAAAATGGAATAAAACTATGTTCAAAATTTCATATATGGTATATTTGCGATTGTAATAATTGTCACAAATGCACAACTTTGGGGTAAAAAGTGCACTCTTGTTTTAAATAACAAGCATCTTAGAGCGTCATGTTGGCTCCTGGGTCACGTGGAGCCCAGTATTTTCAGTGAGTCGAAAATGAATTTCCTAAGTTTCAAAAATTCCCATTTTTCTCCATGGAGAAATAAGGAAGTCCTATACATAGAATAAAACTTAACTAAATAATACAATAATTTTTAGGCTCCACAAAAAAGATAAACACGGGGTTTCAAAATGTTAAGATTTAATTGCTCTAGTAGGCCTTTTTACCCTTATCAACATCTACCTAGATACTATTGTACGACCCATGCCGGCTGGCCGGTTCTAAGGGGGTACAACATAGGCGTAGTAGTCGAACGAGTGAAGATCGCACAAGTATAGAAAGTAAATTAACACATGTTGTAGTCAAGAAACTCTTTATCAATCTATGTCAACTGGCAGTACGTACAATGAGTGTCCTCGCTTATATAGAAGGGAAGAGATAACACCCACGTAACGTTAAACATGGGGATTGAATAGGACTAACGTGGACTTAGCCAGAATCACCGAAGTGGGCTGCTCCGGCCATGATGGCCCAGTTTGCCTACAATAGGGGATTCGACGATGTTGGGTAGGATCGCCGCCAATCCCATGGGAGAGAACCGTGAACGTGGTGTCACCACAACACTCTCGGTGTAGTAGGCTAGATCCAACGGCAGGCATTCCTTGAGCTATGCGCCGCGGTGGTCCTCCCTTGGCCTCCATCGTCGGTACTTCATCCTAGTTTGTATGACACAATCTCAAAAACAATTTGTCCTACCTCTTAGACACAATTGTATTTAATTCCCTCTCTATGAGTGGGTGGTTGCCTCTCCCACCAATGCATGCAAGACTTTACCTCCAATCAAATAGCACCTTGGTCTAAGAGATTTGTAAATTGAGCCTTACAAACTAGGACGGAGGGAGTAGCACTCAGCACTCTTAATAGCATCTCTAACAGCTGATGGTGTCCAATAAACCTTTTTTAGACATCAGAGGACAAAAGACACACTTCAACAGTTGTCATATCACGTGTCCTATTATAGGGCTGCCCTAAATTTTGCTCCTCTCTACTCCATATCCTAAATTATGCTCCTCTCTGCCCCATAGTCTAAATTTTGCTCCTCTCTGCCCCAAATGGCAAAGAGGGCAGCGCGCGCCCCGTGCCCTTTCCCTTCATTTTCCCCACGCGCGCACCAACCGCCATGTTGAAACCCCATTCTGCGCCCGCGCCGCGCCCGCCCAGCCTCGATTCGGCCGCCGCCGGCCGCCCTCCACTGCGGAAAGTCTCCACCGCCCCCTCCGCAACCTTTTCCCCGCCGCCAAATCGGCTGGGATGGCCTCGGACGCGTCGGCGCTGCCGTGAATCGTGACCGAAGCTCCGCCGCCGCCGGCCTCGATTCGGCCTTCTCCGTCGCCGCCGAGGGTCAGGGTTGACGGATCCGGAGCCTACTCGCCGACCTGCCGCGATCCCGCCGCCGCCTGCGGCTTGCCGAGCTGGTCGCGTGACCGAAGCTCCGCCGCCACGCTGCTCCGGATGCCGTCGAGCTCGGCTGCATCGTCGACGACCGCGGCCTCTCCTGGGTCTCCCCGTGGCGGCGATGTTGTTCCGTGTCCGCCGCGCCTCCACTCAGCCGCTGACGCCGCGGCCGCGACCACCTCCTGCCGCTCCGGCTAGTTCAAGGTGAGGTTCCATTTCAAAATTATTTTGTGTAACGAAGTGTCAAATTGAAGTGTCAAATAGAAATAGATTGTAATTTAGGTTGTGTATTTGTAGATGGTGTTGTTTGAATACACCACATCTGAGGAGTTTGATGCGCAAGAGGAGGAGGACATTGCTATGATCTTGACGGTGCGTCGTAGGATGAACAAGAGACCGAAGCATGGAGGTTCTCAAATGGGCCGAGAATACATTCGTAGACAGCAGGAAGAAGCACATGCCAAGCTCATGGCCAACTATTTTATTGATAGGCCGGTGTTTCTCGAGAGGTACTTTAGCCGCCGGTTTCGTATGAGTATTGATTTGTTCAAGCACATCGCTGAGAGTGTCAAGTTGCACGACAAATTTTTTGAGCAGAAGAGGAATTGTACCGGAGATCTTGGGCATAGCACCTATCAAAAGGTGACTAGTGCATTGCGGCACATGGCTTACGGCATTCTGGCAGATATGGTCGACGATCACTTGGCAATGAGTGAGAGTCAGAGCATCAAGTGTGTGAAGCGGTTTGCGGTGGCGATGGTTGAGGTGTTCGGGCCCGAGTACTTGAGAGCACCCAATGCTCAAGACACGGCTCAGCTACTGAACAAGGCCCGTGGCTTTCCAGGTATGCGCGGTTCCATTGATTGTATGCACTAGAGGTGGAAGAACTGTCCTGTAGCGTGGCATGGACAGTTCAAAGGGCACAAGAAGGATTCCACCATTATTCTTAAGGCCATGGCCGACCATGAGACTTGGATATGGCATGCATTCTTTGGCATGCCCGGTTCTTGCAATGATATCAATGTCCTCCAACGGTCGCCTCTATTTTCCAAGTTAGCCAATGGAGAGTCAGCACCAATGGAGTTCCAAGCCAATGGCAAGACATACAAGATGGGCTACTACCTTACGGATGGGATTTATCCCAAGTGGGCGACATTTGTGAAGCCGGTGCAAGCCCCCGAATGTAAGAAGGAACTTGATTTTCATAATTCTCAAGCGGCGGCTAGGAAAGATGTGGAGAGAGCATTTAGGATTTTACAAGCCAAATTTGCAATTGTGAGAGGACCGGCTAGGTTTTGGGATCAAGAGATCCTTTGGTATATCATGCATGCATGTGTGATCATGCATAACATGATCATAGAGAACGAGCGTGGCCAAATGTTGTCTACGGCACATATGAGTTGATGGCCGGTTCGGCCGAGGCGAGGTGGAGATCGAGTTGCCCGCTTCGTTGACTCCTACCACAACATTCGAGACTCTGATGTGCATGAAGATCTTCAAAAGGATCTTATTGAGTAGTGGTGGGCATGGAATGGAAGGCAAAGGATCAAGGCCTTGTACTTGATCAAGGATCTCATTTGTGTGTTGCTTCATGAACAATTTGATAAACCATTTGATAAACTATTTGTATTATGTTGTAATAAGTAAGTACTATTTAAGTTTTATTCGTTTGAATTTATTTTAGATTATTTATCATATATGTGCAAATGTGAAAAAAGATGGATGGAGGGGCGCGGTCGTGCTGCCCTAAAATAGGGCAGCTGTTGTAGAGGAGGTGCCCTATTACCTATTATAGGGCAGCTGGTAAAGGAGAATTTTTTTGATATCCTAAAGCATTAAAACAGGTGCCCTATAGCCAAAAATAGCCCTACTAATATAGGGCAGCTGTTAGAGATGCTCTAACATGGCTGCCGTCTCGGGCCGTTATCTTCTTGGCGTCGACAGCGTGGCACCGCACGTTGCAGTCGACCAAGAGTGTCTTCCTTCGAACCAATTCTTTTTCACATGCCTCATCTGTCATCCCCTTTAGCCTCCCACATGGCTTGCGACCACGAGGCCGGCCTCCGACATATGCATGGCGGCGAACCAAATGTGTTGACGACAGCGACGACGTGGGCTGGTCAGGTATAAGGCTGCTCACAGTGGGGAGTAACTTAGACTAGTAACATGCATATGTTACTACTCTAAGTTACTACCTCCATAGTGTGGAGTAACATGCGTGTAGTGTCATATTTAATAGGTTATACACTCATCTTGCCTTGAAATGTGTGATGTTATGGTAACATAGCTAGTTACCACAACCATCTATCTCCTCATTAATTACCCGCCACATCAGATTTTTTGCCTATGTGGCACTAATGTTACTCCTCATGTTACTCCCCATTGTGACTAGTCTAAGAGCGGCGGCAGGCGGGATAATGAAATGAGAAGGGAAATGGATAGGAGAAGGAGAAAGTGAAATAAGATTGCCGCTATTAGAGCACGGTTGGACACGATTTTCGTCTCCGGTGGCTGGTGCCCCCAATCCCCACTATAGCTACCATCGTCAACACACAGATTAGTATAGTGGTTACGAGCGGAACGCAACATGGTACATTAACATCCGGTAGTCGTTCGGGGCCCGCCAGCTTCTAGGTCGCCGCCTTGTCTCATGTCTAGTAGTCAAGGCTGAAGACAGCTTTCAAAGGAAAAACAAAGGGAGAACGGCGTGTTGAGGTCGTGATGATACTGGGTTTTTTTTTTGCGAAAGATGATACAGATTTTTTTTTAATGACGTTACGGAATCTGATAAGGAAATTTGAAAAGGACTTGGCAGTTTGGATTCGAAACAGGTTTACAGCGAAGATGGTGTTGGATCCTTCTTTTGAACTTACAGAGAGTCCCTATCCTTCCCCAGACTACTCCATATATGTATTTTAACGGTTTTGGACTCTTATATTGTTGAGAGTCCAAGTCTAACAAGGATCGTAAGTTCCCCAACTCTAGTCCACACGGTATTTATATCTAATTGTCGCGTGCGATGCGATCAGAACTTGCTTTGACAAACGAGTTAACCCTCTGGCGATCCCGTCGTCGATTGCGGCAGTACGTCTTATCATCAGGGCGGGCCGGTATCCATGGGAGCGATCCACAGAGAAGATGAACCACGCGGCTGTGATCGGGAGAAGAATCCGTGGGCACAGGCCTTGGCGGTGTTCGTGATAATCATGTACATCTTGTTCGGCGTCTTCGTTTCGTACAACACGGAGCGTCCCGGATATTTTACCCGACTTCTGGGTGAAGCTGCCTGCCGTCGAGGGGCTCGACCAGGCAAGTAGCGGCGCATCGCGCCCGCCGACGTTCAACATCACCCTCCGCGTCGACAACCGAGCCACAGAGCCATGGCACTTCACCGCCAAGACGAATGGGACTGGCCGCGTCGTGGTGGCGTACCAGGGCGTGCCGCTCGCCCACGCCGACCTCCCCGAGTTCACCGTGCCGAGAGAGATCATCAGCTCCGTGCCCATCGTCGCCACGAGCGAGGGACTGGGAATGCCCGACGAGCTATACGACCGCATGCAGATCCAACGCCGGCAAAAGGAGCGCGTGAAGCTGGTGGTGCATTTGACGCTGGATGGTGTGCTGCTGTGGTGCACGGCGATATTGCACGGCCAACCACAGGGGCCATTTGTCTGTCCAAAACTCTATGGTCCAACATTTTCCCGTACGGATCCCCGACAAAGCATGTACTACTATGCGTAAGTGTGTAACTTGCTTACTTTATATGAAACTTTAGATACTCGTCTGTTACGAGAAATGGGATGTTGAACCATGTGTCTGATCATACTCATAGTTTAAAAAACCGAGCCGGTAATTAAATCGGTGAGGCTATCGGTTCAGTTTTTCGCTATAGAGTCACCCTCAATTCTTCGCGAATGGATACCCAATGCTCAGCAATATCTGTCAACCGCGTGGTGTTTCGTGGTCAATGTGTGAATGCATGTTTGGTTGTGGGTTAGTCTGCAAGTAGCAATTTGTACTTCACAGATTCTATCTTTTATTTTACCGGTAAATCGGTTTGGCTAAATCTTGACGAGATTTTATTAAGTCCCATTCAGCTGAGAAATGTGCATCCACAATGGTTTAGGTCGCTTTCCCAGAGCTGTGCGCGCATTTTAGGCCTCCTTTAGTTTAAAAGAATTTGTGTAGGATTTTTATATGATTTGGTTCTTTAGGATTTTTTCTACAAATATCGTTTGATTCAAAGGCAATCCTTTGGAATTCCTACAAAGGATTCCTTTGCAGTATATTTTGAACGAAAATTTCCTCCACTCCAACCTATTTTTTTAATTCATTTGCCTTTCCTGGACAATCAATCACTCAACGCATCTAAAATATTGTCGTTTCCAGTTATTGTCAGATTGAGGAAGACATCTCACTCTAGTCCTATGTTTTTCCTATTGCCACATTATGAAAATCCTGCAAATCAATGTAGCCCTCAGTGGTCCCTATCCACATTTTCTTTCCACCGTACTAGTACAAGCTTTCCAACAGTGGCGCTGATGCTTGCCATCATGCGGATGCTTTTTTAGAGAAGTCGCAGGAGATCTGCGCGTTTTTATATTAAGCATAATAGGGGAGAGTACATTGCAGGTTACAGCCATGGCAAAGAGCCAGGCAACAGCAACACCACAAGGCCGACTCCTTTTGGCGTCGGCACCCACACACATATAAATTGATCACTCTCGCGTCAGCCTACATCTACATGTTGCACACAGTCTTCACTCTTCCACGATGGCCTCCAACACTCTCCCTACCAGCAGCGCCTTGTTCCGAAGACCCACGCGTTGCGCTCAAGCCAAATGGTTCGCACATCCAGCATGATCAACGAATTCGCCGCCTTCTGGTCCTTACTGCTCAGGTTTTGTACCGCCGCTGGCCACCACATGGCCAAGGAGCTGTGTGCATCTGGCACGGGGAGCGCCACCCCAAGCTTCGTGTTGAGCCCAGTCCAGATGGCTCCAGCGAAGCTGCATCGCACCGTCAGGTGCTCCATCATCTCAGCCTCCAATGAGCATAGAGGGCAAAGGGTATGCGCCCACGACGCAGCCGCCTATCGGCCGTCCAACACCTATCCCTCAACGCAAACCAGGCATGTAGCTTGACCTTGAGTAGCGCGAACGAATGCCAGACTTGTGGCGCACCGGGCATGATAGTAGAACCCTCAAAGAATGCCTGGTAAGCTGTGCGTGCGCTGATGCTTGCCGTGGCCTAATTTAGCTTAGGCGCATCACTATCCTTGGTACTTGCAAGTATTCTCGAAGAGCCTGCATGTTTTGTGTAAAATATTCATCAATGAGAGAATGTACAAAATAGATGAACAATGCAAATTTTACCAAATAAACACTTACGAGCAAATCCGGATGGGCCAAAAGAAGGCAAAAGAATGCAATGGAGCCCATCGAGCAATCCGTGGCTCCATGCAGGCATTCGTGACATGTTATGAATAAACAGTGTTAAACCGTATCCACAAGCTTATCTACATGTTGGGTGTAATATATCTATCAATGTAAGAACGTAAAAAAATACCCAAACTTTAATGGGTAGTCACTTACCAGCAAGTACAGATTGGCCTACAGAGATAAAGATTTTTGATGAAACATGCACTACATTGCACACCTTCTCTTGTTTTTCTTATGTAGTGTCAACAAAATATGATCCCTATGACACAAGTATAAAGATTTTCGTTGGCTCCAGCAATACCTCCGATGAGCCGGAGCATGGGCTGGGAGACCATTATTTTTACCAACAAAATCAGCATCCGCCCCCACCATGATGTCGATAGAGAAAACTTGAAAACCTATAAAAACCAAAACCTAGGACAAAACATACGCATAAACTAGGACAAGATCTCCCCTACCCCTCACGACGCTAGGACGGTGATCGGAAGGGAAGAGGAGCGGTGGATTCACCAGCGAGAAACTTGGAGATTGGAACCACCTGTGGCGTCTAGGTTAGGAACTACTTCCGTGTGGCGTCCTCCTAAAAATAGAAGAATGTCCTTATTGACATATTCGGTACTCACAAATTAACCCACCACCAAACATGCATACATCGTCCAGCAAAGACTAGACACGTCGAAGGAGAGGAGTACACAAAGCCATTTCGATTCATCTAAAAAAGCCAGTTTGATCACTAAATCAGGAGATCCGCTGAATCAGCCGATACTTGTAAACTGAGGAGGCTAAATAAGCTAGTTACACACTACATGTGGTAGATACTATTACATACTTTGCCGAGGATCCGTACGGGAAAATGTTGGGCCATAGAGTTTTGGACAGACAAATGGCCCCTGTGGTTGCCCGTGCAGTATCGCCGTGCACCACAGCAGCACACCATCCAGCGTCAGGTGCACCGCCAGCTTCACGCCCTCCTTCCGCCGGCGTTGGATCTGCATGCGGTCGTACAGCTCGTCGGGCATCCCAGCCCCTCACTCGTGGCGATGTGTTGTTTTATGATGATCCAAATTCTATACTGATGAAGGCCAACTTGTGACGAAGGAGAGCGGAGCACCCCGGATCGTTTCCGGGTCGGACTGCAGCCGACCTAGGGTTTTATGCCACCATATATACATCTTGTAAGCCGCCGGTTGGGGTAAGCCATACATTGTAAACCCACGGCGTTTGTAACCTCACCCGATATAGTGAAGTATTGCTGGCTGGCGCCCGTGGTTTTTTCCTCTCCTTTGTTTGGAGAGGTTTTCCACGTTAAAATCTCGTGTCCCCTTTGGTTTGATCGTTCCGCTCTTCGTCGTTTACTTGCTATCATTTATAACACGATGATGGGCATGGAGCTGATCATCCCTCCCGGCACGGTGAACTCCGGGAGGTCGGCGTGGGCGAGCGGCACGCCCTGGTACGCCACCACGACGCGGCGATCCGTTACATTCGTCCTGGCGCTGAAGTGCCAGGGCTCTCTGGCTGGGTTGTCGACGCGGAGGATGATGTTGAACGTCGGCGCGAGCGACGCGCCGGTGCTGGCCCGATCTAGCCCCTCGACGGCGGGCAGCTTCACCCAGAAGTCGGGTAAATATTCAGGACGCTCGGTGTTGTATGAAACGAAGACGACGAACAAGATGTACAGGATTATCACGAACACCGCCAAGGCCTGTGCGCACGGATGCTTCTCCAGATCACAGCCGCATGATTCATCTTCTGTGTGGATGGCTCCCATGGATATCCACGCTGATGGTAAGACGTACGACCGCAATCGATGAAACAACGGGGGTCGCCGGACCGAATATCTCCACTAATATTAAAAGACAGAGTCTGTCAGATCCGGAGGATCTAAACCATCCATCAGGTCCGATTCAACGCCTCAGATTGTCCGAATGTTGTATGATGTGCTTTTGCGTTTACTGCAGCAAAAAAAAAATCAACCGGTCCACGTTCCCCACCCCACGACCCCCACTCTCCTTCTCAGCCAACGGCCGGACTCTCCTCTCTCTACCGCCGCCGCCCCTCAATCTCCATCGCGCCGCCGGGCATTCCTCTCACCGCGCCTCTCACCGCGTCGCCGGACGGGAACTCTCCACCTCGACCCCACCCCTGCCGTCACCAACGCTCTATCGCCGCAGCCTGCATGCCGGCAAGCGAGGTCATCGCAGCCTGCACGCCGAAACTCCAACGCTTTCCCGCCGATGAAGCCTGCCCGCCGCCATAGCATACACGGGAGTGTCGTGCCTTGCACGACGGAACGTCGGACGCTGGAACCCGCGGAGCTCCTGCATATGTAGCCCGCACGCAAGGTCCGTCCGCACGGGACCTGCTCGAGTACCGCCAAGATCAGCGATGGGCTCCACGGGAGGCCCGCGCCGGCCGGCCGGACGCACACGAAAATCTCAAGGACGCCTCCACGCCGGACGCCCTCCACGCTGGGAAGCGAGGCAGACCCGCCTGTCCTGCACGCCCCCTGCTCCGGCCGGCCGGACACACGCAAACTCCACGGGGAGGTGCACTTTCTTCAGGTTCGCCATCTTAAATTTTAACTGAGACCTGTCTTCAATCAATCGTCTATGTCCACATGGTCAATATTCCGTCTTCTCTTTGCTTCAAAATTGGAACGATCAGATTTTGTCAACTCCACAGTGCGTATCAAAAGTAACGAGCGAAAAAGAAAATGAAGCAGTCACCAATTGTATTGTGTCAGTATAATTGGTGACCGGCACAGCACTTGCGAAAATTCAGTGCTACTTGTTCAGTCAGGCAGTGCTCAGATCATCCAGCTTGTGATGTATACCGAATTGTGCTGTGATCACAATAAAAATTTCGCAAGTGCCAGCCCATAATTAAATGCCCAGACAAATATAAGGAAATTTCTTCTGGATTAAGAAGTGAAAGCTTGATCCAGATGGAAAATATTAGGGAAAACTCGGACTCTTTGTCGCCTTCATTTGAAAGATAACAACTGTAGTTAGTAGGCCATTGTACAATATTTGGTTTTCATCAGATAATTGCAGGGAAATTTATGTCTGTACCATACTGTGTAAGCGTCTTCCGAGCGTGAGCATCTTCTGTATTCAAGGATTCAAACCAGAATTCATTTGTATAGTCTACGTTTGAAATGCTAATGGGATTTACAAACAATTCTTCCAATATAACCATTGATGATACTTCAGTTTGCAAGGAGGCGGTATTATTTAGTACCTGTTAATTTTGCCGGATAGAGAAAGCAGAAATTTGTATGTCATCTTCCAAGCGTACTCTATTTCAGGATATAACCAATGAGCAAATGAAATGACCATGATAATTATTATATGAGGTACCAAAGTGTGATGTTTATGCAGATCCTAAAGAGCCCAAAATGCAGAGGGAGAGGGAGAGGGAGTGGTATGCAAAAAGAAAGATGAGATCGCAAAACGCCAGCGCCAATTGCGGGATCTTAAAAAAATCAGCTGACCCTGTGAATGAAGAAAACATATTACGTGATAAACAGGCTATTGGACAAACCGGTGTCACTCAGATACAGTACATGTCTACTGAACAAGGTCATTTGTTCTATATATATACTTACAACATATAGCTGCCATGTTTTTTCTAGACTAATATATAAAGACTGATTTTGTAGCTGCAATGTATTTATAGGTGTTGCTCCAGGTGACCAGCGCTATCCATCTCAAATTCCCGAACCACACTCCTCATGATGAAATATTAGCATCCCTTTGATGGGTGGTGACGACGAGTCTGAATGGTTGCATAGAAATGATGCATACAAGATGCAGGCAAAACCTAAAGGAATGAGACCTATTCTTATAAACCAGACCAGTTCCCCAGAGACATGTTTACTCACGCAATTATCCGGTATGGTAAGATAATGTGGTGCATCATGTTCTATTTAGTCCAAATCTATATATGCTTTGTCTTGATCTTCTTCAGCAGATGCACGACAACCCATTCTAAGAAGTTTGTTTGTTTTTAGGTACGATGTTCACCACATTGTTCAATTTCTATCCAAGTTTGCCTTCGGATTTGTTCACCACTTTTCATATTTGAACTTACATAATTAGCATTATGGCAGATTTTAGGTTCAATCGAATATGGAAAATTCATATTACAAAATCTCAGTTATGCAATGTGGCAGATCGTAGGTGGGATGTGGAAAATTCTTCCTTACCATCTGTGGCACATTCCCCATTTAAAGACCTAACTAACACATCGACAAGAACAGATGCAAATGCCACAAGTGGTGATAATCTTGGAAAGAAACCACCAAGTCGTAATGGTTGGTATGCCCAGATGACTAAAACTAAATCTCTATCGCTGTCTGACAAAATTCAGTACTGAGGTAATTTCCCTATTGTCACAAAACATTTTATTTGTCTTGAAGCCAAGCATCTGATTTTTATTATTCATCTGAATCAGGTTGACTGCAAGGATGGTTTACATTGCAAGTCATCTTGGAGTATGTTGGCCTCTTCCTTGTATACTGCAATAAAGAGTGGATTAGTCCTACTCATATATTTCTTATTTCTCTGCTAATGTCATAAGATTCGGAACACAATGTTGTCTAAAAGATTATTTAGTTCTGCACACTTTCAATATATGTCAAATTTTAGCTGTGGAGATCTAATGTATACATCTTAAATTTTTGTGCCCTGTCATGTTTCACCTTTTCATTTCGATTTATTATTTGGTTGTTGAACTTAAATGCATATACCAATTTTTACGGCCTCCTCTGCAGATTTCTGTAAAATATGATTAGACAAATTGCAAGAAGTCTGCTCTTGGTTATCCTGTCATTCATACCCAATAAACCTTATGATGTTCTTGCAACTGGCTGTGGAATTCTTGACATTGTGTATATGCATTTTCTAGGTAGATGATTAATAGTATCCCGAGTGATGTTGTATGAATGCACCTACGCATTGCACATTTGTACTGGTGTATCGACAAGATGTGAGTTTCACAAATCAAGTTATGCTTTCAATTTAGTCGTTTTTGTGTTTGCGAATGTAATGTTATCACGTGCATTGCACGGGCACCATTACTAGTGTAGGTAAAAACTCGTCTTCCACAGCGAGTTCTGATCTCATCGCACGCGACAATTGGATATACATACACCTGCCTTGTGGAATAAACTAGCTAGACTTCCGGAACTTACCGTAGTCCTTCCCTTCTTGTTAGACCTGGACTCTGAACATATAAGAATCCCAAACAGTTTAGGAGTAAGTAGTTTGGGAAAAGGATCCAGGTCGAAACCTGTTTCGAATCCAAACCACCAAGTCGTCTCTTTTTTGCCTTCCAAATTCCGTGTCATCGGAACCTCAGCGTGCCCTGTATTCAGTCTTGACGGTTGGCATGGGTCAAGGCGGCGACCTAGAACCTGGGGTTTTCGATCTTGATGGACCATGGTGCGTCCCGCTCCTATTCATGACAACAGTCTGTCTATTGACGATGTTGCCTATGGTCTTCATAAACCCGGGCAGTCCCTCCATCTCCGTTCACCTCACGGGCTACGATGGCATAGACCCTGGCGGCGCGCTCCGTCTGAATGACACTTGCGTCAACCGCGCGGACGTGGCCATGATGTACTCCGGCGTCGCGCTCGGCTGGGCGCGCGTGGATCCGCGGGACTGCGTCAAGAGACGATGGGCCAAGGACGTGGAGCTGGTGGCCCGGGGAGCAGGGGTGGGGCTGTCTCAGCGCCTCCGCGACCGCATGGCGTCCGACTGGCGTTCAGCAGGCACCATGGAGCTCGACATCGATGTCACCACGTACAAGGAAGACCCACCCTCTACCGACACCGAGTACCCCCAACACATGATCGTGCACAGAGTAAGGATTGATGAGAAAGAACAACTAGCTAGAACCGACGCCTCTGAATTTGTCTGGTCAGAGTGATCATCGAAGATGTAATATGGATGGATGTAAGAAAACTAATAAGAGGTCCGTAGCTGCTGTTATCTGTGCAGAAAATTGGACAAGTTGAACTCCAAATCTGTTTTTTATGCATGTAAAGGTACAATTTGATTAGTATGTACCCGTCCTATTTATTGAAATTTTACTACATTTGATATTGTAATTTGCGTTTACCGAGCCTACTCCTCGTGGTCAACGATTACGAGTGAGAGAAAGATTGTCATATCAGGAGAGAGAACGGTCATCTTTGCAAAATTTGCAAGGCCAGCCTCGTATCTTCTCTATCTAAATAGGAGAGCCTCGCTACCTAATTTTTCAGCCTCCTCATACCTCCACGTCACCTCAATTATTGAGCGATTTACCTATCAAGTTGTTCCGTCGCTTGCGTTCGTTTTACCCAGCTAGGGATGTAAATGGTACGGATAATTTCCGCTCCATATCCGCACCTGCATCCGTTTTTTAGGATACGGTATGTAGTTTTAGAAATCCGCCGGATATGGATGCGGATGTGGATATTGGACAAGCGGATATCCGACGAATATGGTAGCGGATATGGTATTAATAATATCCGACGGATATGGATTATCCAACATTTTTTGCGGATTATCCGACGCCCTCTGATAGGATAATCCGATAAAATTAGCCACACGCCAAATGACCACACATCCTAGTTAGTCCATTGGTCATGCTATTGCCGGTATTGCATATTTACACTTTTATTGTTGCTTACTGTTAATGTATTTGGTTGCCTTTAGATCATCGTGATATTGTGCCATACACAAGTTGATGTATTGTACGAAACAAGCGTGTTACTTTGTATACATTCAAAAGTGTTACATGTTTTCTCATCATGTTATTTGCATAAAAGAAACAAAGTTCTATTTATATGTGTGTATTTATTTAATTGTCCGCTTCCGATCCGAATCCGTTCCGAATCCGCTCCATATCCGACATCCGATATATCCGTATTCGAATCCGCATCCAACAATTATCCGCTCCGATCTGAATTCGACAAAAAAATATGGTAAATGATATGGAAATAGCAATATCCGATCCGATCCGATCACATCCCCATACCCGACGTGCGTTCGCGTTACCCAGCTCGATTAGAGGATCCTATATGGGCTGTTTTCGTGTCCCTCTGTATGGGCCTCCGCTACTTGGGCTGGTAGACACGATCCCCAGCTTGGTCATCCTCTACGTTTTTTTACGCAAAACCTATACCCTACGGCGACGCAACTCGCGCACATCGCCCGAAGGAAGCGGGGGCGCGACGCTGGTGGGCCGGCCCATCAGACGATTTTTCCTGTTTTTTCGTTTTTTCTCCTGTTTTTCGTATTTCTTTTTCCGGTTTTCGTTTTTCTCTTTCTTTTATGTTTACTTTTTCTTTTCTTTTCCGTTTTCTTTTCAGTTTTTGTTTTCTTTTCTGTATTCATTTTTTTCTTTTCATTCTTTTAATTTTTTCCTTTTCATATTTCCTTTTCTTTTCTCGTTTTTCACGTTTTATTTTCTGTTTTTGTTTTTTCATTTTCTTTTCTTTTTCCTTTTATGTTTTCTTTTTTTGTTTTCGTTTTTCATTTTCATTTTTATTTTTGTTCTTTTAATTTTTTTTCCTATTTTTTTTCTTTTCTCGTTTTTCACTTTTTATTTTCTTTTTTTTCCTTTTCTTTTTCGTTTTCTTTCCTTTTTCCTTTTATTTTTTACCCCCATTTTCTATTTTTTTAAATTCGTGCAAAAATCCTTTTCGGTCACCCCCATTTTCTATTCACTTTAAAATAGTTCAAAAATAGTTTCTGTTCCACCGTTTTTTCTGTTCACTTTTAAAATCGTTTAAAAAATAGTTTCCGTTCAACCTCATTTCTGTTCATTTTTTAAAATCGTTCAAAATAGTTTCCGTTTTACTGGTCTTTTCTGTTCACTTTTAAAATCGTTCAATAATAGTTTTCGTTCACTTTTAAAATCGTTCAATAATAGTTTTCGTTCACTTTTAAAATCGTTCAAAAATAGTATCCGTTTACTGGCCTTTTCTGTTCTCTTTTTCAAAATCGTTCAAAAATAATTTTTGTTAACTTTTAAAATCATTCAAAAATAGTTTTCGTTCACTTTTAAAATCGTTCAAAAATAAATTTCGTTCATAAACCTTTTTGCTCACCTTTTAAATATGTTCAAAAATATTTTTTTGTTCCCTACCTTTTTTTGTTCACTTTTTAAAACTGTTCAAAAATAATTTTCGTTCACTTTTAAAATCATTCAAAAATAACTTTCGTTCATAAATTTTTTCTGTTCACTTTTTAGATCCGGTCAAAAATAATTATTGTTCACCGACCTGTTCAATTTTTAAAATCGTTCAAAAATAGTTTCCGTTCATCCCCATATTCTGTTCACTTTTAAAATCGTTCAAAAATAGGTTTCGTTCAATGGCCTTTTCTGTTCACTTTTAAAATTGTTCAAAAATATGTTTCATTCATCGGCCTTTTCTGTTCACTTTTAAAATCGTTCGAAAATTGTTCAAATTCGAAAATTGTTCAAATTTTAAAAATTGTTCAGATATTTTTTTGAAATAGAAAAGGTTTAGATTTTGAAAATTATGCAATTTTCAAAAACATTTTTATTATATTTTTTTTTCCCAAATCAACATAACATACTTGTTTTTTATAGAACTGCCACACGTTTTTAGCTTGTGCGTACATGGCTACAGGCCTACAGCCATCGTAGCTTTTTTTCACAGTACAGAAACGCGCTCGGTAGGAAGAAAACATGATTTATAAGCAGAACAGTAGCGCGCACGAAAATGGGCCGAGCCCAATACGCGGTGCTTGTAGGCGATGCGCGTAGGATGGGTCGCTTGAAAGCGATGTATAGCAAAATCTCAAAAAAAAAAAAAAAAAAAAAAAGAAAGCGATGTATAGCACCTCCCGTTTTTTTACCCAAAAGTCATCAGAAAGGTAAAGACTTAATACACACATACTTGGACGATTCCTTTTGTCAAAACAAAATTTCGATAATTTCCCTTTGACATGGCAATCACTGACATAACAAAGATGTATCGAGGCTTTTGTCTAGAACAACCAGTCGACCAGATGAATAATATGTGATTCATATTGCACGCAGCAGATTCAAAGGTTAGAGTAGCCACCATTTGGCAATGAAACATAACCCATATTCAACTTATCAGGGCAATAGTTCCTGTTCTATTTCCAGCTCGGGTATATATAGCATAGCTAGCATAAAAGGCCATATAGACTTCACGTTGCATTTCTGTCCTCAACAGACTTCTTGTATTCAGGTTTGAGCTCATGCGTCCCTTGATTTGGTCCTCGCTTGTTGTAGACACAAAGATCGTTCATTATCTCCTTCAGGAATTACTGCATGAATCAAGTGCGGGCAGGTGGTAAGCGAAGAAACGGATATATATTATGTAGTAAGAATATGCAATTACTGTAGTATCAGTGTATCAACATTTTATCAATATAAATGCTTCTAGGAGTCGCAAGCAAAATACCTCTGGTTGGTGTGTTTCCTGCATTAGATGCTTTAGTGACCAATTTGCCTGCCATTCAAACAACTTGAATAGGATATTTTCCAAATCCTTGCGATCCATTCGTGTTCTTTTCAGTTCAAAAGGTTTTGCTGGTGTTGCTTTCTTCTTGTCCAGATAAACACGAAACTACAAGTAATGACGCTCTTCTAAAAGAAGACCAATTCAAATAATTGGTTTTCTGGGAATGCTTTTATCAGAAAAAGGTAACTGTCAAGAACATAGCATTTAGGTATAAGATGGAAATCCTGACTTCAAAAAACACGTCACCACTAATTACTACTCTCAAGGCCCCTAATAATAAATGAAGGGGGAAAGGTGATCCTGAAAAAAGAGTAACCTTTGGCACAGAAGGAAAATTGTTCAGTTGAATCATTTGCTGCACTCCCATTCCATGGTCCTTGTCAAGTACCTAACAAACAAACCCGGGGGGAGGTGAATGTACATAATAACAATTGGAAGAGGAAACCGATCGAAAAGAGGGTCAAGATGAAATTAAAAAAATACTGTCATGCACTTTTCTTGTTTTAATCATAGATTTTTTAGTCCTTTCACGGCATAATTTTGCATAGTCTGAAAGATTTTCTCTGTGAGGTTCCATGTCAAATTTGTGCCCGATTTTTCCTTCACACGTGAACTTCCCTGCAATAAACAGAAGGTCGTAATTTTGTGATACATAAAATAATTACTACTACTAAGGTGTTCTGAATAAACAGCTTCCATTCAAACTTTTGTTCAAATGACCAATCTCAAAATTGTCCACCTCTCTTCTCTAGAATCATGATATCACTTACCAAAAAACTTCTAAAGGTATCAAAATAAAATGTATATAATGCCAATAATATTTGATAAGACATAGCTAAGGAACTGTACATAAATTTTGGATTAAAAAGTAAAAGTAGTACGCCAAAAGTTTGTTATTGTCCTTAACCTGGTTCAACGGCAACAACCGACATGTTCGATATATCTGATCTATAGCATAATCATGTACTCCCTCCGTTCCACAATGTAAGATGTTCTAGCTAGCTCACATGCATGTTGGCTAGCTGCAAAACCAAATGAGTGTACATACACATTAAAACATGTCCATATACATCTAAATACATGTGAATATGGGGAAAATCTAAAACATCTTATATTTAGAAACGGAGGGAGTACATGATTATGCTATAGATCAGATATATCTTATACATGTGAATGTGAATGAGTATTTAGGAACGGAGGGAGTACTAAATGAAGCTTGGTGTGCTAGCTTTACGGAAATACATATTCCAAGGTTTACACGTGGCATGAATCAGTATGCACACTGAACTGATGAAGAAGGTTCTAGAAAAATGTAAAACATAGAGAGCCCACAAAGAAGCATATACTGAATGAATTAATTATAACTGAAATAAAAACATGGCGCTTAAATAGTAAGTTCAAACTAATTAAAGAAGACACATGCAAGGAACTATTTCAACACATCGAGAGCCAGAAAAGAGGACCCCACTGGTGAACAGGGTGAAAGTATAATTATATCAATATATTAGCACTATCCTATAAAGTTCAAGAAATAGTCCAATATGCACAATTCGACCTGAACTACATATAAACTGGATCAATTCCTTTTCTATTTTAATGGATAGTCGGAGCTCCTGGTGGTTAGCCAGAAAAAAATTGAATTATGCCAACAACCACAAATGATTGGGGCCTGAGGAAAAGTGAAGAGTCAGGACTCCAAAAGCAACTAGATGCCTTCACTTCGGGTGTGTTTGGTTTTGGAACAAGGTGGAATGGAATGGAATTACTAGAGGTTAGCTTTTGAACACCAAACACACCTCGTTACTAGAGGTAGGATGGATTTATAAATTTAAAGCAAAATCTCTTGCAGGCAATTAAAAGTGATAGTCTCTCCTATGAATAAAGGCTGAATGGCTGAGGTTAGCTTCTGAACCAAATTAACGTAATGCATATTTTTATATTCAAAAGGGTATTGGTAGAATAAAGATCGTTTGCTTCCCAGTTACAGAAACAACAGGTTTCAAAATTTATATAAGAAAAATAAAATAGATGCATGAAAAAATATTTTTTAAGTTGAAAGGGAGCACAATAATTACCTTGGTTAGACTCGGAGAAAACACACATTGGCACAAAATCCTTGAACATATTTAAAGAGTAATTCCTTGGTATATTGTCATTGTCTGCTTGAGCCATCTCCATCTTGAACTGTTATTTCAGTAACACCATGTAAGAAACAGACGCAAACATCTTAAATGGATTCTATTGTACACATTTGAACATGGCTGCCTTACTCCTCTGAGAAAACTGGGGAGCAGAGAAACAGGAGGTCCATGGACGCTATTTATGTGTACGAGTTCCGCAAAAACATGGAAAATACATATCCAAGGCACTACGTTTGAGGGCCGTTAGCTTTCTCCGTGGAATGGAACATAGTAAGTATGGCAAAAGCTTTTCAATACAAAATGTTGCTTAACGGATCCAGACTGAAGAGGCTATTCTCCCATAAACTACGAGAAATTTATGCTCGTAATTCATCAACGATTTATAGCTGAAATTTTCGGAATTAATTAACATCCATATGTTATAATGCAAGATCCAAAGAACAATGTTGTATTTTACTAAAATTAAGTTAAACTTGACACAAGTCACACGGGGCACTTTGAGGTGATTCTTATTACAGACAAATCATAAATAATTGGAAGAGCAACATGAATTTAAGCAAAAAGAAAAAAGCGCAAACGAAGGCAAGCATACTTCACCATTCTAGTAATGCGTGAGTTAAAAGTATTCCGGACAGAAAACATGAATAGAAAATGCTATACTAGGCACTTTTGATCTCATTCGGAAGGAGCCACTGCCTTCTTTTAAAACGTCGTTTCCCATCCCAAAATAAAATAATAGGCTCGCTCTTGAGGAGCGGGAGAAATTGTTGGAATTCTATGAAAGAGTCCCAGGAGTAAGTGTGTCAAGCGGCGCCCGAACCCGGTCCGCATAAGCTCAAAATAGGCAAAGGTTAGCTGTCATTTTTCTGCTCAGATTCGATCGTTTTTAACTAAAAACGAGCTAAGCGGGCCTGGGCGGGACCGCCGCTTGAAACCTGACCCGGGAGCCAGGATGCATGCCAGTTTCAGGGTTTAGCTAGGCTGATAAAATTACGGAGCTCAAGATGGTCATAAAACAATCAAACAATGATAGCCAAGTATACTGAACGAACTGCCGCAGAGCAAACACCAGCCTCTTAAAGGCCCGATACACAGTTTAATCCACGCTATTCTAAAGGGTCTCTCTACGTCTAAGCTAACTGAGACGTAAGCTATGTCTCAGTCACCTTCCTCAATTCCGGCGACTCTCCTTCCTCAATTCCAGCGAGCCCCGCCGCCACGTACCACCGGCCATGCCGCCTGCTGCCGCCACCCGCGCCCGGCGCCGCTCCCGCGCCGCCTCGGCGCCCCGCCCTCCTCCAACCGCGGCCCACCGCCGGTCCGCCGCCGCCCCGGCCGTCCCTCTAAGCCCCGCCCCCGACTCCGGCGACCCCGCACCCCTGCACCCCCCAAGTTAAGTTACTCCTCGCCTCCGCCGCCTCCGCCGCGGCCAGCCGCGGCTGCGGCGGCTCCGGCTCGGCCAGTCTCGTCGTCGCCCGCCCGCCGCCGTCTCGTCCGTCGAGGAAGGTGGGAGGAGCACGAATCGCGATGCAGATCGTAGGGTGGAGGAGGTGACTAAGACATAGCTTATGTCTCAGCTGACTGAGACTTAGCAAAACCGTACTCTAAAATTCAGCGATGTTCCGCTCGAGCCAAGCCACGCAACCGGAGGGGGTAGGGGAAAGCTTGCCTGCTTCGGGTCCTCGTCGGTGCTGAGTGGGTCGAAGGAGAGGATGACCTTGGCGACGACGGGGTTAGGGTTGTGGCCTCCCGCGGCGGAGGCGGCGGTGGCCTCCTGCCAGGCTTGTGAGACGATGGTCGGGCACTTCATGAGCCACACGGAGCGGTCGGCCCGAGCCGTCTCCAGGTGCTGCACTTCGTCGGCCATGTCCGCGGATCGGTGGTGCTCCGGTGCGCGGTTACTCTCGTCCAAGGATGTTGCACGGCTTGTGTGCCGGGAATCGAGGTGCTTCCTGCTTTTAACTCGAGGCGGTGGATCGCAATTCGCAACAGAGAACCCATCGGATCGGCGTTAATTACTCGGAGACGGCTCAAGGGGTTTTCTTGATTGGGCCGTATGTGGGTGCACGTAACTGGTTGGTTTTAGGAACGCTCTGCAAATCTCCGACACCCCCGCCGGCGACGATGTCCCCCATATCCGAGACCTTCCGCGCCTCCTTGCGTCTTCCTCCCGGTGCACTCCCGTCCGCCGACTCCCGCTGCTGTGGCCTTCCCGGCTGGGTTATCCTCAACTCGCTGGCCTACATGGTCAATGTCCATAACGAGACCACCGCCAGAACCACCACGCTCGACGGCCTCGACATCCAGGTGTCCTTCCTGATCGCCGCCCCACCGCGCCTCTCCTACTGCTGTATCTGCTGCACCAACAGCAAAGGAAACCCCTTCGCCTGCGAGCCCAGGATCCTTACCTCGGTGGAAGATCTCGCCCTCATCGAAGTTGCTTTCACCACCACCGGCACCCAGGAGTGGTTCGTCTACGAAGCCAGGGACGGCTACCCATCGCTTCACCTTCTCCGGGATCTCCGTCTGTACTCTCAAGAGAACTGTATGGGGTATACCTATGGCCTCATGTCCCATGACGAAGGCCGGCAATTCCTTGTGGTTGCTCTAAGCTGCAAGGGCGAGAAGTACAGTCTCCACATCTTCCGTTCCGCTAATTTTTTTTAAATAATACACAAAAATTATTTAATTCCGGAAATAATACGCAGTTTTTATTTTTTCAAAAATATTACCCAGTCGGAGCCATACTTGGGGCTTACACGTGGACGAGTGGGGCCTCTCGGTCTCGACGAAGCCGATTAGGGCCTGTCGGTTTCGACGGGCCGACTGGGTAATATTTTTGAAAAAAATAAAAACTGCGTATTATTTTCGGAATTAAAAAAATTAGCTTCCGTTCCTTGCAGTCCGATTGGACCAAGAAGCCGCTACAGGTAGATTACGGGCTGGCCAAGAAAGCGAAGCGCTTCAATCCCACCTATGTGATCGCTCTTGGAGATGGACTTCTAGGCTGGGTTGATCGCTGGGAGGGAATTCTGATCTGCGACGTGCTCGCCGCCCTTGCCAGCGACGGCACGCCCACCGCCGCACGTTTCGTCCCGATGCCGATGCCGCTGCCCAGCAACCAAGAACTGTACCTCCAGCGTGATCTTCCACGGCCGATTCGTGACGTCACCTTCAGTCATGGCCAAATCAAATGCGTTGAGCTGGAGCAACTGGTGAGACTCATACCCAAAGCTGCACCACCAGCTGCTCACGATCCCTCGGACACGCTACTGCTCTACGACTCAGAATCACCCATGGTTCCAGACCAGGAGGAGGAGGACGACGAGTATGAGGTCCTTGGTTGGCGGCTCGTCAACTGGTATAGGGAACTGGCCTGGGACCATTGGCACAGGGGAAGCATGGTTCATTCTGATGACCTTGGACCTGTCTCCTTGCCTCCGCTAGAACTAGAAGGCGGCTCGTCGACTGCTGTACATTTATCATTCAAGGACCTGCAGACGTGTTATCCCACTATGTGTGGCGACGACGATGCTGTTTACCTCATCTCCATGCTGGATAAGAGGGACCAAACTGCCTGGATTGTTACTGTTGACACCAAGAGCAAGTCACTGTCAAAGCCTATGCCATTTTCTGCTGATAGATCTTTTCTGTTCGATCCAACCCACATTCCATGTGTGCTGACAAAATATCTTGCGCTAAACCAGGTAACTATATATGCTGTCACTCGTTTATCACATGACACTCTTCACGAATATTTCTTCTTATCTTGTTCTAATATGTATGTCCATTTGTACCCATTGGCCCACTTTCTTCGCTTCTGGCTCTGGTGTCTGACAACAATTGTTAATACTTAATTCATGATAGATCCTTCTTTGGCTTCTACGAAGTGCTTCAGATATAGTTAGTTACAATGAATCATGTGTTACTTTATACCCTTGTTTTCAGTTTGTATTATGATTTATCGAGATAACTTCTAGTGCCACTGCATCTTGTGGTGCTTCTGTGCTACCAACACATTGGTAGCACCGCCAAACTGTCATTAAAATTTTGAATAAGAATGTGGAGATAGACTGCAACATAATATAGAATGGCATGAAAATCAATTTCAGATTGAACATACACGACAGAAAGAAAATAGAGAAAATCTGCCTTGAATAGTGCTTCACATGTTCTCTCTCTTCATGCGACGATTTACTGTGAAAATAGAAAATAGTGATCTGAGCTTTGAGGACATCTTGTTGCAATGCTACCAAGCTATTATCTACTGTGACAATAGTAATTAATGATCTGAAATATTAGGACATCTTGTTGCAATGGTACGAATATTATTCAGACTTTGTAAATAAATGTTTTGTCATGCGATCGTGGATATGTTTTTTTTTTAGATTTAAATGCTTCGCTTATATTACCCCATCATCAGGTCCAAGTCTAGTTTGTTTACAATAAGGAAAAGTATAGTAGTCACCCGGGGGATCCGAGCTTCCCATCCTCCGGGTCCCATACCAACCACGTGTCCCTTCTTTTCTGTCCACAATCCCGCTTTTGCTACGGTAGCAAAAAAATATCCCGATTTTTGCTACATGTAGCAAAAACTTTTCGGTCCAAAAAATAGTCCCCCAGAGCCCATTTTTGCTACGGTAGCAAAAAAAAGTCCCATTTTTTGCCACATGAAGCAATATAACTTTTATTTTTGCTATTATTGTTATCTGGTTTTGCTACAATAGATCAAAAAAATTGATACTATATATATCTCCGGCGAGGTCTCCGGCGATGTCTCCGGCGGAGTCTCCGGCGATGTCTCCGGCGAAGTTGATTTTGCTACAATAGATCAAAAAATTTGCTACTATTGTTATCTGGTTTTGCTACAATAGATCAAAAAAATTGCTACTATATCTCCGGCGAGGTCTCCGGCGATGTCTCCGGCGAGAGTCACCGGCGATGTCTCCGGCGAAGTTGATTTTGCTACAATCGAACTTTTTTTTTGCTACAATAGCATAAACTTTTTGCTACCACGTGTCCGGCGAGGTATCCGGTGAGGTCTCCGGCGAGGCCAGAATTTTCCTTTCATGTTCTGTGTACAAACTGTTTTTTGCTGCAATGCAGCAAAAGTGGGACGATTTTGCTACAATAGCAACTTTTTGTTGCTACAAAATCTCCGGCGAGGTCTCCGGTGAGGTCTCCGGCGAAGTCAGTCTTTTATTTTTCTGTATTTCTAAGCGAACCGTTTTTTGCTGCATAGGAGCAAAAGCGGGCGATTATTTGCTACACCGTAGCAAAAGCGGGATTTGGTGGGATTTTGGATAAGAGAGGAGGACACGTGTTGGCAGGGGGACCCGGGTGATCTTTTCCCCAGATCCCCCGGGGACGCCTAGTCTCCTCCTTACAATAATCAAAGGTGGAACATGCCTCCACACCTGACACCGCTTATTAACGCAGCCATCCTTAGCTAACACATGAGCTACTTCATTCGCCGTACGCCTAACTGCAACCACCTTTACTTCAGTAAAACTACAGAAGAGAAACTTGATGTCATCAATCAACGGACCGTGTATGGATCGATCCTTGTCTTCCTTCAGTAGCTTCATCACGGCAGCTCTGCAATCCGTTTCCAGAACAACCCTTGGAACTTGCATCTCCTTCGCAAGCAGTATAGCCCGGTGGCATGCCAGCAGTTCTGCGCCTTCCGCATCAGCGACATGGGGAAAAAACGGGTCTCGCTCGCCACAAAGACGCCATGTTGGTCCCGCAGAACCACGCCACCCCCGCCACAACTATCAGAAGAGCAAAAAGATGCATCAGCATTCACCTTATGCCAGCCCACATCCGGTTTGAGCCAGCGCTCCACCGGTTTTGCCAAGGTCACTGGTGGGTTTTCCTTGATACTGAGCCATTCCTCCACCAACACTGTCGTTCGTCGGGCAGTTGCTCTTGGATCTTCAATACACTGCGATTCCCGAGCGTCATTCCTGGCAATCCACAGATTATACACCATCTGCATGAACCAAGAGACTTTATCCGTGTCCGTGCTGCTAATCCAGTGTAGCAACCAAGCCTTGAGGTCTACATGCGATAACAGGCGCTCCGGCGGGGCATCAAAAGAGGCACCCGTAAGCTCGCTCAGCGATTTCCACGCTGCGATTGAGTGGGGACATGACCAGAATCGATGGACCAAGCTCTCTTCTCTGCCGCACACGAGACAAACAACGTTGTCTTTTATCTTCCTATACTTGAGCTCCTTACCCACCGCTAGACCATTTTCAATCAATCGCCACACGTGTACTTTGACCTTGTTAGGGACCTCAGCCCCCCCAAACTGCAAGCCAAGACTTGTGATCCTCGCACGACCTCGAAGATTCACCTGTCCCTAGCGCCTGTCTCTTCTTTTGCATCGCCAGATGGTAAGCCGAGCGCACCGAGAACTGACCATTCTTGGTGAAATTCCAAGCCTGGAAATCTTCAGAGCCGACCCTCCCAACTGGCGTTTTCAATATATCAGTCACATCATCCTCAAAAAAGAACTGCTGGAGCCGGTGCACGGTGTGACGGTACCACGGCAAGGTGTGGTAGAGCATTAGAACCTTCTCTCCAATCGATCAGATGGTGGATGTTTCTACTAATATGGGCCTGAATTGACATTGGCGGTTGATTATGAAATCATATTTATTATATCTACTAGTTGAATGCCCGTGCGTTGCTATGGATGTAAAAATAAATAGATGATTTGACCAAAAGATTAGTTTAATTCTCACGAATCAAACATGATACTGAGCAAGTTCCCGTACCATCGCGACAAAAGTCCGTCACAACAAACATCTCTCCTACTATGTATTTTTACTATGAGTAAGTATTTATTTCCAATCATAATATCTGTTCATTTCCACATCACTCACTCAAAATGTGCACTATTATGTCATGGTATGAGTTTTTTTTTCACGTAGCGTCTGCCTATCCACCCCATGCCACAAACAAAAGACATGTCGTCTTTCCGGTCCATGCTTAGGGGGTAATGTGAAAAGGCAGATGGTCTAATTTCATAGATTCAGAGGCACAAGTTGGACCCTTGGAGATGGAGCACAATGGTACTATTAGCATTCTTAGTTGAATGCCCATGCGTTACCAAGATCATTCGAGTTTCCATCCTCACATGTTGCAAATAACAATTATCATAACAAGTACACGAGATATCAGATATCTTAACTGAATTGTGAACCGGGCTAATATGTTCTTCCATGGGAAATGTATTTATCGTGACTCAAAAAAACTCATATGCGTGATTGTCATGGTAAGCATCAGTTGCATCATTGTCATATCATGAGAACATTACAAAGAAACTCATAAGTTCCAGCAAGACTAAAATACATATATCTTCGGAAACTGAATGAACTACATGTAGAAAATTGTCGAAATGTAATAATTTTGTAGGGCTAAAAGATAAACCTTTCTTTGTTTCACAATGTAAATGAGTCCACAATTTTTCTCTCCTGTTAAAGGCGGCAACTCTGAAGCAGCGCAGATTTTATTTTTGGTGAGGTTCGAAAGATGAAGACAAGCTCAATCATTATGAGCATCACCGAACAAAAAAAATATGTGTAATCATGCTCCATCAAGCATTTTCTTTACCAGCCGCACACACAGAAGAAAAAACATACCCCTGCTCATGAACAAAGAGTTGTATGGCCAACTTATATACATAATGTATTAATGTACAAATAACACAGTATTAGCACATAGTAAAAATATGTGTAATCATGTTTGATCACTATTTGAGCGATGAATTTGGTTAAACTCAAAGCATATGTACTATCCATTTGAAATTAACGTACGCTGATTCACAAGGGGAATATGTGTAATCATGTTTGATCACACTACAGTTTGATATAAATGGGAGTTTCAAAAAATTATGAAAATATCCAGCTGTAGCCAATAGTTTATCCCATGGACGTGCAAAATATCCAGCTGTAGCCAAAACATTCTGAAGAATCACGCCAAGCGAGCCAATGACGAATAAAAGTTGGACGAAAACTTTGACGTAAACATGAGAACCAAACTTTTCTTTTAGATAGGAGAGATAGAAGTACTAAATATCTGAATATAGTACGACCGACAAAAACATGATAAAGAGCACATATTCATCCCTCATGAAAGCCAAATGAGCTTTTATTGCGTCCGGGATGTTGTGTAGGGCTAAATTATCTTTGAACTTCAGAAGATGAACCATGAACTGCTTCCTAAGCTCCAGGGGATCCTAGAAAGGTGTGAAACAAAAAAAAAGATCAAATGGCCAGAAAAATACAAGAAATGTTGCAACAAGCACGAGAGCCGGTGTATATGTACATACGTTAGGGATGCGTGTAGCAAGTCGGTTCGTGCCATCAACGCTGGCCATGTGCTCCAGGACAGTGAATCCGAGTCGTTGTGTATAAATGTATCTTTGAAATTAAATATGTTCCTGAGGACATAGGTATATCAAATAAGTTAATTACATTACCTGTTATTATGGAGCGCCAATACATTATGGTGTCCATTGGCCACTCCGCGACTTGGGTATTCCATCTGGGGTGCATGGATCACATCATCTCATTAAATTCTTCCATCACGGCTGTGCTCTCCCTTCTCACCTCGCTATGGTGAAAATATCTCACGTTATGATCCAAATGGTAGGATGGATCAATTAGAAATGTCCTCCTTGTGTCCATGTTGACCACAAGAAGAGTATATGTGCCCATGCCAGCCAATGGAATTACACATGTAATATGGAGACAAAGGTTAATAACTAAAACGAAACGCGAATTCGTTGGAGAAATTGACATTCACTTACAACTTAAGAGTCCCATGTGTTGTAGGGAGGAGTGGTCGGGAGCACGGTATTAATCAATGTCTCCGTGCGGTTAGCTTGAGACATCGGCGAGCGCCTTAACACCCGTGCTTGAGCTTGAAGCTGCAAGTCGAAAAGGTGCTTCCATCCAGCATATCGAGTGCCCGCGTACCTCTCACTTCTGCACATATGAGCCCACGAACTACGAGATTGAAGCAGTCTGGGTTAACTTGTCCAGCTCCCCGGATGGCCTGTTGGATCATCCCGACGCTTATTTCAATCACGTATGGTTCCGAGCTTCTTATCCATATCGTGCTGCAAAAATGTGCATTATAGCAATCTCAACAATGCGTATTATTAAAAATCTATATATTCCAGTTACTATTGGTAAACAAAGAACTTACTCTAATGCGTCCTGGTCATTGATTTGCATTATATAATCATACACATGCTGGACAGCATGCTCAGCGATAAATGCTAGCCCTTCCATTGGTGCAGTATGCCAGTTGGGTCTGCAGTAGAAAGAAGAGGGCGCTCAGAATTGTTTTAATAATATTTATATATTTTACAAGAAGTGGTTAGAAACAAAAACTAAATTCTCAAAAGGTACATAGGTATCTCTCTGAACACACATGCAACATATGATTTGCTGACACACAGTCACGCGTGCATGCATGGACCTATCGAGAACCGAAATTGTGTGTCACCGCGTAGCAATGTATCTGGGAAATATTTCTCCACACATCTCGATTGGAAGCACATATTTTTGGCAACTGTTCTAGCCTCTATTTTACCATAAACCTAAAGCCACATAAGGATCTACGTGAAAATGAACATGATAGAGCTAGCGTTGGAAATTGTAGGCTGCTTCAAAGTAATGGATTTGATAACTATAATTCAGAAAAAAACTGAACTAATTCATGCCCTCCAAGTAGGTCTATCTTAAATCTAAAAACCGAATACTTTAATTGGTCATCCTAGAGCACTCGTACTAAGATCAGAAGATACCACATTACTAAAATTTGCGTATAGAAAGCAATCAAATGATAGACACGTTTTTGAGTCGCATGTACCGAAAACCACACTCTGATTAGCACCAAGCAAACAAATACACCTTCATGGATACACCTAAGCTCGTACAACCAGCACAACAAGCAAGCACGTACGCAGCGCGGCGGCAGCAACCGGGCAGAAGTCACTACCTTGATGGTGGTGGCAGAGGTTACTCTAGGCAGCGGAGAGGGTGTGGGCGTTAGCGAGATGAATCTAGTTCAAAAAGAGTTAGCGTAGGCGTCTCCAACTATCTCATGCAAGTTCGCAGCCCATCACAACAATCAAGCACGTGCGCAGCGGCGGCAGCAGCAACGGGGCAGAAGGCATTACCTTGCTGGCGGCAGTAGAGGGAGTCTGAAAATGGATTTTGTCTCGAGGCAGCGGAGAGGGCGTCCAGGATAGTCAAGTCAGATCTCACGATCGTACCTAGCACCGGATTTAGGTGTGTTTGCAAGAGATGTGGGGAGGCAGGATGTTATGATTCTGGAACACGGTATTGTGGGAAAGTGCTATGCGAGTTTTAAGGATCGGTTCGCTCAATCAACGCGTGCGTGTGGAGTTTTTAGGTGTGTTTTAATGCTGATTGTCCAGGATTGATTGGTCAAAAAATTGATTGACTGTCCAAAACTGGTGGTCATAATCAAATGTATTGACTGTCCAGTTGATTGTGCCATCCCGTTTAATGCTGTGCCATCCCGTTGATTGTCCAAAACTGATGCGTTTAATGCTGTGTCATCCCGTTGATTGTGTGGGAGGATTTACGAAATTAATGTCCGTTAATGCTGTGGGGCTTTGACTACGGAAAAAAAACTGGTGGACGAAGGAATTAATGCTGTGCCATCCCGTTGATTGTGTGGGGAGGATTTACGAAATTAATGTCCGTTTAATGCTGTGGGGCTTTGACTATGGAAAAAAAACTGGTGGACGAAGGAATTTGGTGGACGAAGGACGACGACGTACGAGAGGAACGAATTCCTTCTTTTATTATGTTTTCTTTTAGTGACCATGTTAGCAAAGTGTGAGTTAAGAGGAATTCAGTCTCTCCAAGCATAGTAATAATAATAAAAAGAATAATAGACTCACAAAATATGTTTACTGGAATCTCATACCTTGGTCATTTTCTAGTTTGACAACGTCATGGAAGGCGCCAACTTTAGCAAGATTCAGCACCGGCTGCAAGCCGCTTAGCTATAAAAGTAACATTGAGCACCATGTCTTGTCTATCTCATGCATCACTTCAGAGGCGGAATAAGCGTCCTCAAGCAAATATTCCTAATTTTTGTTTGATGTTTCAGTTCAATGGTGAAATCTGCAATGGCATGCAAAACCTTGCGTGAGTAGAGAAAAGGAACTTACAATCAAGGCAAGAGTAGCAAGACTATGGAATTCAGTATTGATTAGTAATGGTGAAATAATTAGTCTTGATATGATCCTTATTGATTGGAGGTATAAGGGTACTCTATTTTCAAATTATATTTCCTTTATGTTTAATGGGGTATGCATAAGGGGAGGGGGGTGCATAACACTGCCGATGCCGGTCCCAAGCCCGGGTAAAAGTGGAGGGTGCACACAAGGAAGGGAATTATACTAAAATCAAGGTAAAGAATATGCTTCACTAACTATTTCAGACAGGATATACAAATGAAAAATTCAATGATGCAGAGATCATTTATCATCCCATGATAACTCGGATTACTTCTATCCAAATACTACAGGAGCAACTACTTTACTTCTTTTTCATAATTTACAGATTATACTATAGTGCTACTTAGCTACACTGCCTAGAAATAAGTTGAGCCAGCTATTCAAAATTCAGAAAGGGGCTGGGAAATTTCAACGAACATTTTTAATGACACGTACAAAAATGATGTGCATAATATAACCTACTTGCAGTTTAATGACACGTACAAAAATGAGTTTACCGTTGCTATGGGTCTCTTATTTGATAGATTGATTGATAATATGAACCTATAGGTTAATTAAAAGGATGTTTTCTTTTAATTGTGGAAGGAACACACATATGTCAAAGGACAATCCTCCTTGATTATGCAGTGATGATCTTGTCATGAATTGGCAAGATGCACAATACTAAAAGAATCTAGCAATGCCTGCCGTCTGAAGTTAAATTTTGCTATGTGGGATTTACTTAGGTTATCGAAAATTATGAAAAGCACTATGGAACCTTCTCATGCATAAAGTCTGTCGAATATATTCATCATTATCTAAAAAAAAGCAAAACATACTGGCATCCTCATGGCACCAGCTACAGTCAAAAAATTTCAGTCTCGTGTATCTACATGTTTTTCACGAAACAATCAACTTGACTTGAATTGGAAATTGTCTTGTTAATAAAGAATTGTTCATCATTTGAGAATGCACCATGAAAAAATCCATGCCTACCAAGTTGCCGTATATCAATCTTCACCAGGACATAAAAAATACGAAACATTCTTGTTAAGAACGCTGCTTGCTGCTCCCTTCAGGATGGTACACAACGGGCGCAGCGAAACCAGAGCTCAAGCCAAGTCTGCACAGATGTTAGCATTCATATTCCAGGTCTTAACTTACTGGAGTAAATCGCATAATAGGGCATGCAGGGAAATCGAAGAAGTTGGGCACTCACACGGCTTCGGAAGGTGCGTCTCCAGGTCTGCCCGTACAGGCCACTCAGCCATCAGCGGCGCCCCCTCCACCTCCGACAACATCGCGTCAGTGGCCGCCTTAGCCTCCACTGCCATGGCGCTCTGTATCTCTCCACGCTACAAAGGGATCAATGACCTCCTGGGATCAGACCACCCGGCGCAGACAAACAAACATTACATACTAACTAAGAATGATTGTACTTTTCATGGAAGATGCAACAGATAAAATGAAATGAAATGCTTAATTACCTTTGACACCAGTGAAGAGGAAGAACAAAAACAGAAAGATACATTATCTGAAAAAGGATATTGGGCAAGTAAATGAGAGCTATCTCAGAAAAGCAACCTGCGAAAATAAACTTACAAACGAACTTACATCCTGGTTCCAGATTTGATTCCCCAAACATGCAACTACTGGTGCATTTTGTTGTAAAAACGCTCTGTCATTGTGCTCCAACCAAATATAAGTAGCTATGTTAGGATGACATGGCCAGAATAGAAGACCACCAATCTGACAATATATAAACATGATATCTTTAGGTCAGGTATAATACAAACCTTGATTGATACATACTATTAACCAGGTAGAGAAAACATAATATTTGTGTATGCATAAACCATGATTGAGATAAATGCGGATGGGTACGCGGTTCTGGAATGCTTCCCAATACTAATGTAGTTGCATAGGTACTGTACAGACTGCAGCTTGCAACTTGATCAAAGTTAGTGAATCAGATGCCAAACGAACCAACCTCGTTATCAACAAGGCCAGAGTTAAACGAACAAAGGATAAGGTTCTTACCAAACCACGAATAAATTTTCTCCTAAAACGCTAGTTCATCCATATAAGAGGCTGGGTAGAGGAGGGCAACACATCAATTAATCATAAAGGGCGAAACTGAGAAAGCCATGGAGAACCAAGCCACCCGTGGTTATCATACACACATGACGCGCGCCACGTTCTCACATATTATCTATTTTGCAAAGTCTGAACTCAAGTAATAAACCTTTATCCTATCCGGTTTTTTTGGTGCTTGTAAATATCAGTGCATAGTGCTTGTAAATATCAGTGCATAAGAGCTTATGCATAGGCAAAGTGTAGGTTATATGAGAGGAAGTCCACAGTCTAGCAAGAACCTACTTGCAGTTGTATAGCATACAAATATCAAGTTGTTAGCAACAAAATTGTACCCACGGTGATAATATAGCAGAAGAATCCACGGTAACAACTAACAATACCCTTCCAATTCAATTTTTAAAGCTCGTGTTGATGACAAAATTGTTTCTGAAGACAAGTACATTGAGATAGCATGCAAATGGGAGGCATTGATGGAAACAGTTGTTGTACCTCTTCCAGTAGCACCATAATGCGAACAGAGGTTCAGGGGATGGATTCACTCACTATACGGGATCCCAGCCTCCAGACCGGGGCTTGGCCTTGGAAGAACGCCATGGCCGAAGCACGCGACTACCTCAGCTGCACAGGTTACGTTTTTTTTGTTCCATCAGACCATACGGCTCCACCGAATAAAACAAAAACGATGACAAGAATGCACATGTTCACCTTAGATTTAAACGAAACTTGATCCCAAAAAAAAAAAGACACGAAAAAACGAAGATCAAGCTGGGGATCGGATTTGGACCTCCATGCCTAGATCTCGGGAACCTGTGCCCAGACCCAGGCCTCCATGCCTTGAGCCACGCCTCCCTGCTGCTACTTTTGCACGCGATTTGGGGAGGGTGTCGGCCTCCATGCCCCTGAGACGTGCGGTGGAAGACTGGGACAGTCGAGGGGAGGTGATGACAGCTGAATCCGCGCGCTGCAGGCGGTGACGGCTGGATCCGGCGACCGGCGATGGATGGAGGAGGAGGAGCGGGCGGCGGCACGGTGGCCGCCGAGGCCCGACGCGAAGGGCGACGAGGCCGCGCGGCGCACGGGGAGAGGAGGCGCCGAGGCGGAGGGGTACGGGCCGGCCTCGGCGACGGCGGCTGCGGGCTTGGAGATCGCGGCAGCAGCGGCCGCGGCGGTGACCCGGGGCCCCGCGGCGGAGGAGCGGGAGAGGAGGAGGGAGCTCCCGTGCGTGAGCAGAGGAGAACGATGCGATGTGTTCCAGAGAAAAGAACGGTTCCGTGTAGTACATATGAATTGCGGGTTAATTTCCTAATCTGTCAAGGGGTTTTCTGCAAAACGACTCTTTCGTCCGTCCGGCAGAAGACAGGACACTCCATACTTTTATAGTAGAGATAGTGAGTAGCGAGTCTCATGAATCTAATGGTTTTCTGCTCTCCCTGCATATTAGATAGCCCCCCACAAAACTGCAATGGTTCCAGTAAGAAGCGGCAGCGACTTACATAGACGGCCGAAGAGGAGTAAACTTTTATTGTAGCTTCTCTAGCCTTTATCAGGTAATAAAGAGTAGCATTCCTTAGTTTGTTACTTTATTACTCAAACATCTGTCCTATAAACAGTTCTCTCATGAGCATGATATTCTTTTTGACTGATGCAGTTGCAGCGATGATACCAGCCAACCATACAGTATGCTGACCTTCTCTGTTCTCTGGACATGGTTTGTTTTGTAAGACGACAACATGCTTATTTCATGGTTCTATGTAAGTCATATGTGTCGACATGTTTGTGGTCTAGAACTGTATCATATTTAACGCATGATGTTCATTTCAGTCGTTTATGTGAACATCAGGACATGGTACTGTTTAAAAATGGTATCACGGTATATTGGTTGCAGTAACATCTTATATTGTGTGATGGAGGGAGTATATGTTTTGTGCCCTACGATTGTGTCTAACAGTGTTCGACTCAACATACAATGTGGTGCAGTTTCTTTTCGTTAAGAAAAAACTTTGGAGAAACTGATGTCTTTTTTACTAACTATTAGAGAGGCTTATAGTCATGGTGGTGGCGGTATGTCCGGAAATTGCAAATGGCTCCCGAGCTACATGGAGCTCGTTTTTTTTATAAAAAATCAAAATCGGCACTTTTGAGATTCCAAAAATCGTGAAAAAAATCTTTGATTAAGATAGTGTCGATATCTACAAACGTGCAAAATTTCAACTAAAAATTCTCTATATTTTTAGTTGCGCAAAAAAGACAAATCAAGAAATTCTGACAATGTGTAATATCCACCACCCATTTGTCATTTTTGCCCAGCCCACAATACAGCGTATTTCGATAATATCTACATTCGGGAATTGTTTCTCAATTTTTGGAAACTCAAAAGTCCCGATTTTGATTTAAAAAAAAAGAGTTTCATGTAGCTCGAAAGCCATTAGTCCACTCTCCGGTATGTCCCTCTTTTCGCCCCTTAGTAGTGTGATGCTACACTCCATTTTTTATTTTACCCGCAACATATGTTTTATGTATTTTTCTTTTTGTTGTTGTTAACACCTCGATTACGTCTTCTTGCCCTTCTTATTTCGTTCTACACTTTCTGAAATAAGTCTTGCATGCAGCTTATGCACTTGTACTAGTAAGCATGCATGTGCGTCTCGTTCAATTATTAAACTACAATCATAATGATTCGTAAACTATATCACTACAATGAGTTCATATGTAAACATTTGCATATGTACGAAAATAGATGTATCAACAATGTTTTACAATTCAAAGTATGCATGGAAGAAGTCTTAAACCGAATAAGGTCACCACATATAACCATTTTCTAATCCATTTATTTCAGGGTACTAGTATATGATGAGAAAACATTGATTATAACTTCTTTTGTTTAAATTTTTAACTAAGTACCAAACCGATTGATGGATGGTACGTCCCAACACGTGTAGTGTGTACGTGTTCTCCTCCTTTTTTGGTAGCTGTACACGGCAGGAAGAAGTTTCCAACGCGAAACAACTTCCGGGCAAGCGCACCTAAAAAAACCTTGGTCAATCTCGGAACTGGACGTGTCAGATTCTTGAAAGAAAGAAAAAAGATTAGGCGCGGCGGGCGTGATCCTCGTGGCGCCGCCCGTACCGATCCGACGGCGCAGCCTCGACGAGTCTTCGCCTTCGCCAGCTCCGACGTTTTCCCTAGTAGTTTCCTGGTCGCGCTAGATCGTAGGCACTAGGGGTGGATGTTCGGTCTTTTCGGTTAGTTCGGTTCGGTCTTTAATAATTTCGGTCATCCAGAAATGGTACCGTAATAAATTCGGTCTTTTCGGTTTTCTGTTCTTCGGTCTTCGGTCTATTCGGTTCGGTTTTCGGTCATGACCAAATAGACCAAAATATAGGGCGCGAGAAGGGGATCGGCGCCCGGGACTGGAAAAGTGGGAAGCCATCGACTGGTCTCTCATGCACGGGAGAATCTACAGTACGCTGGCTGAGATACCCAGTTGTTGAGCCTAGAGACTAGATAGTATGGTTGGTTTAGTAGTTGGGCATATAGACTAGATGTACACATAAGCTGGGCTGACACACAAATTCGGCTGCTTCCGTACGTAATTCACTCAAAATAAAATAAAATCGGTATTTCGGTCTATTCGGGTTATCTATAAGTGATAACCGAATTTCTGATCTAATTTTGGTTTTTTCTAATTTGCTACCCAAATTTCTAACGGTTTTTTTGGTCTCGATCATTTCAATTTCGGTCTCGATCTTTTCGGTTTCGGTTTTTGATCTTCGGTTTTTATGCCCACCCTAGTAGGCACCACCCGCCCGCTGTCCACCCCATACCGCCCGTTCAACCCCCACCAAAATCCGATTGCCCTCGCGCAACCGGGGAGCTCCTCCACTTCCCCACGCCTCTCCCTCGCCCCTCCTCCGGCGACGCCGCCGGTCGTAGCACCGATCCCCTCCCCCGCGGCCCCGAATCTAGGGTTCCCCACTGCCGGATCACGCCGGAAGGCCTCCGATGCTGCCGTGCGCGCGGTCGGCGCTGCGGAGGAGGGGCCTGGCCCTGGCCCTCCTGCGGGGAGCGCGCGCGGAGGGCGAGTGCGGCAGGAGGGAGCCGCTCGCCAATGCCAGGTGCGCGGCCACGCTCGCTGGGCTCGGCACCCGCCGTTGGGCCGATCCGCCGGCGCGCCGCTTAGGAGGTCCGTGGCCCGCGGCGGCCACGCAGACGAGGAGCTTCCTCGGGTGCGGCGACGGGGAGGAGGGGAGCGTCCTCTCCAAGGTCTACGAGGAGAGGCGCGTGATGGGGTACGTACGGTGGAAATGGACAGCCTCTGCTCTGTCTTGTTTTTTGCTTATGTGATTTAACTTCTGAAACGGAAGTCATTTGATCGTGTAGGTACTCGCCGGAGCAGATGTACGCCGTCGTCGCGGCTGTAGACCTCTACGAGGATTTCGTGCCCTGGTGCCAGCGGTCCAGGATTATTAGGCGCTATGACAATGGCTCCTATGATGCGGAGCTCGAAATTGGGTTCAAGTTCTTTGTTGAGAGCTATGTCTCTCATGTGGAGATGGAGAAGCCCAAGTATATTAAGGTGAGGGTCCTGTAATGCACCACCTGTCATTGCGCGAATGGAAAATCAATTAATTCCAGCTACCTAATTAGATCATTGATTCTTGAAAGATTCTAGAATAAGGAAGTTAGAAACAATGAAAGTTGTTCTAGAGGCAGCTGTATTGCAAGTTCAATCAAATACATGACATATGCGGTTGCTATTTATTTTCGTTAATAGAAAAAATCACCATCAAGATTTAGATTGTTGTCACCTGTCATAAATTGATTCATCACTTCCTTGGATGGTTTATTGTTAGATCTGCTGAATATAACACTTATAATCTAACCTGGTTTCTCTACTGGCAGCATTATTTCTTTCGTGAGCTATTGCTAAGATTACTTGTTTATTTTCATTCAAATATGAATAAGTTCTGTAACCCTTTCCAACTGTTGTTGATAAGTTACCTTTTGGTAATATGCCCAGACTCTCTTATGTGACCAGACATGATATTATTTATGCTGAACTATAAGTAGTAAACACTTATTTAGTTACAGGAATTGTAGGTAGGTTCTTGAAATGCGGTTGTCCCCAACAAGTTAAAACCGTTGTATTCATCTTATGTACTAGTTTTGCCGCTGGATCCCAGGCAAATGAGGAAAATGAACTAGCTGTGTTTGCTCTTTTTTTAGCTGCGCTGCAATCACCTGTTTATTTACACACCCTAGTGTTGGTTGTGAAATTAAGCACTTCTGAGTTATGCCAAAGTCATGCTTGCACTAATCATTCTTGGCAGATATTGTTCTCACCAGAAATTCAGTTCATCCTGCCATTACCTAACTATCATCAGTGTTAAAAATTTGAACCGTATCCTTGAAATGTAGGACTAATCAGAGTCTTGTTGTATGAACCTGGTAAGTTATCTCTTTACTTCTGTCCATGGCTTTCTTAACAATTAAGTCTTGGGAGTGTTGTTTATTTTGTGGTAAATCTGGGGAATAGTTCAGTTTGGGTTTTCATGACCTTTTTAAAAAGCTGAAACTTTGATGGCTTATGTTTAATAAATACAGTGCATGGTAAATCTAGGATGGAAGTCTATTTATCAACTTGGATAATCTAGGTTGCAATCAACCTAGGTTGTTTCTTTCACTTTCAGTATTTATCAGTGATATGTCATTTTTCTTTAGTACTTTGTTTATCCTACTTTTACCTCATTCTCCATGATTGAGGAGTTGCATTGGTTTGTTTCTGATTGCTATTGCTCTGTTGCAGACGACAGCGTCTCAAAGTGGACTTTTCGACCATCTGATAAACGTTTGGGAATTCAAATCTGGTCCTACTCCTGGAACCTGTGACCTTTACTTCTTAGTGGATTTTAAGTTCCAGTCACCCCTATATCGACAGGTATAACTTGTTTGTTATGAGTATGCACATCAAGCGCATGCATCTGTTATTTTCTTGCGGTACTCATCAAACTTTTCATCACAGGTTGCTTCCATGTTCTTCAAGGAAGTTGTTTCCAAGCTCGTGGGGTCATTTAGTGATCGATGTTTTAGAATTTATGGACCTGCCGTTCCTGTGCTGGAGAAATCCTATGGGCAAGGAAGGTAGACATAATTGATCTAATTTTGAAGAATATGAGCTTCATGGGAGCGTGTGGCGGTATCACAACAGAGGATTTCTCAGCAGAAGATACATACAGTCCTCTATTTGTGATGGCATGGTACCATTAGGCAAGTGGGTTAGGAGGAAATCGGCCAGAATTTTCACCCTTTGGCTGTTTCTAAGGAGATTTTTTTCCATGTACTACTCCCTCCGTTCCAATTTAATTGACTTGCTATCCATTACATGTGGATGTATCTATACATGTAACACGTCTAGATACATCTATATTTGGTGGATATCAAATCAATTAAATTGGGACGGAGGGAGTACTAGTTTACTACCCATCTGTAACAACAAAATGGCCAGCCACATACACACACGCTCGATTGTTTACCAGGTCAATCGGATGTTCAAAACTGTATTTCGTCCTGAACTGTTGGCCACGAAGCATATATGGATGATGTACGTTTCTGATATTATGTGAACCTCGCCCGTCTTTCGGTCCATGACGTTTCTTTCATCTTTGGTTGGATGTGTATGGAATAATGGAAGTCTACTCTTACTTCTGCCGTTCTGCGCCCATTTTGTTATCACCTGATTGGGACAAACCGTTTGGGCGAGTGATTACTAATCAAGCACGATCAAGTGATCAGAGTGAGTACCACTGACGCCCAATGGCTTCTGAATCGTGCTCTGTTAAAAATAAAACTTTGAATCGTGCTGTTATGATACAAATGAATAAGAAATCCGATGCCTGCAAAGCAACTTAGGAGTCGGGTGCACGATTTCTCCTACTCCGTCAGTCAAGCTCTAGCACCGGCCTCAGGGTCCGGCCCCGACAAGGCCGGCCACCAGGTTCGCCAGCCTCCGTCCCGCCTCGCCCTGCTTGACAATGTCAATATCGCCCCCGACCGAGCAGTCGTCGCCTCCGGCTTCCTCGTCGCCGCCAGCACACCACTGTCCCGGTGTGACGCCGTCCAGCGGGCGCCGCAGCAGCTCCTCGTCTATTCTCTGCAGCAGCGCCTCGTCGCCGTCGCTGAACTGGCCCGCGAAGGCCGCCCCGCTACCCACCACGGCGTCGTAACGCGACCGCTGGTCGACGCCGTCCGGGACGTACACCCGGAAGCTGTGGTTGACGGTGCTGTTCCTGAAGTGCGCCGAGTTGGCCATGACCGTCTGGAAGTAGAACTCCATGGGGCTCAGCGCGTTGCTGAAGTACATGAGCAGCGTCCTCGGGAGGTTGTTGGGCGCCACCACGCAGTGCTCCACGAACCCCCGGCTGAGCACCGTCCAGGGAGAGCCCTTGAAGAGCTCGAACGCGTCGGGCTTGGCGCGCTGCCCCGACGAGAAGGAGATCCCGGCGTTGGTGCTCTGCAGGAGGTTCTGGTCGAGGACGACCACCGGCGCCGTCTCGGAATCCGTCCTGTGGTCGATGAAGTTGAGGTCCCGCGGCACGGCGGAGAGGGCGTGCAGGAGGTCTGAGCAAGGCAGCACGCCGCCGTTAATTTTGTCAGCGACATGCATGAGATCAATCGGAATGCTATCGAATGACACGAGACGAGATGACAGAGAATTGATCCGAGTGGTGCTCACCGTCCTGTGTCACGAGCGGGTAGTCCGTGGCCTGGAGCGTGATGAGCCAGTCCCAGTCGGCGCCGACCCTGATGAGCACGGAGGCGCCGCGGAGCATGGCGGCGACGGCGGACGCGCCGCGGCCATCGACGGGATCCCCTTTCCCCAGTACATGCACGTTCCCGTACTCGAGGAACGCCTGCTCCGACCGGACGTACCCGGCCAGCCGCGCGCGCTCGTACTCGCCGGCGCCGGCGTCCAGGTGCAGCAGGTACCGGTTCCGCGGGTGGTACACGGCCTTGAGCAGCCGCGTCATCCTGACGGACTCGCCGTGCCCGCCCGAGATGTAGTACGCCAGCACTGGCGGGTACTCCGCCCGGCGCCTCGGGACCGTCGACGAGGACGTGACGTCGTCGTACTCGTACGCCGCCGCGTCCCTGAGGAAGGAGCCCGGCCTCGCCGACGACGCGTAGCCGAGGACCAGCAGGGTGGTGGTGAGCGCGGCCAGCCCCGCGAGCGCCGCGCACGGGGAGCACGTCACGAGCCACGAAGCGCGAGACATTGCGTTACGGACTCGATCGAGCCCTCGTCGCCGGGGAAATGGTCACCGGCGGTCCGGTACTAGCAGTATGTCCCTCTTTGCAGCTTCCAGGTGTCTGTCAACGCTTCTGTCTGTTGGGTTGGGCTTGGGATCGGATCGTGGAGCAGCAAACAAAAGCACTCTCACGCGACGCCGAAGTGCTGTTGATGTTTATGATGATGGATGGATCATGGATGGACGACTAGTTAGGGGATATATATCTTTTGTTGATATCCTGTTTTTCTATTGTTCTGACATGGTGTGTGTGTGTGTGTGTGGAATGGAGAGCATGAAGTAGAGGACGTGCTTCCGAGCCAAGGAGCGCGAGCCGGCGGGCATGTCGCGGAGCGCCCGAGCATCCCAATCATTGCTAGCTGATGGACGGAGGTAGTAGTCGATGTCTCGTGGCCGGCTGTCGCGCCTGCACGATCTGTGCGTGATTGTGCTCGCGAATCCACGCGGTAGTCGTTCGAGGGGAGGCGGCCTCTCGTGTCATTCTAATTTTTCCTCAGCTCGTGATTTTGACTGCCTATCCAAGTATCCAGGCAGAACAAAAACAGAGAGGCTAGGGTTCCGCCACCGCTATTTGCCCCGTCTTCGCTATATTTGACCGTGGATCGACGGGTACCGTCTTCTCTTTCTGGAGGGGATGTGGGACCTTGGATCTGCGCTCGGGTTGTTAAAGGTCATTAAAGGCAGAGTTTGGTTCCGATCACCCTAGCGGCATCGATAAGGTGGTGGCGACAATGGCGCATTGTAATAATATCTTTTTCGGTCTCTGACTACCTCGTCAATGTTTTTGCCGCGATGTGATAGGTGCTGCCAGATATGTTGGATTCGTTTGTATTTTGTCAGTTGGTGTGTTGTTCGAGGGAATCTGTTCGCTGGTCTATGGTGGGACATTTTCCATCTTTTTGTTCGTTTGGGTCTTCGATAAGGCTCGGTTTCTCTAGCCTTTTGGATTGGTGGTGAAAAATTGCAAGCCTGTGCTGCTTGGAGTGTGTAGCCAACTGATATTCCTTCAGCGATTATTCGATCTCTTCACGGCGAGTACCTATTGCGGTCTTCATAGTCTTGTTTGACGAGAGTGTTTGCACTTGCGATTTTTTCTGCTTGTTCAATGCATGTTTCAAGCTCTGACAATCGTCGAACAATCGAATGAAGAAGAAGACGAATATGATACTGCGCCGAGTTATATCTCCTTTGTACCATCTGCTGTTTTTCCTGATATGAGGTCTTTTCTCAAAAAAAATCCACACGGCAGCATGCTCGAAACAGGCTTTCGCCCCGCTTTATAAATAAAGCCCAACGGCCGAACCGATACAAGGTGATGAGGAAATCCTCTTACACAGCAGATCAAAGATAAACAAAAAAAGAACAAAGGAAACCAGACTTGCCACCGAAGAACTCAGCGCGAGGTCGAGCAAACCGAGACTCCACGACGACGCCCCCAAGAGGGTGACGACGCATAACGCCGCCCCCAAGAGCACGGCAGCATGCTCATTCGTTCGGTTTCAGAAAATACAACCGAGATGTATCATGAATTTTGTCTGGAGGGCAATGCGTGGTCTTTGTATTCGGGAGAGGGATACAATTTTTCAACAAAACTAAAATGAAGATAAATGAGTGAGGTGGTTTGTCTCCCGAGTTTCAGAGGTCTCGGTATTTAAAAAAAATCAAAAGTGGTATCTTAAAGTTTAAAATAACTCTAAAGAGAAACTATGCGTGTATGTTATCTATATATCTATGGAGTTAACTGAAAAGCATTCGCACCCGACCCCCCTCCTATTCCCCATCTACAGTGTCTAGGAGACGATTTTTGGGCGACCCCCGTGCGAGCCAGATCGCCGCCGGCGATCCGTTCGATCTCTCGCCTCCGCGGCCGCTCCGGCGGCGGGAGGTCGGGGGATCGACGGATCCCGCGCGTGTACATATCTAGGTTGGTGTAGGGTGCCTGCCGGCGGCGCTGAGGAGTGGGCGGCGTGGTCGGAGAGGCGTTTTGCGGCGGCGTTCCTCCCCTCTATCCCTGGTGCTCCGGTGGAGGCCGGGGTCGGATCTGCCGTCTTGGGCGCGTTCGCTGCTCCCCGGAGCTGCGGTGTGCCCTTCCCCGAGCTGGTGGCCGTGATGGCGGCGCCACCTCTTGTCTGGGGGCTTCGGTGGCCTTCACTTCGGTGCTTGGCCTTGCTTTTGCTCAAGATCCGTGGAAGTTTGCAGGTTGGAAGCTCGCCATCGTCGATGGTCGTGGACGGCGTTGTGGAAGATGGGTGGTTCCGGCGGCGCCTCGAGGCCGATACTCCTCCAAAGCTCAGATTCTGGTGCTTGCGCCAGATGGCTTCTGCGGCATCTCAACAAGGTTGGTCGAGGCGGTTGCTGTGGCGTGAGGTGAGTTCGTCTTCCTCCTTCCCGGTGGCGTGCTGCTGGTGCTCGGAGGGACGGCGCTGCTTGGTGGATCCGCGGTCGTCGTCTGTGTGCTGTTTCTTCCTCCTCTTCGTGTGTGTTTGTGCTCTCTGTGTTTGATCTTGTACACGAACTTCCTTCAAAAAAAAAAATATATATATCTATGGAGTTTTGCTAGATAATACGCTTTATTGTATGCTACACAAATATCACAAGATCGTGGCTCAAAAAATGCAAGAAATAACTATTTTTACTTTCAATATTTTTGCAGGGCATATATGAAAAAATATTTTACAAATTTGGTCATACACACTATTGCGTGATTGTACTCGCCAATCCACGCGGTAGTCACATTAGAGAGGACGCGCTAGTGTCATTCTACATTTTCCTCAGCTCGTGTAACTTGCTGATTTTACCTGTCTATCGAGCTGCGACTCCGTATCATGCTCATTCATTTGGTTCCAGAAAAACAACCGAGATGTTTCACCTTCGGATTTGCAGGGTGACTGCAAGCCCAGACAATCGACAAATGGCCTAGTAAATGGGCCGGTCTATTTGGGGAGCTTCGGTCCAACACTGTAAAGAAATTGGCCTCTTTCCAAAGAAATAAATGGGCCTCAAACCCGTGATAATGTGGAAGCGTTTTCGTTTTCTTTCCGTCAGTGGCGCACAGGAACCCAAACCGCCGTTGCATTTCGCGTTTCTCCTTTCCCGAATTTGAAGCGCGTTCACATCAAAAAACAAATTGAAGCGCGTTTCCACTTTTTTCATTTCTGGAAATAATTACATTTTCCCCACGGCGTAGAAAATTTGTGTATTTATCTTTTCCCTACCACTTCCCATCAAATTACCCTTGTATTCCAAGAGTCTTTCTTCATCTGCCTTTATTACAACACTTCTCTTTGATCCTCTTTAATATCCGCTTTGATATTTTTTCTAAAGGTAACACATTATAATACTCTATCTGAACTATTATTTCTGTCGCTGGGAAAGAGTGTAGGAAGCAGAACTCTGTAATACAAATTGACGACACTTTTTTTCTGATCGGACGGAGTATCTGAAAACAAAGAGATAAACACACTGGTGGCCACTCAACTATTTCAAGATGAGTGAATTGATCACTCAACTCGGAAAATGTGAAAAACCATCACTTAACTCGTCCGAGACGACTGAGTTGGTCAAGAACAGGCCTTGTCACGATTTTTTTGTCCACCTGGCCGGGTCCAAGAGAAAATGACCGTGTTTTTTTTGTAGAAAGAACCCTATCATAATTTAGATTCCTTGCCTTCCGGTTCCAACTGTTAAACAAAAAAATTACCAGCCTCTGGAGGACTCAAAGTCCAGAGCTCACTTGTAAAATCAAGCTCAAACCACTACAAACTAACAAGGTGTTGTTAATACGACAACCTCTTTTTTTTTACAAATTTTGTGCATGCAGTCTGAGCGAGACTGGTGGCGCTTACGCGGTCGTGTGCAATAAGGAGACGTGCCACAACGTCGTGCAACCATGCCATGCCACGTGCACAGGGGGCTATCTAACCATTTTTCTCCTAGATAAACTGTGATTATCTAGGGTATTTAAGGAAAACAATTTAGGCTGGGGGGCGGTGCCCCCCTCACTTGTACATAGCTCCGCCAATGTTCGTGCGTCCACACCACCTATGTGTTTTTGTTGCTCCCGCATTGCACGAACACCATGAAGCAAATGTCTAAACATGTGAGCGTCGTTGGTTGCAAATGCACATTACCGCATCATGATTCTGTCGCAATGGATGAGGGGAAGGGGGTTACGGTCAGGTATCACCGTTCCTGGTCATCTTCATGTAGCCAATGGAGCGGATGGTGCTCTTCGGGCTTTGGCAACACTGCACTCGGTCGAGGACACGGGCGCGCCATAGTCCGTAGCATCGGAGGAGCCGGGGAGGTGGGGGATCGACGTTCTTGAGGTGGAGCGCCGCGTCAACGAGTTGGAGACGAAAATCTTGTAGCGGTTCGCCGTGTCCTGGTACTGCAGCGCGAGGCGGGGACGACGAGTGCGTGTGACTGTTGCGCCGCCGCGTGCGGCCGCCAGCCTGCCGCTGGCATGGTTGGTACTGGTATCCGCGGTTAGTGGGCGCGAGGCGGTGAGCATGCATGTACTCCTCGTCGGCCTTGGCAAAGATGCACACGACATGTCGCCGTCCCCAAAATCACCAAGGACCAGGCTAGCTAGAATATCAACAATGCCATGGTCTCTATGCAAAAAAAAAACATCTACGATTGTCTTCAGACCCACTCCGGGTGCCACGTGGACAGAAAAACCATGTTCATGACCAATTCACTTATCTTGGACGAGCCGAGAGACTGTTTTTCACAGTTTGCGAGTTGAATGACCAATTCACTCATCTACCACAAGTTTAGTGACCAGCAGTTCATTTATCTCGAAAACAAATTAGATGTGTTCAGAATACCTAACGTAAAAATCAGCATTCCCGTGCAAGAAAAAAGAGAGGGCAAAACAACCGTAGCATTTCGGTCGAACAAACTAACCAGACTCCTCTTCCAAACCAAAAACAGCACTAACACATTTCAGCCAGACTCCTCTTCCAAGCAATAGTAGCTCACCAGAAAGGAAAAAAATATCACTGATGCATGCCAGACGACACCTGGCGGGCGGGCCCACCGAGCAAGCCACGTTATCCATGACACTCCGCCGAGGTTAATCCTGTCCCTTGATTCCAGCCGCAGCGAGCACGCATGCACACTCAGCAGAGTGGTGGAGAGAGGGAAAACATTTTGTGTCAAGAGGGAAACAAAAAATTTGTTAGTGTGAAAACCTTGGACCAGCCTTGTTTCTGTTGTACTACTCTGAGGGATGTAATATTTACGGAAAGGTCCTGCCGTGGGTATTATATCATCGACTTGTACACTACAACATGCAGTGGTGTGCATGGTCCCCACAACTGCACTCGGTCGAGGACGTGGGGCGCGCCATAGTCCGTAGCATCGGAGGAGCCGGGGAGGTAGGGGGTCGAAGTTCTCGAGGTGGAGCGCGGTGTTAACGAGCTGGAGACGAAAATCTTGTAGCGGTTCGCCGCGTCCTGGTACTGCAGCGAGAGGCGGGGATGACAAGTGCGTGCGACTGCTGCGCCGCCGCGTGCAGCCGCCAGCCCGCCATTGCCGCGGGCATGGTTGGTACTCCTATCCGCGGTTAGTGGGCGCGAGGCGGTGAGCATGTACTCCTCGCCGTCCTTGGCAAAGATGCGCACAACATGTCGCCGTCCCCAAAATCACCAAGGACCGGGCTTGCTAGAATATCGACAATGCCATGGTCTTTATACAAAAAAAACACCTACCTTTGTCTTCAGACCCACTCTGGGTGCCACGTGGACAGAAAAACCAGCACCATAGCCTGTTCATGACCAATTCACTTATCTTCGACGAGCTGAGAGATTGTTTTCACATTTTGCGAGTTGAATGGCCAACTCACTCATCCACCACGAATTTAGTGACCAACAGTTCGTTTATCTCGAAAACAAATTAGATGTGTTTGGACTACCTAACACAAAAATCAGCATTCCCGTGCAAGAAAAAAAGAGGGCAAAACAACCGTAGCATTTCGGTCGAACAAACTAACCAGACTCCGCTTCCAAACCAGAAACAGCACTAACACGTTTCGGCCAGACTCCTCTTCCAAACAATAGTAGCTCACCAGAAAAAAAAAATCTTACTTATGCATGTTAGACGACACCTGGCGGGCCCACCGCACAAGCCACGTTATCCATGACACTCCGCCCAGGTTAATCCTGTCCCTTGATTCCAGCCGGAGCAGAGCACACTCAGCAGAGTGGTGGAGAGAGGGAAAATATTTTGTGTCGAGAGGGAAACAAAATGTTTTGGTGTGAAAAAGAAAAGAAACGAAAAGAAAAATCGAAGGCTTCAAAAAGCCAAAAGCCTCGTCCTCTCCTCTCCCGTTCCAGACAGCCACAGCGGTGTTTGTGTGTGCGCCTGCCTTGCCTGCGGGACACCAACCGGACTGGGATCCAGTGACTTCACTATGTGAAGTCACGTTGCACCTTTACCCTCCTAATCTGCGTCCATTTCTCATCTAACGGCCCACACGAGATAAAGGCAAAACTTCAGTACTTAGCAGTTTTCAGAGTAGCAGCAAGAAACGGAACAGCAGACTAGTGCATTCCGATTCAGTTTATTTGAACAGATTGTAGCAACCAAAATCAAGAACTGAGAATACTCATTAGCATACTGTTAAAAAAAATAAAAAGAGTATATAGTAGCGTATTATGCAATCAAAGTTGAACAATTCAATAGCATTTGACACAAAAATCCTGTAGTATTTGACATTAAAAGGATGTAGTAATAACATCCGAATGCTACAGCAAGAAATGCCAACACTGAGTAATCATATCAGTACACAAAATCAGGCCATTTCTCTTGTACAATTAGACCAAAAGAGACTATGGTTAACCCCCAAAATACTGTACTAAACCTGTCCAAAATACTACCCAACAACCTTGAAGATACTAGATCAAATCATCATAAAGAATATCATCTTCAACTCGTGAAGCTGTCAAGAGCTCGGTAAAGCTGTCGATTGTATCATATTCTTGACGCTTCACATTTGCTGCTATGGGACGTCCTCCTCTGTTGGTGCCATAATTCTCCACTTGCACTTGAGGCTGCACACTAGCCTTTTTCTTTTGCTGTTGTTCCTACCAATGTAAATGAAAAACCAGTTTGTTAGTTTATGAATGAATAACAGAGCATATTACATACATACTACACCTTACCCTTGCTGCTTTTTTTGTTGCAGCAGGTGGTTTTGGCTTTCGTACCAACTTGAGGTGTTCCCTCACAATTTGCTGCCATCAAACAACAGTGACAATAGCAAAATTCTGAATTTCAGAGAAGGGCACTCAAAGCAGATTTCAATTACTCATCCCTGAAAAAATTCAGTTGGTGACAGTATTAGTATGCTAAAGAGTTCAGTTAGTACGATGGATATCTAGTTTTAATTACATATGACTAAAAGAAATCAGTTTCAGTTTAGTACAGTTAGTGAAAATATGACTAATAATAATCAGTTTCAGTTCTGGAGTCGATGATCTAATATGCCATACTGAACCTGTACGCATAGCAACAAGGACGTGCAAAATTACCTAGCAGGCTAGCAGGCGTGATGTTGAGAACGCAGTGGCGGCAGTGATAGACCTTCTCCTTGGCGGAACGATGCTGCAGTGGCGGCGTGGCCTCCTTCCTCTCCTCCGACGGCGGCCGGCCCTCCTCTCCACCAGCACAGACGCGGCCTGGATCTCCTCCTCTCCTCCAACGATGGCGCGGCAAGCTCCCTGTACTCCACTTCCTCTTCCTATCCGACGGTGGCCGGCCCTCCTCTCCAGCGCTGGCGCGTGGTTCCCCTCCCTCTCCGATACGCCGGCGCCGTGGGAGAGTTCCGGACGCGACACGGAAGCCCGCGAAATCCCCAATTTCCTGCCCGCCATTGCCCAAACTGCTAAGTACTGAAGTTTTGCCTTTGTCTCGTGTGGGACGTTGGATGAGAAATGGACGCAGATTAGGAGGGTAAAGGTGCAACGTGACTTCACTCACTGGATCCCAGTCCACACCAACCTCCCCACACCCCGCCGCCGCCGCCTCCTCCTCCTCTTCGCCGCCAACGCCAACGCCGCGCGGTCGGCGTCCGTCCCCGAGGTGAGCATCCCCTTCCCGTCCCCGTCTTCTCCCGCCCCGATCGCTGCAGCGTTCCGTGCGCCGCCGACTGCCCGCCTGCCTCCCGCGTCGGCGGCGGCGGGGGCGATCGCCGCCGGGTGGACCGATCTTATAGTTGTTCGCGTCCGATCGCGGGGCCTCCGTTCCCTCGCCCGCCGATCTCCCCGTTTCGTGGCGCAAATTTTGGGTTGCTGCGTGGCGGCTGCCTTGGGCTACCGTTTTTTGGGGGACGATCGGGCGCGTCCCGGTGATGCGGTGAGCGTATATGCGCGCGTGCGTTAGCCGAGTGTCGATCGGTTTTGGCGGGGGAAATTTGTGTCGAGGGGATCGGGGTAGGATTTGGGGATGGATGAGAGTGGTGGGGAACATCAAACGTAGTGACTTCGGGGTGTTAGATTTGTTTCCGGAGAAGAGACAGGGGTCGCCACCTTGTCCATGTACAAGTGTTCTGGGTGGCTATCCGAGTAGTAGAAATGGGAACTGCTTCTGCGCGGGCTTGATAAATATAGTACTAGTATTCTTTATCCTTGATGTGGATTTCATGTTTCCTGCAATACTATATGTTTGATCACTTCCTGGTAGAATGTACTACGTTTGTACTGACCCTTGATGTTGTTGGTTTCGGATGGCAGATTAGTACGTGGTAGGAAGTGCATGGGGAGGAAGGATGCCGGAGTTGCGTAGCGGAGTCCGGCAATCTCGGCTGAAGGCGAAGAAGGTCGAGGACCTCGACGTGCAGGACCCAGCGGCGAACTTGGTAGAGACAGCTCCCACGGTGGCAGGAAGGCGTGGTAGAGGGAGGGGTGGGAGAGCTGGAGGGCGAGGAGCTGGGAGGGGGAGGGCGGGAGGAAGAGGGCGAGGTGTTCCGGTGATTGACTTGGATCCTGACCAGCCTTTTGAGGTTCTTCCTGGGGCTGCTGTTGGTGGAGGTGTTGTGGGTGGCCCACAGCGTGTTGAGGAATTTGCTGATAAAGTTGGGAAGATGGATGGTGCGAGTCCTGAGAAGGTCGGTGGAGGTGAAGATGACTCATCTCCAGTGCCAGAGAAGGTACTTACTTGTTCGTTACTTGTTCGAATGGACTATGCCTCTTTACTAATTTCTGTCTTTTGATTTGCTCTTCCCCTTGTAGAAGATAACGACGAATCTTACATACGTAGAATAACTAGCTAAATTTACTTGCTTCACTATGTTATATAACCGTCCAATTCACACTTCACTTATGCTGCGGTGCTCATTAAGTTCTGTCTATTGTATCTGTTAGCTCCAGTTGTATCCGTTTCTAAATTTGGAAGGACAGCTTGCTGATCCATGTGGGGGAAGAGAAGAGAACATATAAGTGGATTTTTTCTCTTCTTAATACTATGGACTGGAAATGGTGAATATCATTTTTATGCGAGGACCAGTTCTATCCCTTAAAATCAGATACATTAATAATAGGAAATAATTGTATTATAATTGGATCCAACCCAGACACGCTGTAATTAATTTATATCAACTAAGTGATTTGTCAGGGCAAGTGTGTGTGCGCGTTTGTGAGCCTGCGGGACACGAATCACCAACCTCCCCACACACCCTCACCTATGTATAAAAACCACTGTTCAATATATCGGCCGATATTCCGATAAACCAACCAATCTATCGCTTACGCCAATAAATCGGCCGATATGCCGATAAACCGGCCGGTTTACCCCTTATCTTTTGTGGATCGATAAGTTCGATATCCCCAAATATTATATAACTGTCCACTTCACAATTCACTTATGCTGCGGTTCTCATTAAGTTCTGTCTATGATGGTGTCACGTCTCTGTGCCCTGCATCATGCTTCGTTATGTCCAATTTAGTTAATTTATTAATTTTGTTAGAAATTCTGTAAGTAAGGTGATTTTTTTTTTAAATCAATGGCATTGTCTTTGTCGCTATATTTATTTTGGCATTGCTTGTAGTAATGCTTCATGAGAATCACTGTAGTGTAGGCTCATATTAATACTTGCATTTGTTAGCTCCAGTTATATCCGTTTCTAAATTTGGAAGGACATCTTGCTGATCCACGTGGGGGAAGAGAAAATAACATTTAAGTGGGAATTTTCTCTTCGTAATATTATGGACTGGAAATGGTGGATATCATTTTCATGTGAGGATCAGTTCTATCCCTTAAAATCATATACATGAATAATAGGAAATAATTGTAGTAAAATCCGATTCGATCCCAGACACGTTGTAATTAATTTATATCAACTAAGTGATGTGTCATCCACTTCTAGAGCATTTTAAAGGTTGAGCATTAGGATTCTCCTTTGATGCATCTAGTAATAAGACATGGCATGCAAATTCAAACTGATCCTTGTTTATCCAAATCTATGTCTATACCTTGTATTTTGGCAGGCAGGCATTTGCATTTTTCTGGAATCACACTTTATTTGAGTGACGTTTAATTTCTAACGGTAGAATATTATCGGTGGATACCTGCATGGTTACATCTAGCTTAAAATTTTCTTTCAGCAGTACATGTTGGCAATTTCAAAGAACTGAGCATTCTTGGGATAATGGGTTGCAATGCAAGTGACATGATGAGAACTAAGTTCAAATGAAAATGAAATTAGTCATCCACTAAAATGTATCTTTATTTTCAATCATCTGCAGGTTCAAGTAGGCCATTCTCCACAATACAAGGTAGAGCGGAAATTGGGCAAGGGTGGTTTTGGACAGGTCTATGTAGGCAGAAGAATTTCTGGTGGAACAGAGCGCACTGGACCTGATGCATATGAGGTTTATCTTTACTGCTGTTCCTTTTTTCTTAAAAAAATGCTATTTTAATATAACATGATACCAATAGCGATGTCTTCTCTCATTGCAGGTTGCTTTGAAATTTGAGCATCGCAACAGCAAGGGGTGCAACTATGGCCCTCCATATGAGTGGCAAGTCTATAGGTAATTACATTGTAATAACAAGCTGATTCCGACTATATTTTTACAGAAGACACCGAAGAGTGAATGCTTACTTAATAATTTTCTTTTGCTGTTAGTTCTTTTCTTTGATTTGGCAGTATTTTAATCTATTGAGAAATAAGGAAGGCTTCCTTATTGTTGCTGTTCACCACTTACAAGAACCGATTGTATTACTTGTCTCACCAAACTACTTCCCATTTATTCTGATGTTTAATTGTGCATTTGTTTAAGCTCTCTGAACGGATGCTATGGTGTACCGTGGGTTCACTATAAAGGCCGCCAGGGGGACTATTATGTGCTGGTTAGTTATATAAACATTTATAATTCATTTGAAGTTCTTTTGCAACCTTGAGCTAAAGTATACTGCTGTTTCAGGTCATGGACATACTAGGGCCTAGCCTTTGGGATGTTTGGAATTCTGTTGGGCAAGCGTAAGATGGAAACACCTATTTTCCTTTTGTTTTAGCCATATCAGTTTTCAGATAGAACAACTGACTGATAACGATTGTTTGGAGCAGGATGACTCCAAGTATGGTTGCTTGCATCGCTGTAGAGGCAATCTCTATTCTTGAGAAACTTCATGCAAAGGGGTAACCAATCTCTTGCTAAGTTTTTCTTCGATGTGTCCCACTAATTTCCCTTTGAGATACAGCTTCCCAGATTTGCATGTTTATTCTTGAAATGTTTTTTCAGGTTTGTTCATGGAGACGTTAAACCAGAGAATTTTCTACTTGGCCAGCCTGGATCACCTGATGAGAAGAAGCTCTTTTTGATTGATCTTGGTTTAGGTATGTCATGGAAAAGTTCTTGTGATAAATAATTCATTATTCTTTGCCAACAGTTGAGTAGATTGTTCCAATTTGTCGCACAACTTAGGACTCTGTGTAGCATTCTATACATTTTGAACTGTATTATATACCTGCCACCTACATAAACAAGTGCTCACTCCTACCATTTACACTCAGCGTCGAGATGGAAGGAAACATCATCTGGACAACATGTTGACTACGATCAGAGGCCTGATATTTTTAGGTTTGTTTTTATCTAAGGATCAATTGTTTTCCGTCTCCTTTCAGTTTAGAGATTAACCAGTTACCTTCTTTTTTGACAGGGGCACAATAAGATATGCTAGTGTGCATGCCCATTTAGGTCGTACTGGTAGCAGAAGGGATGATCTGGAATCACTAGCATATACGTTGATATTTTTACTCAGAGGAAGATTGCCTTGGCAAGGCTATCAGGTTTCCTCTCTTGCTCTGGATAGAAACTCATAACCCATTACTATAGTTTCCATTTGTACTCAAGAATTTGCATCATACCTCGTGGACTATGTATTGCCACTTTTTTTTTGAGCAACTATGTATGGCCACTTGCATGTTGAGTAACATGAAACTAATTTATTACTTTCACCAAATTGACATTGCGGATGGCATTCTCTTTCTTTTTAGCATTTGCCAACACATTCACTGATTATGATAATCTCTACCTATGCAATGTAAACCTTTGTGTTTGACTTTTGCTAAATGACGTGCAGGGCGAGAACAAGAGCTTTCTTGTTTGCAAGAAGAAAATGGCTACCTCTCCGGATCTGATGTGCTGTTTCTGCGCGCCTCCTTTTAAAATTTTCCTGGAGACTGTGACAAACATGAAATTCGATGAAGAACCAAACTACCCAAAACTGATTTCCCTCTTTGATGAATTAATTGAGCCTCAGCATTTGAGGCCTATTAGAATTGACGGTGCTCTAAAGGTTATTTTATAGAACTGATTCCCTTTTCCCCTACAATCTTAGCTGGTGCTTTACCCATTCATACAGTGAGCTTGTTTAATTTGACCTTGGGTCATTTTCTTATTTAGGCTGGACAAAAACGAGGAAGAGGAAATCATGAAGAAGATGAACAACCTAAGAAAAAAGTTCGACTTGGAAGCCCAGCAAATCAGTGGATATCAGTATATAATGCTAGGAGGCCCATGAAACAGAGGTAACAAAACATATCGTAGCTTTGTAGGTTGCACATGTTAATGAGTCTTCAGTTGTCACAATCTGCTATACTTTATAAGCATTCTGCGTGTGATGGATGGCCTGAAGTTTGTCCGTAAATATTTCAACTTCGAAGTACTCACATGATACTGCAGGATTCAAGTTTTTCTTAGTTGTTTCAGTGCTCCATGTCAAGGTTAATAGATACTACAGTTGCACGATCGCACTTCTAAGAATTTCTTCTGAAAACTGCCATTGTTTCTGATTTACCAGAAAATCATGTGCACATCATTAGTGATTTGCCATTTTGAACCAGAACTTGCAGTCGATCATATTATATTGTTCTCAGCTACTCCCTCCATACCAAAATATAAGATGTTTTAGATATTTCAATACAAACTACATACATTGTGAAATGAGTGAATCTACACACTAGTACGCGTACATCGGTATCAGAAAAATGCTTAAACATCTGGAGGTAGTAGTTGTCTAGTCCATAAGCCATGATTTTCAAATTGCCCTTTTAGTAAATTCTTGTTTTCCCCCCTCTCAGATACCATTACAATGTAGCAGATGCCCGACTTCATCAACACATAGATAAAGGGAATGAAGATGGATTGTTTATTAGTTGCGTGGCATCTTCAGCAAATCTCTGGGCCCTTATTATGGACGCCGGAACTGGGTTCACATCGCAAGTCTATGAACTTTCGCCAATATTCCTGCACAAGGTAGGTTATCAACTCCTGAGCATGCTGCTTTTCTTTTATCGGGCTCCTAATTGCCTTTCTTTGCTATTCTAGGACTGGATTATGGAGCAGTGGGAAAACAATTACTACATCAGTGCCATAGCAGGAGCAACAAACGGAAGTTCCTTGGTGGTTATGTCAAAAGGTTTGTTGAATTTGTTCTTTTGTTGAACGGTTATCATTCATTAGCAAATAAAAAACACAAATGGCTACTATTCCCAATTTCCCATTCAATGGTAGAGAGCTGACTGTCTTGTGCATATATTGGATGCCCTGTTTCCCTGTTGAAGTGTTCCTTTTTGTTGATATTTATGACATGAATGAGCTTAATCTGAATTTTGGTCGTTTGCTCTTTCCAGGAACCTCTTACACTCAACAGTCTTATAAAGTTAGTGAATCGTTCCCCTTCAAGTGGATCAACAAGAAATGGAAAGAAGGATTTCATGTTACATCAATGACTACTGCAGGGAGCCGCTGGGGTGTAGTCACGTCAAGGAACTCTGGATACTCTGAACAGGTAATGTGTCAATCCATGAGGCCAATGTGAATTATACAATGGGCATGTTAAAGAACATATAGAACCAAGTACTGTTGTTCGAAATCAAATTATTGCTGCTTCATTCCTCTGTTATGCAACCCAGGTAGTAGAACTGGATTTTCTATATCCCAGTGAAGGTATCCACCGGCGATGGGAGAATGGATATAGAATAACTTCTACAGCAGCCACTGGTGACCAAGCTGCTTTTATATTGAGCATTCCCAAAAGAAAATTGATGGACGAGACACAGGAAACTCTTAGAACATCTGCTTTCCCAAGCAACCATGTAAAGGTAGGATCATATCATTTGTTCTTTAGTACATGTTCATAAGTCATAACTACTACCTCCGTGGTTTTAGTTCAAATTTGAACTAAAACCACGACAAGAATTAATTTGAACTAAACCACAACAAGAATTAATTTGAACTAAAACAACGACATAATTATGGAACGGAGGGAGTAATACAGAGAATGTTAGAGTTTTGAACTATAATAAGTTAATAACTGTCATCTGGTTCTGTTTCAATCTGCTTGTAGAATCGCATGTTTGCAAGCATGATAGTACTTGAACCATAAGTGGGCTGTCAACCCCTGTTCTGATATTTCTTTTATGTTAGTACCTTATTTTGTCTCACTTTAATCCACTCCAACCAGATTGATTACTTTATGCTGCTGTTTGTTGTTTCTACAGAGCTATTATCCTTGCTCAAACAGTAACTCAATCAACCCCTCTAATTTGACATTTGGTTGTCCTTCTGTAGGAAAAATGGGCCAAGAATCTCTACATTGCCTCTATATGCTTTGGCCGGACGGTGTCTTGAGACTTACATGCACACCAAGCTCGGAGCTGAGCATATTCAAAAGATTTGACGTTGTGAAACCCAGCAATTTTTAGTTGCTGCTGTGATGCTCTGTATGTATAGGTAAACTTTGTAGATGAACCTTACATCATGGCCAGAGTAGGGGGCGCTCCAGAAGAAGGGATGACGGCCAGCTAATAAGCAGATGGATGTGTGAAGCGGCTGGTGGTGGTGCTGACGCCGATGGCGTCGAATATTTTGCATCAACATGCTTTTGCTTAGCTCCAGCTGCTGTGCAGAGTATGGGTGGCCTTAGCCTGTTAGGAGGGCCTTTAACCTGTGATGAAAGCCCGTTGTGTATATAGCTCTATCATGCCCTGCATTCTGTAAGTGGAAACAAGTTCCATATTCCCAGATAGACTGGAAGTGTCTAAATTATTATGCGAGGAGTGTACTGATGAATTGTGTATCAATTCCATTAAGCTCATTGCATTGATGGCATGATGTTCAACCACTGATCTCCCCATCTTATTTTTGCATTTGCACAAGGAATGCATATAAAACATGAAGATCTAAAGAGTGGCACTCCAGGGAATACCATTTGATACATTTTTTACCATATTGTTGTCTCCATTATTAAAAAGTCTACAAGTAAAAGGACTTGGAGAAGTGTCACCACTCAGCACTACGAGTAGTGGCACCATTTTGGGGGAAAGCAGAATTTCTATATCTAAAGCTTAGAGCTTGTTTGGTGACTAGATTCTCTCATTTTAGTATGTATGTGGCCAAAATTGAAATGGTAGTAGTGTGCCTTATATTAGTTAATGGACTTATATTAGTCAACGGAGGGAGTAACTCCTAAGCCTTATAGTAAACGTGCACGTGCAATGCACGTCTCTACAATGACTCCACAACATTTATTTTTCATGGTCAAATTTTCGTTCTAATGCGCTGAGATACACAGTTTCATTTCTTCTAGATAGCCTAGCACCATATCATGTCATATCCCTAATTCGTGACTCACCTATATAATATGTCTGCATGTATCCAAATTTCACAAGAAAATATATATTGCCTCACCTATATAATATGTTATCCAAATACACATTTTTCTGATGTAATATGATGCCCCAAACAACTACAATCTTTTGCAACATTGCAAGTATTCATTATGTAAGGCGATACCTGGAGAGAGTGTTGTCTATCAACATAAGCTGGTGGTGGCTGACTTCCGTTTTTGGATTCGTGTCCAGCGGGATAAGCGACCAAAAGTTGCTAGAACAAAGTGGTGGAAATTAAAGGGAGAGGCAGCTCAAACTTTTAAGGAGAGGGTTTTTAAGGAGGGCCCTTGGGAGGAAGGAGGCGATGCAAACAGTATGTGGATGAGGATGGCGACTTGCATTCGAAAGATTGCATCAGAGGAGTTTGGGGTGACCAGGGGAAGTAGAAGGGATGCTAAGGATACCTGGTGGTGGAACGTTGAGGTCCAGAAGGCTATTAAGGAGAAGAATGACTGTTTAAGACGCCTATACCTGGACAGGAGCACAACCAACATGGAGATATACAAGGGGGCAAAGAAGGCGGCAAAGCGAGCGGTGAGCGAGGCAAGGGGTCGGGCGTATGAGGACCTCTACCAGCGTCTAAACACGAAGGAAGGCGAAAGAGACATCTATAAGATGGCGAAGACGAGAGAAAGGAAGACGAGGGATGTCAACCAAGTCAAATGCATAAAGGACGGAGCGGATCAACTCCTCGTGAAGGACGAAGAGATCAAGCGTAGATGGCGAGAGTACTTCGACGACCTGTTCAATAGAGAGAATGAGAGCTCTACCATTGAGCTAGACGATTCCTCCGATGATACCAGCCGACGCTTTGTGCGGCGTATCCAGGAGGCTGAGGTTAGGGAGACTTTGAAGAGGATGAAAGGAGGCAAGGCAATGGGCCCTGATGGTATCCCCATCGAGGTGTGGAGAGGCCTTGGAGACATAGCGATAGTATGGCTAACTAAACTTTTCAACCTTATTTTTCGGTCTAACAAGATGCCCGAAGAATGGAGGCGGAGTACATTAGTGCCAATCTTCAAGAACAAGGGGGATGTTCAAAGTTGCACTAATTACCGTGGAATCAAGTTGATGAGCCATACAATGAAGCTATGGGAGAGAGTCATTGAGCACCGTTTAAGAAGATTGACAAGCGTGACCAAAAATCAATTTGGTTTCATGCCTGGGAGGTCTACCATGGAAGCCATCTTCTTGGTACGACAACTTATGGAGAGATACAGGGAGAAGAAGAAGGATCTTCATATGGTGTTCATTGACTTGGAGAAGGCGTATGATAAGATACCACGGAATGTCATGTGGTGGGCCTTGGAGAAACACAAAGTCCCAACAAAGTACATTACCCTCATTAAGGATATGTATGATAATGTTGTGACAAGTGTTCGAACAAGTGATGGCGACACCGATGACTTTCCAATTAAAATAGGACTGCACCAGGGGTCAGCTTTGAGCCCTTATCTCTTTACTTTGGTGATAGATGAGGTCATAGGGGATATACAAGGAGATATCCCATGGTGTATGCTCTTTGCGGATGATGTGGTGCTAATTGACGATAGTCGGGCGGGGTTTAATAGAAAGTTAGAGCTGTGGAGGCGGACTCTAGAATCGAAAGGTTTTAGTCTTAGTAGAACCAAAACTGAGTACATGAGGTGCAGTTTCAGTACTACTAGGCACGAGGAGGAAGAGGTTAGGCTTGATGGACATGTGGTACCTGAGAAAGACACCTTCCGATATTTGGGGTCTATGCTCCAGAAGGATGGTGATATCGATGAAGATGTGAGTCATCGAATCAAAGCTGGTTGGATGAAGTGGCGCCAAGCTTCTGGCGTCCTCTGTGATAGGAAAGTGCCACAAAAGCTAAAAGGCAAGTTCTATAGGACGGCGATTCGACCTGCGATGTTGTATGGCGCAGAATGTTGGCCGACCAAGAGACGACATATCCAACAGTTAGGTGTAGCGGAGATGCGCATGTTGAGATGGATATGTGGCCACACAAGAAAGGACCGGGTTAGGAATGAGGATATACGTGAGAGAGTTGGGGTAGCACCAATTGAAGAGAAGATTGTCCAACACCGTCTAAGATGGTTTGGTCATATAGAACGTAGGCCTCCGGAAGCGTCATTGCATACCGGACGGATAAAGCGGGATGAGAATGTTAAGAGGGGCCGTGGTAGGCCAAACTTGACATGGGAGGAATCTGTTAAGAGAGATCTGAAGGATTGGAATATCACCAAAAAACTAGCCATGGATAGGGATGCGTGGAAGTTAGCTATCCATGTGCCAGAACCATGACCTGGTTTCGAGATCTTATGGGTTTCAACTCTAGCCTACCCCAACTTGTTTGGGAAAAAAAGCTTTGTTGTTGTTGTTGCAAGTATTCATTATGCAATACGTCATACTTGTAGCCTATTTTAAGCACTGGAAAGAGGTTTGCATCCGGTGGTAGAAGACTGTTGTCCTTGCACCACACCAGATAACTATATTTTGAAACACGACATTGTAAGACGTCATCGCACAAGGTAAAATGAGCTTAATCGAATAACAGAACAACATTGTTATATAAACTTGTTTACAAAATACTTGTTTGCCACATATTCTAATCATTTGGGCAAGTTCAACAATGATAAATTTTGTAAGATATTATCTATCACCCAATGGATTCAAGTTTCTGATAATTTACATGCCAATCCAGATGATTGTTACAGTAAAATGATGGCCAAAAATCACAATATATTAACAAAAGAACAATCCCACTGGCCACTACCCAGCACTAAGAGCAATGGTTGAAGCAGATAGCTTGATTATTGGCTCTTCTAAAATTGTCTTACCATTCCATTGGTATATAAAAAGGAAATTCATTAATCCTTCACTTACTACAAAAATAAAGCACGTTAACATCTGCTATACATTCCTCCACAATTGCAACACCTACGTTATCATCCGTGCCCTGCCAGGAGCCTTCTTTGGTTGGCAACTCTACATGGGGTGCTTCCCAAAACTTTGGACAATCTGATTTTGATAACCCATCCAGGTCTGCCGATTCATATATATATATATAATCTCTGTACACAATCGTAACAGATTGTCAAGAGTTGTAACCAACATTACAATCATAATTCATTATTTAATTCTGAATACTGTGCGGAAATTGTTACCTACTACCTTCTATTGCAGCTGCAAGGACATGAGTATAAAGCTTCATCTATTTTGAACAAATGGACTGGATAGCTTATTTTACTATGCTCAAGTAATGAAAATAAGAGCACACGTGAAGGAAATACTTTTCAAGTTTTTCATTTCTGGTATTACACTAAACTTAGCTCTTTCACATCTAGAGATGAACATATTATGAGATCGCTTATCACAACCATGTATTTAGAGACACTGATTGAGATTTACACAAAGGGTAGCAACTTGACACTTTATAGTAGCCATTTTAAAATATGATACTTAGAAAAGCAATCCAAATCATAATGACATGGATAGTAGGTGAAAGACTCTCAACTTGCCTTACGTGCCTTTAACATGACTTGTGCATTAGCCAAAAACATTTCCTACCTGAATCGCCAAACCAACTGTTGCTATGAGGCCTTCATCCATATTAACCTGCACTGAAGCAAAACACATTAGAAGATTCAGATGTATCTGAAAATAAGAATTCCATAGCAATTAGGATCAACAATCAGGCTACATGACACGACACTATAATAGCACATTGTCAGTTAATTTTGGAAATCAAGGTAGTCTCAACAGTTTGATTTCTGAACAAGAACTGCGAGAAGCACTGTATTATTATTAATGAAATGCAACAAGGAAGCACAATGAAGCGCCTAAAATTGAGAATGCCAAAGGAAATCAAGTTCTCGGCAAGGTTATGCACATGGTAAGCTCTTACTCTCTCCACCACACCATTCTTGGAGCTCAACTCTTAAAGGAACAAAATCAACCACAAGCTCTCAACAAGCAGGACGACTGGACAACAACAGATATGGAGCAGTTATGGCTATTCATATGCCCACCAATCACACCATATGCATGAAATCAAGCTTTTTCCCCTGGCAATGCAACTTCCCTTGTATTGAGGCAAGAAAACCAGTGATAAAAAGCATCAAAACATACTTCCACAATGATGAGTATAAGCAACTTTTCAGTACATAAGATAAGCTGATACCAAATGAGTTGGGTTAGGCTACATCATCAGCTCACTGGAAGCTATTTTGAGACGATCCAACTCTCTAGGTGAAATGATAAACTGGTAAGCAAGCAATGTTTCAGCTTGTAGACTATATTGATTACTTCGCACCGGCATTGCACAATTATATAAAAATTGAACACCATGGCGCCACTCCTTGCAAGTTACCGTCTCCACCTAGAATGAGCAAAAAAACACTGAACCTCCGTCCGGCTTTGCCTACTTGCGTGCAGGTTCACTGACTTGACATCCGTGTCCACGCTGCTCTTGCCCCAGTCCGTGCGCTTCTCAGCTCGTCCTGGGCATTTAGACAAGCAGCGCAGCTGCAGGACACGGCTGAAACAACCATGTCGCAACAGGTCGAGCATGCTCCGGCAGCCCGTCATGCGGTTGGAATCAACCACACTGTGGGCAGCGGACGCACCATTGCCGGTTGCCACCGGCTCCTCGTCCACCACGTCTAGGAAGGTAACCAACATCCATGGGAACGTGGCCTCCTTCCCAAGCTGTCATGCACGATTCTGAATCACAGAGAATAAAGTACCTTCGTGCAGCAAATTGATTTGGGTTGGAGGTTGCTGAAATCGCCGCACTGCGTCTACAGCAGAGCGTCAGCGGGAGAGCGGACGCGACGCTCGTGCCGCCGGCGCGCTCGGAAGCGGCGGAACGGTCGGAGGTGTTGGAGCGGGAGATGCACAACGCGACGCTCCGGGGGCGGCGGCACGGTCAGAGGCGGCGAAGCGGGAGAGGCGCATCGCTACGCACCGGGACGGAGGCCGTCAGAGAGACGCGGCGGGCCAGCGAACCGAGGAAACGCGAGAGGACGACCGGGGGACGGATCAGGGGTGTAGCATGACTGCATGAAGAGGAGGCGACGACGCAGGGGTGTGGCATGGAGAGGAGGCGGCGGGTCAAATCCGGGATGAGGGGAATGGCCTCGATGTAGATCGTGCGATGCGGAAGTTTTGTCCTGCCGATGAAAACTTTCGTCCGCTCGGTCCGCCGATACTAATTGCTACATGCACCTGAGATCAATTCAGTCCGTTAGATCTGAATAGTTGGGACAATCTGACGGTAGAGTTTAGACTGTGTACACAACACGGGGTACCTGTAGCCTAACTCAAGTTTGCTTGTTTATTAATAGTAGAGATGCGAGCGACAGTTCCACCTAGCTAGCTAGGCCAGCTTGAGCGGAATTGGTAACTCGGGTTCCAAGCCATTCCTTTTTCCTCACAATATCCGGTCAAGTTTCAAGCCGGCCACTCTTTATCAATTGTGTAATTCGACATCACTTGGTTGACTCATTAGTCTTATCAAGATTTGTTCGCCCCAATGCATAGGCCTACCTACATCTAGGTATAGAGAAAATTGACTGACCATGCATGGAAACATGCTTCATTAAAATCCAAAAACTACCTTTAGGACTATCTAGTTACGGTGTAGCGTTTGATAACCCCTAAGTAGGTCATTTCACATCTCGAGTACATGCAAAAATCTCAAGTTTAAAACAAAGCATATACATTGTTTGGAGATAACCATAAACATCAATACTATGTCCCATCTATGGTCCGTCCAATCCCATGTTCATAACATGTGTCCGCGTTACATAGCTTGACCTCTCCATGTATATGAGTTATGAAACATAGTCATCAAACATGTGCTAGTCCATTCATATGTTTCATCACATGAATTCTAACTAGGGACTAATTTAGAATAACCATACATGTGGAGTCACAGTAATCCCCAATGGTCACCAAGACTCACCTTATTCTTCTCGTGCCTCCACCAAGGTGGAGTGTCACGGTCCACTAAATGCTTCCCTTGAAGGCGGGAGCCAAAATCTTACGAACAAGGTTGAGGCTTTCTGCACAAATTAATTGGAGGTTCCCAACAATATCCCTGAGCTTCTCACCACTAAGGTCAATCTTCAAGATGATCAATTCTTTTTAGTTTCAAAAAAATTAAGAGTGACAAAATCAACCAAGAGGGGAAACTCAAGTTGTTTGTAATCATAAGTCTGGATCTCCTCTTTGACTTCTCAAAGATTGAACAAAAATGGAGGGAGTGGAAGATCTCGGCGATTTAACCTTTGATACAATGGAAGAGAGAGATGCAAAGTCGTCACATTCTTAGGGAAGAACGATTCCTTTTATAGGGTCCCCAAAATCCAAATGTTACTCTGACCTCGCAATCCGGTAGGTACAATCAGATTCCAGGCCCGAGACAACTGGCCAGCTACCGGCATTGAGCCCAAGTACTGGACCCACCTGAGTGACTCACAAGGGTGCATGACCCTTGTCGTGCCCACGAACCCCGACATTGCCGGGGCCAAGTACATGTCACAAGTATCGGGCTGGGAATGTCGCGCGGGGCAACGGGTGATGTCTCATCGTCGTTAGGGATGGCTCGAATCAACGATCGGAGGCGGCGGTGGGAAGCCTCGAACTATAGTTTCACTCACGACACTTTCTTTTTGCCTGCGGGAAACACTAAAATTTGCGCCTCATACGACTCGAAGTTTAGCGTAGAAAAAATTAAGGCTCAGCCAAGTTTGCAGGATCTAAAGTGGATAGCTTTCACCCAAAACCACAAATAAAGGTTATTTTGTGGATTTGATCTGTTCTGCGGGATCCGATAAAAATATAACAGTGTTTTCGTAGTAGCTATATAGCCAAGTTCTGGCGAGATGAACTTAGGCTTAAATCAAACGCACCCTTAGATCACGATCCGACGGCTCGGCGGTCGTCTCCCCAGAACACAACAAATCAACCATGGCCGATTGCAACTAATCACAAGCTCCTGTCGTCGTCTCCGTCTCACCTCATCAGATCTCACCAATCCTCCATTTTCCGTCCGATCTCCGCGAGGAGATTGCCCAGAACCCTAACCCCTAGCCTCCCGGCTGAACCCGAGGAGGAAGCGGGGATGGCCTTCATGGCGGCTCTGGAGGCCGATCTGCGCGCGCTCTCCGCCGAGGCGCGCCGCCGCCACCCCGCCGTCAAGGACGCCGCCGAGCACGCAACACTCAAGGTCCCCTTCGTAACCCCGATTTCAGTGCTGATACTCATTTCGCGTTTACGTTACTTAGCTCGCTCGGTTCGGATCCTATAGGCCAAGGACGTAGTGTCCAAACATCCCGAATTGGGGCTGGAAGCTGCTGTTAGTCTCTTAACTTGGTTTATGTTTCGTTTTGGAGCTAGTGATGTAGGAGTAGGACTCCCGCCTGCTGATTTTAGGTGATATTTTGCAGGTTTGGCCAATGCCACTTAGATGACTCGTAGGACAGACATTTTAGCTGCCGTTTGTGACTTTCAGTTTGTACCAGTTAATGGCTAGTGCTAGTGAGGGTTTATCCACTTGGTAGGTGTAGAATTTCAACTGCAAGGAATGGTTGTGGTCGCCCTGAGTTTTTTTTAAAGGTTTGTTGCTTACATTTAGAGGTTTGATATTGAATTTGGTTACAGCTTCGTTTTTCGTTGGAAATGGGCCAATGACGCATAGCTTATGAGATTAGTTTATGTAGCTCCCACAAGAAGACTGGGCACATACTCTGTAGAGCTGGAAGAAATTTATCTGCTTCGTAACTACCTGGTTATAAATTTGGTTTCTGTGGTTGGAGGGATAACTTTTATTTACTGTAGTGGAGACTGGAGACACACAATTGGCTTCTCTTGTCCGCATGTTTCTGGACAGCGGACACCCTAGACGTACTAGCTTTTACAGGATTTCATGATAGAACCCACACAAACAAGCCTTAATATTAGCATAACTTGAGCAAAATATGCAGGTGCCGGTCCATATTTAAGATGCAATACTACATATCTACATAACAAGAGTTGTCACAAAAAATATCCATGAAGAATCGACATATATGCAATGAAACAGTGCTGCTCATATTTATTTGATCAAGTGCGATCAACCAGTAGACTAAACAGAACACCATCTGCACTATACCTCGTAGCAGGCAGCAGGCTTGGTGTGTGAAATAACATTCACCACTTTTTCGTTTATTCTTGTGCGCGCCACTAAGGTTATTTGTTGGATGTACTTGAAATAGAGGAGTGACTTCAGTGATGCTGGCACACAGTGTTGCCCATAACTAATTCAATAGTTGAAATTACCACTGTCTTCGTTATCAACAGTGTGCTCTGAAGTTTGAACCGAATTAGCTTAGATTTAGTCAGCATTAGTTGTACTTGGCCCACATTGGAGATGTTGTCCATATTTGTGTGTATTTCTGCCTTGCACGAGTGCTTGCTCGTGTGGAAACCCCCTGCCAAGAATAAACACGCTTTTGATGTTGTGATCTATAAAGGAACTAACCAAGTAATTGTCATATACTTATGTTGCATCAAAATTTTATCTGCTTTGGGATGCATCAACAACATAACCTGTTTTTTTTTTTCCAGAAAATGATTATGGTAAAGTTACCTGTTGGGGCTAATTCCTCTCTAGAGTCAAAATTTGTGCATCTGTAATTGCTAGATGATGAATATAGCTTTCTTGTTTCTTATATACTCCTGTAAAGATGCTAGGAGCCTTCCCGTACATTGTCATTCATTTTTAATTCTCATGTGACGTAAGTGGTATGCTACTTGCTTATTTCACATCCGTGTTCAATTCTCTTTGGCTTGCAGCTCCGTTCTCTATCCAGTCCAAGGGAAATAGCTCAAAATGGGGATATATTGCGGATATTTCTGATGGCATGCAGTGTCAAATCAGTGAAGCTGAGTGTGATAGGACTATCCTGTTTGCAAAAGCTTATATCACATGATGCTGTAGCATCATCTGCGTTGAAAGAGATATTAGCTACTTTGAGAGATGTGAGTCTCTCGTTACTTCTGTATTTACTTACCTCACTTTTTTGAACTTAGTCTAATAAATTTATCCTAGAATTTTTGTGGTATATGCTGAAGGGCTTGTATTAACTATTGTTCTGGATATTCGAGTTTGATAATGTGTTTTTCTTCGAGAAGCTGATCTTTATTATAACTGTTTATATTGTGTAGGATCTTCTGTTTTATGTGACCATATGTAAAGTATTCATGTGATTTTATTTGATGGATCATCCTGTAGTACCTTAACGCTTAAGGTTTCTAACGTAATTTATCACTGAACTGTGATTTTGTCTGACTGCAGCACGCTGAGATGACAGATGAGAGTCTTCAGTTGAAGACTTTGCAAACAATGTTGATTGTATTTCAGTCACATTTACGTCCTGAAAGTGAGGTAGCAGCTATCGTCCGTTATCATCTAAATTATTCTAATAGATGAAATAGTTTGTTATTATGTGTTGTATCTGACCCTGTAACATATAGAAGCTTTCCTCTATAAAAAATGTTAAATATGTGACTCTAACAGTGAGCCAATGAGTAATCACTCTTTGCCATCTGTTTTCGCATTTGGCTTATGTAAACTTATAATTTCCTTTTAGAAACTAAGGTACTTCGCCTTTCCTTTTTGTTTTCTTTCTGAGTGCTGGCGCCTGGCTGTTTGGACTTGGATTTGCAGATGTTTAACTCCAGCTGCGTGATATTTTTTTTTTCTGCTCAGAGCTCTGTTGATTATTTCTTGGAATATATGAGAAGCTTGACTATTTTTGTAGTTCATGCAATCCTACCAGATGCCGTACTGTTTTGAGGATCATTATTTTTACCATCAATAGGCTTATCTTAGTAGCATATTGTTTCATTTCTGTCAGGAGGACATGTCTCAGGCCCTTGGCATTTGTCTTCACCTACTTGAAAGCAGTCGCTCTTCTGACAGTGTCCGCAAGTAAGCTCATTCACATGTTGGCTCACGGGTTCTTAATTCCTTTGTGGTGATCTCCTAAATCATACATTCTTCATTTAGCACGGCAGCAGCTACATTTAGACAAGCAGTGGCGTTGGTCTTTGATAATGTTATTCTTGCCGAATCACTTCCGACTGGTAAAGCATCCCCAGCAAGACTCAGTTCACGTGCTAGCTCCGCTGCCAGTAATGTCACTCGTAGCTTCGGCCAGACGCTGTAAGGCTCAGTCTATTACTCTCTCTTTAAAAAAAAAAATATTATGCTCATGTCCTGCAGTAATACATAATGATCTACTCGAATATCGAAAAGTGTTGTTAGCAAGAAACAAATCTTTTATGCATTATCATCTTGTTGATCTCTGGCACACTTTCCAGACTGAAACACACATGAGATGAGACACTAAGCATGGGGTACGGTGTGGTAAAAACATCCCTAAAGGATTGTGTGCTCTAATATATCATCAAGTATGAAAGGTACCAAGACGATGAATCATAAATATTCTGAAGTTAAGTTAGAAACCAAGATCCCGAGTCTAATTGCGAAGTGTCTAGCTTCTATGTGATGATCCCGTTCGTTGTTGTTTAGTCACGAATGTTGAATAATATGAGCATTTGAGTAAATAATATTATATTTTAATAGAAGATATTCTTGTTAGCCTGTTAGGATGTTCTTAGCAGCTAATTGACATTCAACCCGTGCAAGTTAACTTCTATCCTTCAAAAACACTTGCTTTTCTTTTATCTTGTATATTTGGGTATCTGAAGCTTATTTTTCCCTATTTGTATTTCTGTCCATTTCAAAAATTGGCATCTATTCGTTCTGCTAGAATCTTATGAGCTGCACCATCCTTATATTTTGCTTCGTGATGGATACCTACTGATTATCGCATATTGGGGTTGCCCATTCAATCCAGACAGATCTTGCTCATTGGTCATGCCGTTGACATGGATGATAATTTAACCAATTCTGCATTTTGTGTGTTTCCATTCCATCAACTTACTCCTTCCAGATGATGTAAAAAACTTCTTTATTCTAGTAAAAGTAGAAAGCCATTTAATACCAAAATACTTCAGCACAACACAAATATTTCAGATATTCCAATTTTCAATGTATTATTTTGCATTTCTCCTTGCTTTTTTAGTTGATATTCAACATATCCTGCATGACAGGTCACAAGCATTGAACTATGGCGAACTCACCATGAGGGAAGATCTTACTGACGTTGGAAAGCTCGGTCTCCGTCTGCTCGAAGACTTGACAGCTCTTGCCGCAGGTGGATCTGTATGTGTGAACAATTTCTGATAGCACCTTTTTCTTTAAATATGAATAATTAACTGGCTCATATTCTGTTACCACATTTTATCAGTAAATCTGAACTTAAATTACTGAATTTCTATGACTCACTATTTCTTGATAAAGTTACTACTGTCTCTCTTTCATTAGGCTAGGTGGTTGCATGCTCAATCACTGCATAGGACGTTTGCCCTTGACATACTTGAGTAAGTTTTCTAAGTTCCATAATGAAAATCTTGGGGTACTTCCATTAATCAGTTGCTATAGTTTTCACGATTCCCAATATTCTACACATTTTGTGCTTTATCCAAGTCTCACTAGTTAAAAAGTTGTTTACTTGAGCTGCCGTTGTTACATGTTATTGGTGAAGCTGATGTCTGGGTTCTGCTGCGGCGAGAGTTCTGGATGCAACTGTGAAGGGCACTACAAACACACTATAATTGATAGCAATCCAAATAAAAAAAATCTACAAACGAAACTTGAGTTTAACTTTCCTATAATCATCTTTTTGACCCTTGTAAGTGCAAAAGGTCACAATAGATTGGTGCCATGGGAGATGCTTCTATGCTTCACCCCTTCCAACAACAACAACAACAAAGCCTTTTATTCCCAAGCAAGTTGGGGTAGGCTAGAGGTGAAACCCATAAGATCTCAAAACTAACTCATGGTTCTGGCACATGGATAGCTAGCTTCCACGCGCCCCTGTCCATGGCTAGTTCTTTGGTGATATTCCAATCCTTCAAATCTCTCTTAACATACTCCCCCCATGTCAAGTTTGGTCTACCACGACCCCTCTTAACATTCTCATCATGCTTTATCCGTCCGCTATGCACTGGCGCTTCCGGAGGCCTACGGTGTATATGCCCAAAGCACCTTAGACGATGTTGGACAAGCTTCCCAACTCTCTCCCGTATATCATCATTCCGGACCCAGTCCTTTCTTGTGTGGCCACATATCCATCTCAAGATGCGCATCTCTGCTACACCTAACTGTTGGATATGTCACCTCTTGGTTGGCCAACATTCCGCGCCATACAACATCGCAGGTCAAATTGCCGTCCTATTCCTATAGAACCTGCCTTTTAGCTTTTGTGGCACTCTGAGAACGCCAGAAGCTTGGCGCCACTTCATCCAACCAGCTTTGATTCGATGACTCAGACTCACGTCTTCATCGATATCACCATCCTTCTGGAGCATAGACCCCAAATATCGGAAGGTGTCTTTCTCAGGTACCACCTATCCATCAAGGCTAACCTCTCCATCCTCGTGCCTAGTAGTACTGAAACTGCACCTCATGTACTCAGTTTTTAGTTCTACTAAGCTTAAAACCTTTTGACTCTAGAGTCCGCCTCCACAGCTCTAATTTTCTATTAACCCCCGCCCTGCTATCGTCGACTAGCACCACATCATCTGCAAAGAGCATACACCATGGGATGTCTCCTTGTTGCACAATTTTAAAGCACAAAGCAATGCGGGGTGCCATCTACTTGCTAATCTGTGTATTTCACAGTTTACGAAACTCCTGTTGAAGTGGTGTATGGACTGACTTCTAGAAACTAAAGTGCACAAACATCTCCAATTAAAGAGGTGCTTAGTGAGATGCTTAGAAGAGGGAGTTTGCTATGGCAGTAAGCATCAATTCAGAAGCGCAACCCTTCAGTGCAAATATATATGCTTTTAGGTGGTTACATCTTCCTACAAACTCACAGATGCCCACGCAAGCATTAGTGCTTAACGACGCATTTAATTCATGCTCGAGGATTTGTACATGATCATTGGAGATGTCTGCGGTAGTGGAATAGTGGACGGTTGCCAACTTGCCATTCAAAGTTTCAAACCCTTTACGCATTTTCCAGTTTTCACTTCCGAGGGGAGCTTGGAAGCGCTAGTTATCACATTGTTATCTCAAAGATGGTCTGATATAAAAACAAGAGGTATTGATGTTTGCAAGTGCAACAGATCACATTACTTGCTCAAAGATGGTTCCGTTCATAAAGAAGAGATACAGTCAGTACTTTGTAATCCGGAACAACTTTTTTGTTTCATCTTATAGTTTCTTTGTTGATCTGTTAAATATGCTAAATATGCCATACTTGGAATAAGCGAGCAGAACTTTAATTTACTTGTCATGTTGACTTCAGTTTTTGCATTTTGTTTTATGATCTGTTACTGATTGTTCATTTTATTTTTAAGTACCAACAACAAAATTTGTTCTAGTATTTTTCTCTCAATTTCCATTGTAGCCGAGGCTAGTGATGTCAATCTTTTCAATGGAAGGCTGCTTTAAACCTCTCAATACAACAACAACAACAAAGCCTTTCATTCCCAAGCAAGTTGGGGTAGGCTAGAGGTGAAACCCACAAGATCTGGAAACTAACTCATGGTTCCGGCACATGGATAGCTAGCTTCCACGCGCCCCTGTCCATGGCTAGTTCTTTAGTGATATTCCAATCATTCAGATCTCTCTTAACAGACTCCTCCCATGTCAAATTTGGTCTACCACAACCCCTCTTAACATTTTCATCACGCTTTATCTGTCCGCTATGCACTGGCGCTTCCGGAGGCCTACGTTGTATATGCCCAAACCATCTTAGACGATGTTGGACAAGCTTCTCTTCAATCGGAGCTACCCAACTCTCTCCCGTATATCATCGGACCCGGTCCTTTCTTGTGTGGCCACATATCCATCTCAACATGCGCATCTCTGCTACACCTAACTGTTGGATATGTCGCCTCTTTGTTGGCCAACATTCTGCGCCATACAACATCGCATGTCGAATCGCCGTCCTCCTATAGAACCTGCCTTTTAGCTTTTGTGGCACTCCTATCACAGAACGCCAGAAGCTTGGCGCAACTTCATCCAACCAGCTTTAAACCTCTCAATGTCGTATAATATATTGATATTAATTTGAGTTAAGCATAGCTTATCCTGACTCTTTTACTGTTGCTGAGTGTGTCTTAACCTTCTTCTTGCCAGGTTTGTGCTATCCACATATGTTCCTGTATTCCGGGTATTACTTTCTTACCAGCAGGTTTGTGTTTCTGTACAACTTTTATACTCAGAATTTTCTGTTAACCATTGACCATAACTAAAGAGCCTCTTAAAACCTGCCAGGTATTACGCCATCAGATATGCTCACTTCTTATGACTTCACTCCGTACTAATGTGGAGGTAAGTAAATAAAAATAAGGACTTTGTTTTTCAAATTTATAGATTGTAAATATGAACTCAGAAAATTATAAAGCTTCACCACAACTGCAAAATTTATATGCAGAAGCATGAATTTGACCTACTACTTTACTAACCAAGAAGTTTGAAGTACTCTGCAAGTACTTTTAGGTGCATGCAGTACCTATTTTCTTTTATAGCACTGTTTTGTGGCTGGATGTAACTTTGAAATGCATTTTGCCATGTGTTATTTGACCGCTGTACCTCTAGCTCTGTAGCTAATACAAGTAAAACAATTGCCTCATTCCGCTCAAGTCTGGGCTAGTAAGATTTGGCCTTAAACAAGTGGTGAGTCTATAGTTTGCCCTTACTTTGTGAATTAGGACCTAACTTAGGCTAGATAACCAATTTGGCAATTTCATGTGCTCTTAAGTTTATCCATCATATGGAGTCCTCCTTCCTGAGCAAGCTCCTCCCTCTTTGCCCGTCAAGGTGGACAGGTTCTTGCCGAAATGGGCAAGAGATACTAATTTGCCCAAATTGAAGAAAGCTAGGTTCTTCATATTGGACAGCGTTGATATATTTTTATTTGTGGTTAGGGCAACAAAACTCGTGCACTCTATGCAATTAATAGCATAGAATACCAGCTCATTCTTCAAAAGAACCGGTCTTAGGTTCCGAGATGGACTGTGTCAAGAAAGAAGCATGGTGCATTCTCTGCTCCCAATCGTTAGAGTCCCAGGAAGTTAGAGGCAGATGTGAAATGATTAACCTCATCATTTGATGTGCCAGTACCTAGTTCAGTTGCTAGGAAATAAAAAGATTAAAATCAAGATGGATTTCATGAGTTCACTATTTGCGCCACCTGATTCATTCAGGACCCAGTTATTAATAGGATTCTGATATGTTTGCTGATTTTTCTTCAGCTTGAAGGTGAAGCAGGGGAACCTGCTTTTCGCCGTCTAGTCCTACGTTTGGTTGCTCATGTCATCAGACTCTACAGCTCTTCACTTGTCACTGAAAGTGAGGTATTGTTCTGTCCAAGCTCATGTTCATTCCAGTACTGCGATGGGCCTGTGAGCCACTAAATAATCTGAACTAAAACATTTAGAACGATATGTAAGCTCCAACTACTAACCTTTCTGATAAATTTTATTGATCAACTGGAGTCCGAAAAACCGCTCATACGAATTAGGATTTGTTCAGCATTGCAGTGGATTATGACAATTGACAATCTTGTTTGGTTGAACCACTTTCAGATATTTGTATTTTTGGTTAGCTACATTTTTTCTAAAAATCAAACTGCGAAAGGGAGATGTTATTATGTCCCAGATAACAGAATAATCCACTGGAAATGTGAAAGAACAACCATGTGATAGCAGCATTTGTCTAACTCAAATCTGAACCGCTGCTTGATTTCTAACAAATCGCTTTCCCACAGCAGCTTTAAATCAAACACGGCATGGGAACTCTCTCTGACCTAATAATTTGTATTGCCTCCTGACGCAGTTCTATCAGCACACACCTTTTTTTTGTAAGACTGTAAACTGACTCTTACTGTGGGTCCAACTCGAAGCTTTTGGTGACTGCTGTGCAGATTATAATTAGAAACGAATCCCACAGCAGCTTTAAATCAAACACGGGCACACGGCATGGGAACTCTCTCTGACCTAAAGTGGTATCGCCTCCTGACGCATGTCTATCAGCAGACACCTTCTTTTTTATTTGTAAGACTGTAAACTGACTCTTACTGTGGGTCCAACTCGAAGCTTTTGATGACTCCTGTGCAGATTATAATTAGAAACAAAAAAATCGCTGGACTCGCCACCACTACCAGGTTAATTGCACTTGGGTATGATGAGTCATATGAGAACTGGTCTTAAAATAGGAGAGACTACTTTTTACCATTGGATCTTATCTGGATTAGTGAGGTTAAACACCAAGAGTAACGAACGTATTTAAATGGCCACATGAATCAGAATTGTTCACCCTAACTTCTATTGACGTCAATAATCTGCCCTAGTTTGCTCTGTCAGCGATTTAACAGTCGATGCGATCCGTTGTTTTACTGGTCATTCGTTTCATAATGTTTCCATATAGGCTCAACCGCGAGATTGTGCATGTTGAGCGAAATAGGCTGTTCTTTCACTTCACTTACATGATGAAATGGCCAGCTGACAGCTCTATATAATAATACTTAATGAGTGCTCAATGTGCTTTTACTCTATTCTGGTTATGTTATTCTACATGAGCCTAAGATGCTTCTGTTGACAGGTATTCCTGAACATGCTTGTGAAAGTTACCCGCCTGGATCTACCTTTATGGCATCAGATACTTGTTCTTGAAATTTTGAGGGTAAGTTTCCTTGGGTACAATGCGTGTTGATGATCTGCTCTTACTTGTGTGTGAACTTGTTCATTCATCAGGGTTTTTGCGTCGAAGCTCGAACTCTGCGCTCGCTATTTCAGACATTTGACATGTATGTATTGTATCCACATAACACCATTATTTCTTTTGATGTGGTCGTTCTGTGCCTCTTCCTCTGCTTGTGGCTGGCCTTATTTTTGACTTGTCTAGAAGCTTCCACATCATGCTTGTGTTGAAGGATAGAAGTTGGTGTCTGCATGCATTTCGCAAAAACAATTGTTGGCAATATTATAAACTGGCTCATAGTTCACATTTTGTTATTAGTGGTCCATTTCCAAGTGAATTGGTCCCTGAATTTAACTGGCATAGGCATGTAGGTAGCACATGTTCTCATGCCTGAAGTTATATTCAGTAGAAATTGTTTAACATGCTTCATTTGTCTGAGAGCGCGGTTTTCTAGACCAGTGCCTTAAGGCATATTTGGTTTCTTTGCCCACCCTGTCCACCTCGGTAATGAGGTGAACTACCAAATGTCTAATAGGATTCATGAAGCTGTACCATCTGTGAAGTTCGTCATTGTTTCTTGTGTGTTAATAACCATGTGAATCTAGAACTGAACTTGAAAATATGTAGTCGCGGCAACTCATATCCCAAATTCTGGACAATTACGTGATAAACTAATGTATTGAACCTTAGCTCTTAGTTCATCTATTACGCACCCATTTTAGGCTAACCACATCTTGTAGGTCAAGTTGTGTTAATTGGGTTAAACGTGGGACGGTTGCAGTGCTGTCAACTGTATGTTGCTATAGGACATGTAGGTAGATTTAAGGAATCATGCTGGAGATACCATGACCTGAAAATCTTTAGAATTATTATTTATATTATGGGTAATCAATGGCCATGTGCCAAGTTACCTCATCTTCTAAGGTTGACTTCGCAGCTGTCCATGAATGCAATGTATGGAAGCTATACAAGCTCCTTGTTCTCTTGGTGATTGGATGTGTATAAACCTCCCAAGGGAATCTAAGGATTTGATGTGCTACACATAGTTATTAACATGTTTAGAGCAAAGAGTCTATTAGGGTTGCAACTAAGGTTAGTTTCCATTATCTAGAGTATCTGATCGAGGCTACAACTGAAAGCACCCCTGCTATGTCTATATTAGGTGCATAGATCAGAAGTCTGCTTTGTACCTCCTTGTCATACGAGTTACTACACTGATGCTTTTCATCTCTGTGCATACGTTATACATTTATATGTTTTTGGAAAATTTCAGCTAAGATTTGAATATTTTTTGCTGATAATACAGAAACCCTGCGAATACTAATGTTGTGGAGAACATCGTTAAGGCATTTGCTTTGGTGGTATCTACTATTCAGGTTTATACCTTGCTACATTTCATTCTGATCCTGGTTGATTGGTGTTGAACTTCTAATTATTCTCATCATTTCAGTTCCTTGTGTCTTGACTTCTTGTATCATTTTCATAACATGACTTTCCCTTTTTCTTTTGGATCGTAGATTCTTATTTGTTTTTGTGCAATTATGTGTTTGGTTTCTGTCTCAATATCAGATGTGGCTTGTTAATTCTGTCTCCAGTAGAAGCTGCCTTCCTGTTTGTATGCCGTAATTACCATTCTTGATCTTAGATGAATTGACTTGTCATGCTGATGCATCCATACCGTGCTTTCGAGGGCATAGTTGGACTTTGATGTGCACAACGATCTAAAAGCTGCCTTTCTGTTTGTATGCCATAATTACCATTCTTGATCTTAGATGAATTGACTTGTCATGCTGATGCATCCATACCGTGCTTTCGAGGGCATAGTTGGACTTTGATGTGCACAACGAACTAAAAGTAGTTGAACACCCCAAATGGAGCTTTGTCGAAAATGGCAAATAATATACCCTGGTTTCTGTTTCGATGAGTAAATTACCATGCTTTCAGTGAAACACATCGTATCGCAGCATGTCACGAGTCATCCTCAGCCTAGCCCTAGCAATCTGCTGCTGTGCATTTGAGTCAGCTAAGTTAGGTGGGACATCATAATGCTTCCTCATTTCACCCTGTAGGTCTAACAATACAATGCGCTCAGGCCAATAGAACAAAAGCTAATCTAACACTTCACAGATATGTGCTCAACATTATCTGTCTTATCTCAACAAAAGGTCTCCATTATCATTAAAAATCATGGGTGGACATGCAAACAACATAGTAACTACACTGATGAGTCTATTCCAGTTTGGATGCTATTTTTGTGAAGGACTAGTCCTAAGAAATTTCGTACATTACAAAACGGAGTGGAGAGTCACCAGGCCTGTATGGCAGGATGCAATGCCAAACCACCCGAGCTATGCTTTTCCTTATCTTCTGTCACCCATAAGTGCATTTTCCAAAATTTCCTTGGTATGTCCGTTCATGAATCCATTAGCTCTCCTTTAGCTAACTTCCCATCTTGGTATCCTGTTTTCACCAATAAAGGTAACTCAAAGTCATTAGCTTAATTCCCTGCATCCGCGGAGCTAAATTTGGCATGTGTTGTTTACATGAGATCTTGTCAAATCTCGCTGGGAAGGTCTTACAAGAAACAGTGGTTTGGCATGCTGATGCATGGTCATCCGTCATCATCATTTTGTTTCTAGTGCAATGCTACATTCCTATATATTTGAGAACATCTGCTCTTATAGGCTTCAGATTCAAGTGAAGAGACTCTCGCAGCTGTTGCTGGAATGTTCAGTAGTAAAGCTAAAGGTACCTTCTACAATATTCAAATTCCGTTGATAGTTTAGTTCCTCTGTTCTCTTCATTTGTTTTCCCAGATTGCTGAAGCACGAATAAAATAAAACTGATATGATTTACAGGGATCGAGTGGAGCATGGATACTGATGCATCAAATGCTGCTGTTTTGGTTGCTAGCGAAGCACATACAATCACTCTTGCCCTTGAAGGCCTCTTAGGTGTAGTTTTCACCATTGCTACTTTGACAGATGAGGCTCTAGATGCTGGTGAGGTAAGAAATAGAGAATTATTAGAAAATTATGAATTTGGGAATGCAAAGGTAATAATTTGTTTTTATTTCCTTTAGCTTGAATCACCAAGATGTGAAGTGGATCGTATGGAATGTAGTGGGCAATCAGCTCTTCTTTGTGTTGCCATGGTCAATTCAACATGGTTAACCATCCTTGACTCCCTTTCACTTATTTTGATGAGGTGAGGTCCATACCCAAACTTAGATTTTTGTTGTACTTGAAGTTGTATTTTAGTTTTCCTATGTTTGCTCATGTGAATCAAATTAATAGGTCACAGGGAGAAGCTATAATATTAGAAATACTGAAAGGATACCAGGCTTTCACTCAGGTGATCATAATTCTTTGTTTGATGTACTAGTCCCTTTGGAGAAAACTCTGTTTGAGTCCTCTTCTAGAATGGCATCCATTTGCTATGACTTTCAAATGGATGCTGATTTTTTGTTGTTCCTGTTTTACCCCTTTTATGCCCATTGTCTATTGTATACCTTTCTACAGAATTAGAATTATATCAATTATCTTTTTTTCACCATGATAATATGGCATGCAAACTCTTTCAGGCATGTGGAGTTCTTCGCGCTATAGAGCCACTGAACTCTTTTCTGGCATCACTTTGCAAATTTACAATCAATATCCCAAACCAAGGGGAGAAGAAAAGGTATGCCACTGGGATCTTGTTTCTCAGTATATATGTACAGGTAACTTTGTTAGAATTATACCACATTTCTCTACGGGGAGCCGCAGTGTAATTGGCTGCAGCTACAATGTATGGATGTCTTAGTGATTTTGGTCATAGTACTTCAGTTGTCCATAAAATAAAGCCATAGAGTTGCCTGCTGATTTATCTTTATGCATGAACTTTGAGCACTTCTTTTCTTCCTTTTCTACCTGTTAGCAGTATCTTGCTCTCTCCTGGATCAAAGAAGCTAGAAGCGTTGATGGATCAGCCTGATAGTATTATCCTGACACCGAAAAATGTGCAGGTAACAGGCGAGATTTACAGCTATTTTATTTGGGTTACCTTTTCAATTTACATTGCATTATAGTTGGTTATTTTTTAATCCAGGCATTGAGGACACTTTTTAATGTAGCGCATCGCTTACACAATGTCCTGGGTCCCTCCTGGGTTTTGGTAAGTAGAGAATATGATTAACTAGCTTTAACTACCGTGCTATTATATCTGATTCTTGAAAACATTTAAGGTCTTGGAGACTCTTGCAGCACTTGATAGAACTATTCATTCTCCGCATGCTTCGACCCAGGTTGTGCAATGTAAAGTTTGTTAAATTCTTGTACTATTAGTGTTCTCCTAGGTCCTAACTTCTCTGAAGTGGTGCAACAAATTTCTGACAGGAAGTATCGGCTTCTGTTTCAAGACTCTCAAGAGATACGTCTGGACAATACAGTGACTTCCACATTCTCTCGTCTTTAAATTCTCAGGTCAGGAGGCAAACATGAAATTATTGTTAATTTTTTCTGGGGTCATCATGTTTCTTCTTTTCTGTTTTTACGTCTCTTAACTACATTTGCATACATTGAATGTTGTTTTGTTTCTTTGTTTGGATGCAGTTGTTTGAAAGTTCAGCCTTGATGAACGTAACTGCAGTGAAGTCACTTTTGTCTGCGTTGCATCAGTTGTCAAGTCAGCACATATCAGGAAATTCTCAATTATCAGGCCAGCAGATTGGGAGCATTGCATTTTCAGTGGAGCGCATGACATCGATACTTGTCAATAACCTGCATCGTGGGTGCTTTCCTTTTCAAACAAGCAACTATTAAATCAGTGATGATCTTCATGCTCTTTGGTAGAAGTACCAAAAAATGATATATTTGGTAAAACAAAATGATAATTTGTGACCGATCAAGTATAGATATTCAGAAGATTCGTTTGCTAAATTAAATACCTATATTTGCTATATTTCTGCTGTTCTAATTCACACAAAGAACTTAATTTGCAACTAATTTCATTTATTTGTAGTATGTGTGAAACTCATCTCACAGATTCATAGTAGGCAATTGGGTTTTAGACCTATATCATCTCATATCCGTGCTAATATATACATTAAATTGTTATTATTGGCAAGTGTGATCTCACATGAAATATAGAATAATTACCAGTGTATGATATTATTCATGTGAAATGATGAGCTTTGGATTTTGGCCGAGGAGGGTTTCCTAAGGGCTTAACAATAATGCTCTGAACTTGATCTTAAATTTAACTCGATAGTTGCAACTGGATGTGCAATGTAGTCAGGATATAAAGGTATTTTTCTTATACTTGTTTGTTTCATTATGCTCAGGAGTCGAACCAATATGGGATCAAATTGCTGCACATCATCTTGAGGTAGTATTGCATTATTTTTGGATTGACTCTTGGCTTTCTTGCTATCATTTGTAATGCCATGATGATCTTGATGATGGTTACAAATTGCAGCTTGCCAATTGCTCTAACCAACAATTACGTAATATGGCACTGGATTCGTTAGATCATTCAATTTGCTCTGTAGTGGGTTCTGAAAAATTTCAGGGTATCAGTTCAGCATCTCACCAGTTTAAAGAGTACCAAGTAAGAGCGCATTAAACTAGTCTTATTCATCCTTCATGATTTGTCTGACCTTTTCTATGCTTTTTTACTGGAAGTTTATTTCTGTGATTGCTAGTTGGTCGAAGAAAGTGAAACACGGTCATTTGAGTATGCAGTTTTATCTCCATTGATGATCCTTTATTCGTCTAACAAGAATTCTGATGTTCAAATGGGTGCACTGAAAATTCTTTTGCATGTTCTTGAGGTACTTACCTTGTTCCATATGTCTTCCATTGGGTACATCATACAATATACTTCTTACTCCTACTGTTTCAGAGACATGGAGAAAAGCTGTCCTATAGCTGGCCCAGCATTCTTCATATGTTGAGGTGTACTGCAATTCATGCTTGATAGGTTTTCTATTTTGTATTTGTTACTTGTAGTTCCTTACATCCATTTTCTGCTAGGACTGTTACCGATGCATCTGAAAAAGATATCATCTCCTTAGGCTTTCAGGTAAACTCTAAACTGCATAGTGCTTATGTTTACATGGTAGTTCTGTCGAAAGTTATAGCTCACTTGAGCCTGTAATATCAAACTTAAGCATCAGGTTATGAACATTGAATTGGGACTACAGTGTTCACTTCTAAAATGGAGAATGATCAAACAACAATATGTTCTAAATTATGCCAATAATCAATTTGGTAGCCTCAACACGATCACTTTTTTTGCAGAGTATACGTGTCATAATGAATGAGGGACTGGCAACAATACCTGTACAATGTCTTGATGAGTAAGTCTTGAATCTGTTGTGCTCTCAGATACTACGAGATCTCTTTTCCGTCAAAGAGAACTCTTTTTGATAAATGGTTGGCTCAAAAAATGCTGAAGTTATGCAAAGTTGCAAACAATAAAATACACTCAGTCGATATCCTCGATTTTTTCCAGAAGATTTAGTGCATACAAATTTATGATGCCTGAGCTGTAAAGTTAATGATGCTATGAAGTTGGCATGGGCATCCAAAGTTTATTAGTTGTTTACTATCTACTTCAAATTTCTCTGATACTTTCTTGTGTCTACAAATGCAGATGCATTTTGGTTACTGGAGCATATGGTGCCCAAAAAACTGACATAAACATAAGTTTGACAGCAGTTGGTCTTCTATGGACTGCTACAGATTTTATTGTGAAGGGATTAATCGTTCAGAAAGCTAATCACACAAATGAAGAAGGTACATGGTCACTTCAGATTACGTTACCATTCTCTCTGATTTTTATACTTCATACATGCTCTCTTTTGGACCGCAGAGGTTCAGTCGGGTGTATCAAGGAAAGAGGGAGATATACCAACCAACGATAAAGATGTTAAGCAAAATCCCTTACAGCAACTGGTTGATTACAATAAGCTGTTCTTTTCAGTTTTTTCTGTCCTTCAAAAATTGGGTGCAGATGACCGTCCAGAGGTATGTCTTCTGTGCATGGCCATACATGGTTTGCTTAATATGTTTTGAGTACCTTATTGGTGATTCCATGGCATGATTGATATTCTTTGACAAGTACAGCACACTAGAATTTATGCCAAGTTTTTGTTTATTTCTAGGTTCGGAACTCAGCAGTTCGGACTCTCTTTCAGACTCTCTGCACCCATGGGCAGAAACTTTCTCCGACTATGTGGGAGGATTGCCTCTGGATATATGTTTTCCCAATGTTAGAACATGTTTCCCACTTGGTAAGTAATGTAGCACTCGCTTAGCATATTCTGATATTTCCCTTGAATCCTCTCCACTTATAATTAGTCTTGATCTTTTTTATTTCCAGGCATCTACTTCATCTAAAGATGAGTGGCAAGGAAAGGAATTAGGAACTCGTGCAGGGAAAGCTGTTCATATGCTTATCCATCACAGGTTTTCAGTCTTTGAAAGCACTATAATCAGATTATATTCGTTTGATGTGAAATATTGTGTTTAAAGTAAAAAAAAAACACTTGTGTTATTTGGTTAGGTCGACCCACAAGTTGGAAGTTAAGTTGGTCGTTAATTACAAGGATAAGTTGTTTTGATTCTAGAGATGGAACCCCACTTAGTGCACACACGTTCATGTACTTGGATTAACACAACGCACCTTGTTTATCTAATAAATTGAACTCGGATTGATGTGAATTAACATTAGCTCTCAGAATTAAGCCACATGCCCATCCATGTTCAGTCTTACTCATTCTGGCATCAAACGATGTCAGAGTTCTTTCTAAGCTTTCATGTTTCTTGATAATGCCCTTGTTCTCTCCTTTTATTTATCAGACGGACTGTTTTTTTTTCCAGTCGAAATACAGCGCAAAAACAATGGGACGAAACAATTGTTCTTTTACTAGGTGGTATAGCACGGCTTCTACGATCATTTTTCCCTCTCCTGCAGCAACTGAGCAAATTTTCTTCTGGTCAGTTCTTTGTAGTGGTCATTATGCTTATGTTGCATGCCAGTTAGTAAATTTCCTGCAACTGTTATTGACTTATCGTGCTTAAAAATGTTCAGGTTGGGCCATTATGCTTGCTTTTCTTAAAAATAGCATCTTAAATGGTAGCAAGGAGGTTGCTCTTGCAGCTATAAATTGTTTGCAGACATTTGTTGGTTCAAACTGTCCAAAGGTTATCTCTCTCTCTCTCTCTCTGATAACTTAGTACATTATTAAAGCTAAATTGAATTGTTGAGCTACGGTTATCTGCCAGCTCAAATTATTTGTGATGCTAACGCTTAATGTTGTATTTTCTTTATGGGAACAACCGAGTGTGTTACCTGCTGTTCTCACGGTTTGAACACTGTTATGCCATGACCTCGCATTTTTTTAGAGGAAACGCAAAAGAGTTTGCGTTTCATTTCATTGAACAGGAAGAGAACACAGGTACAACCTCCACAAAGGAGGGACACACACGCACACACACACGACCGTCCTCACCAAGCGACTACAACTAGGTAAGGAGGTGCACTCAACTACAGACCACAACGACATCAGGTCTCGCCAGCCTTGCCTCCAGCCAAGAATGGCGAGGTGTCGAGGCTCGGAGCTATAGGGCAGCAACACCGCCGTTGCCAGACGACTCCAGGGACGATTTCAGCTCCAGAACTGCCCAGCCCAACAAACCTTGCGCCCTTGTGTGCCTAGGAGTCGGCGGGGTGAAAGGCAGGGACCGGCTGGGACTGGTGTAGAGCTCGTCGGGGAAGTGTCGGCGCTGACATACGTTGCGCCCTGTGCATCCACCTCCTGTGTAGCATTCGACGCCAGAGCGCGACATCACCAACCTCACGCTGCCGCATCAGGTACTCCACGTGCAGCCATGGCAGCGCCTTCAAGAAGGGAACAGCGCTGAGACGCTGCCGCTGCCCGGTCTGGCAAGCCGGACCTAGGGCTTCCCCCGGTGCTCGAGGAGAAAGTCCGGCCAGGGTCATATCAACGCCTCCAAGGAGGTAACGGCACCCTCGGGCGTCGCCGTTGACAGCGCTGGCTGTCGCCGCGCGGGGTTTTCGCCCCGACCCGTGAGCAGGAACTTCCGAAGACCGTCGATGTCGGGGCAGAGCAGAGGTGGCGAAGTCGTCACTGGGGAGTCCATCACAGCGAGGGAAACCGGAAACGTTGTCGTCTCGGTAGAGGCACCGGCCAGCGCAGGCCTGCAGGCCGGCCACCGTCAGGAGCGCGTCCGGCAGGTAACACGAGGTCACCTGCACCGCGCCGCCACGCCCTCTGGCCGCCGCCGCCGCGCCAGCCCGCAGCTTCCGCCGCCGGGATCCGCCGGGCGCAGCAGAGCAGCCGATGCCCAAAGGCCGCTGCTCGCATGCTCGCCCGCCAGCATCCTCTCCAGCAGCAGCGGACGGGTGGGGTAGGAGGAGGGAGAGAGGTTGGTTGGGGCGGAGGGGGTGAGCAGGCGACGTCGCCGTCGCTTGCCAGACGCGCCATGGCCGTGGCCCGCCCGGCCCGGGTTGGGCCCAGATCGGGCCCGAGCGCCGCCGCCAGCCAGCGCATCGCACAGCCACTGCAAGCTGCCGCCAGTCCGCCGCTGAACCGCACCGGCTCACCTCCGCCCCGCCGCCTCGCCGGACACCCGTGCGACCCACGCGACGTCGCTACTCCGCGCGAAGGAGCTCCGCCAGGGCGCGCACACACACGCCCGCACCGCCTTTGGCGGCCGGGCGCCGCCGCCACCGCCGGCAGCGGCGGCCAGGGATGCGGGGGAACGGAGCTCTGGGCTAGGGTTTGGGGTCGCCTCCGGAGTCGCCCGCGCGAGCGACCCGGGAGGCACGGGGTGGGGGAGATGACCTCGCATTTGTTATCCCTTCGAAATTTATGCACAGTTTTGAACATGTTACTGCATATGTCATTGTCATCTCCTGATAGAATAAGAAACGTAGCTGTCAAATTGACGAAAACACTTCCATAGGATGCTATGAGTCTCTAACTGATAATAACTTCTTCGTAAAGCAAAGAAATCAGTTATTTCTGGACCAAACTACGTCAAACTGGAACTGTTTAACGAATGTCACTGGACAAATGAAGTAATTGCCATATTAGACAGGGTTTTGCAATTGTATACGTATTTACCATCTTTGAAATGCAAGGTGTCAGCAGAATGTAATCACCTGATGACTGCTATTACGACTTTTATATGTAGTGGCTGTTTTATGTTTTTTGATGCATCTGAAAGAAACTAATGAGATGCTTTCACAACCGTGAGGGGGTAGTGTAACTTACACTTTCACGGTGGATAAATGGCATGTCTTGGACCTGTCACCTTACTTCTTTTATTTTCTGTGTAAAAAATCATGAGTAGATGTTTTAACATAAGCATCACAAATATACATGTTTGATGTATAACTAATAAAAATTTCAGGGCAATCTAGAATCCTCCTATGTCAAATCCGTTCTTGATATTTACGAACTTGTTCTTCAAACTTCACCAAACTATAAGAGTGACTCGGCCGAGAAAGTGAAGCAAGAGGTCCTTCGTGGTCTTGGTAAATTTCTGAACTTCGCAGTTTGTGTTATGAAGTTCCGTATGTTGCAATGAGATATTAATCATGCTGCATTCATGCAGGAGATCTTTATGTTCAAGCACAGTCTCTATTTAATGATGACATGTATCTAAGACTCATGGCTGTTATGCATCTAATGATTAAGAGTTCCATGAATTCTACAGATTATGATAGTGAATTGGTATGCTCGTGAGCTCCATTTTTATAAGTATCCTTCTCTTGCTTGATGGAACTATATGTAAAGCTTCTGCATGTTCTCTTAAAGAAACATTCCATGGTACTTATCTTGCCATGAGATACACTACAAAAGAAGCCTTTAATCTTCATTTCTCCCTATATACTCTCGGGATCTGTTTTTATTCCTTGTTTCTAGCTTGACAACTTCCATGCGATAGAACAGATGCTTGCTGTATTGAACTCCATGACTCAATCGTCTTTTATGCTTTAGGGTAGCATCCCTCCTGTGCAGCGTGGTATCTTGGAAATTATTCCTATGCTACGCCCGACAACTATGTTATCATCAATGTGGTCGCCTCTCCTGCTTGAGTTGCTATGCTATCTTAACGGAGAAGAAAGTCCCCTGCACAAGAGTAGTAAAGAAGTACGTGAACAGAATACTGATGCACTGGCCAATGGCACAAAGCGTGCTTCTGGTAAGACATGTTATCATATCTTCATACATTTGCATAATTTAAGAAATATGATACCTTGAGTAATTTTATGTGTAAATTATCATGGCTACAGTTGAACGAGGCCATATCAATGGCAGTGGCACAAAAGGGGATACTATGGTGGGCTGTGGCTGGGGCATTCTATTTGTAGAAAAGCTTGTGCCGATCATGGTCAACCTTTTTTTGGAGGCTCCACCACATGAAAGGTTTAGTGCCGCTCCAGAAATTATTCAAGGTCTTGGAAGGTAAATTGCTTTAGCCTGCAGTCCCTAGCAAAGCTTTGGAGGAAATAGTTATTGTTGTCCTTATTTGTGAACCATCCTGGTACTCCTGGTTTGCAGATTCAACCATATCTTCCATTCTCCACATAACTTAGCATATATGTATTAGGTATTCATACATGAAAGTAGAGTAGCTGAATACAAGCTTTGATGGGACAAAGCAGTTTGTATGGTTAGCTAAAATGAGGATTTATTTTGAATATTTGTTTTAGAGTTAAATTTGATGGCATAACTTGTTCGGTTGTTACATTTCAACCTCTACATCTGAAGTTCCTAACTTTTTAATTACGTGGTATAAATTGTACTGGTTGTAATTATAAAGATACAATGCGAAATGTGTAACAATATTCCCCAGTGAAGAAGATTATGTCTTACTGCAGAGTGTTCATACTACTTATATATTTGAGAAAGGTTAATTTGGAACCATCTAGATTATGATCCTAAGGAATTGGATTGTTTATTTACTCCATACTTACTCTGAAGTTGTTAATGCAGGTGCATGAACACAAGGAGAGACAATCCCAGGGGCACCCTTTGGAGAGTTTCTGCTGAATGCTTCAATCGTGTTGTGACAGACGAGGTGAGGCAGGAAAATGCTGAACGTAGAAGTGACATGAATTCTTATAGACTTTCTAGAGCTCGCTTCTGGAAGGAGGTTGCAGATGTGTACGAAACCTTTCTTGTTGGATCTTGTGGGCGTGTGTTGTCTTCAGATGTTCCTTCAGCTGACTCTGTTACAGCCGATGAGAGCCTTGAAATGACTGTACTCACTGTTTTTGGAGACAGTGTTCTGAAACTGCAGAAGGAGGCTCCTGTTGAGGTTTGTTCAAATAAGATGCATTGTTGCCTTTGCGGTTGTACATGAGAAATAAATAACTAGTTGTGGCTTGGAAGAGTTAAAAAAGAAGTCCTTGTAAATTCTCAACTGTGTCCATCTCACAGGTAGTTCAAATGTTTGTTCTCTTCCAGGTATTGCAAAGGCTTGTGAACTGTCTTGATCGGTGTGCATCACGAACAGGATCTCTTCCTATTCAAACTGTCGGTCTTCTACCATTGCACTGCAGTAGATTTTCTCTGGGCTGTTTGCAGATGATGTTTTCCTTATGCAGGTACAACATTTTTTCTGTTTCTTTTGCTTGCACTTGCTTATGCCAACTACCAAATTGAGAGTACACTTAGAACAGATTCTTAACTTGTTTTTGTGATTGATTGCAGTTGTACATCGAAGACAAGCTCATACCCGGCAGTATCAGAAACCAGTAAAGTTTCTGTTTCCATTCTTACAAAGCGATGTGAGGCTATACTGGGTCAGTTCTTAGCTGATGAAAATGACCTAGGTATTTTTCTAAATCGATGGTGATTTAATTTTGAGCTTGCTTCCATAGTAATGCTGCTGCATCATTTTTGTTATCTTTAACACTGTAATTGTCTATAAAAATGCTGCCAGTTTTCACTTGTGAAATTGTACTAATCATGTTGTATTGTTGCAGGAGACCATCCATTGCCCAGTGTGAGGATTGAAGAAACAGTTTGTGTCCTTCAAGAGCTTGCTAGACTAATAATAAACATCGAAACAGCTAAAGCTCTCAACATACCACTGTATCTGAAAGAGGCTTTAGGGAAAAACCAGTCCCATGGGAGGGCTCATTTATTGTCATTGCTTCCCACTTTCTCTGAGCTTGTTGTCTCAAGGTAAGATTTTTTTTCTAGTCCTATAGAGTTACTACCTCCGTTCCATAATTCTTGTCGTGGTTTTAGTTCAAATTTGGAATCATGGAACGGAGGAGTACTAGCAAGTAATATGGGGCTATAGTGTCAGACAAAAAAATACGTAGAGTAGGTGGATAGTGATTTGTCAAATTGTTAGCAAGTAATGCAAAGTCTTAACACAGGTAGTTGCTGTCAAATAGTGCACAACGATGGTAGCTGCAGTGAGTAATAAAGAGCTGTTAGGTAGCTTAACATGTAGAATCGCCAGTAAATAGTGTAGATCTATCGCCCTCATGGCTATTTTCTTTCCCGCTAGAAGTTCAATCTCTTGGTAATGAACTAATGAGTAGCTGATAACTGCCCTTAGTCGATCAACTCAGCCAGATTGTGCTGAATTTTCCCATTAATATAAAAAATAGATAGCTTTCTTCAATAATTTCTTTCGTAGAATAGAACACATGGTTTTTTAAATAATGTCCTCCGTAGAATAGAATATGATACGTTATAGAATGTGCATCTTCCATAGAATTCAGGTAGGATCTCAGATTCTGATTCAACCATACCATTCATCCTACGCAGTCGAGGATCTTGATCCTCACAAACTTGGTTGACATGTAGGAGTACATTATAATTTGAGCCGTTTTTCTTCTTCTCACTCTTTAAATTTACACTGGCATTCTATTGTCCCTGCATCAGAGAAGCGAGGGTTAGGGAGCTTGTTCAAGTGCTTCTCAGACTCATTTCCTCGAGCTAGGACTGCAACGTCTGACGTAAAGATGAATGATGAACTCCAGTTTTGTTCTTTCGCTGGATGGGAATCTGATAGCTTTTGATAGTATTCCACCTCACTATTTACATCCATGATTCTGTATATCCATCATGACAGGCAATAGGCGCTTGAGGAATCACATCTATAATTGAATAGAGTTGTACATGTAACATTTTGTTGGGAAAGTTGGTGGGTTTTTTCCTGTAACATTAGGTATATAGCCCAATAATTTTATGTTTGACGTAGCAGTAATCAACCTCTAGTGACAAAAACTTGTATTTTGGATTGCGGATTGAGGTTGTGATTGTCTGGAAACAAAATTACGAACTGTCTACACTGATCAATCATCTGTAAGCACATTCAAGCTACTACAGTTTTGTTCGTCACCTTGTCGTGTAATTATAATTTTTGCTAGAGGAAAGATTGTTTTATCAGCTGTGGGCATGGTTACATTCCTTTTCTTTTACGAGAAGGGCATGGTTACCTGACACATATATGTATGAAGTCTGGAGTGCGGATTCCCATGCATGGTTTATGCGCCTGGACAGTGTTAACTTTTATGTTCTTAATTTTTTTTGTGCGTCTCGTTCTAAATCGCATGTAAATTATCGAGTGGAGTTTAATAGTGGGGAAAATCATTTGCTTATTTGCCTCCACCGAACGTGTCAGATTATCGGGATATTCTCCACTCTTGTTTTAAGTTACTTTTAGCATTTGAAATGGAGAATGCGAAGTAAATTTGGTCATTTAATCACTCATTCCGTCGAAATGCTAGTGGAATGGCTTACTGCATGTCGCCGCTCACTTCCTTGAAAAAAAAAAAATACTTCGCAAACTCATGTCTTCTCATTGTCAAAAGAAAAGGAAAAAAAATAGAAATCACCCTCAAATCCACCCCAACGGACACATACCATCCTGAACTCTAATTTGACATTCTTTTCAGCCTCAAATTCACAAAATGGGGTTAATAACAGTTGCTGGACTACTGGCGGGGCTTCTTCATCGGCGCACGCGCCAGCATGTTAGATGCCATCGCTGCCGCCATCCGGCTCGCCACCGACTGCCTCCGGCGTGCACCAGGACGCCATCGCGCACCTGCCTTCGTTGGGCCGCCGCCATCAGGCAGCTGGCAGCGTCCCTAGTCTCTGCAGTTCCGATGGCGCCACAGTCGATCATCGCCATGATGACCCGATCGCCGCGGAGGTCTTCTGCGTCAAGGCTGCCCTCTTCAGCAACCAACAAAGGGTTCTTTCACCGTCCTACGTCTGTGTTAGACATTGGCGTTGGTCTTAGTACAAACTAGTACTGATTGCATTGCTCACGTGTTTTTTGTCTTACAGTTGGATGACCAACTGCTCGAGCTGCTCCGGAGGCTGCAATTCAACTGAAGAATTTAGAGTGTAGACAGAGATGGGGGCGTCTACTGACAGGTGGGTCCACACATTTGGCTATTCAGCATCGGGAAGCAAAATAGAGCGATTTCAAAGAAAAACGTGCCTTCTCTCTGCCTCGGCTGACCTAATGCTCTGACCTAGCCCAAGATCCAGTCCGGCCCATTTGCTTCACAAACTCGTGCCTTCTCAGAACTAAAGCCTCTCTAAAGTCTAGCACCTCCGGCGGCCGTGCTCAGAGCTGCCGCCGCGCCGTAGTTTCGCGGCACCGACGCCCCCCACCCCCTTCGCCTCTCACGCGCGTTGCCGCCGCCGCCGTCGCTGTTCCGGTGGTACCTCATCGCGGGCCTGCTGTGGCCAGCCACCCCGTCAGCAATCTTGGACATTGATTTCTGAGGTATAAGCGCCCGCTTACTTATCCAGTGATTCATTAAACCCTAACTGACCTCCAACAAGTTCGGGGATGAGACATCTAGATCCGCCCCCTGTCTATCGAGGATGAGATATGAGCGATATAGTGTCCCCCAAGGCAAATCAAACGAGAAGTAGTTTAACAAATTGCTCAGCGTTCGTGCCACATTGCTGACTTTCTGATAAGTAGTTCTTAGGAATTACACACAAACTAGCTGCACTCTTCTGTTGTCCAAGTTATTTAACTATGTTGATTCAAAAAGTTATTTAACTGTGATTATGTCATTTCACCATTTCCCTCCATGTATTCAGACTTACAACCATGAGCGCGAAAATGCTCAAGAGCTTGACCATGAGGAGACTCATAGGACAACAAAGAAATTCAACTGGTGGGTACTGCGTATTTTTCTGTTCTGTTTTCTTTGATCGTGAAAGGCGCTCATCAGATATATGACCCCATTGGTTGTGTCCTTTGGTAGATTTATACAGGACATCGCGAGCATGGAGCTCCGCCGCTTCTTTTCCTGATGTTGATGAGAAGAAAGGCCTAGGTGGCGATGCAGATGATGATCATGGAGGTTCCAGGAGAGGGACCGAATTTCGTGGTGTCCACCGGGTACTTCCTGTTAGAATAACTATTCGTATTTTGGTTCTCATGTGGAGACTCGGTTGACGGGGTGGTCAACCTCGGTGTAGTTTGTATCTTAATATTTTTATTAAGTATGTGGTTTGTACTTCAAAGCATATTTTTAGGAGAGTAGGTGCTGAAAACTTGCCAATACCAGCTCAGTGGCATCGCATAGCTGTTCATAGTGACCACCTCGGTGCATATGCTGTTCAAAAGTTGGTCAAGAAGTATGTGGTTTGTACTTCAAAGCATACGATTTCGTTTCCCATTGTTGATAGCACACTATTCAGTTTAGTTCTCAGTTCACCGAGGATACACAGTGGTTATTGTTATTTCTTATTTCAGTGCTGCAGTCTATGTTGAGGGTGACATTGAGACCAGAGTCTACAATGACAACATCAATAATCAAGTGAAAAATGTACCTGAGATCTGTGTGCGTCGTGATGGTACGTCAATCTGATTTTTTAGTACATTTTTTTTTTCATTTGCATTGCTGTAGAGACCGAATTATTAGCAATTTTTTTTTACAAATGCATTAGTTGACCACCTGTAGCTGAATTAGTCCTCTAAGATTTCCCTGCTAGTTATCTTTCTCCTGCAATACACCAGCCAACCCTGTTAAATGCAGCTTAATAAAAAAACTAGGCCTGCCCACAGGAAATAGCCCCAGTGACTTTTCCATAAGGGAGAGACAACCGTGAGCTGCCTGTGGAGTCTGAGGACTGGAACACAGTTCTTCATGCAGCTTAATTTTGACTCCTCTCATTATGTTGTGTTGTCATTTCTGAATTCATGATGTTCTCATTCTTTTCAGTTTTGGGTTTCATTCTATTTTCCATCTGTATAACATTGACGTATTGGCGTTTTTAATCTTTGCAGGCAAGATTCGTTTGGTTCAGTCTGGGGAAAGTAATGTCAGCCAGTCATTGGAAGAATTAAGTAAGTGTAGTTTGTATCTTAATATTTTTATTAAGGAAAAAAATCACAACATATAGTTAATTGGAGAAAAAGAAACATCTGAACAGCGTTGTTGTTCTTTTCAATGTGCTATTCTATGTCTGCGTACGGTCGTAAAAACTTGTGTGCATAAAGAAGTGCATTAGCGTGTTAACGTGTGTTCATCACACAATATCACCATAACTTCTTTTTGGCAGGGGAAGGACTGTTCTAGTTGCGATCAATGCTGAGGGACGATAAGCTAGAGGAGGAAAGGAAGAGCTGGACACGCGAAGTGTCAGATTTGTGACAATCCTGTGGAAGTGTTATTTTCCAGTTTCACCAATAATGGTAGGACTGAAGGTCTGAATGCCCTTGTAGATGCAAGCGCTGTGCTTTTTCTGTTTTTTAAGCATATGGATTTTAGATGTTAGAATCGATTGTGTATTGTCGTCTGCTCTTGAGGTCTAGGAAAGAAACGTTCTCTCCTACCAGGGAGATATCTGAAGATGCTTTCTTTCTGATTTGAGTCCCCTGTGTTGGGAACAGAGACCAGTCCCATGTAACTTGGTATCTTCGTAAGCGTCATATAGGATTCGCCGGCCACAATGGGTTCTACCTTTTTTTTTTAGGCACCGCGGGGTTTGTCAATTCGAATCTCCAGTGCCGAGGCAGTCAAGAATTCTTCTTATAAGAACGGAAATGTAGTCAGGAATTCAACTTTTGACACATTCGCACCGTTCAAAATAAATATATTTGTTTGCTTCCCAAGGACCCATATGATCATGATTTCTGTACAATTTGCTAGTGTACATTTAATAGAATCCAGTGTGTAATAGAAATACCACAACCTTTTGAAGTGGGAAAAAAGATTGAATTTCAAATATCAGGTGCACATACACTCGGGCGTTGGAATGGATTTCCAGATATCATCAGGTTTTGCCACTACGTCTCTACGGGAAAAAAGAAGAACGGTTCTGCACCAGGTTTGACACAAGCAGGATACATCTCGAGACGATTTCATAAGAAATAACAATATCTGACGCAAAATGCATGGGCTATACTGGCTAGCTCACCCCCCACTTCAGCCATCTGGAGAGGAACTGGAAACAAAAACTAATCGTGAAAATACAAATGAGTCCTTTTAGGCGTGTGCAAGAATAGATAGATGAGAAATTTGTAGCCTGAAAGATGTGGCCTACTGTCTTGAACTTGTAGGATTTAAAATTCGAGAAACCTGGTTCCTGTAATAAACAGGATCTCCCGGATGCTGTTAACCTGCTGGGTGCCTTTTGTTTCAAAAAAAAACCTGCTGGGTGCTTTTGGCGCTCTGTTTCCTTTCAATGAAAATGGAACGGGGGAACCACTATTTTCTTAAAAATAAAATAAGCTATCACTCTAGTAGATGCATGCAAAAAGCAGTGGATCACACTAGAGATTCTCCAAACCGGTGAGTAATCTATAAAGCCAACTCTGCAGATCAATCACATTAATAAATAAAGTTAAAATATCTGAAGCAATCCCTGGACCGTGTGCATCTGATAATACCACAAGCCATGTGATTTCGCTTGAAGACTACTCAATCTACTGCGACATTCAGAGAGTGGTATATATGTTGATCCGGGGCAGTCTATGTGCACTTCCAGGTATCCATATGTAAATATCTGGTGGTGGAATCAGATTATAAAACTTCTTCAAACGCCACATGGCACATAACAAACTAATATCACTAATACCCTTCTTGGAAGTCATAAGGTTCAGATAATACAAACTTGTTACTAGTACAAACATGAGAGCTAATCAAGTTTGGATAAGGCACAAAATAATATCCACTGATAGTCAATAATAGATCCGAAAACGGATCAAAACCTAACTGAGCATCAACATGCGAATGGATCAGTTAAGTCCAGATCAAGGACATCCTTGATGTCCCAAATATCGCGAGAGCTTCTACCAATTTTGAATTGAAAAAGAGCGCCTCTTGAAGCCCTGTTCTCCAGCTGCAGCTTCCAACGATGTTCTGCCAAGAACTCCTCGTTGTAGTTGTCATCTTCAATACAAATTGTCATCAACTCTAGCACTTTCGCATTCAGCACAAAGAATGTCACGAAGCTAACTTGCGACCTGATGCCAGAATACATTTCAAACACTATTTTCTTCGGACGGATGTCATGACTCCTGGTCAGGTTCTTGTGTTTACGAAGCCACAAATTGTTTGGCCCTGATTTATCTGCCTGAAAAGAAGAAAAAGAAACAAAAATCAGCCACTACAGAACAAAAGTAGATAAAAGAAAGGAAGAATGAAGAATCAGTACCCGAATGTACAACTTCTCCAAGCATGGAAAACATTTCATTAAGTCAATAACTGTATCCAGACTAAGAATATCCATATCCACAACTAAAAGCTTGATAGTGCGCACCACCGTTGCTAGGCCATCAATGTGCAATCCCTTCACCAAGCATGCAAGAAAAAAATTAGGCTATCTTCTGCACTCAGAAATGCAGGTAAGAGGCCTCCTAAAAGCCAGTAGTAGAAAGATCTTAGTTACCTGAATAACCATGGAGCCAAACGAGATTTTAGTGGTGGGGTCCGAAAAGCAACGCAAGGTCTCTAATTTAGGAGCAAAGATCACCGATACATGCAGATCACTACTCAAATCAAGATGGAGCAACTTTTCAAGATAAGGGGCATTCTCGATGATAAGTTCCCCAAACTTGGGCTCGCCATTCCGATAATGTTCAGCACGCACGCCGATGCTTCTCAGGCTAACGGAATTGATCCTGGCACAACAGAAGCCAAAGCTCTCATCTATCAGCAAGCACTCCAGAGCAGGGCACCCGGCAATCACGTGGTGCAGCGAACACTCCAAGATCCTAACATCAACAATTGCGAGCTGCTTAAGCTGGGGGAACTGAATCCCTTGGATGGTGTCGGGGATGTTGCATCTTTCGATGCTTGCAACATGCAGGGTCGTGGAAAGGCGGAAAATGGATTCGGACAGCAGCGGCAGCGGGAGGTGATAACCTGTCGGATAACACAAATAAAGCTCCTGGAGCTTGTCGACGGCGGGGGACTGGAGCCAGGCGTCCAGGGTAGCCGCTCCGTAGCTGCTCAGTCCACTGGGGGTGCAGAAGCGTCGGCCGGGGCCAAGATGGGAGTAAACGATGCGGGATACGACACCAGCGAGCTCACCCGAATATGCGAGGTCACGGCCCTCACGGGCGAGGTCATTGTAGTCGAGGTTAAGAGGGGCGGAGCGCCAGAGGTGGCGCCACCGGGACGCCAGGACTCGGGTGCGAGCGCCTTCCTTGGTGGGGAGGAGGGAGATGATGTCGCCGAGGACGTCGTCGGGGAGATGGCTGATGCGGTCGGCACCTCCACCGTCATCCTCACCAACTCTCCTGCTCCTCCTCCTCCTCTCTGAACTAGGGCCGCCCGCCTCCATTTCCACCGAGGGCGAGGGGGATTCTAGGGTTTGTTTCCGCGGTTCATGGAGCACCAATACCAATGTACTCCGTAGGTGCGAGCAAGAGAGCAGGCGGCTAGGGAGAAGCGGAGGATTAGGGGAGGAGAAGGAGCTGAGCACGGGAGGAGCGGCGGCGGCGTGGTCGGCCGGATGGCGGGCGGCGGCGGTGTGGAGTGGTGGCATGGAAATGGAAACTGGACAGAGAGTGGAGCTGGTCCAATCCTCTCGGAAGGTCCCTGGTCCCCGACGGACCCAGAAGAGGGAATAGCCGCCGAGAGTTTCAAAATACTTATAATTTTGTTTTTTATGCCAAAATACCACTTAACTGAGAGTAACACTCTAAAAAAAGACTTTGTATGCAGTATGCACTAACGTTCTAACAAACCACAACTCTCTCATTTTCACTTACTTCAATAGCTTTTATATAAGATTTCAGCAACATTTTGACAAGATTTCTTCAGTTGAGCGACACTAGCATTCTTTCTAGATTAAGTGCATTTTACATGCATTATTTCTCAACATGGGACTAATGAAGTAATGATTGAGTGCATTCTACATGCATTCTTTCTTGATTCTAATTCAGATCTATTACTGGCAACGAGAGATTATTAGAACTATATGGAGTTCCTTACATCTCAAATTTTAATACTCAAAATATAACTTGAAGTTAATCATCCAACAACAGGTAAAGTTAGCTTCCATAAAACTCTACTCCCTCTGATCCGATAAAAGTGTCGCCTACATCGAGATATATGTTGGTAGTTGTCGTGTTTGCTACTTATCAAAGTTTCACCCCATTTCTAAGTTCCATAGATAAAACTTGTATGTCATGGAGTGCGAGTTGAGGTTAAAACACAAGGTTCTCTTGTAAATACAATGACCAAGTTTCATAGATATAACTTATATATTGATGGACTAGTGTAATTGTGATGAAATATAAGTTTATTTTGCAGCACAACTTATTAGTCCATCCACAGTCTTCTTCTCCATATTTTTTAACATACTAGCGAATATGCCCATGCCTTGTAGTAATCCTTCATTGCCGCGATTTTTTCTACTATTGCAATGCCACATGCGCAATGGCACCAAGGAAACGGGCTATAGGGGCACTTAAATGGTTTTGGAAAACTCAAGTGATCATGTGTCTCGTTTTCGACGAGATAATTGCATGAAACCATCATAGCTGCAGAAATGTTATCAGCGCTTCAATAACAACCACCACTTTTGATGTATTTTGGTAGGCTTTGGCCAACATTTCCTCAAATGTGATGATTTTTTTTTGCAATTTACTCTGTTTTCGACCTTTGGGGGTGTGGTATCAATTTTCTGAAATATCCGGGGTCAGTGGAGTTTTTTTAACTGGGGTATATGTGCCTCTTTCTGTTTGTAACGAGTCCGATTTTGCTACCGCCTCTATTCTGGCCTGGGTTTTGTTCATCTTCATCCTCTACCAAAACTCCACCGTTGTCAAGTAAAAAAACTCCACCGTTGCCATCGGGAAAAGATTGAACCGGTGATTCCCGTGAAAGGCAGGCAGATACTACAGTAGTTCCGATTCACCCTTCCGTCCTAAATCCATTCCAGTCCCTGTCATCCCCTACACCGCCGCCTCTCCCTCCTCCCCAAATTTAATTCGAGCCCTAACCCTGCTCAACACGCCGGAGGGAGGGAGGAGACCCCCTGAGTCCGGCAAGATGGTGCTCGCGCAGCTCGGCGGGAGCATCTCCCGCGCGCAGAAGCGCTGTAAATGGAGTTATAGACTTATAGTGACCAACATTCTTATGTTGCTTTGGCTTTGGTACTGTACCAGATCTCGATGGAATTATGTATAGAATCATTTAGACCTAAATGGAATAATGATATTGGAGCCTTGAGATGATGATGATAACCTCAAAACAGTTACCACGTGTTGTATTTGCTTCAGGATATTGCACTTTAATCCTGGAACTGCACAACACCATCTTTTGCTCATGTAATGTTAAGTTTGTGTCGTGTTAGGCTTGTTATGGTTGATATCGGGCTCAAACATCACTTTGTCATTTGCATCAACATGTCATAACCTGAGAGCAACTATGCATTCCCTTTTTAGCATACCTAATAAGTAATAACATCAACATGTCAAAACCTGAGAGCAACTTAGCATACCTAACAATATTAACATTTCAGAATGGTACGCCTAACTTTTTTAATTATTTTCTCTTCAGGGTCGCAGCAACAAGAAGTCTAGTGATATTTATTGGTACTGGAGAACATATTGACCAGTTCGAAGTTTTTGATGTGAAATCATTTGTTAAGCGTCTATTAGGTCGGTGAAAATACTAAGTGTGGTGTGTTTTTGTGTATTCCCTTTACACCTCCTTACATTGTGTAATTGGCAGGCTTGGGTGACGGAAAAATTGATGATAACCCCCCCAGTTCGCGCCACTTTGATCATATGCCCCCTTTGTGTCACTGACATGTGGGACCGGACCCCACATGTCAGTGACACAAAGGGGGGCATATGATCAAAGTGGCGCGAACTGGGGGGGTTATCATCAAATCTCCCGGTGGTGACTTGTCGGGATTTATTGACAAGATTCAGGAAGTAGTACCCACTGATCAACAACCTGACCATATGAAGAGACTGACTGAAGGAAGCTTTACTCTAAGACTATGTACGAGCAATTCCAGAACCTTCTTAAAATGGGCTCTATTGGCCAGGTTAGCTACTTCAGTCCTTGAGATTTCTTGGACATATGGTGAAATGTAATCTAGTATTAAATCACGAGTTTGATCAATGTTTGATATAGGGAACAATATCTCAAATTTGTATTATTCTATCATTTTAGATCTTCTCTATGTTGCCTGGATTTTGTTCTGAATTGATGCCGAAAGGACATGAGAAGGAGAGTCAGGCTAAGATTAAGCGGTACATGACGATGATGGATTCCATGACAGATGCAGGTAAGTTGGGTTGATGACTATGAGTCACTCGGGTGAAAATTACGAGACTAACGTCCTGGTGGTTTATTATGTTGACGTCCACATTTTGTCGCAGATCAGCTTGACAGCGCAAATCCCAAGCTGATGAATGAATCACAAATTGCTCGTGGATCTGGCCGGACAGTCAGAGATGTCTTGGGCATATGGGAAGAGTACAAACGTCTTGCTAAGGTCTGGAGCAAGATCACGAATTTTTTTCCAAAGAACATAGACGCCTGTGTTAAAAGTAACACGAATGTTCAGGAAATTAGCAAGGCCCTCCCTCCGGAGATGCTGAAGCAGATTGGCGGCATGGGTGCTTTACAGTCTCTGATTAAACAGTTGGGCTCAAAATAATGGGTGGAATTGTTTGGAGGCATGGGTGGTGATGATAGGTAGTCTGAACAGATTAAGGTTGCAATTTGCAGTTTTGAATGATAGTTTTAGGTGGATCGTCCATCGTGATGCACACAGAGTTTTAAACCAGACGATACACACCCACGAAATTGTAAATTGGTTTGTGCAGAGTAAACAGTGTTGCTCTCATTGGTTCTTTCTATAGTTTGTTGAATCAACTGTCTGTTGGTAAAGGCATATCGGGAGATATTTTCCTGAAGTGTAGATAAACTTCACTTCAAGAAATAAAAATCTGCTAAATCTTAGTGTGTGTAGTTTGCCGTTTGAACTCGTAAGTCCGATCATTTGTGTTTCCATGTAAGGTTTTATCATTCTTACCACTATGATCGACCCTATACTCAGAATTGCCATTTGACTGATCGAATCCTCAGGAACGCCACTACTCTTAGTGTGACAATCAATTTTTTACATTCCGTTATCTCCACAGTTAGTATGAAATCAGTTTTGCCATTCAAGAGAGTTAGTGTTGTCGGAGCTAAATTTTGATCCGACATATGCTACAAATATTCCTTCCATGCACGCATTGCAGTGTATAGAAATAGACTTGAGATGGATATAGTACGTATATCCATATAGCGAACTAATCTACTCATCTATGTACATGACATGCATGCATGCATCATGCAACAAGCAGATAATTGACGTTACCCTCCAGAGTAAACGGTACCCCTTAGTGCGTAGGGCTGTCAACGAGCCGAACTCGAGCGAACACTGGCAGGCTCGGCTCGTTATCGAGCTCGAGCTCGAGCGAGCCCAGGTTAACCTTCGAGCCTACATCCATGTTCGAGTTCGGCTCGACCAAAGTTCGAGTAGGCTCGAGTTCGGTTCGTCAATGCTCGTTAAGGCAATTTAGTACATAAAATCTCAGGATGACAGCTGAGTGAAACATATATAATCTCACATAACAGAGACGGCGGTAACATGCCAGCACAAATATCTTAGGTAGTCTTACATAGGGATTATATAGCATAAGAATAGCAGTCCTAATATAAACGGAAGTCTGACTCGCATAACAAGACTAGTTAATTACATAAGAGACGACTCAAGATTCCAGGGAAAAATGCAACTACATGACGTAGCTGCCAGCTTCCACTTCGTCTGGTGCTCCACTGCTAATACTGATGATCTCCTTTGTTAACTCACTCATAGCAAAAGGGTACCTGGAAAGGAAATTCGCTTGGAGGTTATCAAAACAGAAGAAATACTCCAAAAGTCAACTTTGAAAAATACATTATATACAGAACCACAAAAACACTCACCATATGTCATAGCCGAAGTGACTAGTTGCTGCCCACTAAGGAATCTGCTTCAACTAATACCAGCGGAATAGAATTAGCATCATCTTCCTACAGAATAAGGAAAAAATGGATTATACAAAAGCTTCACTATTTTTTGGTACAAATAATAGAAAGTGTCATATGTACGTACCACATCCTTCTCTTTGTGGTGGCCTCCTCTAATCCAACTTGAGGTACAGACCAAACATTGCACCGTGGATGGGAGCAAAGAGCTACGGTAGTCATCAATCACTCGACCACCAGTGCTAAAAGCTGACTCCGATGAGACTGAAGTAACAGGAATACTGAGGATATCTTTAGCCATCTTTGCCATCAAAGGATACTTCGATTCATTCATCTTCCACCAAGCAAGTATATCAAACTTATCATCAGGAATGTTTTCAACTTGATCATCCAAATACCTCTTCAAATCTGACTTGGAAGGCTGATATGCATTCTTGGCTTTCATATACTCTTGATATTGGCTAGTAATAGAAAAGACAGTACTAGAACTACTAACAGATGTACTAGTGCTCTCAGAAGTGGACACATTACTAGCTGATGCTGCCATACTTTTGTTATTTTCAGTTTCATATAAAGCATACAATTCATGCAAAGTAGTCTCAACCTTTTTCAGTTTTTCAGCAACTTCAGTTTCTGCGTATAAAGAAGGAAATGTGAACTGAATCATACCCATCTTAAATCTTGGATCAAGAATTGCAGCAACAGCAAACAAAGTGTTGCATTCTGGCCCCCAATACTTGTTGAATTTTTCAGTCATTGCATCAGCCATTGCTGCAATACATTTCTTCTTTGATTCCTTCAAACCACAAAGTATCTTCTTAATATTGACAATGTGAGGATAGAACAGATTGGAGGTCGGGTAAGTTGAACCAGAAAATGCCTTTGTAGCTGCATGAAAGACACCAAGGACAGAATTTACTTGTTCATACAACAACCATTCTTCCTCGGATGGCAGCCACCTATAGTTTGCATCTCCTGAAGCATAAGCATCAATTGCAGCTCTATAATGGAAAGCAGAATCTAGCATATGAAATGTTGAGCCCCATCGAGTGCAGCAATCAAGAACCATTCCCTTACTACGCCCAATATTGAGAGAATCAATATCATTCTGAAACTTATAAAAGCGATTATTTGATTTCTTGATATACTTAATAGTCTCTCTAACTTTATCAGTCAAATGTTCAATCATCTTAAGACCATCTTGGACAACCAGATTCAGAATGTGAGCACAACATCTAACATGAAGAAACTTTCCTTCAAACCAAAGTGCCTTTCTATTTTTGAACTTAGCAAGCAAGAACTTGACAGCAAGATCATTACTCGCAGCATTATCAAACGTGATACTGGCTACTTTGTCCTCAATCTTCCACGCAGCCAAGCAATCATAAAGAGCATCTGAAATCACGACACCACTATGAGGAGGTTCCAGCTCAATAAAGTTAATAATGCGACAATGCATTTTCCAATCAGCATCAATATAGTGGGCAACTAGACTCATATAGCAGATTGTCTGATTAGATGTCCAAAGATCACATGTGAGGCTTATCTTCTTCACATTCTTGAAATACTTCTTCAACATGTCCTTTTCAGATTCATAGAGCTTCATGCATTCATTTCTTATTGTATTTCTAGACATCTTCTTGTAACCGGGATTTAATGCCTTCAACAAAATATTAAACCACTTGTATTCCACAAGACGAAAAGGCATATCATGAACAATGATAAGCTTGCAGATAATTTCACGAATTCTTGCATTATCACAATAACCAGGTTTAACAACACAGGGAGTTTCCACATCACCTTCAGCTTCCTCTTCTTCAGTCCGAAAATTGATTATCTTTTGCTGCTTTGATTTTTGATTGTACTTGTGCATATCACATGTAGTCAAGTGCCTCATCCAGTGAGAGGTAGTGCCGCTGGCTGTCTTTGCAAATAGGCTTCCACATGCCATGCACTTACCTTTCACTTCAGTTTCACCTTTCCTTTTCTTCGATGGAACATTAACTTCCTCGAAGAACTGCCAAACTGGTGACTTCTTAGCCCTGGTTGCCTTCTGTGGTGGCTCTATATCAACCTCTATTGGCTGCGGATCTTGTGTTTCTGTGGCTTTATTACCACCCACCTCAGTTCTTGCTAACAGCGACTCGGCGTCGGCGTTGTTTGACTCATCATGAGCAGACATCTATATCAATTATATGCAAACTATAAGTTATCCAACCTCAATGAAAACCTTTGAAATTATAATAATGTTGTTTGGAAGTGGTACTAACAGATCACAATCAAAGGGACGATTACATGAAGTTGACAGATCAAAATCGGTGCTACTAACAGATCAAAGGCCTAGATGCACGAGGCACTAACCGATCAAAACAAGTGCTACTAGTAAGGCTAGATGCAAGTGGTAGTAATAGATCAAACTAGTAGTAGTAAATGATCTCCCATACCTCTAGATGCAGCAGTCGAGCAGGAGCCAGGAGAGCTTCTACGTGGACTTGGCTAGCTCGGGCTAGAGGAGGAAGACGTCAGAGATTCAGAGTCGAGCGGCGTCGGCGTCGGATTCACATCAGCAGGCGGGATGATGCCGACGATACCATCTTGACGGAGGCGCAGGGTCTTGCGACTAATGAGGCAGAGATTAGGGTTGCGGAATGCGATTAGGCGTTGTCATATATGGTCTTTGTCGACTGTTCCGCTCCCATCGATGGGCTTTTTGTTGTTGGGCCTGAAAATAATGGAGCAAAAGGGCGCGATCCCGCCATCTAAAGGGGTGTACGAAAATATCGAGCTGTATCAAACTGTTCGAGTTCGGTTCGGCTAAGCTCGCGAGCTTGACAATAGGTTCGAGTTCGGTTTGTTAAAGACTCGAGCCGAACTCGAGCCGAGCTGTTAGCGAATCGAGCTCGCACAGTTTGTCGAGCCCGAACTTTTTTGACAGCCCTATTAGTGCGTACCTGCAAATGTAAGCTTCGCGTCACTATTTTGGAGGTCCAAAGCTTGAACAACTTATGTCAGGGTTCACGAATTGTGATTACAAATATGGAACTGACATAGTAAGTTCCCCTTCGTAAAAAGGTATTATTTGGAATTCAGGAAGCATATGATTTATAACGCTGCTCTTTTAGCGCAAAAGATGCAATAATGCTTTCCTAACAAAGATTAGTTTGCATAATTTGATAAACGAGTAGTGGCGTTTCCGAGGATTCGATCCTTTAAATGGCAATTCTGAGTATAGAGCGAGTCATAGTGGCAAGAATGATAAAAACCCTTTATTTTACGATTGTGCGAGCAAGTTAGCCGGGCTATAGATAGTGATCAAACAACCTCCACAATTTTAGTTGTAATCGCATGCGCGTAGTCAGCCAGACAACGTGTTAAATTTGTTATGAATGCGGTGGTATTTCTGTAGTTAGTCAAAAAAATGTTATGTGGGGTGGTATTTTTGTAGCTAGTCGAAAGTGTGACACCAGTCATTCACCACGGATTCGAAAGATACACGCGTACATACGCTATTAGATCGACTGAAGAAAAAATTGACCGGCCCGGAAGACTTCATTCTAGAGCACGGCCACGGCCGGGAAATCGTCGTACTCGTCGATATCGGCGGCGGCAGCCGCCTCTCGCAGCGCCCGAGCGATGGCCCTCACCGTCGCCGGGCTCGTCCTGCAGCACCCTCCCACCAGCGACGCGCCCGCCTGCCTCCACTTCCCCACGCACGACACGAAGTCCGTCGCCGACGCGCCACCACCACCGGCCGAGTCCTGCAACGCCGTGTTGCCAGATCGAGCACTCACCACCCACTCTTTCGTCTCGGCCACGTACGTCTCCCCTGTGTTCGGGTACACCACCACCGGTTTGCTCGTCACCTGCAGCAAGTACTCCCAGTCAAGCCCAAAGCTCGTAAACAAGTGACGTACTTCGCAGGGATGTGTGTACCTTTCTGATGGAGAGGATCAGGCCGTGGATCAGCCTGGGAGCGGTGCAGTTCACCCCGACGGCGGCGACCCTCCGGCAGGAGTCGGCAACGGCGGCGCACTCTGTGATGGGGTCACCGCTCGCCGCGTTGGCTGCGTCCTTGCAGGTGAAGGAGAGCCACGCCGGGATCCTTGCGTCGTTCTCCTCCAGGAGCTCGCAGTAGGCCTGCGCTTCCAGCTTGTTCGGGATGGTCTCGAAGGCGATGAGGTCCGGCCCTGCGTCTGCCAGCACCTGGAGCCGCCTCCTGTGGAAGCTCTTGAGAGATTCCTTGGTCACCGACCTGCCGTACTCCCCGCTAAATACACACAGAAACATCGATTAAGCAAAGCAAATCATAGTCTTACCAAAGAAGAGATGAACAATCTCTCGCTGATGGGATCGATCGATGGGTTGTAGTATTTTCGTACGTGTACTCGGAGCCATCCGCGAGGTACGCCCCGTAGCTCCCGACGGAGGCCGCCACAAGCACTGGCCCGCGCCGCTCTGCGGAGCCGTTGTCGTTCTCGCGCCCGGCGTACGGGCCTTTCGAGCGGCCCTCGAGGAAGATGGCGCGCGCCTCCTGCGCGATCTGGACGCTCCGCCGCAGCAGCGCCTCGCCCTGCTCCCTCGTCAGGCCGCGAGACTGGAACCCCTGCAGCGTCGCCTGCCATGCATGCCAGGCCACGACCACACACAAGGTTAATTACGGTCCCCGTACAACAAACTCGCGCTCCAGAGCTTGGGCATGTCGCCGCTACTCACCTGGTACGACGCCGTGGTTATGACGTTGGCGCCGGCCTCGAGGTAGTCCAGATGGACCTTGCGGACGAGGTGAGGGGCGGAGACGAGGCACCTGGCGCTCCACAGCTCGTCCTGCAGGTCCGCGCCGTGCGCCTCCAGCTCCGTGCCCAGGGCCCCGTCAACCACCAAGCACCCGCCCGCTTCCCGCACCCACCGCCGCAGCGCTCCCGCCGTGCCGTCGTCGAGGAATGCGTCGCCACGTCCCATGGCCGGCCGGCCGGTCGATATCGTTCGGCACCAAGCACTACACACAGGCAGAGCGCGTACTCGAGAAAGGAGAACACCAAGAACAGGGCAAGTTTTCGCAAGTCTTCAGGAGTAGTTCGCCGGGATCACGATCGCGAAAGGGTTTTTAAGACCGAGGCCGGCCGGGGGCTGCTGCTTGCAATAGCGCTGGCGAGTGGTCTCGGATTGCGGCACGTACGTAGGCTAGAGCGGCGGCCGGGAGAGCTCGGAGGACGTACGTGGCCGCCGCTTGAAGCAGCCACACCGGCTGGCGGCGCAATACGTGTCGCTGTACTGTTTCACGTCCTTCACCTACATGCTGATAGAAGATCCGGAGCCCGACCCTCGCGTCGCCCCACAGCGGGCGACTCGGGGGAACCACCGCGCGCCGCCGCCAGGCCGCCCGGCCGCCTCCTCACCTCCGCCGCTGCCGCTGGCCTCGCCGCGGTGGCGGCGGCTCCCGCTGCCAAAGGTTGCTGGGAGGGATCCGCGGTGGACGCGAGGGCTTCGTCGTCCTCTTCAACGACGGCTCCGGCGCGTGCGGCTGGGGGCGCGTGGCCGGCGTCTTGGAGTGGCGACGGCGGATGGTGCGGCACGGGCTGCTGGCGCTGGCGCCCCTCGGCGTGGCTGCTAGCAGCAGGGCTGCGGCCAGGGCCCGATCTGGGCTCAGATGGGCCTGGCGGGCCGCGACGGGGCTGGTGGTCTCTGGGCGTCCGTTCGAGCAAGGCGCGGTGGCGTGGAGGCGGGGGCTCCGGCGTGTAGGCAGGCTCGTCCTGCCGACGTGCTCCGGCGTCACCGTGAAGCTCCGGCATCCCCTCAGCTGCCATGGGGTGGGCGGAGGCTCCGGAGTGGACCGCACCGCTTCTTCGACGTCGTCAAGGTGCTGCTGCGGCGCGGTTGACCATGGCTCGGGCCGTGTGCTGCCCGCGGTTGGGTTTTTGGTGTGCGGAGTTCGGACGAAAGTCCTGCCCGACCTCTGTCGGTGCCGGCGACGACGGCGCCTTTGGGCGTCGTTTTCCTCCATGGAGGCGTCACCGTGAAGCTCCGACATCCCCTCAGCTGCCACGGTGTTGTCCCTAGGTGAAAACCTAATTCGGCTTGCCGGATGGGCGATGGCGGCGTCTTCGACGTCGCTTCTTTGTTGGAAGCATCGCTTTGGGACAAGACTTGGTGTTCGACGACGGTGCTGGGGCGTACCCCCGGTAGCGGTGCTGCTCTTCTCGTCTCGGTGTCGTCCTCTGGGGCGCGCGTGGGCTGCCGGAGCGGGTGGCAAGGCTCCCTCTAGGGACGCGGCGCGGCCGTGGGAATGGGTGCGGAGCTCCTCCATACGAGGCCGACAATCCCTCCTCATCTTGCTGCAAGCTCTCTGAGTCCTCCCTCGATGGCCTGATGTTCTCTGCACACTAGCTTCAGAGAATCATCTCGATGTTTTTTCCTTTCTAGTTTCTGGGGCGATGCTTAATCGTTCTCGGGTGCTGATGTAAGTCATGTTGGGTTTCTTTTCTATGAAATGGAACCGGGACGGGGCCCTTTTTATCTAAAAAAAAAAACCTACATGCTCGCGCAGGGCGGACCACCCCGACCGGAGCTACTCCAGCACCCTCAACGTGGCCGGAACTGCGGCGGTTCAGCAGCATACGCGGCATGCGTGTGTCTCGCCACGGCACGACACGAAGGGAACGACGCAAACGCGGCAGCTCGACCCTCGGGGCATGCGCAGCTTTTTCTTAGAAATGTTGCACCACGTGTAAGTTCTAAGAGAGGATATATATGTGGCTGCTTGGCAACCATACGCTCTCACTGAACTTTTTTTTCCTATGCTCTCTCTATATATAACGCTCTTTATTCAATCTCTTGCCCTTGGCACATAGCAGGCAAAGGACGAATGTAGTTTCGCCTCTCATATCTTCTTCCTCTATTCACAAGATCTGTTCTTTCCAGTTCTCTAGTGACTGTACCATGAGTGACCTTGAATCGCATGCGTCCGGCGGTGGCCGGGGAGAGTTTTATGCAGAGTCAAACTATGCACCTCAAATGGCGCATCCTGGTAAACAATATTTATTTCAATTTCATTTGTGTTGGAAAGTTGTTTCCCCTTGATTGCTGATGACAATCTGGATTGTTAAGTATATAAATTTTATTGTCGTTTATATTCGGATTTACAGGTCGAACGGAAGTTATGAAGGTTTCCCGTTTGCTGATTTTATGTGAGATGGTGAGGCACCTAAATGGAGAGATGCCCGCAAGAAATTGTGAAAGCACTACCGGCGGATATTCTTCGTACCTTAAGGTCAGTATTCCGAAGTCAAGGGGAAGCATTGAAATGGCTGAGATAATAGGACATAGCGATGGTTTTTTCAGTACAGAATCTGAAGCAACAGAGAGTGCTGCAGAGAACTTGATCTATTCTATAAAAGAAGGCTTCAAACTTGAAGTCGATGATTTGAACTGGGCGATGAAGGAGAAACTGAAAAAAGAAAATGCCCTGCTGAAAGACATTGTGAACTCACTCGTGGATGACTGGGCTTACTGTCTTCAGCTTTCAGATTCAGTTTATAAATTGTCGTGCAATATATGTTTTTCTGTTCGTTCTGCATTTAGCGTCGCTAGGCTTGATGGACGTGCTAGCCAAGCCGTATCTAATACGGCGATGCTCAGTGATTCTGCAAAGCTCGCATGGTCCGAAGGAGCAAGTGCCTTTAGGAGAATGATCAGCAAAAGAGAAGCTATATATCAATCATGATATGTGATCATGTATCTGTTATTGTAGCAGCACATGGGTGAATGTTTTTTTTACTACAGTTTAGGTGATTGCTCGCAATCTTTGTTTGCCCTTTTTTTTCCCTATCCATGTAACCCGTTGCTGAGTGAACTTTGACATGTAAAATGTGATGTGCTATAGCTCTGAAATTCAGATGTAATAAACAATGGTTTGTGCAATGTGGTTTGAATATTGTGAGAGGAGGTTTTTTAAAGCATAAATATGGCAGATCTATGGTTACACCGGGAATAAAATCTTTGTCTACACAATGCACTATATTGGCGTTTCATGGTTGATATCTAATCGCCTTTTATTTTGTATAGCTATCAAGGTATACCAGTGTTTTAATGACAGTTAGGTTGGCACACCAAAATCTCATACAGTACGAACCATTAGTTATTCTGGCAAGCAAAAGAGTAAATTTATTACAGATTGTATTGGTACTGACGACTGCAACATAACAATAAAACGTAGTTTACACACTTCAGACCACAAAGCAGAATTTGAATGAATTACCAAGCGGGTGATATATTTGTATATTGTGTACCTCGGTGTTTCAGCAGAAGCACTTTCGTCGTCGAACTGTAACTGTTTTATAGCAGTTGATTTCTCCTCTCCTGTATTTTCGCAGTGTGTAACATGTCTGTTAAATCATCAGGTAAATTATGTGAATGATAATTGGTACCCAGCGTAGTGAGGTGATAATGATATTACCCAAGCACTACAACACAACAGCACACACACGGAGAGCACATACACGAGAGAAGGCAGAATAGCAAGAACAGGTCAAGTCTTCAGGAGTAGTTCGCCGGAATCACGATCGCGGAAGAGGCTAATTTAAGACTGGGGCCGGCTGGATGCGGCTGCCTGCAAAGTTCTGGCAAGAGGCCTCGGATTGCGGCTGGAGCGGCGGCCGGGAGAGCTCGGAGGACGTACGTGGCCGCCGCCTGAAGCAGCCACGATGGTTGGCGGGGCGACACGTGTTGCTGTAAGTGTTTCACATCTTTCACTACGTGCTCGCGCCACCCGGCCGGAACTGCGGCGGTTCCGCAGCATACGCGGCATGCGTGTGTGTGACTGCGGCAGGATACGAGGAAACGACGCAACGCGGCAGCTCGACCCTCGGGCATGCAGAGATTCTTCTTAGAAAAAAATTAATTAGCAAACGTATGAATCCTCATGTTGAGATTTTTTTTTTTGGAAAAAGACCCTCTTACACAGCTGAAAATTTGCCTTTACCAGAGATTTAAAACTAGATTACATGTTGCTATGTTTTGGTTTTTTCGCCTCACTAGTTGCGAGAGTGTGGCACCACGGTCAGTGACGAAGGACGAATAAAAGAGATAGGACGAACTCTAAAAAAATATAAAGACAAAAATAGTATAAGACATTAATGCTTAATATGTTCATCTCACTTAGTATAATAAAAACAAAAATATTTAAATATAAGCAAAAATTCAAACATGCCAATGGTAAAGTTCTACTCTTTTTTGAAAATTATTTAATTTTATCGATCAAGAATTTAGAATATCCCTCAATACATGTAGCATGTAGCACATCATCAAGTCATCAAGAATCCCTCGGGAAAATCCTTTTGCGCAACTCGATGCTGATGATCTTCGTCACCAAGAAGTTCCTTTCAATTGTTGTCGTCACCGGCGATAAAACTAATGCTAGCTTAATAAGACGATAAACCACCACAAATTCTACTATATATAAAAGCTAGAAGAATCGAAGCTCAATCCCGCTGTCCACGTCGCGCAGCAATTGCTGGCCGTCCGATCGCGCAATCCAGCGGTCAGAAACAGTCCACGTAGGTCTAGCTACAGTGCTCCCGATTTTTGTCCAATGGGGAGGCGACACGTCTCCCGGTCGCGGGCCGGTCGTCCCGGTGGCCAGCCGGTCGCCCACCAGGTCGCCGTGCCACTTTGCAAAAAAAAAACCCCTATTTTCAGATATTTGCATACTTTCCATGCTTTTACTCCGCGGGAGGGCTTCAACGCAAATTGCAGAAACAACGAGGGCTACCGTGTAAAACTACCATCGAGCTCCCGCGACGCCGTGGTCGCCACCGCCGCCGCCGCGCCGTCCCTCCCCGCTCCGATTGGACCCCACCACGCGATTCGCCGTCGCTGCCTCGACCTCCTCGCCGCGGTTCGACCGCCAGGACGCCGCCGACGAGCTCGAATCACCGCGACCTGGCCCGCCGTCCTCCGCCGCGTCCGGTCGCCGTCACAGCCGCTCCGGCGACCTATAACTGGCGGCGCCGCCGCGTTCAGGTTCGCCGGCTCCGGGCGCACCCGGCGCGCCCACGCGCGCGTCCGAAGGCGCGGCGGAGCGCCGCCGGCGACTCCAGCGCCGCCGCGGGCAGAACTAGGGTTATCCCCACTGTGACGTCAGCACGACGTCACAGTGGGCCCACCCTGTCAGTTTTCGATTTTTTTTATAAAATAGTCCCAATTTTATTAAATTTGAATAATTCATAACTAACTGATTTACAGTCAGAAAAATAACGCTGTCCACGTCGCGCAGCAATTGCTGGCCGTCCGATCGCGCAATCCAGCGGTCAGAAACAGTCCAGGTAGGTCTAGCTACAGTGCTCCCGATTTTTGTCCAATGGGGAGGCGACACGTCTCCCGGTCGCGGGCCGGTCGTCCCGGTGGCCAGCCGGTCGCCCACCAGGTCGCCGTGCCACTTTGCAAAAAAAAAACCCTACTTTCAGATATTTGCATACTTTCCATGCTTTTACTCCGCGGGAGGGCTTCAACGCAAATTGCAGAAACAACGAGGGCTACCGTGTAAAACTACCATCGAGCTCCCGCGACGCCGTGGTCGCCACCGCCGCCGCCGCGGCGCTTCGCCGCGCCGTCCCTCCCCGCTCCGATTGGACCCCACCACGCGATTCGCCGTCGCTGCCTCGACCTCCTCGCCGCGGTTCGACCGCCAGGACGCCACCGACGAGCTCGAATCACCGCGACCTGGCCCGCCATCCTCCGCCGCGTCCGGTCGCCGTCACGGCCGCTCCGGCGACCTATAACTGGCGGCGCCGCCGCGTTCAGGTTCGCCGGCTCCGGGCGCACCCGGCGCGCCCACGCGCGCGTCCGAAGGCGCGGCGGAGCGCCGCCGGCGACTCCAGCGCCGCCGCGGGCAGAACTAGGGTTATCCCCACGGTGACGTCAGCACGACGTCACAGCGGGCCCACCTGTCAGTTTTCGATTTTTTATTTATAAAATAGTCCCAATTTTATTAAATTTGAATAATTCATAACTAACTGATTTACAGTCAGAAAAATAAGCATAATATATCAAAATTTTCAGAAAAAAAAAGATCTTTTTTTATGCCATAATCATATATGTTTGAACTATTTATATTGATGCCATTAGACAAGCACTAATAAAACCTAAATTTAAAACATGGGTATGTTTTACAGCCCATTTAATTTGGCTATGAATCTAGGGTTGAATAAAATTAGTTAAAAATATGACAAATATATCATCATGCCCGCAAAAATTAACATTGCCTATTCACTGCATATAATCAAATTTCAAATTATTCTAATATGTTAAATGCATTCCAAATTTGAGCATGTAATAAACGCAGAAAAATCGAATGCCTTCCAAATGTGAGCACTGACGAAAATGTAAAAATGATTCAGATATGAAAAAATTCCCAACTTTACTAATTGTCGAAATTTAACGGATTCCCAAATGCAAACTTTTTGTCGGCTCTCACTAAATTTAAATCTGAGAAACATTTCGACGGTAGATCACGGCCATAAAATTAAAGCATTTAATAAACGTGAAAACAATTCAAATGTGAATACCTTTCCAATTTGACCATTTTAGAAATTTGAAGGACTTCACAACCTAGACAATTTTTGAATTTCAACAATTTTATAACTTAATAATTCAAAACGTTAGCCCACGGGCGCGGCGGAGTCCGCGGCTAATCCCCTAGTATCAAGATAATGTCTAAGCATACAAAGCCAAATTAAGTAGAACAATAAAATATAATCTTTCGCTAGAGTTGGTTCAGCCACCCATAAGCTGGCAAAATAACCTCATCGGAAACATTTTTTGAGTTGGGTTTGTTAAATTGAGAATTAGCTATTGTAATGAGAAAGGTTTGATTTTCAACTAGACTATTTAGTCCTTATTTTCGGTTTGAAATCAGTTTTTTTTTTTGCGTAGTGTTTAATAAAACAAGCATAACTTTCTCATACTGACTTCTTTTTAACGTACACCCACTCAAATTGTCCAAAAGAAAACATGTATATTAACGTGTTTGCCAGAAATCAAGGTAGGACGGCCGACCTTACTCTAAGGGGAACTTGGCCACTATCAAACATTTGTCACAATAATTGAGTATAACTACCCGGTATTTTTTTTTACTCCGTACATGTTTTGGGCATCTTAATGACATGCACAGTTAAGATCAGAACTTAAGCGTTTATGTATCATCACACACAAAGTAGAATCATGAAACATTGCAACGGTGTAAAATGACATAGAGAAAATTGATAACAAGTTATTTTAGTCTGTCAACTAATTAGTGTGTAATGTGGTAAGAGCATCTCTAGCCTATATTCTCGTACCGAAAACTCATATCAGGGTAACCCGGAAAACTTTTATTCGCCGTGGAGAGAGCTCGCGCAGATCAGATCCACGAAATGGTACCGGATATTCAATCAAAAGTTCGCACGAGATTTTACATAGTACTAGCTAATTCTCATTACAATAGCTAATTCTTTTCTTCTTCTTCTTCTTCTTCTTTGGCCGATCTAGTCGTAGCCGAGGTGCTCTTTCTCAACGATCATGCGCAGCGCCCACGCGAGTTTGTGCTCGTCCACCGTGGCTTGGAGGTGTGCCATAGCATCGGAAGCGCCTTTCGTCCGCTGCGGCCGAGGTGGCCCTGAGCTCGGCGGCGGCTTGCCGGGTTCGCTGCATGGCTGGCAGGACGTGCTCTGCAACCACCGGAACCTCGGCCTCCACAAGTGATGAATACCTCCCCCTCCGGCATCAGAAGCAGCTCGTACGTGTTCTCCTCCTCCTCCTCCGACGTCTTCCTCCTCAGGCCACGAAAGATGCCCGCCTCCGCGTTGTGCGAGGAGGGCGCATTGGCACGTTGCTCCTAGAGACGAGCTCGATCCACCGACACGCTCGAAGCTGGTCGCACTTGTACGAGGTGACCGAGCAGTGGCGGCGGGCCTCCTCATCCTCGCCCGGAGGCCCCACGGCCTCCACCGCACGCAAGTGCCACGCATGGAGGAGCCGACCATCTCTCCGAAGTCATGGAGGCGAGATGTGCATCAGAGCTTGACTAATTGCTCGCCAAAGTATATCTAACCTAACAGAAGAGGGAGACAAATTGCCCCCGGTACCGTTCATATACTGCCCAAGCCGCCGCTTATCTGGAGGCCCATGTAAAATTATCCAGGCCGGGCTGATATACGGTATCTGTTCAGGCCAGAAAAACAGCCCACCCAGCATATCCGCTGTAATTTTCCGAGCCGGGGCTTATTCGGGATCTCTAGAGATGCTCTAAGTATGTACAACAATCTGGCAATTGGCAATTAACAAGGAAAACAAAAGTTGTCGTAACATGCCAACAGAGGTTTAGAATAGAGCTTTTTTGAACTGAAATCAGAATACGTTACACTAAAGTTACCGGCATACACTATTTTGGTATCCTTCGATATAAGGATGTACATATTACTATAAGATCATGAATATACACCATCACGAGCAGCCACAAGCATCAACCTTCCTCACGGGAAAGAATCCTGTAATAATGCCATCACTGTCGAAATTTGCTCCATCGTTTTTCCGATCCGCAACAGAGTTCTGTGTCGCTACTTCATGGTTCACCGTCTCTGCAATTCAGAATCCGTGATCACTGAGGCATTTCCACAAGCACTAATCAGGAAATCTAGAAGGTGGTAATATTGTTCAAGCATTTGCACAACATCCAAAGAGCAACATAATAACCATATCTGTCTGCTACCTCTTTTTAGGGATATGAGTCTCCTACCTTTGTTTTTAGGGATATCAGTCTCCTACCTGGAATAATAGAGGTTACTCTCATAAGAGGTCCTTATGAGTTCCTTATGAGTTATGACGATACAATTGCTTATACGTCATCTCACCCCTCTGGATGTGTTGTGCTGCCCCTCATACCCTGCACTTGGATAATGCCGTGGAAGTCTGATCAAATTGTAAGAACAGGGTTTGCATACCAATGACATGAAGTAATGAAAATCTGAACATAAACTTGACATATGTGCATCTACTCTCAACTATGAAGTAAAATTTGATGAAGCTGCAGTACTCGATGAAAACAACCAGAGCCACCAAGGGTAGATAATCCTTCCGCACTACAGAACATACACAATGGCATGGCGACGTAATATGCTTAACACATTTCAACATAGCCTTCAAACAAAGTTGCAATAACATTTTAATGCTAAATTCAAGTTTGTGAAACTAGCAAACCATGTTGTATTTCATTCATACAAAGTATGAGTACAGTGTGGGAATAGTATGGATGACTGCAACATTTATTCAGACTGCCTTGTAGTAATTAAGAATAAAATCTGGCATGTCTTGTAGCTCTAAGATATGTCAAAGAAAAGATGAAAAGGTATTTTAGCTCACATATCTTAGGACCCTAAATGAGAACTAAGAACAGATATACATTACGGTATAACTAAGGAAAAAATCCCGGGAAATGTGTAAGGAAGTAGAGATAGCTATCTGTCTTTAACATCAGTGGTGGCATATGTACCATGAATCATCCAGTTAAGAAATTGCTTGCACTAAAGAAAGAAATCGGCAAAAGCCTGTGAGAAGAAACCAATGGTGATACTGACCGAATAATTCATCAAGACAAGGCACTAAAGGCACTTTTGACGCGTCTAGCAAACCAAATTAGTCCTATAAAGTGGAATATTCATAAAAAACAACTCTTAAGCACAAATTGCAAGGCAACATATCTAACATTTCAGAAGGTATAAAACGTGGGAAGCTGCAGAGCCATAGTTGCACCTGGAGAAGAATCAAAGTTTTTATCATTGAAAGATTCTTTCATGATACAACTTGGGATGCTTGAAACATTATGCCGCATACAAGATTTGCTTTATTTTCCGAGCAAACAGCTAGCAGAACTAGTTATTCCTACTTACAAAGAGATATCTCCATCACCGTTCAGGGAACATGATTTGAAGTTGTTCGGGTTCAGAATTGCACCGAAACATGAAGGTAAGACAGCAACCTCATGAACACCGCTGGTGTTATCGCAGCAAGAGCTCGACGCCCGGCTCCATGACATGCCCAAACCACAGGCGGCTCTCCTCGGCGTCCAACCCAGACACTCGTTGCATCTTTGTCCACGAACAATCCACCGCATCAAACATGACCAGCCTCCCGTCCACAGCATTGTACAGGCAAACAGCCCCCAGTCTGTCCGCAGCCTGAAAGTGCCAGAAACTGCCATGCCTACCAGCCACCAACTCATCGAACATCTCCATTGGCATTGTGGATACCTCCAGCCATCCCCCTGCATCATCGTCGTCCAACTGCCACACCACTACCCGCTCCAACACCCCTAAGATCTCTACTCCACCCAACAAGAATAGCCGATCCTCGAGAACAAACAAGTACGCCGTCGTAAGGCCGTGTGGCATGGCAACCGGCGGCATCGTCCATTCCCCCGTCACGAGATCAAGCACGAGAAGCGCGTCCGGACCACGGCCGAGCACAAAGAGCCGAGCACGGTCGCTGGCAACGGCGGCATTGCCAAGGAGCGTAAATGGCAGCGGAAGCTCGCCCCAAGGCACCCACTGGGGAGAGGGGTCTGCGGAGTTTATGGTGTAGGAGCGGACGGCGGCTCCGGTGGTGACGGCAACGAGCGAGTAATCCCCTCGCCTGGTGAGGGAGGAGGAGAATGAGCGTGGGACGACAACGGCGATGAGGTAGGAGCGGTCGGGAAGCACCGGGAGGCGGCGGAACGAGGCGGCGGTGACGATGAGGGAGGGAGAGGCGCAGGAGACGAGGGGAGGGGAAGAAGATGGATCGGGCAGGGGCACCTGGAGGAGGCGGCGGGAGAGCGGGTGGAAGGCGAGGCGCGGAGAGAGGAGGAAGAAGGCGTCGAGGCGGTGCGGCGAGAGGAGGGAGTGGAAGGCCGGGGAGAGGAGGGTGCGGCGGAGAGCCCGGGAGACGGCGGCGACGGGGATGAGCGCGGTGAGCGGGAGGAGGGAGAGGATGCGCTCCTGGAGGTGCTCCGGGAGCGCGTCCCACGGGCAGGCGGCGGTGGTGGTGGAGGCCATGGCCCGGGATTGATCGGCGATCCGGCGGGTTGGTGGTGGCGGATCACGGTGCCGTATTTGGTGGAAGCAAATGGAGGAAACATGACAAAGGGGGGAGGAGGAGGAGAAGCGAGCGGCTGGCAGGTTGCAGAAAAAAAAAATGGAAATTCCGCGACCGCTCGCTAGATTAGATTTAGGTTTAGTTTAGTCTTTAACTTTTTAGTTTAAATTTTGTTGTAAATACCCTAAAATTTAAATGAATTTTGACCCGTTCTCTAAATTTTTAAATTTGAGTGATTAACTTTTCTTATGGGGGCAACGGTCCCTTTCGGTCTGGGGTGTTCGAACGCCCGAGGCCACTGTTTAAGGGGTGACAGACACATTAACTAGTGCGCTGACGTTTAAGGGGTGCCCGACACATTAACTAGTGTGCGGATGTAGAGCTCTTAGAATTCTTAGAAGTGACAATCCGGTACGAGCTGAAAGGGACATACATAATTAGTAGCATGTAAACAGATTGAATTTTGTCTCTATCATATCCTTCCACACGTAAGAACCAGTTGCGGTCGATGCGGAAAAGGATCACTCGGAATAACAAAATTAATCGGTTAGGCACGCCCATATGTGCATCATCAAACCATAAAACCAAAAATAATTGTTCCATAGCCTATAACTTATAAAGTTGTAGTTCATAGTTTGTACTGTGACTATGTAAGTGAGTTGTTCAACGACGAACTCAACAACTCACTAAATACAAATTGAAAATGTGCTCCGGTAGGTTAGCTTTGGTAGAAAATCGATTATTTGGATTAAATCATCCGGTAATCCTATTTAATTTTCAGAAAATCCATATCCAAAAATCTTTGACATATCAAATCTTATACCGTAGGGACGTGCAGTTCGGTATCGGATATCCTTATCAGTCAGATTCATTTAAAGAGGATATTGATATTTAAAACAGTTTCAAAATCGAATACGGTACAGAAATTATTCTGCCGATTTACACAACTAATAATTAGCAATCTTCAATGATACCTGCTTTAAGTTACCTTAGTAATCTAGTCCCGTTCCGTGTACAATGCATACTGACCCGTGCAACATCCCTGATCTTATAAGAAAGCTACAGCTACTCAGCGAGGCATCCTATATTATGGTCTTTTTTTCTTGTTAGCTAATCGCATGTTCCTCTAAATGACACGCAGAAATGCTAGAGAACTCAACGTGTAGAAACCAGGGCTGTATGGAAGTTTTATCCTGCAAGCACAAGGAAACATCCGGTTACTAGAGTCCATTTGCCAACAAAAAAAAGGAATTAAAACAGTTCAAGCTGCTGTAGCAAATATAATGGACTAGAAAAAATACCTCACGTCACAGGACAATGTTTACTGATGTAACATACGGACGTAACTTCCACACGTTCAACATTTGAGATCAGCTTTCGCAGATGATGCATGTTGCTGTAGGTTCAGGAGTTCAATGCTTCTGACAATCAACCTGAGTGCAACCCAGAAAATTTATGAGCTACACACTGATCTAGCAAAGTTTATTAACAACAGAAATGTCAGGTGATAAAAGAGTGGGGAGCTTGGCAAACAATGCTAACGATTTTCAATAACTCTGCTAGGTTTCCTATATCTATTGAGGCTTATACATATACAAAAGTTAAGTTAAGCAGACATCAATTGTAAATCAATAACATCACTGAAAAATGATAAGAACAGCTTGATGGTCATCATTTGCAAAAAAAAAAAAAATCATCCATTGGAATATAAACTTGATGGGCAGGAAACACTCAATTAGACTGCCACAGATGGATTCAAGGTTCAACGGCAATACTAACTCGTGGCACCAATGGTCCGGCAAAGAGATGCATTTGGATGAAATGCCCTATAGGGTCCCAAGTGTCAATTAAAGAACCAAAAGAATAAAATGTTGCAGAAGCAAAGCCACACAGAAATATTTTAAATCGAAATCAAATCAAATGATCTGGGATTATGGAAATACCGAAGTTGAAGTCTTCATCAACTCCCTGATGGCCATTGTAGCATAAGATGATGCTGGTAGAGTAAAACTAAGTTTTACAGCAAGCTCTGGTAACAGATCTGAGCGGCCAACAGATTTGGTCTCTGCTAGGATGGTTGCTCCAGAGGTTTCTAGTGAATCTTCATTTGCTTCCGATGGCTTCGCTTTGGATAGAACATCTAAATCGGTTTCCTCTAATTGTATTTTTTCATCCGTGTAAGTCATAAGGTCCCTGCGGTCATTAGGAAACGATTTAACTGAGAACCACCAGATATCCTGCAAAAGGAGAAACGACTGCATTGAACTTGAACATGGAGAAGTCGCTGTATAGCAAATATAGTTAAAACTTCAACAAACTAAAACATGAACAAAGCAATTGATTGGCATTGAACTTGAACATGGAGAAGTCGCTGTACAGCAAATATAGTTAAAACTTCAACAAACTAAAACATGAACAAAGCAATTGATTGAACAAAACAGTACGATTTTATTTAAGCTGCACCTACCATTCACAATCAATTGGTCGTTGTATTACACGACGGTAACCTCCTTTTATGCTTGTGATCGAGAATTCCCTTAGAATTGATAATTGTGTCACCCAAAACAACAGTTAGTATGCCAAATTGGATACTAAAATAAACAGATCAATAGTTGCATGAATATGAATAATGTCACGGTAGTTATGCCAAAGATGCATTTTTTGTGACCAAATGCAGTATTCGAGATTTCCCGTATTGGACATGATGTTTTGGCTCACGGGTGTAGATGAAACCGTTGTGTAAAATGCATTTTTAGCGCATTTAAAATGTTAAAAAAATTCAAACAAAAATTTCGGGTGTTCATATGAAAAATGTCTATCCATACAAAAAAGTTTGCATCGAAAAGACATTTTGTGTGACCGGTATAAAAAAGAGAAAAAAAATGTTACGTGCAGAGGCATTTTTGAACGCTAGGATTTGTTTTTTTACACCGGCCGCATAAAATGTTTTTTCATCCCGATTTTTTTTGTACGAAAATAAAATGTTCATATGTACATCCGAAATTTTTGTTTGAATTTTTTGACATTTTAAAATTCATTTTTTAGGTAGTGGGTGTAGATGCACCTATGAGCCGGAGTGGATTTCCCGTATTTAGACCCCTTCTTTTCTTTGGATGTGTTAAGAGCACCCATCTTCTAGAGGGCCCAGTATGAACTTATGATCATAATACCCATACAAAGCTTTAGATTTGCTTCAGAAAGAAACATGCATATATACAAACAAATTAACTTACTCGACCCCATGGATGCTCTCGGTCAGGCTGATACCATCCTGAGACACAAAACCGAATACACATCAAATACAAAAACCAAAAATTAAGATGGGTTCAAACTAACAAAGGCCACAATGGAAATATACTAGACTACCCTAAGACAAGAGCAGTTGCACGCAGCTGAATTTATTGCCAAAACGAAAGGCTGAGTGCTAGCTAGTAGCGTGATCTGTTGGCAACTTCACTCTGCAGGTTTCCAAGGAAAGCGAAGGAGGGTATAAAGGGTGGATGCAGTAGAGCGTGATTGTTTGCAACTCCACTCTGCACGGTAGCGGTGATAGCAACCTGAGAGCTGAGCTGTGATGTCAATGTATCGTAATTCGTAATGTCTTAAACATCTAGAGATTATTGTATAAGATTCAAAAAAGGTAAAATAGTTTTGCCAAAGCTGTGATGTTACTTGACCCTTTGGAGGAGTACCCAGGTAAGGTGCACATACACATGGGTAGCTACTAAAAATATTATGAAAAAAAGGGAAAATCTGCTATTACACATCTACACCTCTAGTTAGGTAGAAAACAATCCAAGATGCTTACAAGCATGATTATTCGACCAAATTCATGGCAAAAAAAAATTACCTTGTTAGCTATCTCATGGTAAATCCGAGAAACTTCATTCCCGGGAAACAATGTTCCTGAGCTGCACAACGGAAAAGTAAGCATGAGTTCATAACACTTGAGCGAAACAATTCTATAAAAAAGGATGTACAACAAGTGCTCATCACCCAGGCAAAGGAAGGACAACATCCTCGAGCGTGTAGAACGCCTTCAATAAATCTTCAGAATCAGCTACCTACAAGAAGAGTGTATAAAAGGGAATTCTACAAACAGCAGCTTTCATGCACAAGTTTCACACTGTTTGTGTGTAAATACACTTTAGATTAATTGTCTACAGTAAACCTTGACAGACTGGATCTTTTCTTCCAGGAGTGTTTCAGCAGATATGTCCATTTCAGTTGTGCTAGTGCAGCCATCATCATCTTTTGAAGCATCCGTTACAGTTCCTTCTCCAAAAGGACATTCTTTTTTGTAAACCAAGTCACCTTCGATGACTCCTGCAAAACCTGTGATGTAGACTCATTAGCATATGAAGAGAAAGAAGAGAGTAGATGATACCTTTCAAAAACTAAAGTAGGTTTCCAATAACTTTATAAATATACTGCAACAGAATGCATAAATGAGCCAGTAACACACCCAAAAAAAATGTTGTGCACTTGTGGAGAAAGTGGCTTCTGTGCTTTGCAATAACCAGTTTTTGGATGAATGGTTGCATCCAGTGGCGGAGCTAGGAAAATGAGAAGCATGGGCAAGACGCAAACTGAGGAAAACATTTGAGAACCGAAATCGCATACTAGGCTACACATCGTGTAACTAAAAATAAAATTGAGAACCACAAAACCATAAACAGTTTTATAGTCAAACAACCGACGAACACACTAATATATGTTCTTAAACAGAAAATAAAATGAGATACAAGTTATGACCTACTGTTAATCTGTAAAATTTACCAATTTTAGGATACAATTTATAATCTACATTCACCCTTCTCTAGTCGATACACTAGATTGTTCACCATAATTGAGTGGTTGGCTATTGCTTAACTGATTCTCTTGGTATCAACTTTCCAGAGTTTCTTTTCTCTTGTACTACTGAACTATTTATAAATTATATTCAGTAGTGATCTACTGTTCCCATACAAAAAGTGCGCCAAAAAATTGGGTGTACATGATAATTTCCTACGATTGAGTTAAACATGCCTAAATTTTCTTTTCCAGGTTATAGCAGTGACACCTCTGCTTTGCTTAACACTACACTTACAATAAAGTCTTCCAAATATATCACAATGCCCATGTTACCTTGGAAGAAGCCAAAGGTGAGAATTAACATAAATAAGTGTGAACTACTCCCTCCGTTTTTTAATATAAGATGTTTTAGGTGTTACACATGTTGTCTAGATACACACTAAAATGAGTGAATATGTACACTAAAACATGTCTATATACGTTTGTGTACATGTGAATGTGGACAAATGCTAAAACATCTTATATTAAAAAACGGAGGGAGTAAGGCACGTCAGAACACAGCAAAGCCGATGCGCAAAGGACTTGCCTCCGCGGCGCTGCTGATTCCTTGGATGACATGGAAACACCGCAATGACTGCGTGTTCAACGCTGCAACCCCATCAACCAACGCCTTGGTGAGCAAGATCAAGGATGAAGCTGCACTTTGGGCTAGAGCCGGTGCATTGGGTCTGCGCGCCATTCTCCCAAACACTTGGGATGTACACTGATGTTTTTTAGTTTTTCGTGGCACTGAACCTCCTAGGAGGAAGTAGCAACTCTCTCTTTCCAATGTAAAGAAACGCAAATGTCTTTTGCGTTTCCTCTAAAAAAACGGAGGGAGTAGTTGCACCCATCCGAATCGGTATTAGTACAAACGTGCTCTAAATATGTCCAACAGTCCAAGGTGCCAGGACAACTCTGCACCTTAGGATTTATGTAATTGGTTTCTCAGTATGAGCGGATTTTCATTCAGTAGAACTTCCACATTAGTATGCTACGCAATAATGAACTATAATGTCTTGAAGCTCCAACACTTATCTGAAAATATTGAACCTAATCAGATCAAAATCCACAGAAGCAAAAAGTGTACTAACCGTACTTTCCAAATCTCATACTCGCAGCATGGTTCCATAGATAACTCTGGTAACTATGTACATACCTGTGTACAAGTGTCGAGACCGCTTAATATGTAGATGTGTAGAACTTAAGACTTCATGGTAAATAAGAAAAAGGTAACTACTTTGCAAGTACAATGGATTCCAAATTAACATCACAAGACACACTGAAAACTTAGATCATGCAATAGAACATACATCAGTCTCAGTGTTCTAGGTATAGCCATTAGTGCTTGTAGATAGTTGCCAGGGTACTTCTTCAAACGCTGAAGCTGAAAAAGACACACAAAGCACGGATTTAAGGGTTCTACTGTCAAATTAGATGATAAGGTGGAGGATAAGAAAGCTGCCTTATTATAACTTAGCTAATAATTAATACATTTGAAGCAAGACGTCAACGTAACAATTTATGGATTATAACGTCATCCAGCATAAGTTGGCAAGTTTCGTCCATTATAGTACACTTCACACAACATCTACTAAAATTGAGTCACTGTGAACTTGTGGGCATATAAAAATACTTATATATTATCAATCTGTGACATCATTATGCTTTCTGTTGGTCCATAATATCACAGGTATCTCTCATCACTAATTCAATATTGTGTGGACGCATCAATCTCACTTGATATGAATAAATAGACTTTATAAGCACCAAACAGAAACAACCAATAGCTGTGGTAGGACAATAAAATGTTCACATGTAACAATATAATCCAAGGAAAGGAAGGCATAATACACTTACAATAGCCCTCTCTGCAATGAGGCGGCGAGGGAAATTCCTGATTGCCACGTCAATATCACCATGTTCCTTATAATGTTCCCTTACCCCATTCATGTCATCACACTGTATGCAGCTAAGTTAAGTTTAACAGATTTGAGCACTAAATATTAAAAATCCTAGTTGTGGAACAACAACAAATACTTAAGGATATCTCCTTCCCTTGGATCAAGAATCAAGCTAACAGCAACACTCCACTCTCCTCTAAGAAAGCAGCACCAACAAGATGATTTGGTACTGAAGCACTACCAAAACGCTAGCAAACAACAATAGAAATAATATTTTACAAGTCAGAACAAAGGCAAAAAGGTTGAAAGCATATGCAAATGAATTAAGAGGGTGTGTTTCTCGTACTTGTAGACCGTAGTAATTAATAAATCCGCTATTTAATAATCCATCAACAGCTGCCTTAATCACATCTTCCGACTCTGCAACAACACTCCTAACAAATGACAGAAACGGAAAGCATGAATTCTCCAATCATTCTGTAATTGGAAATAAAAACAGTCATGACAGGAATGTAAGATCAATAGATCATAGTGGAAGGCGCTGTTGAAGTGTATAAGTGAATTGTCTGGCCCTTTCCATCAGATCGATCTTTTGGAATAGTGGTCAGCGCATGAAGCTTGACATGGTATCAGAGCCAAGGTCTCGAGTTCGAGTCCTGGTTTGCGCAATTTGTTCTAAAATTGTTGTTGCCCCCTCTTTGTCCACGTATAGGCCTCTTAAGCCATACCTCTGAGACTCGCGCGCCGTCGCTCTCTTCCGGTTGCACGTGTTGGCCTCTCCCTCCCCGAGTCACACGTGAGAGGGGGGATAGCGACGGCGCGCGAGTCTCAGAGGTATGGCTCAAGAGGCCTATACGTGGACAAAGAGGGGGCAACAATAATTTTAGAACAAATTGCGCAAACCAGGACTCGAACTCGAGACCTTGGCTCTGATACCATGTCAAGCTTCATGCGCTGACCACTATTCCAAAAGACCGATCTGATGGAAAGGACCAGACAATTCACTTATACACTTCAACAGGCGCCAAATGACCAAATTATGCAATTCTTTGTAAGCTGTAACCATCGTGAACTAGCATAACATTGTGTCGCGGCATAGCCACCAAACTTTATATTGCAGAAGACCAAACATCTTCATTATAACAAAGCTGTAGACTACCATCAGTATATATAGCAAGGAGAACATGCACCTTAAGGTAATCGTAAATCGGTTCCCCATGAGTTGACCAAGAACAAGGCCCTCCTTCACATAACTATAAAAAAAGGTTAATCAATTGTTGAACTAGTGAATCGTCAATTTTATTGGTCAATGACATTAAATCAATGTTGCAAATATGAGATAATAAACATAACCACTTACTTAAAGTCTCCAACTTTAATGCCAATGAGTTTATCATTTAGAGCAGCCAACCTACTGGCATGTACCCTGAAAAGCGTTACCTGATGAGAAGCAAGAGAATTAGAAAATCATGAATCCAAGAAAAAAATAAAAATTTGTGTCTTGTTTGTGTCTTCTCGAACTATAGCATTCATTCTTTCTTCTACCATCAGTTTCTTATGAGAAAAATCATTACACTTTCCATTTTTTAGACCATGCTTGTTATATTGAATCACAACCGACATTGTCCAAAAATAATACTCCCTCCGTTCCGTAATGTAAGGCGTATAGTTTTTTGAGGAAAATTTCAAAATATAGGGTGTATTGCGATTTATGGATAATTTTACACATCAAAAAATGAATTTCAATCCATAACGGAGAGATTTAAAGGATTGTTTTCAATGTGTGATTTTTAGGGACTCCTCTCTCCAAAAAAATTCTAGAGTAAAATGAGCCCACCGTAGGCAAAATTCGCACGTCTTAATATTCGTGCAAAAAACTATACGCCTTACATTCAGGAAAGGAGGGAGTAATGGAATAAAGGTTGATATGTTGCATGAGTTGCACAGCATAAATTAATGTAGAAATAAATGACCTGTTGGGTTGTAATAGCACGTTTATCCTTTGTCCCTGCAAACCCAAATGATCGTGGCTGTGGATAATGAAGTAACAAGTAATTAGTGAATATGTGTATGAATTCACTAATATTTTGATGAAACAATTGTGAACATGTACCTGAAGCCCCAACATTTTTCCTATCACTCTTAGTGCCTCCTGGGTGTCCTTGTTCTCCTTGTAGAGATGAAACCTGTAAGATAAAATCAACGTAAATGTGCAGGTCCTGTGCATCCTTATGCATAAATACTAAAAATATGAAAGATTAAAAAGGATGGGAAGATATGTAATGCCATCACCTGAGGTACTTCCCAAGATGATAAGGCCAGGTTATAGAGACTCTACTGTCAAATGGCCTGTCATCTCTCCAGCCCGAAGGTCCAGACCTGCCCATGCCCGCCCTAGCCCCCGCCTTCCCACCAAAATTTCTCCGTCCCCGTGGCCCTGACTTCAACCGCACCCTAACACACCTCTGAACCCCATCGCTGTGTTCAATGGTATCCGTGGCCAAGAACTTGAAGTTCCTCTTGAAGAAGTCATGCACCTCCTAGAAAATGTGGAATATGTATGTATGACAGCTTCTCATGCTAATTTCAAATATACAATCACAATGTTGGGAGGATAAAACCAACCCAGCGATGGGCCTTATCGGCGTCAGGAGAGAGAGTGATCGGCGAGACATTGGTATCGTCCTCTGAAACCCTCGACAGAAATTCGCTCAACGCGTCGGTGTCAGCATCACCGCAGAGCAGCCGGAAGGACTCCAGCGAATGCGGGAGGTCCGGGTCGGGGTCCGGGTCAGCCCCCTCCTCTGCATCTACACCCTGCGAATCCGCAAATGGGGCCAAGCGGTAACGAGAGGTCAGCGGGGTACGGCTCCTGAATCCGGAAAACCGCAATGGGGGTGAGGAGCAGAAGGGAGAAACCTCGTCAGGGAGATGGAAGGAGGTGAGGCGGACGAGGGCGCCGTCGCGGGCGACCTCGTGGACGATGAAGTCGGAGTAGCGCTGCTTGAGGGCGCCGCGGAAGCCAGGGAGCGAGGAGGCGAAGCGGGAGATGCCGACGTCGGGCTCGGCGAGGACGGCGCGCCGCTGCGCCGGCGGCGGCTGGGGTACGGCGCGGGCGCGGCAGGCGAGGGGGCGGGGAGGGGGTTTTGCGAGGGCGAGAGGGGAGAGGATGGGGTTTAGGAAGTGGCGGCAGCGCATTCGGACGTGCGGCGGGAGGATGGCCGGCGGAGGGCTTGTGGGGAGGCGATTCTGTGGGGGGTGGGGATGTGGGTACTGGAAACTGAGCGTGTGCGGGCGGTGGCGGCAAAAATCTTCTCCGGCACCGGGGAGGAAATTGCACAAACAAGTACTGTACTGTACTACTCTTGGGCCATTTTTGCACAAACGTTACTGGCCCCAAGAGTTGCTGTTTTGTGCAATTTCCTTGGCACCGGGACCGGGGCGTCCGAGATCCGAATATTGATGCGGGATTACCCAACTCCCCCCCTATATGATGGACAATTGGGACACGGCCTAGACAAAAAATACTGGCTCAACCTGACTCATAAATTTAGCCCAAATGTTTAGAGTGTCTCGCAATCCTTATGTGGGACGTATTTGACTGCCACGTCGGACTAACATGTGGAGCCACTAAAAAACGAAGCAGCGTCGCCGAGCACTAGTCTGCATTAGAGACACACCGGTTGGCTCTGCCCGAGGAGCTCCGCTCGGAGATCATGGAGGAGATAACGCGTGACAACAAGGCCCGTCGTGTGGCCCGCATTGTGGTTGGCCTTCCGCCTAGCTCAGACGCGAAGGATGAAGCCCCACCGGGGCGATGAAGGGGTGGGAGGTCATCATCTTCTTGCTCGTTGGCAAGAATCCGGCAGGAAATGGTGGCCATAGAGTCTCCGGCAAGGTTACGTTTTAGTTATATCTCTTGGGGTTCTGTTTGCAAATCAAGAGGATCTGGTTGTAAATTTTATGTTCTTTGGGGTCACTTATGCAGAGTATCACTTTGATGATATAAATCAGTTTCTTTGATAATAAAAGTTTATGTTCTGCGAACCTCGAGTCCCTTTCCTTGTCAAAAAGAAAAAAGAAAAAGGGAAAATAAATTCTACGGGAGAGCAAATAAATGGTACAATAAATTTCTGATAAAATAAAAAAGATAAACTTTATTTAAGTGCTGCCCAGCCTGATAAAATAGAAAAACAGATAAATCTGTGGGAAGCTTGTCCAGCATTTGATCGTTTTCGTCCATTTCTATTCATAAAATGTGAAATCCGAGGCAACAAACAAAACAAAAACGGTCAAACAGAGCCGACGAAGTTAGCAAACCAACCTGTAGTTGGATGGTTAGCAGGGTGGTTGTGCCCTCAGCCCACCAGAGTTCAAACCCGAGGTGTGTGTTGCATTTAGGCGGAATATTCTTTCAGTGGGAGGCGACGTTCCGTCGACAGCGAGGCGTCCATGGTGACTTCGTCAATTTCAAGACTTGATCTGCCGGCTCAGTATTTCGAAGGTGCTCATAAGGGTAGGGTGTGCGTACGTGCGTTCATAGGGATGACTACATGCGCGTGTATGTGAGTGTCTACGTTTGTACTATGTTTTCTCAAAAAAAAAAGAGCCGACGAAGTCAAACACGGTGAGATGCACACGGCCAAAAAAATCCGGTGGAGAACAACTTGGAATGGAGCGATGAAGTGCGTCACGGCCAAAGCGGCCGTCCTGATCGTCCCCCGACTTGAGTACAAGTCGCACACCCCGTCCCCTTCCTCCGAATGCTCCACCACCAAACCACCACCACCTCCACCGACGGCAGGCAAACCCAGCAACAACGAGCCCCGATAAAGACCATACAGCCCCTCCCGTTCTTGACCAGCCAGCCCACGCGCCTCATCGAGGCTTGACCAAACCCATGGGCACTTTGGTCCACCGGTAAATCCATCAAAACCTCCCAAACCCAACCGGCTAGTCATGCTCCTCCCTTCCGCCTGAAGTCTCCGGGGACGCTTCCTTCCGTCCATTTAAAACCTTCGCTTCGTCCCGACTCCACTTGGCCATTCCCCCCGCCCAATCTCCGCTCGCGTCAAACCCTAGGGGCCCGGCTGACTCCCACGCGTCTCCTCAGATCCAATGGGAGCGGCGCCGTCGACGCCGAGGCTGGGCGAGTCCGGCGCGGCGTCGCCGGGGGCGGCGGAGCAGATGTTCGCGGCGCTCGTCGGCGGCACGGCCTACCCGGTCTCCTCCGAGTTCTGGAGGCAGCTGCTCGAGCTGCCCCTCACACAGCAGTGGCCGCGGGACCGCGTGCTGCAGGCCTGCCACGCCTTCGGTGAGTGAGGACCGCCCGAGATCCGTGCCTCCCCCCCTGATCGCTTCCCTTCTCGACCTTTCGCTGTTGCTGATTATTTCGTGTTTTTCTCCAAAATTTGATCTGTCGGGGCAATGCGGATCATGTAATTTCCGCGTGCGCGGTTGTGGGTCGCAGTCGCACCACGGTGGGTTTATATCTAGTGGTTTCAGGTGGGAGGGCGAGATCGAACGTGGTATTTCCGGCGCTTTCGGCGAGTCTGTAGTGTCATTAAGATGCTCTGGGTGTTGATTACTGTCGATCGCGAGCTGCATTTATGCTTAGGAGGGGAATTTAGGGGCTGTTCAGTTCAGTTACCCTCCTGGTGGTTTCGATGGGTGTTTGAGGCAGTAGGGCATATATTTTGTATTGGCTGCTGATCATAGTTGACTGATGATCTTAGTGTGTTGCAAGATATGCAAAGTTAATAATTTATCAGGAGTGTTTTAGCCCTTTTACTAAAGAAAGGGTTTGTTTTCATTTAAGTATTGGACTACTTTAGGAACAAAAGAAAGTCCCACAGTTTACTCTTTTCAGTAAGAAAGAACAAACTGTGGACTGTTTTTCTGATAATCGATTTCTTCTGGCGGGGAACATGCAAATGGAGGTTCTGACTCATTGGTAGTCAGGATGAGTGATTTAGGTGCTAGTTCTAATTTATGGAGTGCTACATAATTGTTTGCTTTCGGAATTCAATTAGCGGGTGCAGTGCCATTGTATAAATTAGGGGCTTGTGCCTGCATTTGCACTTTATTTTGCCACTAGTGAGGGACCTCGTTTTGTGGATTGGTCTGTGTGGTGGAATCTGCGATTTTTTGGACTGGTTCTGGTTTATAGTATATATACAGAGAATGCTAATAGGTCGTTAGGTGAGCATATTATAGCCCATAATTTTTGCCCCGTTTATTTGATGAGGTTTAATGCATTTTGGGTTTTTGGATTTGAAACCTGGTTGTGGTTGGTCAAGTGAGATATGATTAAGTATGCCTTTTGCTTTAGTGACTGTGATCCGTGGATGGTGGGATATCATAAACCGAATGGAGGTTGGTGTTTTAGTGTTTAGAGAGCTAGACTATGGATTTCTTGTTTCTCTTTTGTTTTTGCAATAATGTTGTTTGATGTGGACAGTGTTAAAAAGAAAGGTAAGCATATATTGTTTAAAGAGTTGAACTTCAATGTTCTTAGAGATGGATATTAAATACAGAATTGTGGTTATAGGAACAAACATGGTTGTTATCTGGGACACATCCTATGTGCTCTTTTCATAATCATCGTTTGCTCACTGATCTGACCATCATAATTATGTGCATGTGCAGCGCAGAACAACTACCATACAAAGCATCTTGCGAAGATCTTGATCCATTTGGTTTGGTGTTTGCATGAGTGCACATCGGCTTCACCTGCATCTTATAGCACCTATAGAAAGGCTATCAATGCTGCCTATATATCATCCATATTTCTCAAGTTCATTATTGAAAATGCCAAGGCAGATAACTGGCAAGAGCTATGCCTTGATATCGACAAGGATGAGAAGGGGATGGAAAACTTTCCTTCTGGTAATTGATTGCTCAAAATTCCAAATGCACTATAAATAGTCTGTATATGTCTGACATGCAAAACATGATGATGCACTACACTACTCTTAGATTGTTGTAATCTTCATAAAATTCTTGTATTAAGTCTACTCTTATGATATCTTATGTTTCCCTGCTCCTTCTAGACGAAAGCGTGGAGCACTTTCTGATGAAAGGGGTGCTGAACTACATTGGTAGTGTAGATGTAAGGTATCTTGATGGATGACTTATATCTATCTAGGGTTTCCTTTTAAAAAAAAATTATCTGCGTCTCACTCTATTATTATTTTTTAATATGAAGTACGGAGTCATGCTACCTGCATCACGAGCTTCTGAACTTGATGCTAGTTCTTATGTCGACTCAGTTATGTTCTGGACCATCTCCAGAACCGAAGGATGTGCATCCTTTCATTGACGCAGCTATGCTTCAGGTAAAAATGGAATCTGCTAATGCATTATGTATGGTTTATTTACAGTTACTATTGAGCTAAATTTGGGATGTGTTTCTTTGCCACATCTTTCTTCTGCAGGATAGTTCTATAGTGGCTTCGGTAGTTCAAAAGTTGCTGCTAAATTTTGTAAGGCGGCCACAAATTCCTTTAAATGGTTCACACCCTGTTTTCTCTGATGATGGTGGGCCTGGTGTTTTGCAACGAGTTGGCTCAGCAGCTGGTAATGCGTGTTCCTTTTTCTTCATCAAAGTGCTTATAGTTTATTGCATTATCATCATGATTTATGTGTTGGCAACTCATGCCATGTCAATGCTTTGGAACATATCATAGGTACAAATTTTTCTTAGACTGTTTCAATTTTTTGTTGTTGTGCTTCCCACGATTACTTTACTCAGGAAGTTGTCATGTACACTTCAGTCATCCTTATATGCTCTACTAAGATAATATTTTCATCATAACAAATCTTTGACTTTTTCTTTTTTCTGGTTTTGCAGCAAATTTTGTACTACTGCCATATTATACTTTTAACTATCTTGTAAGTGCAAGTGCTGAAGGGGCAACAAGTCAATTGGCAGATAATAGTTTGCTTGTTTTGCTTATTCTGATCCACTACCGAAAGTGCATCTCGACGAATGAGTCCATTCCAACCGACAGTATCTTCATGAGTGATTCAAATACCAATGTCAAGGATACACCAGCTTTTCATGAGAACCCTTACTGCAAGGCGCTAAACAGTGCAAACGACATTCAATGTAAGATGCACCTTCCCTGCAGAGAAATTTCGGCACTCGTATGCATCACTAACAGTTTCAGAAATGAATTATGCTGCAGTTGATCTTGCCGATGTTGAGGGAAATGCTCAAAATGGACCTGTTGTCAGGTTGTCTTTTGCGTCGCTGTTTGATGCTCTTGGCATGTAAGTAATTCATCTTCCTTCTAATTCAGTAATCTGTGCATACTTTTATTTATTAGATCTTCACCAAACGTAGTCGTTAGCCTTTGGGATCAGTCGATTAAATAGGGTTGTCAAACGTGGTGAAGTAGAAGTGTTCGTTTTCTGGAACCATTCACAGAAAACAATGATATTATTTTATTTCTTCACAAATTAAAACAACACTGGTCTTAGGCTCTTAGCAATGATTTTGGTCATCTGTAGATTATGAAGAACATGGAACACCACACTCCAGATGGACTTATGTATCATAGTTTCAGGGTCTGATGGTTGAAAGTGAGACTGCGGTGTTGAGTATTTCAAAACTAATGTTTTGATATTAAATATTTTGACATCTTCTGTCGGCCCATTATCTAGGACCTATCATTATTTGTTGAAGATTGAGCATCATGTATAAGCAGGCCTTAGTGGTGTGTTTCATTTGTTTTGATTATCCGTACAGATGCTTAAAAGATGAGAGCTCAGTTCTATTGCTCTATTCCTTGGTCCATGGGAACTGCAACTTTCAGGAGTATGTTCTGGTTCGAACAGACTTGGATACTTTGGTATGATTTTTTGCAACTATGTTTGTAAGCCTTCTTGCTAGAGCATGTGGTCATTTAATATTCAGACATAATTTGCTTTGAATTAATAAATCAATTGCCCTAAAAATGCTTTCCTTTTTAGGGAGATAATATATTAGCGTTCTATGTGTTTTCATCCGTATCCGTCCATGAATTAGCTTATACTGTTTATTGGTGAATTACATACATATATCTAAAATCTGCGACTCCACATCAACATGAACATTGGACACTCAATTCCATACTAAATAAATATGTAATAGGCCAACAGACACTTCTTGTGTGAGGTAACATAGCCTTTGTTGACATTTATGGGAAAACGTCATTTATTGACTGACTGAATTGTCCCCATATTGTGAGTTCTCATAATTTGTCGGGTTTGTCACAGCTAATGCCTATTTTGGAAATGCTCTACAATGCATCAAGGAAGACTTCCAATCAAATCTATATGTTATTGATAATTCTCTTGATACTCAGTCAAGATTCAACCTTCAATGCTAGTGTGCACAAATTGGTAAGAGAACTAACTGACCTTTTGTTTATTTAAATGGTTTGCTAACGATTTAACGTACGCTTTTAGGTCCTCCCTAGTGTTCCTTGGTACCAGGAGCGCCTCATGCATCAAACATCTCTGGGATCTTTGATGGTCGTAATACTAATTCGAACAATCAAGTATAACCTCTCCAAGCTGCGAGTATGTACCTGAATCTTTTGTTGTTTCAGGGTAGTTGATGCATGTCAAAAACTTTCCCTATGCTATTGATCATACTGTATTAGAAGTTTCCCTTTGCATTACTGTTATCCATTCTTACAGTTCACCCATACTAGCTAAAAACTACTTTGGTTCATAACTGTCTAATGACAAGCTTATCTGTACTTGCAGGATGTGTACCTTCACACAAACTGTCTCGCAATTTTAGCAAACATGGGCCCTCATGTCCATAGGCTGAGCGCGTATGCATCTCAAAGGCTGGTTAGCCTCTTTGATATGCTTTCTCGCAAGTATGTTATCTCAATCTCTCTCTGTTTGATCACCTTTTGTATGTAAAGTTAACTTGTCCTTTGCGTATGTACCATCTTCAGGTATGCCAAATTAGCTGAATCAAAAAATGACAAGGTTCTCAAAGTTGTATCTGATCAAATTGAAACAGGCATAATCTCAGATGATATGGTACTTTACAATTGTCTTAACATCGTAGTAGCACCATTGTTTATGTTTTCCTTTATAATTGTAAACAGTGGTTTACTTTTGCAGTCAACAGAGCTTCACATATACACTGACTTCTTAAGAATCGTTTTGGAAATCATCAATGCAATCCTTACATATGCATTGCCCAGAAATCCTGAGGTATGTTATTTAGCAATGCAGTTTACCTGATGGGCAGAACCAAACTGCTTCTAACATGTTCATCAACAGGTTGTGTATGCTGTATTGCACCGCCAAGAGGTTTTTGAGCCTTTTAAGAATCATCCTCGTTTTAATGAATTGCTCGAGAATATTTACACGGTATGTCTTGTTTTATAACACTTCCGAATCTCTGTTCTCCAGATTCTGACCATATTCTATCTTCTCAGGTATTGGATTTCTTCAACAGTCGAATGGACATGCAACAGTTAGATGGGAATGGTCCGTGGACAAGGTTCTTGAGCTCATTAACAAAAATTGTCGTTCATGGCGTGGAGAAGGAATGAAGGTGAGAAACATGGACATCGCTGTAATTTACCCTAATCATACGGCTAGGGGTTTGTGTGGTCATATCTTACATTTCTTACTTACCTGTACACCCAGTTCTTTTGGTATTCAGTCATTCAGTGGCATGACAATACATGGTTACCATTTTTCAGATGTTTACACAGTTACGATTTACATATGAGCAAGAAAGTCACCCCGAGGAATTCTTCATTCCATATGCGTGGCGGCTTATCCTATCACGAGGGTAAATTTTTCTTTGTGTATGCTGATTCTCACATAAGATGCTTATTATCAATATGCAAGTGATGTTTATAATGATGTCTTAAGTCATGCAGCTAGCTATGCCATAGAAATGGCTTGAAACTGTTATTTCACATATCAACTAAAACTTGGCTTTGTCAGGATTGTGGGACAATTGGCATATCAACTAGAAATGATACTTGAATTTTTTCCATCTCTCATGCCAATTAGACATTCGATAATACCACATGGCACGCGGTTACCTATCAAACATATAAACTAGACTTCTTATATACTCAACCATGCTATATTGGCCTGTCATATCACTGTGATATTTCCTCAATTGTTTCCTGCATTTAACAGATTCTCTTTCAATCCTGGTGCCATAAATCTGTTCCCTGTGGAGATTCATGTTGATGTAAGTCGCTCTATCTTGTTTGAAATCAATCTGGTTTTAAGCTTAGGCTCAGTTTCACACAGTACCCAAACCCAGAGCATCTAATGAGCAAATGTCCGATATTACATATTATCAGTTCTGTTTCATTTGTCGTTTTTGTGATAATGATATCTGTCAAAATGGATCGCTCCCAGGATGCACCATCAGACGTACAAAAGGTTTAGAGATAACCTGGAACCTCTGGGATCCTGACAACAACACAGAGAAATGTTTGACCTGTTTCATCCCTTGCGGCGAAGAGCTGTTTGTATATAGGCGGCATATACAAGATATACTCGAGGTGTATTTCTCATTCTTTTTTTGTGTTAATATTTCCGTTGTTCCCTGATGTAATACAAGATGGAGGGGCGGGAGGGATTGCAAAGGGCTGTATCTGGTTGAAGATGCGTAGCGTGTAGGTTCAGAAAGATCGTTCATAAGTTATTGTTTGTATCGTTACCTCCACACTGAAAGGCCAGTAGAAGAAGGATCTCGAACAGCTCCATTGCATTCTGCTGCATGATCGTAGATCGTATACAAGGTTCTTATGCAGAACAATATTTGCAAGACTCTGCTTCCTGTTTTTATTGCGTTCTCCTTTTCTTTTCTTTTCACATCCCGCTCTAGCTATACGCCCGATACTTCTCCCTTCATGCGCTCTAGGTACACGCCCAAGCAGATCGCCTTTTTCACAGGGGACAGTCCGGCGACGCGGCAACCGACGGATGCGTGGATTTAAAAGCTTATGATTCTCTTCTGTTCACACCACGGAGTAATTTTTCACTCGCGGCACCGCTCCCTTCCCTGCTCTGCAAATTCAATTTTCGCATCCATTCCCGAGTTACAAGTTCATTTTTCGCATCCATTCCCGAGTAGACGACGAGCTCGGCAGTCAGCACCCAACGACCAAGTGGAATATAAAAGGACCTGAGTTCCTCACTTCCTCTCCACTCCCTCCTCAGCCGCCACCCTCGTCGTATTCTAATCTTCTTGCCCCCTCCCCAGCAACCAGCTCTGTCCCCTCCCACTCGGACCAACTGCCACTCCTCTCCCCGCCGAACTCAACACACATGTGGATGTGGCCATCAAAGGAGCCAGCTGCGGCGCATCTCCCGCTGATCCGCTGCCCGATCTGCAATGTAGGCACCGTCAAGTGGTTCGTCTCCAGCACGACCAAGAACCCCGGCCGGCACTTCTACAGATGCGGAGTAAGTTTTCCCTGTGTGGTTTCCCTAAGAAAATAGAGTTCCCTTGTTTAGTCTGGGCTCAATTCTTCTTCATTCCGCCCTAATCTTTCTACTATTTCCTGGCTTTGTAGAAGCGAGGATGCAGCTTCTGGAAGTGGGAGGACGACTACGCCGATTATCTCCGGAAGCGCTGGGGCCACATCTCGGCGGTGCCCGTGCCCGCCGTGGCCGCGAAGGGCTGATCCCCTCTATGGATGTGCAGGTCCAGAACCTGGCGCTGCCTCCTGCACAAGGCGCCTTTTACATTCGCCCACCCTGCTTTCGCCGTAGCCAATCCCCAATCTAGTCTCCATGAGTAGAGGTAGTGGTAGTCGTAAGCTTCACCGAGTGAGTGGAGAGTGTAATTTCGTTCTGACAGTGTCCCCAACTGTGTTAAGTAATGGATCAGTTCTTATGCCTGGCTATTCAGCTTTGTCAAGTCTGTATGGAACATCTATATGAGATTACTATGTGAAGCTGCAGGCTTGGCCGTTGGCCTTGGCTTGAAATTAACGCGAATCCAGTTATTCAGGTAACCTGTAGACTAACCTTTCTGTTGCCTGTTCGCGATGCCGAACATCAGGAGTTCATCCTTTTCACTACAGCATCAGGGAGAGATGGCACCAAAAGGAGGAATTTACTCTCTTTTGGAATTTGGTGCGAGAAAAGCTTACCTTATATTCCACCTAATTCTCTTCGACCCTCTTTAGATCTAACACATTATGTATCTGTAGTTTTGGTTCATCCCCGGGCAAGGTGACCTTTGTATTCTCTGATGAATCTTTTAACTTGAAAAGAGAGTTCTCTGACACATTTGGTATCAGTACATATTGATGATACACACAAATTATACATTGGATTTTTTTTCTTTGTATTAGAGCATCTCTAGCAGAACCCGTAAAATGTAAAATGCGAACCCGCAAAACAGTTTTGCAGGTCGCGCAACTCGTGTTTTTTGGCTCAAAACACGGCGCGGCGGAGCAGAACCCGCAAAATAGAATATGTTGTAGAATATTCCTCTTTCTTCTCTTTTCGTCAAATCCAATCCCAAAATCACCGCCGCTGCTGCTGCGCTGGTACTAGCTACCACCACCTATCGATCGATCGAGAACGTACTAGCTAGCTCAAGCTAGCTAGCTCGGCAGGCAGGCAGCCCCGTGCTCGGCGCGGACAGAGCCCGCGCTTGGCGGCGGATGAAGCTGACGGTTGGCGGCGCGATGGTCAGCGGCGGACAGAGCCCGTGCTCGGCAACGGACGGAGTCCGTGCTCGGCGGCGTACAGAGCCAGTGCTCGGAGGCGGACGGAGCCCAGAGCCGGCGCTGATGCGGTCCTCGCCGGCGCTGGCGCCGACGGTCCTCGCGTGCTCCTGCGAGCTCCACCGTCAGTCGACCTTGACGTTTGGAAAGCCGGTGGCGAAGCAGCAGCTACCAGTGTTCTTTTGCACGAGCTTCCGATGAGATTCTGCCAAGTTTCAGGCGATTCCGGTGAAATTCCGGCGAGTTCCGGTGGCGAAGCAGCAGCGCACCACCGATTTCTCTTTGTCGTGTAGCGTTGACCGGTTTGCGGGCACCCTTATATTTTTGCCTCAAATCAGTAGATACAAGGGTCGGGGGGTTGGATTTGCAGGCCCCCTCAAAACGTTTAAGGGTTCCACCAATTTTGCAGGCTCTGTTCGGGGCGTTTTTTGACAACAGAAACTGCAAACTCCGGATTTTTGCGGGTTTGACCAGTTTTGCAGGCTCTGCTAGAGATGCTCTTAGTGATACACACAAACACTGAATCTCCAGGGGGACTGATCGATATTTTTGGTTGGAAGGCAATGTACGGACTCATTAGTAGAAATTTATATAAAAATCCCCAACATAATTCAATTTATTATCATATACATGATCCCTTGTGAGGCTCCAAGCCAAGTAAGCTCAATTCAACAGACTGGACACTACCAACGAATCTCAATGTTGCACTACCCTGGTTAGCAGCTGGAATGACTCCTTGAATCCCTTAGAAAATGTATGCTCTGAACATCAACGCAGCCGTTCATCAAGCTTTGAATTTGATGCAAGAACCAAAAGAAAGAAATTTACGAAGATGACTCCATGCACTACAAGGACGTCGCGCACCAGCTCCATGATCCATCCTCCATGCATTTGTCCACGATACATTAGCTGGGGCGGTCAACATGCACCCCCAGATATTGGTCAAGGACACTCTGGAATACCTGCATCAGATAAAGGTCATAGATGAGGTTAACAAAAAAGGAAATCTGTAAATTCATTAAATAACAATTTCGATCCGGAGTTAGCCCAAATATCACCATGATGCCTGCTAAACTCCATGAGACATGACAGATTGGAAATTTTGGTTGATGGCAATAGTATTGCTAGTAAATTTTTGACATATTAGATTTTCTTCTGTTGTAAAATTTATAAAAAAATATTAACATTTGATCGGTTCTAATTTATGGGCATATTTCAGGAAAACACATACCTGAAAAGAAAACAATTCCTTCCTATTGAGAAGCGCATCCATTGCTGCATACTGGTCATCAAACGCACTGTAGAATATCTTGTAGAACTCAGCCCTGCATCATGCCAATCAACAGTTTAGAAGTGTCCCTATGGTGCAAATTACAGAAGTGACACGAGAGGCAACTCACTGTTCTTCTGGTGTACTTCGTTGATCCATCTCATCAAACTTCCTAGTCAGTATCTCTGCTCCTGTTGGTCCAAGTACATTGAGGACTAAACCTTCTAATGTCCTTGGGAAAGTATGCTGAAAAGAATGGAAATTCAAGAACACTCATATAACAAGAACAACATTTTAGTGCTGAATAACCCAGATACTGAAAAGGTTATAACCCATAATGAATTATGTAGGATACTCCAACATAGGTTTTGTGCACCTTACCTATATACAGGCCATACAAACAAGAGTGACTTATTTGCAAATTTTCACATATGAGGTTTTGAAAAAGAAAAAAAATGTTTTATTTAAAAATAGGGGCATGCAATGGTATCAGCTGATTAATTTTCAAAAGTATGATCATACCACCATCGCGAGTAGCATGCTCCGCAGTTCAAGTGGTTCAACTGGCAAAATTATTTTTGCAACAGGATCTTTCTCCAAGAGAGATGAATCATCTGCAGCAGTCTTCTTTCTTTCATTGCCTTGGCATGCAGATGTATCCTGAGATGTGGATTCTGCTATGCTGTTCTGGTCAACCGCTTCAACACTGTTGTGAACCAGTGACATGAGTTCATACAGCGCTTGGAGGGTGCAGGGTTCCAAAGATTCCAGCAGTGCGCCTTTCTTGTCAGATGAACTAGAATGTTTAACCTCGCTAAATTGCTGGGAGGCTGCTAAATGATTAAAAGATCTTCAATCTTCATTGTGTGATAATCAAAAGAGAACTAAATTCAAACCAATATAATAAAATAAATATGAAGGGGTAAGAATTGCTTTTGTTTCTAAATGGAAACAATGGTACGAGGGAAACAAGCAGTTAATGTGACAATATTTGAAGTTCAAATGACACTAAATTGCCAATAAAAGTTCCGAGAGCACTATAGTAGTCATTGTATCACTGAATTTAATCAAAATAAAAAGTAGGATGGAAAGCTTAGGTGCCTCTTAAGAGCCATAAAATACTGACCTCTCGATGCTTCATCTGTCGGCTCAAAAATGGCATTTCCTTCCGAATGACTGAAGGAACTCCTCTGCGCTATTTTGTTCTGTGTCGTGAGAGAGGTGCAGAGTTACTACACAAGTTATTCACCCAAAGGAGGAAAACACATTGATACCTATTGCATGCAAATACCCCTAACTTCGACCTGATCGGTAATAGTGACCAAACTGTTGGCTAAACATGCTACAGGCATGTACACAACAGCCTTGATCGATGTCTTGGTTGATCTACTCCGGCCAGAAACACAACGCATGCACCTGAAAACTATCGGGTAGCCACAGGCCCGTATCGAGTTTATTATGTATTACCAGTGGTGGTGCTTAAGCCAGACAAACCTGGGCAATTGGCCACCTCATATATGTCACCTTAATACCTAAGAGGATGTGGGAATTCTGGTCAGGCTGTGACTTTCGTGCCTATTTTAGCTATCAATGAACGCTTAGCCCCTCGTTACTTTCGCTTGAAGCACCACCACTGGATAGGAGGGAATAAGCGTTGCTTAGCTAAACTAGGCACTATATTCAAAGCATGGCCAGGAAAATTTCCCACATCCTGTGTGGTGACACTATGTGCATGGGGGTGAGTGGCCAGGTTTGTCTGGCTTAAGCTCTGCCATTGGAAGCAAGCCCGGAGTCGAGTGAAAGATGGTTTTATTGTCATGTCATCATTTGGTTTGGAAGTTGTCGGAGTGCTTGGTTAAGTTATCTGTGTCTTGTAAGATTGTTTATCTGGTAAGTTATTCGTGTCCGAGTGGGCTACATTCTGTTGCTTACAGTTGCAGGCCGTTCTACTAAAAAAACTACTGTGAAATACACTAAAGACAATCAATCAACTGTACGTATCATCTACGTTGAAAATCCCATATCAGGGAAAGAATCCAAGGAGAAACCAGGTGAATATTACAAACCAATAGCATACTCTAGTATTTTCACACGAATAATGATGTCTTATCCTACCAAGACAAAGAAAAGAGTGTAATGGTGCATACCATCTCTGTATCCACCAATCTTCACTACAAATCATTTTTAGAGGTAGACACCATCAAGATAATGCAAAAACAAGGGGGAAACCAGTCAGATATCGGTTAACAATAGGTACTGCAAAATAAGCAAAAACATAAGAAACTGGACATGAGAAAATGGGTCATTCTATATGCTCTTCGACAAACAACTGCATATTCTAATAAAATGCTACCACCCTCTGAAAATAGTACCGAGGAACTGAGAACAGCTGTTTGTAATATTAATAGTATACCCACACGAACCAAGGATTTGTGTGGCAAGCAATTTCATCAACATCCTTCCAAATGTAAATTCAGATCGAAGACCTGATTCATCATGATATGGAATAACGACCTATGTACATGGGAGAGTACCTACTGAACAGAACCCCTTGTTAACAGCACGATTGGCACTTCATTTTATGGAGTTGGGTATTTTTCATTCATATTTTAGTAGATGGCCATCCTCTATAAATGGACTGTGGCATGATAACATTTCTCTATATGCTTGACACCATGTTGATACCTATTTAATACACAATTCACTTGGAGAGACAAACTGAAGGGAACTAGGAAATACATAATATTCTTACAGTTAAATACACTACAGACAATCAATCTGGGGAAATTGTGAGTACATACTAAAGGAAATGTCCAAATTACAAGAAAATACCTCCTCATAATTCGACGTAGATAGTAGGCATCCATGTGTTCTAACATTTCAGACATTATTCTTGACTTCCACCAAAAGTTAATTGCTATGGTCAAATCATCGCTGTCGACTTGGTGATACCTGTTAAATGAACTCTCAAATTGTAAGCTGTATTACTTATCCTACAGTTAGTTTTGTTGGATGATAATTAACAAATACATCAAACAAAGCTTTGCTATTCTACCAACATATGGACTATTGTATATATCAGGTGTATTGAATCTTGTTACCACTTGCTACACTGACAGGAGAAATAGTTCAGATTAGTATGATGAAAAAAAATCAAAATGAGAAACAGTTTCAATACACTGATTAGAGATGGCTTGCTATCTTTTGTAGCACCAATCTGTGTGTCCAAAATTGAGATGCTCAGAAAAAACTGAAGAAAAATATAAATAGTTCAAAAAGATGTACCATCCTTCTGGTATGAAAAGAGCATCACCACAATTTAGGACGACTCTTTGAGAATATTCCTTCATATATTTTGCTCTTGTGTAGCTCGAATAATCTGGTTCCTCAATGCTGACACAACTGCCAAAAAAGATGGGACAGATCAGAGAAAAGCATTTCAGATCTGCTCAATTTCATTTACCAAAGACAATTAAATTAATGAACAGTTCATGTGGGGAAAAGTAGTTTACCTATGGTTGGAGGCCTCCCCATATACAGGCATTGGGTACAAAAATGGGGATGCAGAGGGAGACCACAAAGTTACTGTATGAAATTTTCAGGAAAAAAACAATTAAGAGGTTTTTCTAGAAATTTATCAGGTGCTACATATCATAAATATTTCAAAAAGCTACAACGATAAGGATCTTTTACAATGTGAAAAGGTCATGAAATTTAATTTGAAAAGAAGCAAGCACAAACAGAAGACAGAAGTCTGTCTAGAGCTGCAGTAAAAATGACAAAATTCCTGTGTTGGCAAAGATACTACCAACGCATGAACTCGAAGAACTTGCAAATTAGCATAAAAAGGACATGAAACCATAAAATGCTGCCTAAAACATGAAATGCACCTTTTTTGCATCCAGCCATCACGCATAAAGGTTATGGTGGGGATCATAATGGGTACTTGATCTCATATGAGCTCTACTCATCCAAAAGTTTATTGACGAAAAAGATTTTCCTTTCAGAAATATAGGCTGCAGGAGTAAAAAAAAGAAACAAAATAACAAAAATCAGCTCGAACATAAGGGTTTAATGGAAGGAGACAAAAAAATAAAGTTAAGTCAGACCTCCTGAATGTCCTCCTTTAAAACTTGTAATGTGCATCTATCTTTGTTTTCGGTGTTAAGAATTGACACCTGTTGTAGGCAAGATTTATTTTATGGTAAATCAATAACTCTATAACACCACATTGTCAGAAGGGTGCAGCAAGCAAACTTGCCTGTGCTAAATAGAGTTGCTCGGAATTCTCGGAGCTGGCTGGACACATTTCCTCTGAACTAGTTGACTGCTTCACAATCCCATCATCTTTGGATGAATCACTAGCAGCATTCAAATGACCCAGGTAAGATTTGCAAGAGTGCATGAATGTGGAGAACGGGACAGAAACCTACATCAAGGAACGGTAAACCTAGTGTCAGCCTCAACGCGAATTGTGCATACAGCATAGTTGATGACTACCAATCAGTAAATCCGGAGTTGAAAACAACCCTCTCATGGCTTCTAAGATCCCCATAGAACACGTGCCCAGTGTTTGACATCATGGCTTCCACGGCAACATCAGGTCCCACCTTCTCCTAAGAAATGACCAGGGTAAATATTGCATCGACTACAAAATAGAAAGACTCAAACATATGCTACTCGTATGGTCTGGGGAGGGCGGATGGATCCGAACCAGCAAGTAGTCGAGGCCGCCATGGAAAGGATCCCACCGGGAGGAGGCCGCAGAACCCTTAAGCACGCCGCGGAATACCTAAATATTGGGGTAACACATGAAGAATCAATGGGAGCAGAAGGGGGGAGAAAGGAAGGCAAGGAGAGCTTCGAGAAGATGAGGCGTGGAGGGGTTACGGCGGGGACGTTCTTGGGCTCGATGGAGGCTGCAAACTCCTCTGAGGGCGGCGGCGACGAGAAGCTGGCGGCGCGGAGGCCGGCGTCCAGCCCCGCGCCCACGAATTCGGCGTCTTTCTCGGCTTGCATTCCGTCGCAGTTCGCACTTGTGCTGCAGGTTGCAGTAGAACTGGGAGGTAACTCGTGATGGACCTGGCTTCCTGTCAACTGAACCATTGGTCCAGGCCCATGGGCCATGGGATACCGAAATTTTTCTCACTTAGCCGGCAAATCCTATATTCCGCGTACCGCGAACCCTACTACCGTCCGTGTACCCCTAGTGGGCCGGCCCACCATCGAGAGGTCGGAGGAAGACGATGGCATGGGAAGACGACAACGCGCGAGGTTGGAGCGTCATAGCCACTCACTGACGACGGGGTCGACGCGGCTGACCGCGTCGCCCCGGCGGAGGTGAGGCCAGGACCTCGGCGGAGACGAGGACGACACGGCTGGCCGCGGCTTCGCCGGTGGAGGTGAGGAAGCACCTTTACGAAGGGGGGTGCAGGTGGGGTGCGGGTGGGGGAGCTCGCCAACGACCAGAACGCCGCTGACCGGAGTTAGGGCTAGGGTGGGGGTCTGGGGGGTTAGAGGGATGTCCGGCCAGGGGGCGGCGGACCGGCGGAGGCCGCGGCTTGGGCAGAGCAGGGCACGGAGGCGACGCAGCAGCTGCGCCGAGAGCACGGGCGGCGGGAGCAGGCGGATGTGGCCGCCGCCGGCGGCGGGGGAGTAAGGGTGGCTGGGAAGGTCAGGAGGTGGAAGAAGGTGACATGGGCTTCAACCCACGAAGGGTAGGCGGGAGCAAGGTTGGCTCCGCCTACCGCGCTGTATAGGAGCTCCCCACTTAGGCCCCGCTTGAATTTGGATGCCTCATGACCATTTTGACCCTCTCAAAACAATGACCATTTTCACCCTCTCAAAAGAGAGAGAAAGAGAGAGACCCTTTTCACGGTGCATTGGATACTGATTTTTTTGCAAAAAGGACCACCTGCGCGAGTGTTTTGATGAAAAACCACCTTCCATTAAAATTGTCAAAAATACTGTGGCGGCAGGCCCGACAGCAGGACATGCCACCACCGATGGAGGCGGCACGTAGGGCAGAACGGAAATCCGAGCAAAGCTAGAACGGGAAACGGAGGGGGTGGGCTCTGTCGCCACCACCTGTGGCGGCACCTTCTTAAACTTGGGTGTAGGGCAGCGGTACATGTACAATTCGATTATTCAGCCTGGAATGGATCTACATGATTAAAGGAGATACATGTCCTATGCGTTGGAGCATGCATGCGAAAGAGTGCCGAACTGCTCGAGCGAGAAAGAGTGCTTTGTACGTGGTTTTCGGTTGAATATACGTGGTGAAAAATGCAAAAAAAAAAGAGAAAGAGTGCCAATTTCACGTGCCTAGTGGCAGAGATGATTCCACGGCGTGCGCCCAGTTCCCAGTAGCCGAGCATGCATTAAGAAGGTGCCGCCACAACCGGTGGCGGCATGTCATCACACCACCGTGCCGCCTTAGCCGATGGCAGCACGGCCCACCCCCTCTGTTTCCCGTTCCAGCTTTGCTCGTATTTTCGTTATGCCGGACGTGCCGCCTCGGCCGGTTGGCGGCATGTCCTGTTGCCTCTGTCAGTGGTGGCAAGCTCCACGTGACGTTTGCCGGACCTGTCGTCAGGGTAGTTTGGCAATTTTAGTGGGAGGTAGTCCTTTTTGTCAAATCACTCGCGTAGGTGGTACTTTTTGCCAAAAATTTCTTGATACTTGCTTCACGGTTTGAAGGTATTCAGAAGGTTTAGAGAAAGGGACCCTGAGCTTAGATGTTACAAGAACCAGTCAACAACTACACGACCAAAAACTGGTGATAATCAAAAACAATTTTTGTTTCTAGTGTGAGGTGGAGAGCACTTCCAACCTGTGGAAGGGAACACACAACCCGCAAGAAGGGCCCTGGCAGAGAATGATTAGACCGAAAATTTAACAAGACCAAAGGCGCATGTCCCCCTCTAGCTCAACTGGATCCAAACTTTAAGGCCAAAAAATGGCATAATGCTTCCAAAGAAAACCCCGAGACAAGGAGCATGACTCGCTCGAGTAGATTGGAATATGTTAAGATGAGCTGAAAGCTTGACTGGTGGAATGAAACCAGCTCTCGCTCAGCACAGGGTACCTGTTCTCCACAGGCTGAAGTGTTCATCCACCAAAAGTTGAAGTTTCTACCACTTGTGTATAACATAATGAAAAAGATATTCCCTCTGTATTTTCTAGGACGGTTCACTTCCTGCTTCCGGATTTAATTAGACCATGTAACCGATGTACTGGTAAATACATACGTAACTTCATGTGTCAGCAAAGGCTTCGAACCATCAAATCATGCACCAGGAAGTGGTATCTATTTAGGATCAACCCCGGCGTCAAGAAATTGGTTAATTGGTAAAGATGCATGGATTCGGTGTTCCGCCAATATGACCAAACGATTATGTTCATTTCTGTATAGAAAGTTTCAGGTTATCTGCCGCATTGCATAAACAGTTTAATTTCCCTAAACAGTTCAGTCATTGATGAAAGATGTAGCTCAAATATAATATATGGGACATTTGACCAGATCGCCAACTTTAATTTCCCTGGCTCTTCTTAAATGATAAAAGAGGAGGCAATGACCCAAAAAGCATGAGTTTCCTATTATGTGCTCCCCGCATTACAATTATTAGCAGGTTCGCAGGAAAATTGTGCTGTCTTGTACTCTTGTTGCACCCTTTCTATCTAATCTTGAGGTAGCCACCACCATGATGGTATTTAGTGCTCACTTGCACCTCCCCATGGTTTCCAATAGCCGATAATTCGTCTTCAGATTGCAATTGAGCCGACTTAAAGACTGTTCTAACTGATCTTATAGTACTTAAAGGGCTTGGCCTGAGAGTAATGGGCAATGAGATGGGCAACAACAACGTTATTGGTCAACAAGGTATGCATGTTTCTGAATACTATTGATTATCTAAGCATGAATCTAAATATTTCCTTAACTGGCTTCTTATGCAATTTCAGTATCAGAGGAGAGTGCTAACGATTTTGACAAAACCATGCACCATTCAGATTGCTCACCTGGGTCAACAACATAAATGGTGAGAAAATTATTGATTTTAGTACACAAATTAATTTATAGTTAAATCTCAGTGCAATTTAATTTGGGTTAATTATCAGGATGCCCTCAGTTGTGCCCACGACCTCAGTTTTGCCACTAGTTGCGAATCGACCTCAGTTTTGCCCCTAGTTTGTGCGCAAGGATTCGTTCCGTGACTCTTGCCGTCTCCGTCAGGTCTGCTGACTTGTGGGACCCAGAATACAACCGTTGACTGCTGACTTGCGCAAGAATTCGAATTTTCAAGTTTCAAAAATAAAATTGTGAAAAAAAATCGAAAATGTGAAAAAAATTCCAGGTGTTGCTAATGATATAGGAAACAACTTTGCCAAAGCGATTTTCCAAATTCTTGTGTCGTTTGGCCTGTGTGAAAAAGACAAATTTCTAGATCTGACATCTAATCGGAGATCTAGATCTAGAACAGTGCAGAATTCGAAAAAATTCAACTTTCGAATTTAAATGTGAAAAAAATCTCCGATATTGCTAATGATATAGGAAACAACTTTGCCAAAGCGATGTTCCAAATTCTTATGTCGTTTGGCCTGTGTAAAAAAGACAAATTTCTAGATCTGAAACCTAGATTTGAACAGTGCAGAATTCGAAAAAAGTCAACTTTCGAATTTAAATGTGAAAAAATCTCCGATGTTGCCAATGATATAGGAAACAACTTTGCCAAAGCGATTTTTCAAATTCTTGTGTCGTTTGGCCTGTTTAAAAAGACAAATTTCTAGATCTGACATCTAGATTAGAACAGTGCAGAATTCGAAAAAAGTCAACTTTCGAATTTAAATGTGAAAAAAATCTCCGATGTTGCCAATGATATAGGAAACAACTTTGCCAAAGCGATTTTCCAAATTCTTGTGTCGTTTGGCCTGTGTAAAAAAGACAAATTTCTACATCTGACATCTAGATTAGAACAGTGCAGAATTCGAAAAAAGTCAACTTTCGAATTTAAATGTGAAAAAAATCTCCGATGTTGCCAATGATATAGGAAACAATTTTGCCAAAGCGATTTTCCAAATTCTTGTGAAAAGATCTCACATCAAAAGCACTTCTTGTGTAATATGTATGTAGACATTGTTTATCAATTGGAGATGTTAGTACATGACAAACTAAGTCCATTGCACTGGATTTGCATTTTTTGATGTATTTTGAATATTTCAAATCTGGTTCAACAAAAGTCAACCGAATTTGAAATATTCAAAAGATATTAAAAAAACATCAAAAAATGCAAACCCAGTGCACATGGCCTTAGTTTATCATGTACTAACATCTCGAATTGATAAATAAGGTCTACATACAAATTGAACAAGAATTGCTTCAATATGTTGTGAAATCACACATCTCAAACTATGAACTCTATAGTTTGAGATGTGAGATTATGAAGCACTTCTTGTGTAACATGTATGTAGACCTTGTTTATCAATTGGAGATGTTAGTACATGACAAACTAAGGCCATGTGCACTGGATTTGCATTTTTTTTATGTATTTTGAATATCTTTTGAATATTTCAAATCTGGGTCAACAAAAGTCAACCAAATTTGAAATATTCAAAAGATATTGAAAAAACATCAAAAAATGCAAATCCAGTGCACATGGCCTTAGTTTATCATGTACTAACATCTCGAATTGATAAACAAGGTCTACATACAAATTGAACAAGAATTGTTTCAATATGGTGTGAAATCACACATCTCAAACTATGAACTCTATAGTTTGAGATGTGAGATTATGAAGCACTTCTTGTGTAACATGTATGTAGACCTTGTTTATCAATTGGAGATATTAGTACATGACAAACTAAGGCCATGTGCACTGGATTTGCATTTTTTTGATGTATTTTGAATATCTTTTGAATATTTCAAATCTGGGTCAACAAAAGTCAACCGAATTTAAAATATTCAAAAGATATTGAAAAAACATCAAAAAATGCAAATCCAGTGCACATGGCCTTAGTTTATCATGTACTAACATCTCGAATTGATAAACAAGGTCTACATACAAATTGAACAAGAATTGTTTCAATATGGTGTGAAATCACACATCTCAAACTATGAACTCTATAGTTTGAGATGTGAGATTATGAAGCACTTCTTGTGTAACATGTATGTAGACCATGTTTATCAATTGGAGATGTTAGTACATGACAAACTAAGGCCATATGCACTGGATTTGCATTTTTTTGATGTATTTTGAATATCTTTTGAATATTTCAAATCTGGGTCAACAAAAGTCAACCGAATTTGAAATATTCAAAAGATATTGAAAAAACATCAAAAAAATGCAAATCCAGTGCACATGGCCTTAGTTTATCATGTACTAACATCTCGAATTGATAAACAAGGTCTACATACAAATTGAACAACAATTGCTTCAATATGGTGTGAAATCACACATCTCAAACTATGAACTCTATAGTTTGAGATGTGAGATTATGAAGCACTTCTTGTGTAACATGTATGTAGACCTTGTTTATCAATTGGAGATATTAGTACATGACAAACAAAGGCCATGTGCACTGGATTTGCATTTTTTTTGATGTATTTTGAATATCTTTTGAATATTTCAAATCTGGGTCAACAAAAGTCAACCGAATTTGAAATATTCAAAAGATATTGAAAAACATCAAAAAAATGCAAATCCAGTGCACATGGCCTTAGTTTATCATGTACTAACATCTCGAATTGATAAACAAGGTCTACATACAAATTGAACAAGAATTGTTTCAATATGGTATGAAATCACACATCTCAAACTATGAACTCTATAGTTTGAGATGTGAGGTTATGAAGCACTTTTTGTGTAACATGTATGTAGACCTTGTTTATCAATTGGAGATGTTAGTACATGACAAACTAAGGCCATGTGCACTGGATTTACATTTTTTTGATGTATTTTGAATATTTCAAATCTGGGTCAACAAAAGTCAACCGAATTTGAAATATTCAAAAGATATTGAAAAAACATCAAAAAAATGCAAATCCAGTGCACATGGCCTTAGTTTATCATGTACTAACATCTCGAATTGATAAACAAGGTCTACATACAAATTGAACAAGAATTGCTTCAATATGGTGTGAAATCACACATCTCAAACTATGAACTCTATAGTTTGAGATGTGAGATTATGAAGCACTTCTTGTGTAACATGTATGTAGACCTTGTTTATCAATTGGAGATGTTAGTACATGACAAACTAAGTCCATGTGCACTGGATTTGCATTGTTTTGATGTATTTTGAATATCTTTTGAATATTTCAAATCTGGGTCAACAAAAGTCAAACCAAATTTTAAAGAAGTTTTGAGTTAAAAATTGGTCTAGGACACGATATTAGTGCAATAGATGTTAACCCTACAGTTTGAGATCATTTGGAGAAGGTCGAAAAATTGAGAAGATTAGAAATGGGGCTGTTTTGGCTACCTTTGGGGCTATTTTCTAGCTCATTTTGGAGAACCGATTTTTTGTTGGAGATGTTTACCCCAGCAAAAGAGAAGGATTGTTCATAGAATGAGCATATCAACTAAGAAATCATGGTTGGTTCAAAATGTGAGAAATGTTCCACACAATTTTCAATTATTACACAAATTCAAATCCAAATTCAAATTCAAATACAAATTATTACACAAATTCAAATGTTTCACGACAAATGTTTCACGGAAAATGTCACGCTCTCGATTTTCTCTTCTTCAGGCCACTAGATTGTGGCGGCAAATGTTTCACGGAAAATGTCACGCTCTCGATTTTCTCTTCTTCAGTTTTTCACGAAAACACGATAGAGGAAGTTCAAAACTAGCAGACACGTATAACTGGAAAGTTGTAGGAAATCCAGTTCTACACACAAACATATAAAGATTACTTCCCAATTAGTTGGGAATCGGTGGGAACATGCTGATGCCAACATTGGCATGCTCAGATCGCGCACTCAAGGTGTTCGACGATAGTCCAACGGCGCCGCCCGCTTGTGATCGTGGAGAAACACTCTCTCTCGCGTAACACCTTGCCCATTAGGACGCTCGGTTCATCCTGAGCACGATAGAGTGGAAAGTGAGGTCGGACGCAGGTGATTCGAGCACTGCGGCGTTCACGTATACGAGCTAGCCAGCGACCCATCAACTCACGTATAGCACAATGTTTTATGATTTTTACATTTTACACAGGCCAAACGACACAAGAATTTAGAAAATCGCTTTGGCAAAGTTGTTTACTATATCATTGGCAACATCGGAGATTTTTTTCAAATTTAAATTCGAAGTTGACTTTTTTCGAATTCTGCACTGTTCTAGTTCTAGATGTCAGATCTTGAAATTTGTCTTTTTACACAGGCCAAACGACATAAGAATTTGGGAAATCGCTTTGGCAAAGTTGTTTCCTATATCATTGGCAACATCGGAGATTTTTTTCACATTTAAATTCGAAAGTTGACTTTTTTCGAATTCTGCACTGTTCTAGATCTAGATGTCAGATCTTGAAATTTGTCTTTTTTACACAGGCCAAACGACATAAGAATTTGGAAAATCGCTTTGGCAAAGTTGTTTCCTATATTATTGGCAACATCGGAGATTTTGTTCACATTTAAATTCGAAAGTTGACTTTTTTCGAATTCTACACTGTTCTAGATCTAGATCTCCGATCTACATGTCAGGTCTATAAATTTGTCTTTTTTACACAGGCCAAACGACACAAGAATTTGGAAAATCGCTTTGGCAAAGTTGTTTCCTATATCATTAGCAACACCTGGAAATTTTTTCACATTTTCGATTTTTTCAAACTTGAAATTCGAATTTGCACCGTTCGAATCTTAGATTCGAAATTCGAAAATCCAAACATTTTTCTGAAATTATTAAATCTATGACATATGGGTCCCACTGCCAGTAACGCCATCAGACGGAATAGACTTCAAACTTGCCGCTAGGGGCAAACTATAGTAGCCGCGAACAAATTAGGGGCAAAACTGAGGACGATTCGCAACTAGGGGTAAAACTGAGTTCGTGGACACAACTAAGGGCAATCCATTAAAAAACTCATTTAATTTGTAGCCGAATCGCCACTATACAGCTAAGATCACTCGTTGGTTACTCTGTCTATGTTAGATAAGGAGCAGAACGACACAAAGGATGCAGATATGTCAGAGGTATTAAAGGCCCACCTCATCTCTAATGGTGGAGATGAGAAGATGGCTTCAGATCAAACAAAAATATCCGCTGCGAATGAAGACATAGATGAGAAGAACAGGGGCTCACTTCAGGATCACGCATTGACACAAGAGGATAATGGGAACAGTAACTTACGTACAGAAGAAGGTTAGTTCAGCCGGCTGATTTGGTTCATACCTAGCTCTTTTTTCTCTTCGTACTATAATTATTTTTGTGTTCTTTAGTATATTGGTTTAGCATGAAAATTTAGAAATGGTGACTTTCAGTATGAGTAAGTAAGAAAATCTAGGGGTTTGAAAGTGCAAATTTGCTAAGATGCTTAGCAAACCCACCAAACAAAAAGTGCACTATGCTTCTTGAACAACCATGCTTAACTTTAGAGTATATATAATGGCTCAATAAAATCATAGGAAGCTAGCCACTGCTCAGCAATTAGCCTTGTTTTCCTTCAGCACTATAAGCTCCCCTAATAAAGCGAGTAATCTGGCACAGGTGATGAAACACAAGAGGACAATGAAACTGAAATAACCACAAATTCTACAGAAACAGTTGCCCCTGTCGGCAGCACAATTGAAGATAACACAAGCAACAAAGATAATTCATCATCTGATGAGCAATTCAAACAACTTCTACGCAGAAGTACAGAGGAAAGTGAAGACAGTACCTTGGCAAATCCGCCCAAATTGTTAGAGGAAAATTTTGAAGGTCTGCCAGAAGAGGAGGAGGAATCTTGCAGTCAAGAAGTTCCAGTGGTTGTTGGTAATCTAGTTAGAGAACATAAAGATGAAAAACTAGAAGAAGGACAAACTCGGGTGTCAACAGTATATGATCCATCAACACCACCGTCAGTACAAGGAGAGACCACATCATCAACTGCATCAATTCTCGCTGATTGTCATGATGCTGAGCTTAAGGATGTCCTCATCCAAGATAAGCATAGAGAGAGAGGCAATCCATCATATGTACGACCAAAAGATGACACCAACCAAGAAACATACAAGAATGAAGAGAAGCAACAAATCTGTGAAACGGGCCAGTTTCAGTCAGCTTTAGCAGTTTCCAGTGCAACAGATGGTAATGAATTTCAGAAACATGAACTGCGTATAGCTACCGCAGGAGCGAAGTCGGATTCTGGAAGTGCAGCGATGGAGCATAATGCAATTGAAAGAACAGAGAAAGAGCAAGGTTTTACTGTTGACAAAGGTGTTGCAGACAAGAATGAAGCAGATAATTTTGAGGGGGATAAGAAATCTGATGGCATCAATGACTTTGTCAGTATTGTCAAGGAGCATAGTGAATATTGTACAGGTTTAGGCCCACCATCATCTGGCTCTCTTCGTATTTGAACGAAGAAAAGGTACATGAGGAAGTCATCATAGAAGAATTAGCTGCACCTATGACGGCAACATCATTTGCTCTTCAACTGGTAGAAGATTCTGTCAAGGAAGATATAAAACCTGCTAGCTCAGATATTAATGAAGGAATCTCCACCTCCACATATGAAGCAAAGACTATAGACACGCAAGAAACTATGAACAACTCACAATGTGATCAGCCTCAGCAGGTACTGCTTGAAGAACCTGAAGCTGTCAAATTTGAAAACAGTGAGACTCTGACCACTTGCATGCAGCTGGTGGAATGCAGTTCAGTGACAGAATCGGCCTTCCCTAATGTATTCCACAAGGAGAGAGAAGACGCATATGATAAAGCGGCCAATTTGACTTCTGAATCCAATGAGAAGAAAGTCACAGGGGTTGTAGGCTTTGCTGCCGAATCGATACAAAAGATAGTCATTGCAAATGCTGATAACTTTAGTGAGGAATGTCTGCTCCAGAAACCAACTCTAGGAAGAGATGCTGGTGAAGAGACTCAATTACTTCTCAGTGCAGAAAGTATCAATTCTTCAAGTTATTCTAGTGAACAGCATATCAAAGCAGTCAAGGACATTCCCATGACCAACATCGTTCTGATCCAAGCCAAACACGAAGCTGTGGAAGAATCTGAGAAGAGTCCACTGTTGAGCCCCAGGGAGCCATCCGAAGGAGCATTCAGAGCACCAAATTACTCTGCAAGAAAGGATAAACCACTTCATATCTTAATGGCAGAGGACAGGGTTGGTAGGTGGTCTTCACTGAAGGAAGAAGAACCGGTTTGGAAAAACAGCACCACAGTTAGTTCTCCTAGAAGCAAAGAGAAGCAGAAGCCAAAATCATCCCTTTTTTCCATTTCCATGTGTTGCACCGCAACTACGAACTGATGCATGCCTCCATGTGTTGCCTGGTTGTTGTTGTTTTTGCTTTGTTAAAGGTTTGGTGCTTGAGTTCGCTTACTGAAGAGGGTTTTGCAGTTGTTGGAAATAATTTCGATACCACAACTTGTATTTGGTCAGTAATTTTGAAAACTGTATCTTGCTTATCTTTAACAGAAATCTATCTGAATGCTTTCAATAATGCATGGAAAACTGTTAAGTTACAGGCATCATTTGTATACCACGTGGTATATAGCATTTCAAAACTATATAACTTCACTATCATTGTTCTATGTCCCAAATAGACACATGTCCATAAGAAGTGAGGATATTTTTACGAAAACCAACATTAAGCTTGCTTTCCGAAAGGAGGATGATTCTTGGCCTCTGCATCGATTGATGGTCGTAGTCATATATGAAAGTGCATGTGTTGCACCATGCGTGGTTTTGGTAATTAATGACAATCCTTATGGACTAATGTTTGCATTGAGATATTCTTATAGATCTTGTCCATAGGAAAGATGGGAGTTCATGTGTTGGACTCTAGAAGCTTATAAGATGACCAAGATCTTATTCAAAGGTTTATATGAAGAATGGTCATATGTAGAGTTGAGCATATTGCAAGTGTGTCTTGAAGAATAGAATACTGTGGATATTCATGCTCATCTTCAAGACATCATCATTGATCAAGAAAGAAGAAAAGATACAAAGTTGATCAAGGCTAAGTGGAAAGGATGGATTCAAGTGATCAACACACAAAGCTACATGTTGTACCATGTGGGATCTTGTGATCTATTGGTATGGTAAGCAATCGTCTATATAGCTTTGTGAACTATCCCATATATATGTGTGTGGAGTATCTATGCGGGGTTAGGTATCTTCCCATGGGCGTGCATCAAAAGGAAGTTCCATATAACCCATGGCGGATGACGTCAAGCGGTGGTCGTCATCAAGATAATGGCCAAGTGAAGATGTTCCTAAAAGTGGCTCTCCCATATTGTGTATGGGGGAGCATTTCACAAGACTTCACCAAGCGGAGCGCAATCAAGAAAGGTGATCCAACTTGAGGTGATCAAGATCGTCATCATCTAGCTCAAGTGGATTGCGCAAGGCAAAGGTATGACCTTGATAGGGTTTCTATTTTACCGGTCTCATGGTGTTAGTGAGAGACCGGATTATAGGATAGATGCCACACTTTCAAGAGGGGCTCTCGAATGAGTAACTTGATCGTATCGTTCGGAGAGAGCTCAAACCTTTGCATTCTTGGCATCATCTTTCTTGGTTCTTATTGGCTTTTATCTTTGTGAGGTTTTGATGCTTGTCGTGTTTGTCATGACAATACCAAGTTGTTCGAAAACGGTTTTACTTTGGAAAACTTGTTGCGTTTTCGTGTTGGAAATATTATCGGTTTATCCGTGAGGAAAGTTCCACACCTTGCCATGTGTGTCAACTTAACTCTATTTATGGTTCTTAATATTTCCACTTTTTGTAGGCCTTCTCCTTGTCGTTACCTTTCCAACAAAATTGGTTTCACCTAATTTGGAGCTTCCATGCAAAAGTTGTTGCCGTTTTGGTGTTCGCTCTTTTTGCTGTTTTACCTGGCGGCGGTAGTACCGCTGGAACAAGCGGTAGTACCGCCAGAGGGTACCGCCAGCGGGAACCTCCGCGGGTACCGCCATCTGGGCTGTTCTGCCCGCGGTTCCGGTACCTCCAGCCGTACCTCCGGCGGTACCAACTGGTACCGGGGACGTGGGTTCGGAGTTGCGTTGACCAGTCGCTGACTGGCCCGGAGGCTGCGTTGTAAGAACCCAGCGGTAGTACTGCCTATCCCAGCGGTACTACCGCTGGGCTCGAGAACTGCAGCCAACGGTTGGATTCGTGGGGAATCTATTTAAGGGGTCTTCTTCCCCAATGGTTCCCCAACTCTTCTTGCAAGTTTGCTCTCCATTGTTGTTCTCCAAAAGCTTGCTTTCTCTCAATCCCTCCAATGATTCTTGCTCATTCTTGAGGGAAACAAGAGAGGAGATCTAGATCTACATCTCCACCAATCAATCTCTCCTCTAAGTGAGGGGAGCATATTGGATCTAGATCTTGGGATTCATTTGTTGCTTCCTTGCACTTCCTCTCATCTTGCTCCATAGCATTAGTTGCTTTGGTGGGATTTGAGAGTGAATTGCTTTGAGCACTTCTTGTGTTTTTGCCATTGCATTAGGTGCATCGGTTTGAGTTCTCCACGGTGATTCGTGGAGGTGAAGTTTGAGAAGCTCATTACTCTTTGTGGTTCTCGTTGCCTCGTGGGTTAGTTGTAACCCTAGGAGGCCTTTGTGAGTTTCGGAGCTTTATCTTGTTGCTAAGCTCCGGGACATTGTTGGGAAGCTCCAACTCATTGTGGAGTTCCTCAACCTTGGTGTATCGGTTTGGTCAACGCCTTCAAGTCGACCTCATAGTGGAACGAGCCAATCCCTCACGGGTGAAGCTCACGGAGAATAGGGTGAGCACATCGGTGCTATTGGAGTGCCTAGGAGGCTCCACACCCCTCCAACGTAGACGTACTTCCATTGGGAAGGAACTACGGGAAACATCTCCTCGTGTCCACTTTGCGGTTACTTCTATACCCAAACCTTTACTTATGCATTTACCTTTGTGATAGCCATCGAGCTTGAAGTTATCTATATTGCTATCACATAGTTGTTAATCTTGCTTAGCATAAGTTGTTGGTGCACATAGGTGAACCTAGCTTGTTTATGTTTTGTGCTTGATAAATTAAACGCTAGTTTTATTCCGCATTTATTCAATCCTAAACCGTAATTATTTTAAAACGCATATTCACCCCCTCTAGGCGACATCCTCGTTCTTTCAATATACTCCCTCCGTACGTGAATAAGTGTACTTCTACCTTTCATGGTAAGTCAATCTTATTAAAGTTTGACTAATTTTTTAGGAAATCATGCCAATATTTATGACACGAAATTGGTATAACTAGATTCATCTTGAAATGAAGTTTCAAAATATACCAATCTGATGTCATATATGTTGATACTCTTTTCTATAAAGTTGGTCAAATTTAATATTTTTTTGACTTAGTATAAAAGCTAGATGTACACTTATTCAAGTAGGTTGGGAGTATTATTAATTATTCAACAATGACAAGTAAATTTAGACTTGGCCAGCAATCCCACTATATCAAGGGTTATGGAGGCCAATTTAGGGTTCACTCCCCCGATCCTCTCCGCCGTGTCCTCTCATCCGGTGAGACCTCTCCGCCTCCCCCGCTCCTTTTCTCCTTCTCCTCAGCTAGATTGATGGCCTCCGGATCATGCCACATCTGTGGGGGCTATGGGCATGCACCTTCGGGCGGTGACGATGAGGAGAAACACGCCCTTACATCAAGTGGGATAGTCTACGCGAAAGGTACGTCCCCTTCATCGTCTCGGCCGAGGCCGTCCGCCCGCATGATGTGGAGGCGGGGAGCTCCCGCATGCTGCCATTGGTGATCTCGAGTGATGAGGAGGACACTAAGCTCGCCGCGACGAGGTCAAGGCAGGTGCGGGACCGCGACCGGCGGTCCCGGAGCATCGACATTGGTGCGTGAGCCGGTTTCGATATGCTCGACAAGCACATCATGTCGGCAACGAGTCGTTGGAGCGTCACCTCGAAATAGCCAAGGAGGAGCACGAGTTCGCCATGGCCGCGCGCAAGTACACCGTCCTATACTATCTCAACCATGAAGACCCTAGGTTAAGGTTAGGTTTTGTTGTTTGTGATAAACTATGTTGTTTGGTTTCTCTTGTGTTGTATGAACTACCGTCATGGTCAGAAGCAATCCAGCGCGAACTCGTTTTTTAAAATTTCAGTATGAATTTCCAGTATTTGTTCTGCCTAATGCATTTGCAAACCATAAACCAGTTTCAAGATACCTTAAGCTGATTTTCCTGTATCAGGTTTTTAGATATCTGTTAGAGATGATCTGCGCCTCAGTTCGCTCTACTGGATAAAACTCCATCTGATACAAAATAAGTGTCGTATAGTTCAAAACTACGACACTTTTTTTGATAATCACTACCACATTATATTTATAGGAGCAAAACTAAATGGTAGAGATACATGAGCTGACTTCAGTGATTATAAAATAAAGTCTAAAATAAACTAGCAAATTTTTGAAATTTTCAAACTCTTTCTTCTTACATGATATAATCTTGTACTTTTTGTACTTTTCTAAAGGGAGCTGTAAAAACATGATGACATAGATATCAAACCATCATACACCTATAAATACCAATGAAATTCTCACATAATTTCAATTTTGAGCCGCAACACCAAGCTACGCGCACGCAACCATTAAAATTATCAACAACATCAATATTTTAGGAAAAAGAAACTGAACAACATGGTCAACATCGATGGGAGCCGAGAGTACGAATCACCATTGTGCAGAATGTAGCGGCCAGGACAAATATTGTGAGGATAATCCTCCTCGCGACAATCATCAGAAAATATTCGAAATCGACCAGGCGAAACAAGATATGAAGGATTATATCTAGACAAATTTAATCTTCCAAACACCACCATTGATGTTAGGAAGGAGATTTCGCTGTTGAATGGTGGACCAAAAATTAGTTGTTACAGACGATGCCATCTCCATTACCGTAGAAGACGACTACCAAAAAGCTAACCTAATCTATTGAAAACCCTATATTTACTGAAAACTCAACTCATAGATAAGGTTCCATATTCCTCTTGTGAGGGCCGACCGGAGGCGGGAAACCGACTATGGAGGAGGCGGCTGATACGTCCATTTTGCATCACTATTTTATATCATAATTTACTGTTATTCATTGATATATTTCATATTTAGATATGATACTTATGTTATTTCATCTTATGTTGCATGTTTGATGATTATTGGGAGATTGACTACCGGAGTCGAAATTCAGCTGGAAAAAGCACTGTCAAGACACTATATTTCTGGAGTTCCAAAAATCACGACAAATATACAGAAGCACCTATTTTACAATAAAACGGAGGCTGCCAAAAGGGGAGGCCGAGATGGGCCATGAGGGGCCCACACCACCCTTGGGCGCGGGCCCACCTTGGTCGCGCCGAGGCCTGGCGTGGCGCCCTGGCCCACCTCTGACGACCCCCTTTGCGTACATCTTCCACTCAACCCTAATCTTCACGGGGGGGGGGGGGGTCGAAGAAATATTCCGCCACCTCCACGGGATGGAAACCACAGAGAGATAAAAAGCTCTCCGGCAGGGAGAAATCTGCCGGGGAAATTCCCTCCCGGAGGGGGGAAATCATCGCCATCGTCATCGCCATCAGCTGGACTTCATCGGGATCATATCATCATCATCTCCACCGCCATCACCATCATCTCCACCGCTCCATTTCGTTCCGCTGTAACATCTAGGGCTGTATTTTGTCTAGTTCATAGGGGAACTCTCCCGGTGTTAATTACTCTTTGTGGTTGATGCTATTGAGTTTTATCGGTGAATTAAGGTTTATGTCCAGATTGTTATTCATCATTATATCACCTCTGATCATGATCCATATGATGTCTTGTGAGTAGTTCATTTAGTTCTTGAGGACATGGAGAAAGTCTTGTCGCTAGTAGTGGAATTATGTTGAGTAATATTTAATGGTTTGATATTTAAGTTGTGGTGTTATTCTTCTAGTGGTGTCATGTGAACGTCGACTACATGACACTTCACCTTTATGGGCCTAGGGGAATGCATTGTGTAGTTGGTCGCTAATTGTGGGGTTGCCGGAGTGACAGAAACCTAAACCCCCGTTAGTAAACCGGTGCACGAGGGAGTATAGGATCTCAGAGTTTAAGGCTGTGGTTAGATTTATCTTAATTACTTTCTTGTAATTGCGGATGCTTACAAGGGGTATAATCACAAGTATGTATTAGTCCAAGTAAGGGCGGTGCATTAGCATAGGTTCACCCACACAACACTTATCAAAACAATAAAGATTAATCAACTGTATGAAGCGAAAGCACTTGACGAATTCCCGTGTGTCCTCAAGAACATTTGGTCATCATAAGTAAACCAACCGGCTTGTCCTTTGCTCTAAAAAGGATTGGGCCACTCGCTGCAATTATTATTGCTCTCTTTTATTTACTTGTATTTTATTTATTTGCTATATCAAAAACCCTAAAAACTTGTCTGCTAGTGTTTACAGTGAAACCTTGACCGAAACTACTTGTCAACACCTTCTGCTCCTCGTTGGGTTCGACACTCTTATTTATCGAAAGTACTACGATACACCCCCTATACTTGTGGGTCATCAAGACTATTTTCTGGCGCCGTTGCCGGGGAGTGAAGTGGAATTGGTAAGGGAAACTTTTACTGTAAGTGCTTTTTTATTTTGCTTGCTACTTTATTTTATCATGGAGAGATCTCCATTTGAATCCCTATTCGGGAATGCTACTACCACTGCTACGGTAGTAGACAAGCCGCCACCTGATCAAGTAATTCCATTTAAAATACCTATGAAAATTGTTGAACGTGTTATGGATAACCGCTATGAAGGGGATGGAACTGTCCATCCTGGTGATCATTTGCTTTTTATACATGAATTATGCGAGTTGTTCAAGTGTGCAGGTATTTCAATGGAAAAGTCAAGAGGAAATTATTCTATATCACTGAATGGCAGAGCTGCGGAATGGTATAAGATGCTGAAGAATGGCCGCTTGATTGGCTGGGATGAGATAGTACCTCTCTTTTACTCTAAATTTTATCCTCCTAGCGAAATTCATCAAGATCGGAATCATATATATAATTTTTGGCCTCATGATGGAGAAAGTATTGCCCAAGCATGGGGGAGGTTGAAGTCATTAATGCTCAAATGCCCCATTCATGAGCTTCCGAGTAATATCGTTATTAATAACTTTTATGCGAGGCTTTCTCTTCATGATAAAATTTATTGGATGCCTCTTGTTCTGGATCATTTACACGTAATGAAGAAGAAGTTAAATGGGACCTTCTTGATCGGATTCAGGAAAATACTGAAGGATGGGAGAACGACAAAGGTAGAGAGTCAGGTATAAAGTATGATTATGAATGCATTAAAACCTTCATGGATACTGATAATTTTCGTAATCTTTATGATATGTATGGTCTTGATTCTCAAGTTATTGCAAACTGTTATTAGGCTTTTGCTTCTTATCTTGATATTCCTAAAAAGAGTGGAATAAATGCCATGCACCTTATAAAGATAATGCTAATTCTGCCCCTGTTAAAAACATTGAAGTTCATACTGTTGATCGCATTCTACCAGAACCTTATATTGAGAAAATGCCTTTTCCTGTTAAAGTTAAGAACATTATATAATAGCTAGTGTGGTTAATAAAAGTAAAAAAAAGCTATAGAACCTGATGAACAAATAACTGTTGAACCTGCAATAGCAATAGTAAAGGATTTGTAACCGAAAATGTAGAAGGAGGACATATATCTTTTGTGAAGATGCTTCTAATATTGTTACACATCCTAGTAGAGCTAGGAAAACAAGTCTCTGTGCTTTCAGTTAAGATAGGAGAACATTGCTATTATGGTTTATGTGATATTGGTGCGAGTTCAGTGCTATTCCTTATGATCTTTATAAAGAAATCATGCATGAAATTAGTCCTTGTGAACTTGAGGATATTGATGTGGTTATTCAGCTTGCTAATAGAAAGACTATCTCTCTATTGGTATTGTAAGAGATGTTGAAGTTTTATGCAGTAAGACTAAATATCCTGCTGATTTTCTAGTACTTGGTTCTGCTGCTAGTAAAACTTGTCCTATTATTTTTGGTAGACCTTTCTTGAATACATGTGGTGCATTATAGACTGTAAGAAAGAGAAAATTTATACTAAATTTGATGGAGAATCTTATGAGTTTAATTTTTCTAAGTTTGCTAAAAACCTTATGAAACCGAATTGCCTAATGAGGATTCAAAAATTGAACAACTTGCTGCTATTGCTATTGCTCCTAACAGTGCTTTGCAGCAATACATGGAGGAACACGAAAGTGAGGTATTTATGGAAGAAAAATGAGATTGACGATATCTTTCTTCGTCAACCACCAATACTTAAACATAATCTACCGGTGGAGGAATTGGGTACTTCACACCTCCGAAGGAAGATCCTTTTTGATTTGAAACCTTTGCCTGATACGCTTAAATATGCTCATCTTGATGAAAAGAAAACATATCCTATTATTATTAGTTCTAAACTTTCAGGTAATGAAGAAGCAAGGTTGTTAGAAGTGTTGAAGAAACACCGAGGAGCTATAGGATATACTCTGGATGATTTAAAGGGGATTTCTCCTACTATATGTCAACATGCCATCAATATGGAACCTGATGCAAAACAGTTGTTGAGCATCAACGTCGTTTAATCCCTAAGATGAAAGAAGTGGTAAGAAATGAGGTATTAAAACTCCTTGATGCTGGTATAATTTATCCTATTGCTGATAGTAGATGGGTAAGTCTGTGCATTGTGTTCCTAAGAAAGGAGGAGTTACTGTTGTGCCAAATGAAAATAATGAACTTATTCCTCAAAGAGTAGTAGTTGGATATAGGATGTGCATTGATTTTCGAAAGGTTAATAAAGTTACTAAGAAAGATCACTATCCTTTACCTTTTATTGATCAAATGTTAGAAAGGTTGTCTAAGAAAACTCATTTTTGCTTTCTTGATGGTTATTCTGGTTTTTCACAAATTGCTGTTAGACATCAAGATCAAGAGAAAACTACTTTTACTTGTCCTTATGGAACTTATGCTTATAGACGTATGCCTTTTGGTTTGTGTAATGCCCTGCTACGTTTCAAAGATGCATGTCTGCTATTTTTCATGGTTTTTGTGAAGAAATTGTGGAAGTATTCATGGACGATTTTTCCGTCTATGGAACTTCCTTTGATAACTGCTTGCACAATCTTGATAAAGTTTTGCAGAGATGTGAGGAGACTAATCTTGTTCTTAATTGGGAGAAATGTCATTTTATGGTTAATGAAGGAATTGTTCTGGGACATAAATTTCTGAAAGAGGTATTGAAGTGGACAGAGCTAAAGTTGAAGCAATTGAGAAAATGCCCTGTCCTAGGGATGTTAAAGGTATTCGTAGTATTCTTGGTCATGCCGGTTTCTATAGGAGATTTATTAAAGATTTCTCTAAAATTTCAAAACCCCTTACTAATCTTCTTCAAAAAGATGTACCTTTTGTTTTTTATGATGATTGTAAAGAAGCTTTCGAAATTCTAAAAAGGCTTTAATCACAGCTCCTGTTGTTCAACCACCTGATTGGACTTTACCTTTTGAAATAATGTGTGATGCTAGTGATTTTGCTGTAGGAGCTGTTCTTGGACAGTGATAGATAAGAAATTAAATGTTATTCATTATGCTAGTAAGACTCTTGATGCTGCTCAAAAGAATTATGCTACTACTGAAAAGAATTTTTAGCAGTTGTTTTCGCTTGTGATAAATTTAGACCTTATATTGTTGATTCAAAGTTACTATCCATACTGATCATGCTGCTATTAATACCTTATGGAAAAGAAATGCTAAGCCTAGGCTCATAAGATGGGTACTTTTATTACAAGAGTTTGATTTACATATTGTAGATAGGAAAGGGCTGAAAATCCTGTTGCTGATAACTTGTCTAGATTGGAAAATATTTCATATGATCCTATACCTGTTAATGATAGTTTTCCAAATGAACAATTGGCTTCGATAAAGGTAAGCTCATGCGAAAGTCCATGGTATGCTGACTATGCTAACTTTATTGTTGCCAAGTATTTGCCTCCAACTTTACAGCTCAGCAAAGAAGGAAATTCTTCTATGATTTGAGGCATTATTTTTGGGATGACCCACACTTATATAAAGAAGGAGTGGATGGTATAATGCGAAGATGTGTTCCTGAGTACGAACAAAAAGAAATATTGAGCAAATGCCATAATAGTGCTTATGGAGGACATCATGCTGGAGATAGAACTGCACAAAAGGTTCTACAATCAGGTTTTTATTGGCCTACTCTTTTTAAAGATGCAAGAAAATTTATTTTATCATGTGATGAATGTCAAAGGGTTGGTAATATAAGTAGACGTAATGAAATGCCTATGAATTATTCTCTTGTTATTGAACCTTTTGACTGTTGGGGATTTGATTTTATGGGTCCTTTTCCTCCTTCAGATGGTTATACTCATATACTTGTTGCTGTTGATTATGTTACTAAATGGGTAGAAGCTATACCAACATCTAGTGCTGATGGTGAGACATCATTAAAAATGCTTAAAGATATTATTTTCCAAGGTTTGGTGTGCCTAGATATCTCATGACTGATGGAGGTTCTCATTTTATCATGGTGCTTTTAGAAAGTTCTTGCTAAGTATGATGTTAACCATAGAATTTCCTCACCTTATCATCCCAAACAAGTGGTCAAGTAGAATTATCGAATAGAGAGATTAAATCTATTTTGCAAAAGACTGTTAATAAATCTAGGAAGAATTGGGCTAGGAAGCTTAATGATGCTTTGTGCGCTTATAGAACTGCTTATAAAAATCCTATGGGCATATCTCCTTACAAAATGGTTTACGGAAAAGCTTGTCACTTACCTCTAGAATTAGAACATAAAGCTTATTGGGCAGTAAAGGAACTTAATAGAGATTTTAAACTTGCTGGTAAAAAGAGGTTACTTGATTTGAGCTCTTTAGATGAATGGAGATGCGAAGCTTATGAAAATGCTAGGCTGTTTAAAGAGAAAGTTAAGCAATGGCATGATAGGATAATTCTAAAGAGATAATTTAATGTAGGTGAAAAAAATTTATTGTATAGGTCTCGTCTCAGATTTTTTGCATGAAAATTACTTTCAAAATGGGAAGGACCTTACGTTGTTGAGGAAGTTTATCGCTCAGGTGCAATAAAAGTTAATTCGCTTAATGGTGACAGACCACAAGTGGTTAATGTCCAAAGACTCAAGCATTATATTTCTGGAGATTCTTATAATGAAGATGTTGATATAATTCAAGTGGTAACTCTGGAAGATTTTATAAAAAGCCAAAATCAGGTAACTACAGAGGCTGATTTGGAATAGGTACCAGTTTCGGTAAGAAAAAGTTCACGTTTGACTTTCCAACTTTAATATTTGTTGTTTTATATAATACATAAATTGCAAGTCGAAAAAGGGTAGGAAATGGTGCCCGATGGCACCACGCCACCCCTGGGCGCGGGCCCCACCTTGGCCGCGCCGAGGCATGGCGTGGGCGCCTCGGAGCCCGTCTCCGACCCTGTTTCGACATGTGCCTTCCTTTTGTTGTTAAACTTTTTGCTATATAATCCCCGGATCTCTCGAGGTCCGTATATCGCTTTCCCATCGCGTTTTGTTTTCAAGTTGTTCTAGCAGGAATCTCAAGTCCCTACATGGCGTCCCGAGAGGCGTATGGTGAGAAGTATGCAGCAAGGCGCCGACGTGAACTTGAGCGTGATGTGGAAGACGGAACCCTCGTCGGTTGGGCGACGGAAGAGGAGATTGACTCTAGGAGAACTGATATGGATCGAAGCGTTAGAGAAGAAGTGAAGGGGATCTCGTCTCGCCAACAGGAAGAACAAGCCACAAAAGGGCAAAGGGCGAGCAAGCCTATCTTAGTGGGATCAATTAACTCTCGATGTGCTTTTTCTCATAATGTGCAGGGAGTCACTCGACCAATTTAGACCTGTGATTTTTCCCTGCAGCTGCCCAAGTTCTCCGAACTACGGACGAGTTTTGTGACCAATATCGAGTCCTGAGAGCTGAGGTGGAAATAGTTCAAGACGAGAATAACAGGCTCCGTCGGATGCTCGAACGTTTCTTAACCCCGATCGCTGTGATACCTCCTTCGCCACCAAGAGATCAAGTTTGAATCGTCAAGGGGTAATTACACTCCCTTGGCTTGTTCCAAGCTTGGGGGAGTGCCCAGTATCATTATCTTTTATTTTCTATTTTTACAATTTTAGTGGTCATATCATGAGTAGGGAAGTTATTTTATAAGATGGTTTGCAATGTGGAGCGTCGCTCCTTTAGTTGGTTATCTATGTATCCGTTGGTGTGAGTGTGTCTTTGTTTAGAATATTAATGAGAAGTTTCACCTTTACCTTCGGTACACTTCATTTTAACCTGCAAATCCCCTTTATATGCTGATCTTGTCATTAGTATTGACATCACTTTGGGTACGTGATAATCCCCAAGAGCAAGGAATCACTGTAGCACAATTCGATAAGTATTTGAGTGTCGAACCCACGAGGAGCTGAAGGTAAACTATCTATTCTCTAAAGCCCTATAACCCTCTTATATGGCCTTTTATGCAAAGCAATAAATTTAAATATGAAAGGAACTAACTAATGAAAGCAAGTGATGTGGAATGGGTTTATCTAGTAACAAGTTTCTCAATCAAGTTTCAAACGCAAGTTTCTTAGAGCAAGTTTCTCTCAGCAGTTTTCTCAAGCAAGTTTCTCAAAGTAGCAAGTAGCAAATATCTCAAGTAGCAAATATCTCAAGGGAGCAAATGTTCTAGCAATTGTTATTTCATTTGTGTGGTTGTCACAATTAGTGAAGCACATGTTTCAGTCTTAGTTGTTTCTTTTAGGTGGGAGCCATAAATAGGTGTAGTCAAGTAAATGAGCAAATTACACAACTCTTATGATGGATCTCATGGCCAAGTAAATGTGCAGCACAAGAATTATTAAGACATAATTGTCCCACCATAGCCTTAAGTTCTAGGGTCCCCCAAATATATCCCCCAATAAAGTAACTTCATGACTCGGTCTCAGGTTTACATGTCCTCCCAAGTCTCCCTCACTCCATTACATTACCGGTGATCACCTTACATGCATTCCCCAACATATGTGTGCACTCATATATTGTACATAAACACAATCATAAAAGATAACAAAACTTGTATGCAACCAGTCAACGAACTATTTCACTATTGCCATGAACAAATCACTTCTCAAATATAGATGGGGAGACACAATAGATCAAGGGAATAGTATATTGCATCATATATCATGTTTGCCAAGAGTTTACAGTGGAGAGATGGAGATGATCTTGCCGTAGATGTTGATGATGAACACGCCGGAAGGGGGTGGAGCCCTCCGGAGGTGATTCCAGCGGCGTTTCCCCCCTCTGATCTTCTCCGGCGGTAGCCTTCTGACTCTCTGTTTCGTGGTTTTGTGTTTCTCCGTCGCCTCCTCGCGAAACTCCTCGGGGGATTATTTTTATAGACGTTTTTAGGTCAAGACGAAGCTTCGGGAAGAAGGATCGACGGCAGCGGAGGCCCGAGGGCCATTTTGGTGGGTCCCACACGGTCAGGGAATCTGGCCGTGTGGGCCCACCTCTTTCAGCCTTCTGGTCTCAGTTTCTTCGTTTCCTTTGCGCCTACGTTTCGCTCCTTCCAAAAAAATGATCCGCGTAAAATCGCAGGTCATTATGACGTGATTTGGTCGCCTGAAACGTAAAAATTATAGAAAAAAGGGTTTTCTGACAGTGCAGGGTTAATTCTAGAAAAATGGGGAAATTGTTAATTATCCCCAAAACTCAATGTAAATCATGAATATAACCCTTATATGATGCAAATAACATGGAATAACATGTAATAAAATGTAAAGTTCATGTATGCATTTTACATGCATCAACATCCCCAAGCTTAACCCATGCTCGTCCCGAGTATGAAGGTGATAAAACTAACATGGACTTTGCATTTTAATACTATCAATGGATATCAAAGGTGATTACTATTGCTACATAAAGTCAAATGATTCATTCTTCAAAGGAATAACAATATGCAAGATAAATTATGAAGTGATATCAAATACTCAATGTAAAGATGTTCAATGATAAATTCACAAAGTGTAACATAGAAGAAAGTACTATGGACCAAATGTATGCATAATGAAAAGTAAAAACATCCTATGGTGGTCATAGAGTACTTCTTATGAAAACTGAATATAAAAGGTGGACATTTGGATAGATAAATAAGTAGAGGTAAAGCATGAATAAGTTTCATCTAACTTCCAAACACTTCTACTTAAGTTAATGCTTGCAATGTGGTAGTCATTGGTGTGGAGCTCTCATTACCCCTATCATAGCATCTTGAATGATTAATGTTTAAAGTGAAAGCAAATATGAGTGGTGTGCTTGACAATGTATTGGTTGAATGTCTCATGTCCCTTGAATACAAGTACCTACACCATGTGTTACTCACTTTGGTCCACAAAGTAAATTCAAATAAAGGTCATTGCAAGTAATAATAGTATCATCAAGAACTGCACTGGGGTACCTCTTGCCCCATGACATGAACAAGCCCATGTCAAAACAACAAGACAAACAGACAATGAACAATCTCAGCACTCTTTTATTTACTATGGGTATAGCTTTTTATTATGAGGTGCATCACTGAATGAACATTATGGTTATGCTGTAAATTTCCACCATGAATGATGCATGGCTTAGATTAGCGGCCCAGGCATTCCTCTAACCATTTATACAAACTCTTTGAACTTACTAAGTATCCACATTCATTTCACCCATGATAGGCATCCATAAACAAAAGTACATGACATCAACTAAATATAAATAAGTGCAATGTTGAAAGCTTGCCATGTGACAGCACATATGGGCTAACTCCCAACCAAAACTATTGTCAAGCCCACAACTTCATAATTTTAATCACAATGGTTCATGCTTATTAAATGCAATAAAGTAAATTGTGCATCAAGTTCGTGAGAGCTTTTAACCAATTTTTCCCATGACAATCAATAACATAAGCATTTAAATTCAGAAATGTAGATAACACAATATAACATGATAAACGTACTTGGAATAGCATAAAGCTAATAGGTAGATATGGTGGACTCACTGGAAAAACTTTGGTTGAAGGTGTTGGAAACAAGTTTTTACTTGTTGAATTTTTGGGCTAGCAAGAGGGAGAAAGTTGACCGTCTAAATGCATGCATGAGTGTCCATAGAACTAACCAATCCATGTTAAACAAAGTAAAGTAACATTCAGCATCAAAACATGAATAAAAGATAGCTCTTGATAAAACACTTGCATATTAACACTCATTAACAAAGCATATGAAACATGCAACTATATGTATCTTTTTGAATCAACTTAAACATCCCTTTCCCAATATTTTAATAGCATCCAACTTAATTCAACCCAAATTTCCAGTACCTCTTTCATATATAAATGATGGTGGTGGTCTCACAAAATAAAAATCAAACCAAAATAAAAAGCAAACAAAAGACGCTCCAAGTTTATGCGATAAGGTGCATTGATCGAAAAACAGAAGTTAGACGTGTGCAAACCGAGAGTGTGTAGGTCCAGTGGGGTTGTCTTCACATCCCCAAGCTTATGGTCTTCACCATCCTTGGATAGCTCTTGGTGCATCTCCTCTAATCCCTGTGAAAAAACTTCAAAACACCGTTTCTCCCATTTCTTTTCTGTGGGGTGCATTAGTAGTGATAACAAATAGATTTCTTTGCATATAATCCTTGAACAAAAATTCATATGAATGTCCAGAAAGTGTATAATGTTGTATGCCTACTTATAAACTCAATTGGATAAAAAAGATTCAAGTTAAAAGTTCAAAGCATGCATCAAACAAAATGGGACAGAATCTGTCCAGAAAAACAGCAGCAGCAAAACGTATTTTTCTACCCTACTAACTTTGTCGAAAAATTCCGAAAAATTCATGCATACAGAGGATGAAAAGTTGCAACTACAGTTCAAATATGAGCTCATTCGGAGTTACAGAATAAGAATTAAAAATCATACCGTGCACAGATTCGTGCAGGAATAAAATCTCCGAACGCTATAAGCAACTTTTTCAAACCAAAATGGTAAAACTTGGCACTTTATTAAAAATTCCAGAAACTAAACTAAAAACTAAGTCTCTTGTTACAGCAAGAGGACACAAAGAAAATCACAAATAAAAACAACCGGGTTGCCTCCCGTAAAGCGCTTTCTTTATAGCCATATAGCTAGGCTTCTTACTTGGTATCAAGATGGTTGGAGTGAGGTGGCTTGGCATCCCCAAGCTTAAATTCTTGTACTTATTTGATATATGTAGGGTGAGCCTAGGGGTAACATCCCCAAGCTTGAGTGTTTGTCCCTCTTGATATTTGTTCATCACCCTCAACTCTTCCACTTGAAAATTCTCTTTACACAAAACTCATCATAAAACTTGATTAGAGGGGTTAGTGTCTCCATAAATTAAATCCACATAAGTACAGAAAAGACATATCATGAGTTGATTCTAAACATTAACTAATGTTACTATGGTTGTGTATTGTTGTTTGATCCAAAGAACCACACAAAACACAAGTAATGAGAGTAATGCAAAATAAAGACAGAATCTGTCAAAAACTGGACAGCCCGTAAAGAGTGAATTTTCAGAGGCACTTACGTTGCTCAAATCAGAAAACTTTGAACTAATGAAATGTGTAATAATAACTGAATATTGTGACGTGAAATTTCAGGTCAAAATTCCTTTTCTGTGATTTTAACATTTTTCGCAGTAAAGCTTAGGAATCTGTTTTCTGGACAGCAAATTACTATTGTTTGATCCTACCTCTCAAAAGAGGTTATTCTTTCCATAAATATGAAAAATATATACAAAGGTGATGTTACAGTAGTAAACAAGCACCTTGACTCAAAAACCGAAAATCAAACTGAAGAAATAAAAAAGAAGCAAAACCAAGAAAGGTTCAAGAGAAACAAACAAAGAAGAAAGAAAATATTTTTGTTGTTTTTGATTTAGCAAAAAGGCAAAAGAAGAAGCAAATATATACAACATAAACACTCTTTTTATTTGGTTTTAGCTTTGGGAAAAGTTTTAATGATAGAGACTTTGCAACGGTTCCATTGGCATGAACAACAATGTTCAAGGTCGACCCCAACTTCTCCATTACTCATCCTTCTCATTTACTTTCCCAAATTTTATATAAAATGAAAATCTTAAACTAATTGTCACAAAACAGTAGGTAAATATTTTACATGTTGTAAAGATATAAAGGTGTGTTCAAACCGAATAGGAAGTTAAAGCATAAGGAACACACCACAGAATATTAAACAATTTACTTTTAAGTCTAACTCTCTTCCTATGCATTGGAATTTTATATATGAATAAATAACAACAAATTTGAGGTAACCAATGCATATAATAATCAATAGCTTGCATTTTAAATAACATAGAAACATAAAGGGGATTCTTATCTCTCCCTCTCTCATAATAGTTGCAAGCATTAAAGTTAAACATAACCACATAGTTTTGAATAGAATCACCACATAAAGACTTATCATCTAATGAGCATAATGGATCATCAAACTCAATTAAATCACTTTCATCCTCAATAGTAGGGGGACTAAAAATACCATATTCATCAAAACAAACTTCCCCAAGCTTAAGGTTTTCCTTAGCATTAGCAATAAAGGTGTTCAAAGAATTAGTACTACCACAAACATGATTGTTATGCAAATAAAATTTAATTTTCTCCTCAAACACTTCATGTCCTAACTCAAGATAGATATTATACAATTCTATAATTGTTTGGTTGTTTTCCATTTTATAATTTTTTTTTGTGTTTTAGATTTATATGTTAGTATGCAATGCAAACAAGAATAAAAGCTTAGCACAACGCTCCCCGGCAACGGCGCCAGAAAAGTGCTTGATAATCCCCAAGAGCAAGGAATCACTGTAGCACAATTCGATAAGTATTTGAGTGTCGAACCCACGAGGAGCTGAAGGTAAACTATCTATTCTCTAAAGCCCTATAACCCTCTTATATGGCCTTTTATGCAAAGCAATAAATTTAAATATGAAAGGAACTAACTAATGAAAGCAAGTGATGTGGAATGGGTTTATCTAGTAACAAGTTTCTCAATCAAGTTTCAAACGCAAGTTTCTTAGAGCAAGTTTCTCTCAGCAGTTTTCTCAAGCAAGTTTCTCAAAGTAGCAAGTAGCAAATATCTCAAGTAGCAAATATCTCAAGAGCAAATGTTCTAGCAATTGTTATTTCATTTGTGTGGTTGTCACAATTAGTGAAGCACATGTTTCAGTCTTAGTTGTTTCTTTAGGTGGGAGCCATAAATAGGTGTAGCCAAGTAAATGAGCAAATTACACAACTCTTATGATGGATCTCATGGCCAAGTAAATTGCAGCACAAGAATTATTAAGACATAATTGTCCCACCATAGCCTTAAGTTCTAGGGTCCCCCAAATATATCCCCAATAAAGTAACTTCATGACTCGGTCTCAGGTTTACATGTCCTCCCAAGTCTCCCTCACTCCATTACATTACGGTGATCACCTTACATGCATTCCCCAACATATGTGTGCACTCATATATTGTACATAAAGACAATCATAAAAGATAACAAAACTTGTATACAACCAATCAACGAACTATTTCACTATTGCCATGAACAAATCACTTCTCAAACATAGATGGGGAGACACAATAGATCAATGGAATAGTATATTGCATCATATATCATGTTTGCCAAGAGTTTACAGTGGAGAGATGGAGATGATCTTGCTGTAGATGTTGATGATGAACACCCGGAGGGGGTGGAGCCCTCCGGAGGTGATTCCGGCAGCATTTCCCCCTCCGATCTTCTCCGGCGGCAGCCTTCTGACTCTCTGTTTCGTGGTTTTGTGTTTCTCCGTCGCCTCCTCGCGAAACTCCTCGGGGGACTATTTTTATAGATGTTTTTAGGTCAAGACGAAGCTTCGGGAAGAAGGATCGACGGCAGCGGAGGCCCGAGGGCCATTTTGGTGGGTCCCACGCGGTTAGGGAATATGGCCGCGTGGGCGCACCTCTTTCGGCCTTCTGGTCTCCGTTTCTTCGTTTCCTTTGCGCCTACGTTTCGTTCCTTCCAAAAAAATGATCCTCGTAAAATCTCAGGTCATTATGACGTGATTTGGTCGCCTGAAACGTAAAAATATAGAAAAAGGGGTTTTCTGACAGTGCAGGGTTAATTCCAGAAAAATGGGGAAATTGTTAATTATCCCCAAAACTCAATATAAATCATGAATATAACCCTTATATGATGCAAATAACATGGAATAACATGTAATAAAATGTAAAGTTCATGTATGCATTTTACATGCATCAGTACGTCAAGTAAATTAGATTGGTTATGGCAACCTTAGCATTGGTCAGTAGCAACAATACTTTGAAAACTTAAGTAGAAGGAGGGAATTACATGCAAAAATATTATCCCATTATCTTTCTCTTATTAGCCAATGAGCTTAGTATTCTCGAGTTAAAATATTTGTGCTTACAAGGAAGATTGCATGATTGCTCTTATTACATGTATATTTGTTTGTATCCCTCGACTCTTATGCTTGCCACCCAACCTTGCTAGCCTAAAACCCTGTACTGGGAGGAAATGCTTCTCGTGCATCCCAAAACCTTGAGCCAATTACCCTCCTGAGTGTCCACATAACTTCCTATGCGTGGTATTTAACCGCCACTCCAAGTAAATTTGTCATGTACTACCTTTAAACTATTTAAAACTGTTATTACTCTTTATTTGTGTCAATGTTTACTAGCTCATGAGGAAGTAGTGGGTTATTCTTTATTTCACTTGTCAAACAGACTTTACCTCCAGACTAGCGGCATATACATCCGCTTATTTGTTAATTTTGCAAAAAAAGAGCTAGCAACGGGGTGCCCAGTCCCAATTAATTACAACTTTAACCGCTTAATCTCTTCACATTTTGTCAACTGAATACTCAGTGAAACATCTGCATGTGTAAACAAAGAGAAAGAGGGATGATCTGCCTTACTGGTAGAAATAACGTCCTTCATGGGAGCCGCTCTTAAAAATTCTGGTTGACAAGGGGAATACTGTTTTCATCTGCTGCCATTCGTTGACAATTAACACACACCTCTCAAAACTAATTTTTACTCTCCTTATGATTTCAAAAACTAAAAAGCTCTAGCACATGACTTAATCTCTGCTTCCCTCTGCGAAGGGTCTTTCTTTTACTTTTCATGTTGAGTCAGTACACCTATTTCCTTCCTCCTTGAGCAAGCATTTGAGTTGTTATGATTCAACCATTTATAGTATTAATATTTTCAATCATGTCTTTTATCCTTCCTTGTCTAAGCACAAAGACCTTTACCTATGAGAATATAACTTTGAAAGTTATCAATGACTGTAAGGAAATTGTGATGATTGAGCATGCAAGTTTTGCAATATAGCTCTGGTATAAAGACTCCTTTCGAAAGATAAGTTTGAATTGCTGATTGTTCTATGACTAAGAATGAAGCTTGCCATTACTAAATTATGATTTTCTTCATGCACCTTTATTGTGGTAGATTCATTACTCATTTTTAAGTTAAGCTTTATGAAGAGTAGTTGCTGTTTAAAATGACTTGTGTTGTTTAGTAAATGATGATGCTTATTGTCCGTATTCTTTATTATCGACACTTCACTCCATAAACCTGTGGTCTTGTTTACTGAGCTCAGTTTTCGCTTGGGGACAAGCGAGGTCTAAGCTTGGGGGGAGTTGATACGTCCATTTTGCATCACTATTTTATGTCATAATTTACTGTTATTCATTGATATATTTCATATTTAGACATGATACTTATGTTATTTCATCTTATTTTGCATGTTTGATAATTATTGGGAGATTAACTACCGGAGTCAGAATTCAGCTGGAAAAAGCACTGTCAAGACACTATATTTCCGGAGTTCCAAAAATCACGACAAATATACAGAAGCTCCTATTTTACAAGAAGACGGAGGCTGCCAAAAGGGGAGGCCGAGATGGGCCACGAGGGGCCCACGCCACCCTTGGGCGCGGGCCCACCTTGGCCGTGCCGAGGCCTGGCGTGGCGCCCCTGGCCTACCTCTGGCGACCCCCCTTCGCGTACATCTTCCACTCAACCCTAATCTTCACGGGGGGGGGGGGGATCGAAGAAATATTCCGCCGCCTCCACGGGACGAAAACCACAGAGAGAGAAAAAGCTCTCCGGCAGGGAGAAATCTGTCGGGGAAATTCCCTCCCGGAGGGGTGAAATCATCGCCATCGTCATCGCTATCAAGATGGACTTCATCGGGATCATTATCATCATCATCTCCACCGCCATCACCATCATCTCCACCGCTCCATTTCGTTCCGCTGTAACATCTAGGGTTGTATTTTGTCTAGTTCATAGGGGGAACTCTCCCGGTGTTAATTACTCTTTGTGGTTGATGCTATTGAGTTTTATCGGCGAATTAAGATTTATGTCCAGATTGTTATTCATCATTATATCACCTCTGATCATGATCCATATGATGTTTTGTGAGTAGTTCGTTTAGTTCTTGAGGACATGAGAAAGTCTTGTCGCTAGTAGTGGAATTATGTTGAGTAATATTTAATGGTTTGATATTTAAGTTGTGGTGTTATTCTTCTAGTGGTGTCATGTGAACGTCGACTACATGACACTTCACCTTTATGGGCCTAGGGGAATGCATTGTGTAGTTGGTCGCTAATTGTGGGGTTGCCGGAGTGACAGAAATCTAAACCCCGTTATTAAACCGGTGCACGAGGGAGTGTAGGATCTCAGAGTTTAAGGCTGTGGTTAGATTTATCTTAATTACTTTCTTATAATTGCGGATGCTTACAAGAGATATAATCATAAGTATGTATTAGTCCAAGTAAGGGCGGTGCATTAGCATAGGTTTATCCACACAACACTTATCAAAATAATAAATATTAATCAACTGTATGAAGCGAAAGCACTTGACGCAATTCCCGTGTATCCTCAAGAACATTTGGTCATCATAAGTAAACCAGTCGGCTTGTCCTTTGCTCTAAAAAGGATTGGGCCACTCGCTGCAACTATTATTGCTATCTTTTATTTACTTGTATTTTATTTATTTGCTATATCAAAAACGACTAAAAACTTGTCTGCTAGTGTTTACAGTGAAATCTTGACTGAAACTATTTGTCAACACCTTCTGCTACTCGTTGGGTTCGACACTCTTATTTATCGAAAATATTACAATAAACCACTATACTTGTAGGTCATCAGCGGCTGCCTTTTCTTCTTGCGGCAGAACGTGCGAGCGGAAAGAGACTCACCGGTTCAAAACTGCGACACTTGTTTGGATCGAAAGTAGCAGATTATTAATTGGAGCTGATTCAGATATATTTAAAATCTAGGGAGTAAGAGGCTGAGTGTAATACTTAAAACTTTTTAAATAATAAATATCCGTTTATCGAAAAAACAATATTTTTCCTGCTACGACACTATTCCTTGAGTCGTTTACTCGTGTTTGTAACTTCGTATCCTGTAACTCGGCAGTCCTACCTCTCCCGGCCGGGCTCCTGCACACATCATCCCCTTCGTCCCCAAACTCGAAGGCGATGCAGCCGATGAGGCTGCTGGGGCGCCAAGGCTGGCCCCTCCTCCGCCTCTCCGCCGCCCTCCTCGCGTGCGCTCTGCTCGCCGGCCACGCCGTCGCCGATGGCGTGACGCCTTCCGAGGCGCGCCGGCTACGCGACGAGGTACTACCCCCGCCCCCCAGATCCGCCACTCCTGGCCGCAGCCCATCTAGCTTAATAGCTAGCCCCGTGATTCCACCAGCGTCGAGTTTTGTTCAGTTCGGCTCGAAGCGAGACGTCGAGTGGCTGTAATTGACTTTCAACTAGTTAGATTGTCTTAGATTCCTGGCCTCAGTCTGTTTATTCCTAGAAGGATGGTGCTGTAATTGACTTTCAAGAGTTCACAACTTGAAACATCGGGTCTTTTCATGCCTGATGGGAGATGACCAGAAGGCATTATCAGTGTTCCCGTCAGTGCACATTTGCTTGATTCATGAATATTGCTGGAGGCTTTAGGGACAGTTTCATTTTTTGCTCGCTCTAGATCACTGTTCGATTATAATTGTGGGCATTTCTACTACTCAAGGCTAGTTTGAGTGGAAAAGAACTACCACAGCTCAGTTTTGGATTTTGCATTTCGAAGACGCACTGGCACGTGTTATTAGTTATAAGATCGTGTTAACAGAGGTGCCAGTTGGGACTTAAAAGCAATTGCACCCCACCCCACTCCAATTACAAAGGCATTTTGATGAGCATATGGTGTTTAATTTCATTATACGAGATCAGTTTCGCCTTCCAGGCCCAACTTGACAGTGCTGTTTTTGAGGATCACATTGGCGCCCATTATATTGCTTTCTATAAGTAGATCTATGATGCTGTTTTTCTATTCGGCTGTTCGGAGGCATGCTTCTAGTTACCTCAACTTTGTGGTGGTTTTGAGGTTGCCTTATTTAGGGGAAAAACTTCACATACTTTCTAAAAACTTCTTATAACAACATAGAAATTTTCCTTCTTAAATTAACCTTTTGATGAAGCATTTCTCAGGTAAGGCTCTGGATTTTTTGTGCCTTGTGTGACGCACATTCTGATGACGTTCTTGATGGTAGGATAAATGGGTTATAATCCATATTATAGCTCATTTTCTATGGAGTGCAGCTTAGGCCAGTTTAGTAATCTGATTTCTCCAGGATTTCTCCTATTGTCTTACGCTTGTACTTCACCAAGATAACATCTTGTGTTAACTTATTAACCAATCATGTTTGCAACATTAGCTTAGCTTGACCAGCAGTACTGGCAATAACTCTGTAGTCCCCAAATGGCATACGAACAAGCTAGTTGAGTTTTTATGCTCTGTATTAACCTAAATCTTGTGTAAGTAACATGCAAAAGTATATCTCTTATGTAGGTGAAAGATATGTTTTTATCATGCATTTGATGGGTACATGCAACATGCTTTTCCGCTTGATGAACTGCGACCGTTAAGCTGTCAAGGAGAAGAGTCTCTTGGTGGTTATGCTCTCACTCTTGTAAGAATTAATAGACTAGTTCCTCATGTATTTTTTCCTAAAATTTGTTTCCTTGGTGGATTATCATCATTCATTAATAAGCTTTTTTGAACAGATCGACTCTTTGGATACTTTGGCTTTACTAGGAGATAAAGAGAGATTTAGTGCTGGTGTGGAGTGGGTTGGTAAGAACGTCCGTTTTGATATTGTAAGTAAACATGAGTGACATTGGTGAATCTGGTTTACTAATTAAAAATCCAATTAAATGCGCTGTAACCATTAGCAATTGTTTGTCTTTGCACGGTAATTTCCGAGTTACAGAATATGCATCCAATACATAGGAGACAAAACGAAGTACTCTTAAATCTTTATTTGTGCTGGTTAGCAAAATAATCTACTGCTTGCTGGTGAAATTATTCTCTATGAATCTGTTGATCTACTTCACAAATGACGTGAAGTAGCAATACTCTTTTCTGAATCAAATATTTTAGTACCAAGTTTGTCATATCTGTCATTAGTTCATCATATTTGAGTGTTCTACTTCTACTCAGTGGACTTGTTTTATTTATCTTAATTTTAGCGCGTACAAATCAAATTGCTTTTGGGTTCGAACATCTGTGAGTCTGTTTACACTTGCGTGCTGTTTAGAGTTCATGCCTTTTTTGTAACCATGTTTCCTCTGTGTATGCAGAACAAAACTGTCTCAGTTTTTGAAACCAATATACGTATCCTTGGGGGTCTGTTATCAGCTCACCTGATTGCCAGTGATTATGCTACTGTATGTCCGCGCAATCCTATCCTATCTTTGCTGTGATTGTTGTATAATTTTAATTATTTCCTGTTAGCACTACTTTTGGTATGGCATGAAAAGTATATACTGATAGATATTGCTGCATGCTATAATATATACCAAAATACAGCATGAAATATGACTGAACCAGCAGCCGTGCTGCAAACCAACGCTACTTATGTAAGACCATTTTTGAACTGAAATGTACAAGACCATATTGGTAGTATTAATACGTATACCTACTATTGACACCATGATTAGTTTTTCTATGGTTTTGCATTTTAAGTGTATGACACCATACCTTGTTACTTGGGAATAGCCATGCAGATATACTTTTGCTTTAGTCCCTGCAGATCATTTGTACCCCAATTTCAACTGTTGTGTTTTTGGTTGAGGTTATTTGTAATATTCCTATGGCTGGATGTGATGCATTGAGAATAGGTATGGTCAAGTGTTTGTTTTTTATTTAAGTTTCCACGTTTCACTAAAGCACCTACATGCAATGAAGAAATGATTTCAATAAAAGAAAAAGACTCCACTGTTGAAAGAGGAGAAAGGGCTATTGGGCACTTCATCATGCCAAACTCTATTCACATTATCTGTTCAAGTGTGCATTCATTAATAAGCATGGTTTTTGAGTCGAGCGACTAGTCGACGACTAGTCGATGAGTCGCAAAATGAAGTCCGACTCAACATCTCGACTCGACTAATTGGTTTAGTCGAACGACTCAATCGACTAGCCTCGACTAGTCTCGACTAGTCCAGGTTTTTGAGTCGAAGAGCGACTTAAAGTTGGCCCCGCCCGTCATATTTTTTCCAATATTGCTTGCCCAGCCCCCCGTGAAACCTAGATCGCCCCAATTTTTTCCGATGTTGAACTTATTTACTTGCATTTGGATATGACTGCACGTAACTTAACGTTGGATCTGACCTGTTCTGTCTTAATTTCATTGTTGAACTTCTTTATTTGCTACCATATAATATGGAGATGCCCAGGTTTGTATTATAGACTATTAATAAGTATATAATTATATACAATTATACATATAATATGGTAATTTTATAGTACCAATTGCTAAACTACTCATGTCGACTAGTCAACCATGAGTCTTGACTAGTCACGACTAGTCAAGAGTCTCTACCCCTAAACGAGTCGGCGACTCGTCTACTCAAAAACCTTGTTAATAAGACAAAACCAGTCAAAAATATAGCAAGGTTTGAATGCTTCCACTTTAAATTTCTCAGTCAAACGATAAAAGGAAGTTCACGAATTGCAATATCTACACTCTCCACGTGTCAGTTAACATATAGCAATTATTAATAAATGGGTAAAATATCTTAAATGCGCGGAGCACAAAGTAGTCTCATGTCAGCATGTAAAACATGCCTCGTGGAGAAAATATAGATAATCTTTCTTATTTTTCACCTCATGGATGGCTTGCAAGTGCTACTATCTTCCAGTGTGATCTTAATTACTTGAGTAATTGAAGTTTATTATTTTATATTTTGCGAGAAACTGAACTTTGATGTGGTTAAACTGCTCCAGTATTTGATCTAACTTTTCTTTGATAGGGTATGAGAATTGACTCTTATAATGATCAGTTACTTCATTTGGCTGTTGACTTAGCCCAGAGGTTGTTGCCTGCATTTGACACTCCTACAGGTTCACAGCTTTGTCCATCTTTATCTATTTTGGAATGGAATATGTTATGTATCTACATGTGATCCCTCTATTTATAACAACTGTTCTTGCAAAATAACTATTTTCACCTCTTAGGGATGGCAGCATGGAAAACCATGCTCCATTTTAACAATACACATTCACATACATGTGAAACCACACACAGACACACACACATATGTGCGATTGCACACACACTTACAAATTTGTAACAATGACTTATATGCAAGTTCGCGACGTGTTGGGATCTGCCATCTTAGTTTTCCTGTTGTTGAACCTATGTCACTGCCTCACTGCTGTTTTTCATTTCGATGGCCAGTTGAACATTCATTTATGTAATTTCCCATTGTTTGCCTAACTAGTGCAATTTGTCTTGTAGGTATCCCTTTTGGATCTGTTAATTTGTTGTATGGTGTGGATGATGATGAAAGCAAGGCAAGCTTCTTTCTTCCCTTTGTTGGCTGTAAAGTTTTGCAAACAGAAACACGCCAAGTCACATGTTGATTATCAATAGTGTAGAGAATTGCCGAGAGTCCCCCAATAATTTTGCAGTTTGCTTCAGTAAATTTGGAATGGTCCATGAATTATTCTACTGATTTTTTAAGCGCTAAAAATAATACCTGAGTGGCATATAAACATGTACACCCCTTTTAAATTTGTGCTGCCTAATCTCCCATATTCATCTTTGGTAATCAGTGCAAGCAATTATTTGAAACTTGACAAATTGTACCTGGCTATTAAATGGACACAAACATTCATTATAATTGCTGTTGACACTCTTGGATGTTACCCCAGATAACATCAACTGCCGGTGGTGGCACTTTGTCATTGGAATTCGGTGTCTTGAGTCGGTTGACTAATAACACAGGTCTGTATTGGCAATATGTATCAGTTTTGCAGTTTAATCTTGTAGTATTGCTTTCTCATGATTGGTGTATTATATCATTCTTTGTTAAATTTACTATTCTCATGGCAGTTTTTGAGCAAGTTACAAAAAATTCAGTGCGTGGTATATGGGCACGTAGGTCGAAACTCAACCTTGTTGGTGCCCATATAAATGTCTTTACTGGTGAATGGACACAGAAGGTATTAACTTTTGTCCTCTTCGATAAGTTTTGAACCACCAAATGTATTACTTCTTGCATTCTCTTGCTGATGTTTAACTCGTTGGTGTACGATAAACTACCTCATGGCATTTCTGCGCACTGTCTGGTTTAAATATTATCTCCCCATAGCGTCCCGGTAGATATTTTTTTATATAGAATTGATATATGACTGATCACATGAGTGGAGTGTAAAGATGTCTGTTCTGAAATGTATCATCGCTTTTGCATCTTGAGTTCCCAAAATTGTATCAACATAATTACCGTTACATGATATTATACAGAAAGTTTCCAAAATGTCCTTTCCACTGTTTTCTTTCCAGTCTTACGTTTTGAATATGATTCACCATTACCATCGTGCAGGATGCAGGAATCGGCACAAGTATTGACTCATTCTACGAATATCTTCTGAAGGTATCCAAAACTGTAAATTTGTTAGAGCTAGCTAGCTCTCACCATGGCTTCCTCTCTCTAAAGATTTGATGCACACACCGTTCTCTCTTTCTCTTGGTTTCTCAAGCACACATGCACACAAGAACTAGTTTGAAGCATTTGGGATTTATCTGATCACTACAAGCATTACATTGATGGATGATTGTGTCAAAGATGCAAAATTGTTTTCCTTTTCTTTTTATTCTAACTCGAAAAATAAGAAAGTTTTTTGTAATAGATTTAAAACGAGAGCTTATTCTTAAGTAAAATCATTGGGAGATCCCCTCTTCATCTTTTTCTTGACCCTTTTCCTATTATGGATTTTAACATATTTTTTTTGTACCAACAGGCATATTTATTGTTCGGAGATGAAGAATACTTGTATGTATTTCAGGAGGCTTACAAGGCTGTAATGCACTACCTCCATCACGATCCTTGGTAAAAATGCATCTATTTTTGCTCCCTAAAAAGCCTATGAAACATTGTTGAATTACAGTCGGCATGCCATTGTTTGAGGATATTTGGCTAATTTTGCAAGGTCGTGTTGTTTAAAAGTCAAAAGTTGGAATCTGATCTTGCATGATTAATATGCATGAATTAACTAGTAAGGATCAAAATCATCCATCTTTTCTCTGTAATATGAAACTTTTAAGGTACAACTACGTATGTTCAATCATGTTTTTATTGGTCAGCATTGATGATCAGATAGTTATGTCTGCATGGTGTTTTAAGTTCAGCTGCTTCCTGTTGAATATTCAAGTTTGAAATGTAATTTAAAAAATTCCATGCTAGGTATATCGAGGTAAACATGAATTCTGGCGCTACTGTTTGGCCACTATTCAACAGTCTGCAGGCATTTTGGCCAGGACTTCAGGTTTGGGCTCTTCATATATCGAAACAAATACTACCTCTGTAGCATGTATTCGGATGATTACTTATGCTATTTAGATTTAAGGTTTTAGCTGGAGACATTGATCCTGCCATTCGAACACATGCTGCCTTCTTTAGTGTCTGGAAAAAATATGGGTTCACTCCAGAAGGGTTTAACCTCGCTACATCCACTGTTCAGGTATTGGAATAACAGAAGAATTTTTATACCTTTATGGGTTGATACAGTTTTGGTACTCGAACCTATGGGCAGGATGCACTGCAAGCCTTGAACTTCAAATGGAATTATCAACTCTTAAAGACACATATGGTCCTTGCAAAACTGTATGAAACGAGGGTATTTGCCACTCTAACATTGATCTCACCATTTCCTATGTTTCATAGAATGGACAAAGGAGCTACCCACTGCGGCCTGAGTTGATTGAAAGCACTTATTGGCTTTTCAAGGCTACCAGAGATTATAGGTGTGTCTTTCTTTGCAAGGTGAAGATAGATTTGTTCTTTATAAACACACCAATCTTTTAGATTCAGTTTCTCTCGCCATTAGAAGGGATATGAGACTTGAGTGAAGCTTTGCATGTATGGTTTTTTATGGATGCTGATGTGGATAAAAAGTGTTCACCTTCGGCCTTCACTAATTTGATGGTTGAATCATTGGATTTTCAGTCATAAGTGCAAAACTATAACTTCGTTACCATGGAAAAATTGCAGGATGGAGTACTTCTATCTGTTACGAGCAAGCTCTAAACCATTTTTAGTTAAATGTATTATGTTTATGTGTCCGGTTTTCCTCCTAGAATACATTTTAGCCTGTATATCTAACTATTTATCGCAGGTACCTTGATGTTGGAAGGGATATACTAGCAAGCCTTCAGTATGGTGCTAAATGTCCTTGTGGCTACTGTCACATATCAGATGTGGAAACTCACAAGCAGGATGACCACATGGAGAGTTTTTTCCTTGCAGAAACGGTAAGTATTTATATATATCAAAATACGCGATATAATCTCTGCTGATAAAAAGCTGGCATGCCCATGATGCTTTTCATGGACCTGTTTGGCACTCACACTTCACCAATATTAGTTTATTACATATGACGTCAGCATGTGTTGGCATAACTACTTATTGTACCACTAACAAACATTTAGTCATTTGTATTGTAGGGTGTCTAGTCTACTAACACGAGAGTGAACCATAAACTTTAAAACATTCTCTTCTCCTAAATCCTGACATTTATGAATAGATTTAGGTTCTGACTTCTGACATGAATGAATTAAGAAATATAATAATTTATTTCGTGTCTGCTAGATTTTATGCGAATGATATATTTCCCCGAGTTAAGTTATAAATATACCACTAAGTACTAAACATTTTCAGTCTGATCTTGTCGGTAATCTAATATTGTAACATCAGAGTAAACCGGAAAACCTTAAAACCCTAACAGTCATTTCATGTCTGTTAAATTTCCTCCCAAGTTATTCTCAGTTAAATCTAACTTCTAGCACACATTGCAGGTAAAATATCTGTGGCTTCTCTTTGATTTAGCTGTAGGCCCTGATAACATTGTTGAAAATGGGCCTTATAAGTAAGTATGACCCTGTGGATAGTTCAGTTGCTTATTCATATGTAAAATATTCCAACTTACCGTGCATTGTTGAGTTTGCAGATACATATTTAGTACAGAAGGTCATTTGTTACCTGCTACTCCCAAATAGCCTTGGTTGATGAGCATTGCCTTTATTTTGGAGCATTCTGTAATGGCAGTACAGCCCGTGGTTACGGTAACGAAGATAGTTCTAGTAAGCAGCGAAGTTCTAACTACACTCAGTCTGATGACAGGCAAACCGCCTCCAGTCAATATTCAATGTCCAGTGTTCTGTTTAGAACAAGAGGTTACATCAAGGTATACTCCACTGCATTTACGATTAACAGTTTCCTTAGACACATTCTCTGGCTTACAGAAAGAGAAGGGGATGATAATGCATTATGTCGTTTGAAGTGATTTTTCTTTAAGAATATATTTACTGTTTGCATAGAACATATTTAATGATGTTATTAACATCTCACTTATTGTCTATAGAGGTTGAGAGTAGCTAACCTAGGAGCAGCAGCCACAGCAGTGTGTGTCTTGAATCTTAGGGTTTCCAGGCAGCCAGCTTCACTTATATACCTCTCTGGGTCACTTGAGTTACTGGGCCACATGGGCCAGAATAGGTAGATAGGCTGCAGTAGAGAACACAGCCCATGTACAGTCCAACACTCCCCCTCAAGATGGGTGATATATGTCGATCATTCCCATCTTGTCACAGGCACGATCACACTCTTGGGAGCCAAACCTTTCGTCAGACAATCAGCAATTTGCTGCCCTGTGTTCACATGATCAATCTTGATAATTCCAGCATCGAGCTTCTCCTTAATGAAGAATCTGTCAATCTCAATATGCTTTGTTCTGTCATGCTGGACTGGGTTATTTGCAATGCAGATTGCAGACTTGTTGTCACACCAAACATTCAGTTGTCCTTCTTTTAGGACCTTTAATTCACTTAGAAGATTTCTTACCCATAGCATCTCACTTAATCCTAGAGACAAGGCTCTATATTCAGCTTCTGCAGTTGATCTTGATACTACAGCTTGTTTCTTACTTCTCCATGCGATCAAGTTTCCTCCAACAAAAACACAGTAACCAGAGGTTGATCTTCTATCACCCAGACAACTTGCCCAATCCGCATCACTGTAACCATCAACTGTTAGATGCCCATTTGCTTGAAACCATAATCCCTTCCCTGGAGTTCCTTTTAAATATCTTAAGATTCGATGGACAGCGTCCATATGCCCTTCTCTTGGTTCATGCATATATCTGCTTACTACGCCAACTGCATATGCAATATCTGGTCTTGTGTGACATAAGTACAGCAGCCTTCCCACCAGCTTTTGATATCTTTCCTTGTCCACTAATTCACCGGATTGAGCAGTTACTTTCTGGTTTTGATCCACGGGTGTTGGAGCGGCACGACATTCCATCATTCCCATATCATTGAGAAGATCCAAGATATATTTGCGCTGCGATAGGACTATCCCCTTCCGTGACCTTGCCACCTCTATTCCAAGAAAGTATCTAAGCTGTCCAAGATCTTTGACTTCAAAGGTTTTGCTCAAACAGCTCTTCACCCTTGTTATCTCCACGGCATCATCTCCTGTGATTATAATATCATCTACGTAGACGGCTAGAATTGCGATCTTCTCGGTTGAATGTCTATAGAATACAGTGTGGTCACCATTACACTGTCCATATCCCATCTCGCACACAGCTCTTCTAAATCGATCAAACCAAGCTCTAGGTGATTGTTTTAACCCATAGAGCGCCTTCTTTAACCTGCACACTTTACCTTCAGTTTCAGCTGAAGCTAGGCCTGGAGGAATTTCCATGTAAACTTCTTGTAAATCTCCATGAAGGAAAGCATTTTTTACATCCAGCTGATGTAATGGCCATCCAAAGTTTGCTGCACATGAAATCAAGACCCTTACTGTGTTCATCTTTGCCACAGGAGCAAAGGTTTCATCATAGTCAATCCCATACGTTTGACTATATCCTCTAGCCACCAATCTTGCTTTATACCTTTCTATCTTCCCTTCAGGACTTTGCTTCACGGTATACACCCATTTTCAGCTGACTGCATTCTTTCCTTTAGGAAGACTAGTCAGTTCCCAGGTCTTGTTCTTCCTCAGTGCATCCAATTCTTCTTTCATAGCAGCAAACCACTTCTGATCCTGCTTGGCTGCCTTCCAATCTCTTGGAATTGTAGCAGATTGGAGAGATGCAACGAATGCCTTGTATGAAGGAGACAGAGCATCATATGACACGTAATTATCGATGATGTGCGCCAAGCCTGCTCTATCAGTTCTTGTCAACGTAGCTGCACGTTTCCCTTTCCTCAAAGCAATAGGCAAATCCAGTGACGCCACTGTGGTGCCAGCTGAACTTTCTTCTGTCAACTCAGGCTTAGGCTCAACATTTTCTTCTGGTAAATCATCCTCACCAACCTGAGACTCCCCCTGTAGTTGTTGCTCAACAACACGAGACTCCCCCTGTAATTGTTTCTCTTGCTCCCCCTGTGGTTCTATCCTTGGACGTCGCGAGTACACACGTGTTGCATGTTCTTCATTTGGTTTTTGCCAACTTCTTACTTCGTCTGGAATAACAAGTGGTATGGACCCAACAATAAGTTGTTCATGTTGTTGTCCAGCAGAGCTGCTGGCACCATCGTTGCTTCTGCTTGCATTCTCCCCCTCTTGACCAGTAGGGTTAGTCGGCTGGTCAAGTCCTTCAAAGATAGAACTCAAATCTGTTTTCTCACCATAAAAGGGTTCAGACTCCCAGAAAGTAACATCAAGACTTACAAATGTACGCCGCTCGGAAGGATTCCAGCATTTGTATCCGCGTTGTCCAGCAGGATAGCCAATGAAGATGCACTTAACAGCCCGAGGGTCAAGCTTTGTCACCGAGGGCCTATGATCACGAACAAAGCAAGTGCAGCCGAACACTTTGGGTGGAACCACAAACTTGTTCTCACCCAGCAACAATTCACAAGGAGATTTCATATTTAGTATTCTTGATGGCATGCGGTTAATAAGAAACGTAGCTGTCATCACTGCCTCACTCCAGAGAAATTTTGGAACATTCATGGTGTACATCAATGATCGAGCCACTTCTAAAATGTGGCGGTTCTTCCTTTCTGCCACTCCATTTTGAGGTGGAGTGTCTGGACATGATGTCTGATGTAGAATACCCTGATCAGATAGGAACCCCCCAAATCTCTTATTGATGTATTCTGTTCCATTATCAGATCTGAGCATCTGAACCTGCACCTTGAACTGAGTTTTAACATATGCACAAAAATTCTGGAAACAAGATAGCACTTCATCCTTATGCTTCATGAGGTACACCCAAGTCATTCGAGAATAGCAATCAATAAATGTCACAAAATACTTCATCCCACTAATAGATGCAATGGGGCATGTCCACACATCAGAATGCACAAGCATAAACGGGGATATATTTCTCAGCCCCTTACTCACATAGGTGGTTCTTGTGTGTTTAGCATACTCACATGCTTCACACTTAAGGTTGCTCTTATCAACTTCACTCATTACATCCGGAAAGGCTTTACTCATTTTATCAAAAGCTACATGTCCCATTCGACAATGATGAATCATAGCAAGTTTCTCCTTCTCCACCAGCCCCACCAGCGCTGCAACAAGAGCTGAACCTCCAAGCTTGTCTGATTCATCACGGTCCATGTACCAAAGACCTCTACGCCTGGTTCCTGTGCCAATCTTCCTTCCACTCAGCCTCTCCTGTATAAAGAATACGTATCTGTCAACGATTACCCGACAGTCTATCTGGTCAACCAGCGCACTCAGAGAGAGTAAATTCACAGGGAATGCATGTACATGCAAGACTGATGATAGCTTAATATTTCGTGTACATTGAACTATTCCTGTTCCTTCTATTTTCTGGGCTGTACCATCGCAGTTTGAATTGTTTCTTGATGCATGGAAGGAAATTGCTTATATGACTCGAACTCTCCAATGCAACCAGCAACATGTTTGGATGCCCCAGAGTCTAGTATCCATTCTGAATTTAATCTATGTGTAGCTAGAGTTGCACTTTCAGTTTTACCTTCATCGGTGTAGACAAAGTGTGCAAATTGTCCAAAGCTGGCATCTGTTGCCTGACTCCCCTTCTTCATTTCATTCTGGCCTGAACTAGCCTGTGATGATCCTTCATCCATGACTGACATGTTGGCACGAGCACTCCCTTGATAATTAGAGTACCCCGCATTCCTGCCTCTAGTGCCCCTGTAACTTCCTCGGCAATACCCCCTGCCTTGGCCACGTCTTGGAGCAGTGCAGTTGTAACTTATGTGTCCTCTAATTCCGCAATTGTGACAATCACGGTTGTCTGGCCTATTAGAAACATAGTAAGCTGGTTTAGAAACCATCTCCCCTTTCTCAACCTGTTTCAGCCTCGTTTCTTCCTGTCCCATAGCTGCAATGGCTTCTTCCAAAGTGGGCAGTTGAGGAAGATGCATTAGTGCAGCTCTTCTGCCCTCAAATGCAGGATTCAGTCCCTTCAAGAATTTCAGCACTCGTCTGTCCTCAATCCACTTCTTCGCTGCTGCCACACACTCAGAATGAGGCAGCACCAAGGGGGCAAGATGATCTAGATCTGCCCATGCATGTTTCAGCTCTCCCACATATGCCATCAGAGTTTTGTCATCTTGTTTCAGATCATGTATTGTATCTTCAATTTGGGAAATCAGCATGACGTTTCCCTTGCCAGAGTACATCTTGGACAGAGCATCCCATACCTCCATTGATGTGGCAAGAGCTTCCACAGATGCAGCCACACATTCCACTTCCTCCATTCCTGCCCAATCTTGTCTTCAGGCTCGTTGACCGTTCCCAGCACATACCCTTCCATTGATTTCGTCCTCAGAATCAACATCCCTCTCCTGGACCAACTGAGGTAATTTCCTACCCCTTCCAGCTTGATCTCATTTGGCATGAGTTCAAACTTATACTGCACCTCCCCCCGTGGGTTTGCCTGCCTACCTTCCTCAGAAGAAGCCTCATCTTCCTTCTTTGCAACTAGCAGGTTAACTAGCTGCTCAAGCACCTTCGTCACGTCCCCCATCTTCACTCTCAACAGCAGAACTTCCCCACGAGCACCACTGCCTTCAGCCTCCTTCAGATCTACCACAGCAGCACGCTCATCTCCGCCCGGGTTGTCGCCGGCGCCGCCACCACCGTCGCCGGTGGCTCTGATACCATATAGAGGTTGAGAGTAGCTAACCTAGGAGCAGCAGCCACAGCAGTGTGTGTCTTGAATCTTAGGGTTTCCAGGCAGCCAGCTTCACTTATATACCTCTCTGGGTCACTTGAGTTACTGGGCCACATGGGCCAGAATAGGTAGATAGGCTGCAGTAGAGAACACAGCCCATGTACAGTCCAACATTGTCATTGTTGCTGGTCCTTCCATTGAAGATCCGAAGGATGAGATTGACAACTGTGCATTGTAAACTTTATCTGAGTAGTTAGGAGTGTCATGCATGCTTTCTGTGTTAATCTGATGTTGTGTTCATTATGTAAAGATGTTATATATTTTATAGTAATTTTCCATTCTACATGAATATCACATTTACCAAGAGGATCCTCTATGATCTTGTGCCACTTCAATTATTCTATGCACACCCATTGGTCTGAAGTGCCTCCTTTTTGTTTCTAACTGCAATGTATCTTTTCGCTAGGGAGCTTGTCCTGGATTGAATCATGCACAGAAACTTGGCATATCGTACGACGACGGAGAGGACAAGGACAAATCCGCAGAGCAGGATTCTAGAGGTCAGGAGAATCCCGATGAATCTTATGTGGTCGAATCCAGTGTCCAGACTGAATCAGGTTCTGTTATATTGGTGTCTCATTCTGTCACAAGCCAACCCGACGAGTCATTGAAAACCAGGTCAATAATTCAACATCATGAAAATATTGTGGTAACTGCCGACTCTGAGTCCATGAGGAAGCCCATGAGGACTGATGCTACTGGTGGCTCATCCCATAAGCTGGCTGAGGACACTGAGGAAGATATTGTGTACCAGGACCAGGATGAAGATAGAACCAACTGACCCTTAGAGCAGGCACCGATTTTTTTCACCTAACTTGAGAGCACCTTCATGTTCAGAGCTGGCCTTGCTGCACTCGGAAATCTGCCCAGCATTAGGGAGCAAGCAGTGTTGAGTCAGGGCCGTCGATCACTATCCGGCCACTGCTTAATGAGTTGGAAATCAATTGTTGAATTGGGGAGAGGCCATTCTTTGAGTTGTACCATGAGCTGCGCCCAGGATCAGTGCTTACCACCAGAAACAATCTGATCTGAAACTTCCTATGACAAATGAACTTGGGAATCAACATTTGTTAATTTATTCTGTTGTAGTGACTATATGGCCAAATAGGTCCTATTTTAGTTATATATATGGTTTGATCAAATAGCAGATATAGAGTTTTGTACAGTAGAGGCAAACAATGAACTATGTCTATATGGCTAAATAGGTGGATGCAACATTCTATCACAGATGGGCAACAGCTCTACTGAAAATTACCGATATCTGCGTGTGAAATGTTCCTTAATTGTTTTATTCAAGTTGCTACACTCACAATATCAAGGGTGGTGCAAGCATTTCTTCTGACCGTAAAACATCTCTCAGAATGGAAACAACTTTAGATACAGATATCCATGTCTGGAATTACATTACACCGGCCACCGCCATGTTTACACCACGTACGGGGAACACATGAGACCATGGGAAGACTTAGAGCGATAGGCCGCCGGACTCCTCGTCCTCGTCGAGGCCGGAGGTGTAGACGGTGTAGAGCGACCAGATGAGGCCGAACACCCCAGGAGGATCCACCCCAGCAGGTTGTTGCTCAGGCCGAGGCTCAGCCCGGTGCCCTCCGTCGACATCCGCTCGTCGACGAGCGCCAACGCTGGCCCCGCGGACGCGGTCACCGCGCCCGCCGCGGCGAGCAGCGACGCGCCTGCGCCACGAACGGTGGCGGCCGGGGTTGCGTCCTTGGAGTAGCTGCACCTCACCTTCTGGCTCCTCGACCTCAGCTGAGGCAGACCTGCACAGTTGATCGACATGTCAGCTCAGAGTGAACGTGCAAATGAGACACAGTTTCATGCCTAGAGTGGCATGAAGGCACGCAGCGCTACGTACCTAGAGCCTGCGGCCTGGTGATCACGGCACGGGCGACGACGGTGGTCGACGCGGCGGCGCTGATGGTGGCCATTGCTGCTGTGCTGTGCTGCTGGTCCTAGGCTCCTAGCTGGAGAGTGTCTTGCTCAGGCCTTGGCTAGCGTGTGCTGGTCCGCTGATGCTTCCTTTTTAAGGAGACGATGTTGTGAAGGCAAATATCGCGAGTAGAGGAAGCTGCAAATCATCTGGCATCACTAGGATTGGGTGAGGCACGAGATTAGTTGGCTATACTTCATCCATGGTTTATCCCGTCGTGGCCAATGGGCGTTTGCCTCCTGGACCCGCGGATTCTCCGATCAGAATATGTGGACGTCTGCACAGCGACTTTAGGTTATCTGAGTGGTACTGGTATTTCAAGAGGAAAAATTGCAGCTTGCAGGTATTGATATAGCAAATTATGTGTTACTCGTACATCGTCATTTCGGCCGATGGTAACGTTTTTTGTCCTGTTGTAGGAATTTTTGGCCCTAGCTGATCTCTTTCGCCCTCTTAAAACTGAAATATACAGTCATCACATGATACTTTTCGCAATGGTAAGATACACTAAGCCTACCAGCTGCCGAACTTGTTCAACACTTTCAAGTTGATCGACTACCGACATCTCAGTTCCTGCATTTTTCCTATTCTATCTTTGAGTGATCGCGTTCCACACAAATAGGGATGTAATCAAATCGGATTTTTCCATTGTGAAAAGTGGAGCATGTCAGATAATGATCAGTTGAGGATTTAAATGCAAATATATTAGACCAGGAATTCGGAACAAAAATGGAGCATACTTGTGGTAGAAACAAAATTAGTGAGATTGCAGTGGCGAAATCAACGAGCCGAGAAAAACTGCCTCCCGGGTTGCCATCTAGGGCGACTCCGGATGCCCCAGCCGCCGCCACAAAAACCTCAAAACCACCGCCAATCCCACCTCGCCGCCGCCGGAGGAAGCCGTCCCACGACGGACGGTGGCGGCGCGGCATCTCATGGCCGTCTTTTTTCTCCAGCCCTAATGGTTTTTGCCATCTTCCTTGATCTAGCAACCTCCTGTAACTCAATCTGACTGAGGTCGATTTCTTGTCGCCGGCAACCGATCTACGACGAAGCTGCGGCCAGGTTGCTAGAGGGCAGCATGGTGGCGGACAGCAGAGGCGTCAATGGCCAAGTTGGCCGACGCCGCCAGTCTCCCGATCTGATGGTGCGTCTATGTGGCCGCTAGTCCTAATGGATGTTGTCCGGATCGGATGCAGTCGGGCAGGAGGCTTTGAAGCTGTTGTTCTTGGCATGAATTGCCGGCGTGCATGCATGGCTAGATGCATGTCCACTACGGATCATCTAATCATCCACGTGTGCCAGGCTGAGCACATGCGTGCAGTTGAGATCGGCGGCCGGCCAGCCTGCCGGTATGCGGCGACGCCTCCCATTTAAGGTCTAAATTGGTCTCGGGTGCAGCGTCTCCACCGATGGGTGTGGCCTAGGCGACACTAAGCCGTTGTTTCGTCGGCATCAGTTGGTCCTGCCGGGCGATCGGCGGCCGCCACGCGGGTCTCAAGCTGAATCAGCACCAGATGCAACCCATAGATCGAGCCGAAGATGTGCAGCTCTCCACCAGGCAGAACTACCACGACATTGGCGAATCTGTCCGTGTGGAATTGAGGAGGCACCTATGGAGGATCTACCTTTGTCGGCACCACCAGGTACATCGACATGCCATTTTTAGCTGCGATTGTCGTGGTGCTGATAATGATTGGGAATATAAAGATGGTTGCGCCGGAAGACCATTGGATTCGATGTCTTATGTCAAGTTTGAGTTTTCCAGATGGAGGCGAAGTTTCGGATGTGGTGAAAACTATGAGTCGGATGATCGGTGCTTTGCAGCAGGCTCGGTTAGCGGGGGCAGCCACACAGGGGGACTTTCTTGGTGGTGTTTTTTGGGCACCAAGTCTCGATTTCCGGGGTAAAAACCTTAGGCCTGGCCTTCACTGGTTGTACCTGGCAATGACAGATTACCTCGTTGAAGGCATTGTCTGGAATTTATTCGGACTTTCTTCGGGTGAAAACTCATGATCTGATGATCAGGCGACGACGATGTTTGAGCATTGTTTCCTTTCTGGAGGCGTCGTTCTTGGAGAACCATTTTGTAGTCCGGGTGTGGCCATTGGTGGTGGTAGTTCCTGCTGCTTCGCTGATCAGTTCAGCGGGGATTTTTCTTCTTTTCTTTCTTCTTTTTTTTGGTTGTGTGCATCCTTGATGTCTTTATAGACATTATGCTGTTGCAGAGGCTGGGTGTAATTGATATCTGCTTGATATTAATATATTCTCTTTATCTAAAAAAAAGAAACAAAATTAGTACAAAAATAGATCGGCAAACCATACAAGCAAAAATAATGTATAAAATGACTTCAACAAATTACTCATAGAACAAATAATTATAACACGACATAGACAATAGATATAACATGTCCTATACCATACCCGGGTGTCAAGTTCAAAATCGCATATTTTTATACGTAGGATTCCTTAAAACGGACATGGATTGTTTGGCGGAAATTATACAGTTCGTTTACATCCTGCAAGGCCTTAAATTATGTACCTAGGTCAGTAAACTTGTCACCACTTCAGCCAACTCCTAATTTCTTTACCATTTTAGTTCGTGAAACTCATTTAAGTGTGTTAGTTTTCGGCCATTAGATAATGGATTCGGCCAAATCACTCCGCGAGATCATTGTCAACGAGATTTCCTTCTGTCTATTACAACAATCTCTTCAAGAACTTTTGCCTGGCTCCGGTGGTGTAGGAGCATGCTCTAGTTGTTGCCAAGTGGTCCAACAACCTATTTGTAAGTTTTTTACTTTTGGTTTTGTTTTATACTGATGTTGATGATTATGAAGAGAAATAGCGACATTGCGTCTCTTTTCTTGAAACATGAAGCAAAAAAGAGGCTTTTGATGAATGTTTTCTCTGTAATCTGTTGATGTAGTTATGTCAATGGCAAACATCATGTTGTGAACCAAGTCTTTTGTGTAATACATGTCTTTTTTAGTCAGTGTGATTGTCAACTTTGTATGCGTACATCTACTTCATGTTCATGACATGTTTCTCCACGCTTGATTATTTTCCTATATGTCTATTAATCAAGATGGCTGTGGTGAATCTAGTACAACCTCCTGTTTAGTATTTTGGGCCATGGAGATACTTATATCAACAGCTCAAATGCATCTGCGGATACCACTAGCCGTGGCTCGAAGCATGTTGCAAAACTGCAGAGGCTGCTTTATCGCAGGATGCTCATCGGGGTAAACGATGGCCACTATTTCCTTGGGTTGTTTCACTGCATCGACAAGCAAGGGAACATAATCCTTCAGGACGCAGTGGACGCCATTCTTCTTCGTCTGCAATGGAACAGCAGGGCCTCGGGCTCATCCTGATTCCAGCGGCTTGCCGTTCATCGTGCCATGTTGATTGCTTTACTGAAGAGCAGATGTCCCCGCTGTCCTTGGACAAGTGATGATGAATCTGTGCCCGAAAACCTTCTTAATGCGAGTTGATTTGTAATCGAGTACGGAGTATGTTATATTGGAGAATCCCTTCATATTTTTTGTTATTTTAGCTGAAACCCTTTAGGTACGCCGGTAGTCATATTTCAGTTCCACGTAGTGATGTACTGCTACTTTTCACTATAGCTGGCCAATCGTGCCGCCCGGCACGGTACGGCCCGGCCCCGGCGAGGCACGGCCCATATAAGGCATGATTCTAATCATGCCGTGCCGAGCCGGCACGCGGGATTGATTTTGGGAGGAGGCACGGCACGCCGGCACGTAAAGGGCCCGTCGGGCCGGCACGGCATGGTCGGCCCACTTAGGCCCAAAAAACTAGAAAATAGGTAAAAAATGGCTAAAAATTCAAACAAAAACAAAAAAATAATACAAAGGTAGATATGATTTTAATAATTTTTATTAAGCTAGCAAGCCGCCTCATTAAAACTTTTCATGTCCTCTTAGGTACCTGCTAAGGAAAAAGAGTGCGTACGAAACTTGCTGCTCTCCGACTTAATTGTTCATATTACAGACCGAGTTTAGTACAAGAATAAAAAAGAAAATTACAAAGGGATAAGAAAATTATTCTTCATCATCGATATGAAGATACTCCAGTGCAACAGTCAACTCGAGGTCCTCCGGCATGTGTTGGGTTCTTCGCACCCGATCGCGATCTTTTACCGTCATCAAACACTTCACCATATCGGGGTGGAGACTTGCTCTTCTTGGATCGAGTACTCTTCCGCTTAGACTGAATGTTCCCTCTAACAATGTTGTTGATGCGGAGACAGTTAACACATCCCGTGCTAGTATGGAAAGCACCGGATATGTTTGTTTGTGATCACGCCACCAGTCCAATATGTTGAAGTTATCTTCGTCGTGGACGGCAAGAGGACAGTCATTGAGGTAAGCTGCTAACTCATTCCCACCGGAGCTGCTTGAACTTACACCACCGGAGCTGGCAAAGAGCTTGAAGATGGTCTTATTCTTTCCAGGCCGTTGGGCTTGTGGAGGCCGGTGCAGACGAACTATCCCTGCAAACTTATTCATGTACTTGTCATACAGATCAGCGAGTTTGCTCTTAATAAGAAATTGCTATTGAGTATAGTCAGTGTCTAATGCCTTCGTTAAGAGAGATAGAGCGTCACCGAACCCCTCAACTTCAGCCCTCGGGTCCAAAATGAATGCAAATGCACACAAATCAGGAATTTCTTTCCAATATTTTATAAACTTTTCCTTCATTTTTTTAACAGCATATTTTAACCTATCATCTTCTTCATAATCTTTTAAGTGACCAACAAGGAATACAATCTGATGGACTAGTAGAGGAGATGTGGGATAATAAACCCCAGATAAAATGTTCGTTGCATTTCTAGACATTGCATTAGCATGTTTGCAATATCCTAGTCATCAGATGTTAAAAAGATTGACCCCGCTGAATTTGCATTAACAAACATGGTAAACTGATCTTTATCACGGATCAAATCTCTAATCATTATGTATGTAGAGTTCCATCTAATGCTCATGTCTACATTATAGACATGACTGGCTGCTGTAGCTGCATCACACCATCTCTTATACTCAGCTAGCCGTGGATTAGAAGCATTAAAAAAACAATGTCATTTCTTATTTTCTCAATGGTTCCGGACAGATGTTTTAAAGTACATTTAGGGCGCGTTTGGTAGCCAGTATCAACTCCAAACAGGCCCGTGGGCTGCAAAGCAGGGCTGTTTGTTTGGTTCCATCCCACCAGATTTTTGGTTGGCACGGGCATTAAAGCACCTCAGGGACAGACCCGATAGGAATCGCCGAATCGGCAGTTTCCATGGAGCCAGGCCGCGGGGCTACAAAATGGGGAGACCGTCATGCGCGCGGGGAAGGCGGGAGACGCTAAAATCCCGCCCCTGTTTCGCGCCATACATAGCTCCCCCTCCTCTCTTTTGGGTCACCTCCACAGTTTCCCCAATCCACACTGGCGGCTCCTCTCTCGGTGACCAGATCGGCGACCGGATCCGCGACCTCCTCTCCACTGACGGCGGCTGCTCCTCGCTTCCGGCAGTAGACCAGCTGCAGCTGTACGCTGTGCTCTGTTGGAGGAATCCGTGTCGTCGTCTCCACGGACGGTAAGAGCTCCTCTTCTTCATCTCTGACAGCGCCGGCTCTCCATCATCTCCAATGGTTGGAGCCAAGGTAAAACTCTTCCTAGCAGTGTGAAAACCGAACGGTAGAGTAGATCTACACCGTACTCATGTCAGATCCATTTTATTAGGACGACACAATGGCTTTGAACAAGCAGACGGCATCACTGATGGCCGTCATTCAAGCATGGATCATGATGATTCACATGATCTTAGTTAGGCGTGCTGCTTATGCTAGAGTGCCATATGGTCCTATGTTTGCTCGAGATCAGGAGAGGATTGCTAATTTGAACTTCATCTACAACTTGAGCGAAATAGAGGCTGTACAAATGCTTAGGATGGGTAGAGGTTCCTTCTATGAACTTGTCAAGAGGTTTAGGGAGGAGGGTCTTTTGAAGGATAGCATCCACACATCTGTGGAAGGGCAAGTTTGCATGTTCCTTCATGTTGTAGGCCATAATCAGAGGTTCAGAGTTATCCATAGCACATTCAGAAGATCGTGTGAGACAATCTCCCGATACTTCAAACAAGTCTTGTACGCTATTGGCGAGCTAAGGCATGAGATGATCAAGGCACCCATAGGCCAAACGCCTACCAAGATTAGAGAGAGCTTCAGATGGTACCCTACTTCAAGGTAAGCACTTATATTGTAGTGTGATCAGTGTTGCTGAATGTGTAGGACAGATTATTCACTCACTGTCCTTCTGAACGACAGGATTGTATTGACGCCATCGATAGTACTCGTGTCACAGCTAGAGTGACGAAAGAACATTCGAAATCTTTCATAGGGAGGAAGCACTACACCAGCCAGAATGTGCTTGCAGCTGTGGATTTTGATCTGAAGTTCACGTATGTCTTTGCTGGCTGGGAAGGATCAGCACATGATGCAACCATTCTAGCAGACAACATGTCTAGACCTGATGGGATCAGTATCCCTGATGGTAAGTTTTACCTTTGTGATGCTGGTTATGCATGTCTCGGCCTGGAGTTCTCCTCCCCTTTTGAAGAATCATGTACCATCTAAACGAGTTCAGTGCATGATTCGGTCCAGCGACTGCCAAGCAATTGTTCAATCTCAGACACTCTAGTCTTAGAGTAACAGTGGAGAGAGATTTTGCTGCACTCAAGAATAGATTCAAGATTCTGTACCAGAAGCCATTTCACACATTCGAGACCCGAGTGAAGCTTGTCCTTGCATGCCGCATTCTTCACAACTGGATCCTTGGTTGGGGTTTTGATGAGCATGTCCGAGATGAGGTGGATGTGACACCAGACGACATTGATCAAGGCCATGGTGTCGCTGCTGATGACAATGAAGCTTGGAAGAGTAAGAGAATGGAGTGGGCTGAAGCAATGTGGGCGGACAGAGGTAACACCATGATCTGAAGATGATGAAGATGAAGAAGAAGATGATGAACATTGAACTATCGACCCCCATGAACTATCTACCGGTCTGTAATACAAGTACTACTAATTGATTCGTACTAGTTAGGGCTATACTCAGTAACTGCCATTCATGTTAGCTAGGACTGAATTATGGATGAACTGCTATTGCATTTTTGTGATGTCCTCTACCGCAATGTTGGATACAACCAAACACAGCACACTGCAGGAAGCAAGCCTTTTGGGCGTTGCTGCAGACTACCAAACGGTCCGCACCAAAATGTGCCACTGATGCGACGAGGGCGACCAAACAAGATGGACATCATGGTTTTCGAGGCTGCTCCACGAGGCCAGGCCCTGGCTAGCACTGATTGATCAGTGTAGAATTAGGGGGGTTTTGTCGTTCTCTCCACAGGGATCAAACTACTGGTGTTCTCTGTTTCCAGAAGCTAAGACAAATTCGAAAGGAAGGGGTTTTACTGACAGAAAAGAGGTTTAAGCAGGGTTTTGACAGATCAAAGCATTCAAACATGAAAAGTAAAGGACTTTTGCTTGTCAGGCAAAGGAACTAGCAAATAGAGGCTAAGGGAGAAGTTCAACACATAAACATGCAGTAATTCTCTTTCCAAGTCACAGATCAAGCATCACATGAGTAGATCAAACAAGTTTCAGAAACAACACTGAATTGTGTCACCCAACTCACTGTCAAGACTAAAGCAAGCAAGCTCTACACACAAATGGATGATCTACTAGTTTCTAAGTACTTTCACCAGAGAATTGGAGAAGGAGGCCTTGGTGGTTCTTCTCTGGAAGCTGTCTAAGCAGAGGAAGCAGAGGAGTAGACAGGGACAGAGGCAGAAGCAGGGGAGCAGACAGGGGTATCTCCATGGTTCTCTTCTTCTTCTTCTTCTTCTTCTTCTTCTTCTTCTTCTTCTTCTTCTTCTTCTTCTTCTTCTTCTTGCCTTTCTTGATGTTCTTGGTGTTCTTGGTCTCGGGTTGATGGTGGAAAAGTGTTGTGGTGGCTGAGGATGGAGAGAGTTGTGTTGTGGATGGTTGTGTCCAGGAGATGACCATGGTTGCTTTATAGCCTTTTTGCCTTTTGTGGTGGTGTGGTGTTGTGTGGTGGTTGAGGGGGGAAGCTTCCTCCTCAGCCGAAGCACACACAATGCACATGGGTTGTCTCCACGTTTTTGCCTTTTAGGCCTTTTCTTCCTTCCCAAGTTGATCTCATCCACTTTGCTTGCCCAAACTTCTTCTTATCTCATTTTGGCTCATACTTTCTGCTAGTACTTGGAGAGGAATGTGCCTTTGCGCACTGATATGCAAAGTACATGCAAATGCTGTAAAATGTGGCAAAAACCTTTCCTGAACATTCTGAAATTTAGCAAGGTTTAGGGTTTTAGAGGTCATTTCAGAGAGCATAATTTAGAGTGATCAAAACCCCCACACCCGAACCTTTGCTTGTCCCCAAGTAAAACAGATATGATAAAACGACAACAGCTTGATAATGAACAGTGCTCAATTATGAAGGCACAAAAGTTCAGTCATAATGGATTCTTTACAGTTTCTGCATACAGATTTTGGAAACTCCAGTTCTTAAACAGGTATCAAATAGCAGAATTTATATATTTCTAGGTTCAGATACTTTGGATTAGCAAGATAAAGCAATGGGCAAGGAAATTGAATGAAAATGACCCAGGAAATAGCCACAATGCAATGGTTAGTGTTAACTGAATGCAAAGTCAGTGCCTCACCTACTACAGTTCCCAGGAACATAATAGGCTAATGCATTGGTCAGACATGAGTTAGTTTAGCAGTTTCTTGTTAAGTTAACAGAGTTAGTGCTTCACAAGCTACAGATCCCAGGATCATAGCTTGCTAATGCCAAAAATTTGCTTCAGGTTTCTGACGACTTCAGGTTAGTGCTTCACATACCACAATCCCAAGATCATGGTTGCTAATGCAAAAGATGTTAATTAGTGATCATAGAACTTGAAATGAGCTTTCATGAGTTAGTGTTTCACATTTCACCGATCCAGAGATCATGACATGCTAATGCAAAAATGCAGTTAGAACATGGCTCTCTAGAGGATAATCTCATTCAGTTTCTAAGCCACTTGCATTATGCAGGTATTCCAGAAGTTTTGAACAAAGACATAAGTAAATTCTGTCTTGATAAATGATTCTGAACATATGCATTTGCAAAATCCATAAGCAGAGATCATGTAAGATTCTCAATAGCATGAAGGGTTGTTTAAACAGAATAGAGCACTAGATGAATCCTTTACTGTAATAGCAATTTCACACAAGGCCAACTAATGATAGAATCTTTAGAATCATGGCATAAAAATGATATTCATGATGGAATTTAGTTTTGGGAATTGGAATGTCTGCACCTGGTGTTTACTTCTGCTCCTTGCTTCATTAGATCACTGCCAACAATCTCCATTTCTCCTTTATTTCTTAACCTGAAAAACAAAGACACAAGAAAAACAACCAAAACAAAAATAGCAAATAAAGGAAAGAAATATGAAAATAGCATAAAAAGGTATCGAGCTGCCTCCCGATGAGCGCTTGTTTAGGGTCACGAGCCTGACTGTTGCACCTCTTCACTGGTTCTCCACTCCAGAAGATGCATTGGGAGCATCATCTGGTTCATCATCCTCTATTTTTTCAGTGTCTTCAGTATCCATTCTTTCTCCAACCACATAGTGCTTCAGTCTCTGACCATTAACCTTGAAAGTACCTTCAGATGGACTCTGTACCTCAAAAGCACCATGTCCCAGGTCTCTCTTGATAAGACAAGGACCAAACCATCTTGACTTGAATTTTCCAGAAAACAAATGCAGCTTGGAGTCATATACAAGCACTGTCTGTCCAATGCAGAATTCTATCCTGAGAATGTGCTTGTCATGCCACTTCTTTGCTTCTTCCTTGTAGATCTTGGAACTCTCATAAGCATCATGTCTCAGCTCCTCCAGTTCACACATCTGCAGCTTTCTTGCACTCCCAGATTTTCCCAAGTCCATGTTCAACTTCCTGATTGCCCATTGAGCTCTGTGCTCTAACTCAACAGGCAGATGGCATGCTTTTCCATAGACAAGCCTGAATGGTGACATTCCAATGGGTGTTTTGTAACCTGTCCTGTATGCCCATAAAGCATCAGGCAATTTCATTGACCAATCACCTCTGGACTTGGATACCACTTTCTCCAATATCTGTTTCACATCTCTGTTGGATAACTCCGCTTGTCCATTAGCTTGAGGATGATAGGGTGTAGTCACTCTGTGATTCTTCACACCATATTTGCTCAGAAGTTTTTCTAGCTGTTCATTGTTGAAATGAGCTCCACCATCACTGATCACCACCCTGGGAACTTCAAATCTGGAAAAAGTGACAGTTTTGAACAGCTTGCAGACAGATTTGGAATCTGCACTGACAGTGGGTATTGCTTCCACCCATTTGGACACATAGTCCACTGCAACCAAGATGTGCTTGTAGCCTTTTGAGGAGGGTAATGGTCCAACAAAATCTACTCCCCACACATCAAACAACTCAACCTCAAGAATACCTTGCTTAGGCATTTCATTTCTCCTAGAAATCTTTCCAGCTCTCTGACAAGGGTCACACTGTTTGATAAAATCATGGACATCTTTAAACAAGCTAGGCCAATAGAATCCAGCTTGCAGGATTTTTGCTTGAGTTTTCATCACTCCAGCATGGCCTCCATACACGCCTGCATGGCATTGGAACATCACATCACTTATTTCTTCAGATGGTACACATCTCCTCACCACACCATCAACACAGTGCTTGTACAAGAATGGCTCATCCCAATAATAGCTCTTGGCATCATGTGTAAATTTCTTTCTCTGTTGGTAGGACATTTCAGCTGGCACTATTTCACAGACAAGGAAGTTCACCATGTCAGCATACCATGGAGTGCTAGCATTCACTCCCATCAGTTGTTCACCAGGCATACCATCATGGATTTCCCTCTTTTCAGAATAGTTTATTCTGAACAAATGGTCTGCTACTGAATTCTCAGAGCCTTTCTTGTCTTTGATCTCAATATCAAATTCTTGTAGCAAGAGGATCCATCTGATGAGCCTTGGTTTTGCATCCTTTTTACTGACCAAGTACCTTATTGCTGCATGGTCTGTGAAGACTATGCATTTGTGTCCAACAAGATAAGGCATGAACTTGTCAAATGCAAACACTACTGCCAGCAGTTCTTTTTCAGAGGTGGTGTAATTGATCTGTGCATCATCAAGTGTTTTACTGGCATAATGGATCACATGGAGTGCCTTTTCATTCTTCTGACCAAGCACTGCTCCTACATCATAGTCACTGGCATCACACATAATCTGGTGGTTGCACTATTAGAGCAGTAATAAGAGCAGTAATAATGATACAGACAGCATATACCTCTGAAAGGTGCCAGGTGCATTCCACAAACCAAATGGCAGTCTCTTGTAGGCAAAAGTTCCATATGGACATGTGAAAGTTGTCTTGTCTTGCTCAGATGGGTGAATAGGAATTTACAGAAATCCAGAGTATCCATCTAGGTAACAATAGAACTTCTGTCCTGCTAACCTTTTAAGCATTTGATCCATAAATGGCAAAGGGAAGTGGTCTTTCCTTGTTGCCTTGTTCAGTTTTCTGAAATCATTTACCATTCTCCACCCAGTGACAGGTCTTGTGGTCATTAATCAGCCTTCTTCATTTTCTACCACTGTGTAACCTCCTTTCTTGGGCACAATATGGATACCCACTCACTGTCAGAGATGGGGTAAATCATTCCTGCCTTTAGCAGTTTCAGAACTTCCTTCTTTACTACTTCTTGCATAGCAGGGTTTAGTCTTCTTTGTCCCTCTCTGGTGGGTGTGCTATCTTCTTCCAAATGTATTCTGTGAGAACAAACCTTCTCATCTATTCCCTTGATGCCATCAATTGAATAGCCAATCACATTCTTGTATAATATGAGTACTGACAATAGGCTTTCTTCCTGTTCACCATCTAGAGCAGAGCTGATTATCACAGGGTGTATTCTCTCTTTCTCCAAGAAGGAGTACTTCAGATGAGAAGGCAATTCTTTTAACTCAACAATGGAATGATGAGATGGCTGAGGAGCTCCACTTGAAATTTTGTCTGTATCATTATCACAGTGAGTTATCCCAAATAGTTCCTGTGGCTTTGTATTGTCAGCTGTCACAAACACTTGTATTTCAGGTTCCTCTGACTGCATTTCTTGTAGAGAATCCAACACACTCTTGTCAATCACATCAATGGAATGACATTGCTCAAGTATATTGGGTAAGTGAGAAGCATGCTTCATGCTGAACTCAGCTTGCTCAGACCCAAATTGTACTTTCAATTTTCCACCTTTTACATCAATTATTGCCCCAGCTGTGGCCAAGAAAGGTCTGCCTAGAATCATGGATTCAGAGTTATCTTCCATTTCCAATACCACAAAATCAATAGGGTACGCAAAGTTTCCAACTTGGACTGGCACATCTTCAAGACATCCAGCTGGTTTTCTCAGAGTTCTGTCAGCAAGTTGCAGTGTCATAGAAGTGGGTTTCAAAGCTCCTAACTGCAAAATCTGACTGACAACCAAGGGTAACACACTGACTGAAGAACCCAAATTACAAAGAGTTGTGAAAGTTCTTTTTCCCACTATGTCGGGGGAATACTTTGTGGATTAACCCGCGGCCCGTGTTGATAAGTGCGACCTTCTTTACTCGCACCAGAAAAGGCCTGCATGAAAGTTGGCCCAATATCGCACCGCCATAAGGAGAAGGATCTAGAACACATATCCTTGAAGACGTGAGGAGGAGTTAGTCTCCAAATGGGTTCCAGTCGATGTATTCCTTGTGGAGGAAGTTTCCTTTGTAACCTAGCGAGCCTCTGTGTATATAAAGAGGACTCGCAGGACTTAGGCAGGGTCAAGCTATCAAGCCCTAAACCCTAGTTCTTACGGCGAGTACCCAGATCGGATCGCCTCCATTGTAACACCACATATATCATATCAATACCAATCTAGGGTAGGCAGGAAGTAGGTCTTTACCTCACATTGAGGGGCCGAACCTGGGTAAATCTGTGTTCGTCCTTGTTCCTGCGATCCCAAGCTCGGAGACGATTGACTCGCGCAAATCCCACACCTACGAAGTCATCCATGACATCTGACGTGACAAACCCACGACAGTTGGCGCCCACCGTGGGGCCTGCGGTCAAGAGCGTCACGTTCCGCAGGATCGATGAAAGGAGCTGAAGATCTCGCCATTGGCCACATCATCATGGTCGATGGCACGCCTCTCATTGACGATTCAAGCTGGGGACCAGAAGCAGATTACCTGGAGACCGGTCGCATCATCCCGTTTGGATCTATTCATGTTTTTGTCGGCTTCATCGGGGCGAGTCAGAAGACCCATCACAGCCGGGCGACTCAGAAGAAGGAGTCGCCGTAACGGTGGATGAAGAAGAAGAATCTACCAACAACGAGCCACTAACACTCGAAGACGAAGAAGCCCAATCCATCGAGTATGTACTCGAGGAAAGGCTGTGTGGAAACCCTAGGGGTGGCAGCTCGCCCTCCGTAGGAGATCAGTGCATGGAAGGGATCTACAGGACCGTGGAAGCAGAGGAAGGGCTGGGCATGCCGCAGGGCAGCTTAGCCCCCACGGCGCCGGAAGCAGCGGAACAAGTCGCACCAGAAGGATCAGGAGTCGCAGAGCTCGGTTCAAGTCATGCGCCACCCGCTGCAACCACCCCAGGAGTCGCGGCCTCAGGAGTCGCAAACAGAGAAACCCCGTCCGGAGTTGTACCTACGGAAGGAGGGCCAAGAATAACCCCCAACACGGCGGTTGTGATGCCCCAGAGCAGCCCGCTGTTTACGCCCATATCTGCGGTTAACGCTGCCGCTAGAGCGCGGAGCTAGAAGCTACCAGGATTGAGCTGTATGATGAAGTCCAAAGGATTGTGGATGAAAGGAGCAGGCTCGCACGCGAGGACCAGCGCCTCCAACAAGAACAAGGCGACTCGCCGAAGACACCATCATCTTACAAGGAGGGCCAAGCACCTTGCCGCACCGACGCCATATCAGTCGCCTGCAGCCAGGAACAGTAAATCCCATGGAGTTATTCCAATCACCCACCTCTGGACCTACAGCCGTGGTCCCTGCAGTCGATACACCAGCAGCCACGGCCCCCCACGCGATCCCATCAGTCGCAACAAACGCAGCGCGTCCAGTCATGGTCAGAAGCCGCAGAACCATCAGTCGCAGCACCATCAGTCGCAGCACCCTCATATGGCACCACCTGTCGGGCTGCGCGACCCGCCGCCTTTAGTCGCGCCTGCAGTGCGGACGATGGCATCGCCAGCATTCGCGCCTGTAGTTCCATCTTTTGCGGCACCAAGAGCGGCGGAAGCACCAGGGTCAAGAGCTCTGGTGCAAGCTAACAACAGGGCTATCATGCCACCTCCGTCGCCACAACCAACTTTGTGCAGCAGCCGGCACCGCAGCCTCAAAGGTTCCACACACCGCAAGGACACTATGTTAGCCCAGTGGAGAATCTCTATGCGGCTACCAACATCTTAGCCAGGTTGACACCGGCAGGAAACACACCGATGGACAGAGAGGCGGGCGCGCCATTGAGATGCTGAGCACAGCAGTAGTACAGCAGGCAAACATGTCTGAACATGGGGGACGGTTGCATGCCACCCCCTACAACAGTAGAGTAACAGCGGAAAGAAGCATCCGAGCCGAGTCGCCGCAGGTTGCGACTTCAAGTTCAGCCAGGCGACAAAGGGAAAACCAACAGGTGGTACAAGTTCAACCCGCAAGATGTGCAGCCGCATGCAATGGTTAATCCGGCAGGGAGGCCAGCTCCATCCAACTTATCATCGCGACTTAAAGGTCCAGTCTGCTTCAGCGAGAGGATTAGGTCTGAGCCGTTTCCTGCAGATTTCAAAGGACCTCGCAAGGTCGCAAATTACAACCCAAGCATGGATCCGGTCACTTGGCTCAACAATTATGAGATGGGCATGAGCATCCTCAACGCATCTGAAGAGATCTGTGCCCGATATCTAAACATGATGTTGGAAGGCGCAGCCCACATTTGGTTACAAAACCTACCACCAAACTCAATAAATTCTTGGGATGAGATGAAGGAAGCTTTCGTCAAGAACTTCCAAGGAACATGCAAGCGACTCTGCAGTATAGAAGATCTTGAGCGCTGCGTGCAAAAGGAAGGCGAGTCAAGTCGCCATTGGATGAGGAGAGTGGCAGAAATTATACACTCCTCAGACAACATACCTCCAAGCTCAGCTGTCCTAGTTATGGAGAAAAACTGCAAGTTTGAGCCGCTGGTCCACAAACTGGGTCGCATGAAGGACAAAGTCAAGAGCCTCAGCGAGGTGATGGCAGCGGCTAACAAGTATGCAAGCTCGGATAAGACCAAGGACGCATCTGATGGAGAGGAAGAGGAAACTGCTGGCAAAGGAAAGAAGACCAGCAGCAAGCCTCAGCAGCAGCAAGCTAGCAATAGTAATGCGAGTTACAACAAGCGCAAGAACGAGGAAGGAAACTCGGGATTAGTCGCAAACACGAACACTCGTTACAAGCCAAGTAGCGGCAGAGGAAGAAATTTCCACCCAGTTAACTTGGAAGAAGTTTTCAACCGTCCCTGTGACATCCATGTGGGAAAAGATGGAAAACCACCCAACCACACAAAGCGCAGTGCTACCATTACAAAAAGTGGAAGGATGGGCAGCCACTTAATGGGAATAACAACAATCAGAACAACGAGGAGGCAACACGGCGGAGGCCACCATAATGCTGCTCCAAACCCACAGCCAGACCAACCGCAGTTCCCAAAGCAGCTGGGTCAATATCACACAATTGTGGTTAATACCTCAAGGAGGGAGCAGAAGCTGCGACGACGCAACCAAGCTGTTAACGCCGTAGTACCAGCCATACCAAAGTTTGAGCAACCAATAGTTTGGAGCCGCGAAGATCATCCAGGAGAAATAAACGAAGGAGGCAAGCTCGCGCTTGTGGTTGCCCCTCAAGTCGCAGGATACAAATTAAGCAAAGTATTGATGGATGGAGGCAGCAGCATCAACATACTGTACTATGAGACTTTCAAGAGGATGAATCTCCAAGAAAAGCAGCTGCATCCGTCCAGAACAACGTTTCACGGAGTCGTGCCAGGCGTATCAGCTCAACCATTGGGGCGAATCAACCTGGAAGTCGCCTTCGGGACGCAAAGCAACTTCAGAAGCGAGTACGTCTGGTTTGAGGTTGTAGATTTCCAGAGCCCATACCATGCCCTCTTTGGCAGAGAAGCGTTCGCAAAATTCATGGCTCGACCGTGCTACGTATACCTGAAGCTAAAAATGCCTGGTCCTAAGGGAGTAATCACAATAAATGGCAATAAAGAGATAGCACAAGAATGCGAGGAAGGCGACAGGGCTATGGCCAGAGACGCTTGCGTCGCGGAAAATGCGCCTGCTCCTGAGCCGCAACAAAACTTTGATGACATCGTGGAAGCCAAAAGACACCTGCCTGACCTGCGACTTCAGATTACAGCCGCAAGAAGGGCAAGAGCTGCAGGCCATCGGCAATAAGGGTATACCCCAACCACCGCGAGTCGCCATCAACAATCGCAACAGAACCAACAAGGGTTCACAGTATCAAGCTGGCCACTCAGGGCTCAAACCTCAACACGGTTGCCACCTAGGCGCGACCGTACCATATGTATCAAATTGGATCGCCACTAGGCGCGATCAACCCATGTATCAGGAATTAGCCGCCACTCAGGCGCGGCCGTACCTGTGCATCAAAAATCTGGTCGCCACTAGGCGCGACCGACCCCATGTATCACCTCTGGTCGCCACTCAGGCGCGACCGACCCCTGTATCACTCTGGTCGCCACCTAGGCGCGACCGACCCCATGAATCACTTCTGGTCGCCACTCAGGCGCGACCGACCCTATGTATCATATAATGATTTTGAAATAAAGCCGGCACCCCTACCATGTAGGTGGCTGTCGTTTCGCCTCAAACTACCAATTGAGTTGTGAGTCTTTCATTTTCTAATCATTGGTTCCTTGGGGGTGCGGCAGCTTTCTGAGCGCGGCCTATTACCTTGGAATCGCCAAACGAGTGGCATTTATCGTGATTATACTCAACCTTCACTTGGATGCGACTTGCATTATGCGGCCAAAGTACTGGGGTGTGGCGTCAATCGAGCTTGATTGCCTATCATGGCCGCTCTCGACCCTGAACACACATGTTCCTAGGAAATACTGAGCCGCGCAAGGGCCTAAGTAAGGAAAACCGAGACAAATCATAAGGACCAGACTATTGGTCGGAACAATCATAAAACATTGCTAACACATCATTTCAACAATTATTACAAGCCACTAAGGGCTAACTTCACCATATCATTGTTTTTTACTCACTTCTTCCCAGCTTTTGGCTTGTGAGTAGGAGGCACCGGCGGCTTACCAGCTTGGCAGGAGCAGCAGTCGCAGGCTCGCTTGAAGGCTTATCAGTTGCGGGCTTGGGGGCTGAGGAGCTGGACACACCTGGAGAGGAGTTCTTTTCTTGAGGAGCAGCCACGCTGGTTGATGCAGTGGTAATCTCTCGAATCTCGACCCATCTGGATGATACTTTCCCAGAAAGGTCGCTAGGTCCACTCCGTCCACAAGTTCAGTCGCGTGGCCTCGCATGCTCTTCCATGTCGCCGCATACTCTGAGGATGTCAGCACGGTGTGTCCGTCTTCTTTGGAGGCCTGCCTTGTGCGACCCTGGCAGCATCGAAGGATGGATCATATGTCTTAGCCAAGGCAAGCACATGAGCCGCGCCAGAGCGAGCAGAAGATTCTTTCCAGTCCAAGAAGTACTGAGGCGCTTTGAGCAGCCTTTTCAACAATCCTTCAGCATCGGCGGGGACAGACTTGGTTGGCAAAAGGCAAGCTGAATTTCTTCATAGCATGATAGCTTTCTGCGCGAACTCGCGGATGTGGTCAAGTTGTTCCTGGGTGCTATGGTTAAGTAATGAAGAATCCTCGCCTGAAAAAAGCACCCACTAGTGAATACAGAGGCATACACGAGAGTTCAATATCACAAACAAAGCAGAGGTCTAACAGGACATACCAGCCAGCTCCTGCGTCATGATGCACACCTTGCCATGGACAAGGTTGGAGGCGTTCGATACTTTCGTCAACTCCTTTTGAAGGTGCCCAATCTCCACAGCTTTAAGCGCGCATCCTCATTGGCTTGAGTAATGGCATCCTTCTGGGCATTGATTTGACAATCATGCTGCTGGATCCTCTCATGAGATTTCTCTTCAAATTTTTAAGCCGCAGCTCAGTGGCCTTGGCCTGTTCAGATAGCTTTAGCTCTCATCAGTAAGATCGCCAATTCTGGCGTCTTTTTCCTTCAGTTCAGCCTCGCGTTGGAGAAGGAGTTTGCGCAGACTCTCAAGCTCAGAGGGAGCTTCCTGCAATTGCTTCTCCAGAGCAAGCTTCTCCGCAGTCACAGTATATAATTCTTCCTAAAAGACAGAAGATCAACAGATAAATGGCAGCGGAGAAGTTTGCAGTAATTTGTGAGAAGTTACTACAAAAGACAACTTTTACACGAAGTACCAAGTTCCCCTTTGCATCAAAGAAGACCTTGATCCTTGGGGGCTAGGGATAGACAGGATAAGAGAGATTATTACCTTGTAAGCCGCAGATAAATTGGAGAGTGCTTCACGAAGCTCTGTGGCTTGTTTGTCGCTTGAGGCAATGATGGCCTGCGACAGCTGTTCAGCACGGCTCAATGATGAGGAAAAGGAAGCAACTTCAAGGCGCAGCACTGGCGACTTCTGAGTAACAGCCGCAGGTGACTCAACCAGCGGTGCTTCGACATCCTTAGCCACCACAGCTGCGGTTGTGGGATCCATCTCCTCTGTGTCCTGGGCGATGAGGGGATCTGTCCTGTCTTCCAGAGCCACCTCCTGGCAGCCGTGTCAGGAGCAGGGGTCACAGCCAGGTCGTCAGTGGTGGCCAGCCCTCCACCTTAGCCGCGGTTGCAGCATCAATCGCAACTCTGCAAGAGCAAGACAATTATATAAGAAAGAAGCACGCATGGTAGAAGAGAAATGCCATAAGGAAGTTACTAACCCTGGAGCCATCTTCACAGAGGCCATAAGGCCGTCACTTGACGGCGACGACTGACTTTGGAACCCTGAATCTATAATCAGAGGTCCATATGTTAATAAAAAGAAGTAAAAGAGTATGCAGTCAGGATGCCAAGACAGCGAGAATTACCAGAGTGGGGTTCCATGTCTTCTTCAGCCGAGGCGGTGGTCCTAAGCACACGCCTGACAACAGGAGGAGTCGCACCCACCGCAGGTTTGCGACGCTTGATGACTTCAGGATTTTCCAGAGCGTTAAGCTCTGGCTCCTCCCGGGATAGTCTCTTTGAGGCCCTGCGGGGAGTTGGATCAGCCGCAGCAGGAGGACTCGTGGCTGGCACAGAACTGTCATCCTCATCCAGTTCAGTATCTTCACCATCTGAAGCCGCAGAAGCAACAGATGGGATGTCAGCGACCTCACTACCCTCTAAAGCGGGCAGTAGCTTCTTCTTCGCGGCACGCTTGGAGCAGCAATGCCCACATCAGCCGCGGAAAGCGACCAGTAGTTCTCATCAGCCTGATACAGAAAAGGGAAGATCTTAGTATCATAAAGAAATGCAATTCTACTATAAGGACAAAGGACTAGAGAAGGAGGGTTACCTCAAAAGGTTTGTTGTTAACACTAAAAGGGGCAAGCCCCACCTTGTCGAAGGAGATATTCTTCTCCTCAGTCACACGGGCGACAAACTCCACCCAGTCTTCAGGCTCCCAGTCAGCGGCCTTGACGCGATCAACATCAGCAGAAGTGCCAGAGCACTCGAGGAAGGACCGTCGACGGGGGCTCACTGGTTGGATGCGCCACTTCGTCCAGCAAGAAATAAGATCAAGGACAGTAAGGCCATGACCAATTAAGGCGCGTACCTTGATCAGCGATTCACTTATGAAGGATGCCGTGACATCCCGAGGTTTGGATTTTAGTGCCTTAGAAGGCACGAAGAGAGAATTGGACCAAGTGGGGAGGCGAGTTTCGCCCTCCGGAGAAGTATCTTGACAGTAAAAGAAAGACTTTTGCCAAGCCCTGGGTCGATTCGCCAGGGCTAGCTTGGGAAGACAAGAGTTTCTATGGCGCTGTAGAGAGATGGCGCCGACCTGGACATAGGCGCCACCTTTGGAGACAAGCTGGCTATTGCAAGAAAAGGAGGCCAGCCACATATCGATATTGGGGGATATGCCGAGATAGTCCTCGCACAGTACATGGAAATTGCACACCTGGAGCATTGAGTTAGGTCCGATGTCATGAAGACGGAGGCCTAGGCATTGCATCAGGTTGCGGAAGAAGAGGGAGCCGGGCGGCGTGAATCCACGCTCCACATGCTCCACGAAAATCACCAGTTCGTTGGGCTTGGGGCGCGGCTCGATCTCATCACCTGGCGCCCGCCAGACGTTGTCCTCCTTCGGCGGCAAGAAGCCAGCATCGGCGAGATCCGCAAGAGTCTGCTCCGTTACCCAGGATCCTTCCTAGTTGCAGGAGATCTTGCGTTTATCCTCGGATGGCTTTGCCTTGGGCGCCATTGCGAGAAGATTGGATCGGGGGCTAAGCTCGATTGAGGAAGACGGCGGCGCGGCTGGAAACGAGGAGAGAGCAGAGGCAAGTAAATATTAACCTAGGCCGCCGCAGCTTATAACTGGGATGCCCGAAATCAACGGAACAATTTGCGCCCGCAGAATGAGGAACGGTCCGCAATTGAAGGAAACAGAATATTTCAGATAGAAAGGATGAGTCGCGGCTTTGAATTGCACAAGTCAGAGATTAGTCAGAACGCTCACAGTGCGGCTCAACAACTACCTCAAGTAACCAGAGGATCCTCACCGTGAAGTCCTAACTAATCTTGGGGGCTAATGTCGGTGGAATACTTTGTGGATTAACCCGTGGCCCGTGTTGATAAGTGCGACCTACTTTACTCGCACCAGAAAAGGCCTGCATGAAAGTTGGCCCAATATCGCACCGCCACAAGGAGAAGGATCTAGAAGACATATCCTGGAAGACGTGGGGAGGAGTTAGTCTCCAATAGGTTCCAGTCGATGTATTCCTTGTGGAGGAAGTTTTCTTTGTAACCTAGCGAGCCTCTGTGTATATAAAGAGGACTCGCAGGACTTAGGCAGGGTCAAGCTATCAAGCCCTAAACCCTAGTTCATATGGCGAGTACCCAGATCGGGTCACCTCCATTGTAACACCACATATATCATATCAATACCAATCTAGGGTAGGCAAGAAGTAGGTCTTTACCTCACATTGAGGGGCCGAACCTGGGTAAATCTGTGTTCATCCTTGTTCCTGCGATCCCAAGCTCGGAGACGATTGACTCGTGCAAATCCCACACCTACGAAGTCATCCATGATATCTGACGTGACAAACCCACGACACACTACACAGGGGATACTAAAACTGCCTAGATCTCCCAACTTCTTTGGCATGTAATTCAGGATAACAACACTGCAGTCCTCTGTAAGAGCCACAATTTCAGGATCTTCTAAACTTCTTTTCTTGGTCATCAGGTCTTTGAAGAATTTTGCATACAAGGGAATGTGTAGCACTGCATCCAGAATAGGAATTGTAATCTGAACTTCCTTCATAGTCTCCAAGAACTTGGCATATTGCTTTTCTTCCTTTGTTTTTTCGAGTCTTTCACGGAATGGGACTTTCTGTGCAACAGACTTCTCAAGTGCAGGTTTTGCTACAGTCTCCACTATTTTTTCAGGTTCTGCTACAGTGGTTTCAGAGGTAACTGGTTGCTGAATTGGTGTTCTCCTTTGTGGAGCTACATAAGGGACCATAGGGGGTGTTTTCAGAACTGGTTCAGTATTCCCTCCACTCCTAGTAGTGACAGCCTCAGTGTGAGAAATAGCACCACACTGTTTAGGATTTTTCTCAGCTTGAGCTGGTAACTTGTTCTTAGGCTGGTTTCCTTGGGCATTGGAGATCCTAGCTGTGAGCTGCTGCATTGTCTTGAAAAACAATTCTTACTGCATTTTCATAGTTTCCTGCATCCCACTGAACATTTCTTTTTGCAAACGCATCATTTCACTTATTTCTGACTGTCTGCTTGAAGAAGCATTTTGCTGGGTTGCTTGCTACTGCTGGTATTGTGCATTTCCTTGAGGCCTGAAATTTTGCTGAGCTGCTGGTGCAAAATTTTGCTGGGCTGCTTGAGGAAAGTTTTGCTGAGCTGCATTTTTGTATGACAAATTTGGGTGATTCCTCCAAGAGGGGTTGTAGCTCTGAGAGAAAGGCCCCTGATTTTGAGCATATTTCACTTCTGCCAATTGATTTTTAGTAGGAACAAACAAAGTGCACTCTTGAGGTGAATGACCTTCATTTCCACAGATCAAGCAAGTAGCAGAGACTTGGTTGACAGGCACTATTGCCTTACTGTTCTTCTCCTGCATGAGCTGAGATATCTGGTTTGTCAGGCTATCAAGCTTTGCTTCCAGAGCATTCTGACCACTCAACTGAATCATGTACTGATGGGTTGGATGAACTGCTCTCTCATTGGTCTAAGAGAAATTGTGAGCAGCCATACTCTCAATCAGCTATGTGGCTTCATCAAGGGTCTTGTTCATGATACCTCCCCCAACAGCTGAATCAACAAATGATCTAGTCTGCTCTGTCAGGCCCTTATAAAAGGTTTGCATAATTAACCACTACTCTTGACCATGATTAGGACACATTCTGATGAGACCCTGATATCTTTGCCAAGCATCATACAAACTCTCACCATCATACTGCACAAATCTTGTGATTTTATCCCTGCACTCAACTGCCTTGGTGGGTGCAAAGTTCCTCTCAAAGAAAGCTTGCACCAAGTGCTTCCAAGTGTCTCTACAGTGAGTTGGCAAGGCATGAAACCAAATCTTTGCAGTGCCTGACAGAGAAAAAGGGAACAACTGCATCCTAATGGCTTCAGGGGGCACACCATTGTGCTTGAGGGTGTTACAGTACTCATGAAAATTCCTCATATGCTCATGAGGACATTCCAAACCAGAACCTTTAAAAGGATGGCATGCATAACAACATCTGAATTTGTTACCTGATCCTTGGGGATCCACAATTCTCTCAACTTTTTGTCACCCGTGCTGATAACAGTCACTCTTTCCTCTACTGATGTTTCTGTAGCTGCTCTTCTTCTAAGGGCAAGAAAAGTTCTCTCAGGTTCTAGATCAAAAGGAGCTAGAGGTGAATCTTCAGATGACTGCATTCACAAACTCCACCAACTGCATAAAGGAGACCATGAATCCTCTACACACAAGCACAAACAAGAACTTTATCAGGAGTTAGTGAACTAAATCCCCTAATAGCAGTTCTAGTTGCAGAATTTCAGAGCCAAAGTACCACAGAACACAAGATCTAGAACAAAGTTCCAAACTTTCAGAGAAACAACATAGCCTAGTCTACTATACTCTAAAGAACAATCAATATTTGATCCCCGGCAACGGCGCCAATTTGATCAGTGTAGAATTAGGGGGGTTTTGTCGTTCTCTCCAAAGGGATCAAACTTCTGGTGTTCTCTGTTTCCAGAAGCTAAGCCAAATTCGAAAGGAAGGGTTTTTACTGACAGAAAAGAAGTTTAAGCAGGGGTTTGACAGATCAAAGCATTCAAACATGAAAAGTAAAGGACTTTTGCTTGTCAGGCAAAGGAACTAGCAAATAGAGGCTAAGGGAGAAGTTCAACACACAAACATGCAGTAATTCTCTTTCCAAGTCACAGGTCAAGCATCACATGAGTAGATCAAACAAGTTTCAGAAACAACACTGAATTGTGTCACCCAACTCACTGTCAAGACTAAAGCAAGCAAGCTCTACACACAAATGGATGATCTACTAGTTTCTAAGCACTTTCACCAGAGAATTGGAGAAGGAGGCCTTGGTGGTTCTTCTCTAGAAGCTGTCGAAGCAGAGGAAACAGAGGAGTAGACAGGAACAGAGGTAGAAGCAGGGGAAGCAGGGGAACAGACAAGGCATATGCAGATCTTGTGCTTCAATTCACCATGGCCTTGGTCCTTTTTCTCCTCATCTCCATGGTTCTTCTTCTTCTTCTTCTTCTTCTTCTTGCATTTCTTGCTGTTCTTGGTGTTCTTGGTCTCGGGTTGATGGTGGAAAAGTGTTCTGGTGCCTGAGTGTCATGTCTCGATGCACGGATACCGGGAGTAGAGGATACCCCCTTTTAGGTTCGGCACGGTGCGCGAAGGAGGCTGAGAATCGTCTTCTCTGGCAGAGTCTAGATCAAGCTCTCCTCTCCACGATCAAAGCATGCAACCAAAGGGACACCAGGAGCTACCCAGGTTCAGGCTGCCCGGAGGCTAAAAGCCCTACTCCTGCATGTCTGGATTGATGGGTTCTTCATAGTGTGGCTTACAATGGAGCCTCCCGGATGGGGTACCCGAAAGGGTTCTGGCTGGAGGTAGAAGAAGGACAGATCCTGACCCGGAGGAGATCACCTTCCCCTCTACCTTCGCAGCCCTAGTCTAGTCTTGCTCTGGTTGGACTTGTTCCTTCCGTTCCTTCCTTCTCCTCCGTGCCTTGGTCCTCCTTTTATAGGCTAAGGGGTTGCCACAGGGTCACGTGAGGGGCACGAGGGACCTTCGGCGTGAAGGACCCTCCTTATCTAGTTTAGGGGGAGACGTGGCCTCTTCTCAGCCTAGCGTCTCCCTTGGGTTAGGTGGGAGCGTCCGCCTTGGGGTGGACAGGGGCTGACACCACCACGGGCTGTGCTTCCTGCCCGCGCTACCTTCGCCTTGCTTCCCAAGTCTTCTGAGGTCTTCTAGCGTGAGGTGGAGAGCTTATCCACAGTGATGTGGGAAAGTATCCGAGAGGGAGCCTGGCCTCCTGCCGGGAACTCGGGCTCTCGGGTCCTTCCTTGCCTTCTATCTTGGTTCAGGGACCCGGCAGGCTCCCAGGACCGGAGCCCTTTGTCGACGTAGGCCTTGCTTGGCCTTCGCGGGGCGGACGGTGAACCCGCCAGCTTGACTTGAGTCCTGGTCTTGTCCATCTTCATCTTGGGCCCACATGGGGTGGACCCACTTTGGCAGCACTAGGGAAACCCCATGTTCCATTGCTGCGACAGTAGCCCCCGGGCATGGTCCCGGCGCCTCTTGCTCCAGCTGCCGGGGCTATGGCCTAAAGATAGGTCAAAGTGGGTCCCTGGGCACCTGGTCTTCCTTGCTCTGCTTCATTAATGGCCACGAAGGTCTTGGAGTTACTCCGCTTGGGGGAGTAACTGCGATGGCCCCCTCGATTCCCAGTAATGGAAGAAACGAGGAGACGCCTGACAGAGGCACCACCGAGGCTATAAAAGCAGGGCGCGCCCCTTGCATTTTTGTCCATCTTCTTCCTCAGTCCAACTCCAGGCCTCCCCACAAGCTACCAACGCCAATGGCGAGAGTGAAGAGAGGAGTTGGGCGCCCTCGTTCTTCTTCAGCTGCTGCGGAGAGTGGCCCCTCCACTCGTAGTCGAGCTGCTCCACGAGGTCATGGGATTCGCGGTTGCGGCGGCCGTGGAGGCCGCGGCACCGCTGCTCCCCCTCCCAGGAGCATGGTTCATACTAGCTTCGCGCCGTTCGAGTTCATCGTGGATCTGAATCACATGCCTCGTAGCCGGCTTCTCCTGCCGGGTTCCTTCGCGACGGCGACGGAGGACATCAGACCCTCCGGCTTCTGGCTGTAGGTGGAAGGCTGCCCCAATGGCCCCTCCTGGGCCCTGGCGGAGCGCACCGCTGAAGGCGCCATGCTCCTGGGTCAGGGGTGGAAGTCATTCTCCCGTGCCCGCCACCTGTCCCGGGGGAAATGCTTGGTGTTCCGGTACGACGGAGATGCGACGCTCTCCGTGAAGATCTTCAGTGTCGATGGCGGACGCGTGGAGTGCTGCATGGAGAACAGCAGCGGCAGCTCAAGCTCCTACGACGAGGATGATGATGAGGAAAGCTCATCTGACATCAAGGTCGAGGAGAGCTCGTCTTCTTGAAGGCGAGGAGCTTCGGGCGGGTGCCATGGAGATTTCGTTGACCTCCTCCCCGGGGCCTTGACGACGTACTTCTGGAAGTAGCGCCTTCCATTGTATGGCAGTGCTCCTTGCTCGATGGGAGCCAACCTTTTTGTTGTAAAAAAGATCGTCCCCTTGTAGTCCTTGTAAATGAAGAAGATCTTGTTTCCTCCTTGTCTCCGTGTAGGAGGAAGAGGATGCCATGGACAGGTTCGTGGACCATGTGTACTTCGTCTGCAACCAGCATGTCCCGGGGTTTGCTAGGAAGTTTCCTGGCCCGTGGGGTCCCTGAAGATCCTGCGCAAGTGCCCTCCCTCCCTCCAGGCGTCCCCGGAGGAAAAGGCGTGCACCTGGCAGGCAATAAAACAGAAGACAAGTCTGCACAGCCAAGAGCTCTGAGCTGGCCTTAGTAGCATAGGCTAGATATGTACCCAGGGAAAGCACAACTGAATGTAATTCAGAATTATAAATTCAGAATGTAAGTTCAGATGAATGCAACCCTAGGGCTCAACTCCCTGGGTCATTTCCCAAACCTCCCTTTGCACTAACGTGCCGTCAAGTTTTCAGAGGAGATCTCTTAGGTGACAAGTACTCTAACCGCCTGTACTGGTAGCAGTACCCCTAAGAGCACTATGCCTTCCGGGAGTCCACTCCACATCCACGGGTACTAGGCCAGAAGTGAAATCGGACCATTCGCCGGGGAGGACGCATTACCCCCGCAAAGGTTCTCATCAACTGTCAAGCATGCGCAGGTTGGTGGTATATTGACTCCGAGCGAGAAATTATGCCTATAATGCAAGATGCATATGCAAAGACTTAGCTGATTTTTGCCGTGCTCTTGATCTGCTCTATCCTTCCCGGGTATCCAGCTCCTGAGCCGCTCTTCAGCATCCATTTCTGTCCCGGGAGAGGCGCTACACATAACAAACTTTCAGTAGAAAAAGAATGGACCCTCCCTTACATGTCGTGAAAGTGTAACATCCGAAGCAACCCGCAAGCAAAGTTGAATGTGCATTTCTGTGTTTATGTTCTTTAAAACACAACACTGCCCATTCCACTTCTTACCGCGGCAGTACGACATGATCAGGTGGCAGCGCCTACTAATAGGCTACTCGCGCTTGACCTGTCAGCCACCGGCACCATGTCAGCCCCCTGCTTGGGGGTTGTTACGGATAACACACTTCACGACAACAAGAGAGGCTCACGGAATTGAAAAACTTATCTTTTATCTTGGTTGAGTGATGTTTGATTCCTTCAGGCTACCTCGGTAATCGTTTAGTCGCGCTGCCGCTGAGGCGGGTCTTCTATGCCGTATTTCAGACATAATTCTGCCTTGCCCAGCAATTCTTGGTGGGGACAAGGCTTCCAACCGAGATAGCCTCCAATGCCGACTAGGGGCATGACTGGCTGGCTTGCGCCGGTCCGGAGACCATTGTGTTACTTGCTCGAGTTACCCGGAGACCACACAACTGGTGATCCGGCGACTTGTTGGCGTATCAGAGACGCCGGTCTGGAGACCCTACGGTACTTAGCTTTCTGGACGCGGATGTTCCTTGCTTGATGACCCGTCAATCTTGCTGGCACGTGCCGGTCCGGAGACCCTGAAGCTGCTTTACCCGCGGGATCCTGATGCCAGCCACTTAGCAATTCGATACTTCTGAGGGGGTCCACTTGGTCCTGGATGTATTGCGACGATGTGACCCGGGAGATCCCACTCTCCCCTGGCCAAATCTCCGCAGATGAAGGTTTGATCCCAGCTAGCTGCAGTTTTCCCTTGACTGTCTTGCTTGACTTCTTCGGAGGAGCGTCACGCTCTACCACAAGCACAGCGCTGATCACCTGGTTGGTGGCAGCAATGTACAGTAGCAGGGGCTCCTTTTCTTCTGGTGCCACGAGGATTGGTGGTGAGGCGAGGTAGCGCTTGAGGGACTGCAGGGCTTCCTTGGCCTCGGGAGTCCACTCCACGGAGCCTGACTTCTTGAGCAACCTGAAGAACGGTAAGGCCGCTCCCCAAGCCTTGAGATGAAGCGCCGGAGTGCAGTGATGCACCCGTTGAGGCGTTGTACGTCCTTGACCCGTCGGGGTGCCTCCATGCGCTTGATTGCCTTGATTTTGTCCGGATTCGCCTCGATCCCTCGGTGAGACCCCAGGAAACCCAGCAGCTTGCCGGAGGGGACTCCTAACACGCACTTGTCGGGGTTGACCCGGCGGAGGTTCTCCAAGGTCTCGTGTAGGTCTTGGATGAGGGAGTCCTTGTACCGGGTCTTGACCACGATGTCGTCGATGTACGCTTCAACGTTGCGGCTCAGCTGCGGCCCAAGGCATGCTTGCATTGCGCGCTGGAAGGTAGCGCCGGCGTTCCAGAGGCCAAAAGGCATCCGGGTGTAGCAGTAGCAGCCCTTGGGAGTGATGAAGGCCGTCTTCTCTTGGTCCTCGAGCGGCATCATGATCTGGTGGTACCCGGAGAAGGCGTCCAAGAAACACAGCAGCTCGCACCCGGCCGTGTAGTCCACAATCATGTCGATCCGTGGTAGGGGGAATGGGTCCTTGGGATAGGCCTTATTCAGGTCTGTGAAGTAGATGCAGAGTCTCCACCTGAAGGTCATGGGCTTCGGTACCACCACGGGGTTGGCCACCCAGGTTGGATGGGGAACCGACCGGATGACACCAGCTTCTATCAACTTGTCCACCTCGGCGATGATGAATTCCAGCTTTTCCTTGCTTTGGTTCCGGAGAACCTGCTTCACAGGGCGAGCCCCTGGATTGATCGCCAGTTTGTGCTCGATCACCTCCCTTGGAACACCGGGTAAACCTGACGCCTCCCACGCGAAGACATCAGAGTTTTCCCGAAGGAAGGCGACGAGCACGCTTTCCTATTTATCGGTGAGGCGGGCGCCAATGGTGATGGAGCGAACTCCGTCGCTGGTTAGCGCCACCTTCTTGGTCAGCTGCGGATCGCCATGGAATGGCGCCTTCTTGGGGGAGTAGATGTGGAGCCCCCAGGGTGCCCTTCGCCCCCGGGGAGAGCCCCAGCATCATCCTCCTGTACACCTTGAGGGACATCCGCCATGATTGCCACCGTCTGGTTCAGCTGGTGAACGCAGTAGATAGCATCGTCGATGTCGGCCTTGACTTTGATCACGCCCCACGGCGCCGGAATCTTCAGCATGTTGTAGGCGAAGTGGGAGACGGCCATGAACTTGGCTAGAGCAGGTCTGCCAAGTATGCCGTTGTACGGGAGCGGGGTGTCGGCGATGTCGAAGATGATTTCCTCGGTGCGGAAGTTCTTGGAGTCGCCGAAGGTGACCGGAAGGGTGGTCTTCCCAATGGGTCGAGTAACACTTCCGTTCATGCCTTGGAACACTCCGGTGTCTTGTAGGCGAGACAGGGGAATTTGAAGGATAGCCAGGACCTTTGCCGTCAGCAAGTTGAGGATGGAGCCTCCATCGACCAGCATCTTGGTGACCTTGTAGTTGTGGATGACGGGCGACACGATCTACGGCAGAGTCCCAACCCTGGCAGTGTTGGCAGGGTGGTCTTCTGGGTCGAAGGTGATGACTTGATTGGACCAGTCTAGGGGCTTGGACCAAGCAGAAGCAACCGCGTTCAGCAACCGGACAAGTCTCTTGCATGCGCCGTTGGAGGTAGGCAGAGAAGACCCTCCGTGGATGCACCCGACAACTCCAGTGACTTCTTGATACTTCCCGCCGTTGCCTCCTTGGGGAGCCGGAGCTTCCCCGTTGCCGTCGTGGGCAGCCTCTGGAGTGTTATACCCACGACCACCTTGACCGCCGCGTCCTCCTCCGCGGCCCCCGCGGCCAGCGCCTCGGTTCCACCCACGGCCGCCTCCGCCTTTGGCGACCCGTGGGACAGTCACGAGTGATGTGTCCGGCAGTGCCGCAGTTGTAGCAACCGTCTTGCACTACAAGAAATATGCTATCCTATGACCTTTTATAGTGACGCCCAAAATATTGGTCATAGATATATGACCATTTTGAACAGTTGGTCATACGCTGTTATTGAGGGTGTAAACCCCACAAAATTATGGCCAATTTTCTCAGAAAGGTCATGACCTCCTTACATGAATTGGTCATAATCCATCAAGCACTAGCCCATGACCTTATTTTCTGGATGGCTACGACCAATTTAAATGGTCATTCACATTTGTTAAAAGCCAACTCAACAGTGTTGCCTACGTGTCAGTGTTTAGGTGTCATTTTCGCTTACGTGTCACTCTGACTGGACAGCCAACTCACCAATCTCGTCTACGTGTCAATGACATATTCGCTTATGTGTTGATGTGACATGTAGGGCCCATTTGTCAGCACTAGCATGCACATTGACTAACCTACCTGACACGTGGGTCCCACCCGCCACTGACATGTGGGTCCCACACCCACCCGCCAATGACATGTGGGTCCCACACCCACCCTACCTGACACGTGGGTCCCACCCGCCACTGACATGTGGGTCCGACGCCCACCCTACCCAACACGTGGGTCCCACCATACCTGACATGTGGGTCCCGCCCCAAGCCACTGACAAGTGGGACCCGCCCAACCAGGCCCTGGCATGTGGGACCCATCGAGCTGACATATAGGTCCCGCACCACAACTGTGTAATATACTGCATAATAATTGGCAAAAATGCCGACGCTGGGACTCGAACCCGCGCCCTGTTCTCACTCCGTTGCCCCTCCAACCATTAGGCCAACAACAAGTTCGTGACATAAGGCCGCGCTGGATCTTTTTATCCTATAGATTGTGTCCCTAGGCCTGTTTTGGGCGGGCCGGTGTGGTGACGATAACGGGCCGACTCGGCTGAGCTGCTGGGCTGGCCAACACGGCAGAGCGAGTTCTGTTTTTTTTTGTTCTTTCTTTTTTCTTTTTCTTTTTTCTTTTATAACTTTTGATTTTGAACTTCAATTTTAACCAAATAAATTTTCAAACTTCTGTATAAGTTTCCTATGTCATTATATACTATTAGGTACTGTTTTTAAAATTCGTGTGGTCTACTTTTGCAACATATTTGTGCTAGGTGCTTCACAAAAAACCCCACTTTTGGCGTTCAAATAATAGAAAATGATTTTTTGTGCAAAGAAAAAAGAAAACTTCCTTCGGCAACATTGTTATCCATTCCAAGATGCACGCTTGTGCACATTATGGAAACATTTGAACAAACTATGCCACGAATAATTGGCCGTATTTCAAGTTTTTCAAGACATTTGACCCCGTTCATATGCCGGTTTCATTATACGCTCAACTCGGGGGACATGACCGTTCGTATCTAGGGTTAAATCTTGCGAAACTTTTGTTGTATCTCTGATGAAATAGGTATTTGTGTACCTAAATATGATTTTTGCAATAAATCATGAGAAAACTACGAGGCACATGTAGTTCAAATTTGACCCTGTTCCACCTGAATCGGTATGACTTTGTCTTTTTTACGAGAGGTAGATGGAAACTGTTTGACACACAAACATTTGGTTATTTGTAAATACATGTGGTCTAGTATTTTCAAATAATGTAGCGCTCCTATTTTACGACATATTTTTGGTAGTTGCTTCACAAAATAACGCATTTTTCGCATTCGGAAATAGAAAAATGATTTTGTCGTGAAAGGAAAATGAAAAGTTTCTTCGGCAACTTTGTTCATGGTTCCAAGATACACGTTTGTGCCAAATACGGGCATATTTAAGCAAACTATACCATGAATGTGGACATAACATTCGTCATTTAGCCCTAAAGCCATGAATGTTCATAGATGATACCACATTTCTGAGAACACTTTCTTAAGAAAATCGCCTTATTCCAAGTTTATGATTTTTGATGGATACTAGGACACATATAATGACACCACGCGAAGGTTTTCCATTTATTTGATTTTTTCGAATTTCGTATGCCGGTTTCATTATACGCTCAATTCGGGGGACATGACCGTTCGTAGCTAGGGGTTAAATCTTGCAAAACTTTTGTTGTATTTTGATGTATCTCTGATGAAATGGATAGTTCTGAAGCTAAAAATGAAATTTCGGAAAAATAACGGCAAGCTATTTGGCAGCTGCAGTTCAAAATCTAGACGTTTCCTACTGAATCGGCAGGAAGCCGTATAAATGGCCGGAAATAGGCAGAGAGCTCGGAAATGCATGCCTTTTGGTGATTGTACATGAAATGATGTCTACTATGTGAAGAAAATGTATCGGTGCCATTTTGGACGACTTTCTCGGTAGGCGCTTCACAAAAAACGCTATTTTACGCACTTGAAAAATGGAAAGTGGTTTTTTTGTGAAACATGTCGAAATCTTTGGTCAGCAACATTGCTTGCCATCCCACAATGAACACATGTTCCAAATTCGGGCACATTTCGACAAACTATGTCATGAATGTGGCCAAAACATTGCTCCTTCATCTTGAAAGCTATGAATGTTCGTTCGTGATAGCAAGTTTCTGAGAACACTTTTGCAGTAAAAGTTCCACAATGCAAGTTTATATTTTTTTTGGTAACTAGGTCACATATCATGACGCTACGCGAAGGTTTTCCATTTTTTTTTTGATTTTTTGAATTTCGTGTGCTCATTTGAAAATCTAGTCGAAGTCGCTGCGGTGACCGTTTGTGTCTAGTGTTTGAATCATGTGTATATTTTGATGTATCTCTGATGAAATGGATAGTTTTGAATCTAAAAATGAAATTTCAGAAAAATAACGGGCAAGCTATTTGGCAGCTGCAGTTCAAAATCTAGACGTTTCCTGCTGAATCGGCAGGAAGCCGTATAAATGGCCGGAAATAGGCAGAGAGCTCGGAAATGCATGCCTTTTGGTGATTATACATGAAATGATGTCTACTATGTGAATAAAATGTATCGGTGCCATTTTGGACGACTTTCTCGGTAGGCGCTTCACAAAAAATGCTATCTTAAGCACTTGAAAAATGGAAAGTGGTTTTTTTGTGAAACATGTCAAAATCTTTGGTCGGCAACATTGCTTGCCATCCCACAATGAACACATGTGCCAAATTCGGGCATATTTCGACAAACTATGTCATGAATGTGGCCAAAACATTGCTCCTTCATCTTGAAAGTTATGAATGTTCGTTCGTGATAGCAAGTTTCTGAGAACACTTTTGCAGTAAAAGTTCCACAATGAAAGTTTATATTTTTTTTTGGTAACTAGGTCACATATCATGACGCTACTCGAAAGTTTTCCCTTTTTTTGATTTTCGTGTGCTCATTTGAAAATCTAGTCGAAGTCGCTGCGGTGACCGTTTGTGTCTAGTGTTTGAATCATGTGTATATTTTGATGTATCTCTGATGAAATGGATAGTTTTGAATCTAAAAATGAAATTTCGGAAAAATAACGGGCAAGCTATTTGGCAGCTGCAGTTCAAAATCTAGACGTTTCCTACTGAATTGGCAGGAAGCCGTATAAATGGCCGGAAATAGGCAGAGAGCTCGGAAATGCATGCCTTTTGGTGATTGTACATGAAATGATGTCTACTATGTGAATAAAATGTATCGGTGCCATTTTGGATGACTTTCTCGGTAGGCGCTTCACAAAAAACGCTATTTTACGCACTTGAAAAATGGAAAGTGGTTTTTTTTGTGAAACATGTCGAAACTTTTGGTCGGCAACATTGCTTGCCATCCCACAATGAACACATGTGCCAAATTCGGGCACATTTCGACAAACTATGTCATGAATGTGGCCAAAACATTGCTCCTTCATCTTGAAAGCTATGAATGTTCGTTCGTGATAGCAAGTTTCTGAGAACACTTTTGCAGTAAAAGTTCCACAATGCAAGTTTATATTTTTTTTGGTAACTAGGTCACATATCATGACGCTACGCGAAGGTTTTCCATTTTTTGATTTTTTTTGAATTTCGTGTGCTCATTTGAAAATCTAGTCAAAGTCACTGCGGTGACCGTTTGTGTCTAGTGTTTGAATCATGTGTATATTTTGATGTATCTCTGATGAAATGGATAGTTTTGAATCTTAAAATGAAATTTCGGAAAAATAACGGGCAAGCTATTTGGTAGCCGCAGTTCAAAATCTAGACGTTTCCTGCTGAATCGGCAGGAAGCCGTATAAATGGCCGGAAATAGGCAGAGAGCTCGGAAATGCATGCCTTTTGGTGATTGTACATGAAATGATGTCTACTATGTGAAGAAAATGTATCGGTGCCATTTTGGACGACTTTCTCGGTAGGCGCTTCACAAAAAACGCTATTTTACGCACTTGAAAAATGGAAAGTGGTTTTTTTTTGTAAAACATGTCGAAATCTTTGGTCGGCAACATTGCTTGCCATCCCACAATGAACAGATGTGCCAAATTCGGGCACATTTCGACAAACTATGTCATGAATGTGGCCAAAACATTGCTCCTTCATCTTGAAAGCTATGAATGTTCGTTCGTGATAGCAAGTTTCTGAGAACACTTTTGCAGTAAAAGTTCCACAATGCAAGTTTATATTTTTTTTGGTAACTAGGTCACATATCATGACGCTACTCGAAAGTTTTCCCTTTTTTTGATTTTCGTGTGCTCATTTGAAAATCTAGTCGAAGTCGCTGCGGTGACCGTTTGTGTCTAGTGTTTGAATCATGTGTATATTTTGATGTATCTCTGATGAAATGGATAGTTTTGAATCTAAAAATGAAATTTCGGAAAAATAACGGGCAAGCTATTTGGCAGCTGCAGTTCAAAATCTAGACGTTTCCTGCTGAATCGGCAGGAAGCCGTATAAATGGCCGGAAATAGGCAGAGAGCTCGGAAATGCATGCCTTTTGGTGATTGTACATGAAATGATGTCTACTATGTGAAGAAAATGTATCGGTGCCATTTTGGACGACTTTCTCGGTAGGCGCTTCACAAAAAACGCTATTTTAAGCACTTGAAAAATGAAAAGTGGTTTTTTGTGTGAAACATGTCGAAATCTTTGGTCGGCAACATTGCTTGCCATCCCACAATGAACAGATGTGCCAAATTCGGGCACATTTCGACAAACTATGTCATGAATGTGGCCAAAACATTGCTCCTTTATCTTGAAAGCTATGAATGTTCGTTCGTGATAGCAAGTTTTTGAGAACACTTTTGCAGTAAAAGTTCTACAATGCAAGTTTATATTTTTTTGGTAACTAGGTCACATATCATGACGCTACGCGAAGGTTTTCCCTTTTTTTTGATTTTTTTGAATTTCGTGTGCTCATTTGAAAATCTAGTCGAAGTCGCTGCGGTGACCGTTTGTGTCTAGTGTTTGAATCATGTGTATATTTTGATGTATCTCTGATGAAATGGATAGTTTTGAATCTAAAAATGAAATTTCGGAAAAATAACGGGCAAGCTATTTGGCAGCTGCAGTTCAAAATCTAGACGTTTCCTGCTAAATCGGCAGGAAGCCGTATAAATGGCCGGAAATAGGCAGAGAGCTCGGAAATGCATGCCTTTTGGTGATTGTACATGAAATGATGTCTACTATGTGAAGAAAATGTATCGGTGCCATTTTGGACGACTTTCTCGGTAGGCGCTTCACAAAAAACGCTATTTTAAGCACTTGAAAAATGGAAAGTGGTTTTTTTTGTGAAACATGTCAAAATCTTTGGTCGGCAACATTGCTTGCCATCCCACAATGAACAGATGTGCCAAATTCGGGCACATTTCGACAAACTATGTCATGAATGTGGCCAAAACATTGCTCCTTCATCTTGAAAGCTATGAATGTTCGTTCGTGATAGCAAGTTTTTGAGAACACTTTTGCCGTAAAAGTTCCACAATGCAAGTTTATATTTTTTTGGTAACTAGGTCACATATCATGACGCTACGCGAAGGTTTTCCATTTTTTTGATGTTTTTTGAATTTCGTGTGCTCATTTGAAAATCTAGTCGAAGTCGCTGCGGTGACCGTTTGTGTCTAGTGTTTGAATCATGTGTATTTTTTGATGTATCTCTGATGAAATGGATAGTTTTGAATCTAAAAATGAAATTTCGGAAAAATAACGGGCAAGCTATTTGGCAGCTGCAGTTCAAAATCTAGACGTTTCCTGCTGAATCGGAAGGAAGCCGTATAAATGGCCGGAAATAGGCAGAGAGCTCGGAAATGCATGCCTTTGGTGATTGTACATGAAATGATGTCTACTATGTGAAGAAAATGTATCGGTGCCATTTTGGACGACTTTCTCGATAGCGCTTCACAAAAAACGCTATTTTAAGCACTTGAAAAATGAAAAGTGGGTTTTTTTACCTTGGTGTATCTCTGATAAAATACATACTTTTGTACCTAGATATGATTTTTTTGTAAAAATCATTAGCAAACTAGAAAGCACATGCAATTCAATTTTGAGCAAAAAATATGCCCTAAAAGTTATTTATGTCAACCAAAAGTTTTTTTCTGTAAAAAATTATGCCGAACTGCGCCGAAACTGGCCCAGCCTCTGATCGCCTTCCCGGCCTTAGGCCCGTTGGACCGGTGCAGGATCACCACGACCGTCCGATGTCTATCCGACGGCGGGGAGCGCTCTTTTCCAGCATTTAAGCAGCGCATCGCCGTAGTCCCGCGGAAACCCTAACCCCTTTCTTCGCCACCGCGCCGCGCATCTCTCTCTCCACCAGTCCACCTCGATCCCGTTTCTTCGCCGCCGCCGCTCTGAGCTGCTCCTCGCCGGCCACCCAACTCACTACACGCCGCTCCTGTCGCTCCTCATCCCCTCCCATCGCTCCCCCTCCTGTCGCTCCTCATCCCCTCCCGTCGCGGTCCCGATTCAAAACCTCCGCCGTCCATCTGCTCTCCTCCCTGCACAAAACCGACCTTCTCTCGCGACGACCTTGTCGTCGTGGAGGCCGGGGTCGTCGGGCTCGCGGCCGTGATGGACGGGGCCTCTCGATGTGGCCTCGCGGTCGCCGGATCTGTCAAAGGGGTCGCCGGATCTGCCCTCCTCTTCCTATTTCCCTTCTCCATCTATAGAGAAACACCATGTCTAGGTCTCTCTCAGTATCTCTCTTTCTGCAGGCAACTCCGGACGCGAGCTTGGACGAGAGGTGGAGCCCTGCACGGATGTTGGAGCGGCATCAGCAGGCGCGGCTTGGCCAGGAGATGGCGACGCTTGTGATTTGCGTTTCCTCGACCAGTTCCTCCGAGAGGCACTGGAGAAGCCCCGCGAGCGGCTCTCAGGTAAAATTCCACCCACTAGCTTTGTCTGTTTTGAGCCCTTTGTGGAGATAGGTCATGTGCATCCATGGCTAGTGCTAGCTTTGTGTTCTGCCGGGCCTTGTGCTGCTGATGGAAACTGTGGTCTGATTAAGCCTTTTCTGTTGGATCTTTAGCTAAAAAAAATACTTGTCTGACGTACCCCATGACTGCTGCCTTGTCCGTGTCTGTCACTGCATTTAACTGGAACTGGCCTACTAGATACAATCTTGCCTGATGGATTGTAAGTTAAAAAACTTCTCTATTTAGACCAGTACAAGTGTATAATGGTAGTTAATATGCTCTCTGTTTGAAGTTGTTTGCTAGTGATCTGTGTGGAAGCTCAACCTTTGAGTGTTTCTTTGTATTCTTTTGTCTGTGCCAAGCATAAAACAAATATCGATAACTGAAGAATTCCGTATATACATGCAGAATTCAAATTATTTTTATTTATAACTGCAGAATTCAAATGGGATGAATGTTTAAATTACAAGCACCAGGAGAATTACCTTGATTGATGTAGTAGTAGGTATTGGTGGTAAGCTTGATTGATGCCAGTATTTGATCTATACAAACAACTGTGTACCATCTCATCATAGTTCACAAGTTCTTAAAAGAAATATTGGCCAAGCATTTCATAAGTTGTATGAAGTTTAAGTCCCAGTTTTTTTCTTGTAAATTCTCTTGCCTTTTATTTCATATGACCTAAACAATTTACATGTTAATAATGACTGTCCTAGTGTTATTTTGGAGCATCTTTATATGTCTTCAATCTTGACGCTAGTTTTCCAGCCTCTTCGACAAGGAAGGAGATGCAAGGCACTGCCTCTACCTTACTAGGGTATCGTTCGATGTAGGCTCCAGCCGCCGCCATGGCTCGCCATAGATCAGGAGGTAGCCATCCTCGGCGGCCTCACCTGATCGCCATATGACATTAGTTGCCTTAATCTAATCTGCACAATTAGTTGAGTTCACTGTTGTTGCATGTGCAACGAGTACTTAGTTGGTCATATAGTCACCTGGTTTGGAATGTGATCAATTATTTTAGAGAAATGTTGTTGTATTGCCTAGTTTCTGTGATAAGAAATGTATCTGCATGCTTTGCTTGTAAGAACAATTACCTGGCTGTATGAGCAAGAAGGATTATATTTCTTTAGTTCCTTTCTTTGCTACAATGGTCAAGTCAAGTTTCTTACCAACATTTTCTTTATATGCAGATGGAGGTGCAGACATCCATGACATATTTTGGTAGTTGCTTCACAAAATAACGCATTTTTCGCATTCGGAAATAGAAAAATGATTTTGTCGTGAAAGGAAAATGAAAAGTTTCTTCGGCAACTTTGTTCATGGTTCCAGGATACACGTTTGTGCCAAATACGGGCATATTTAAGCAAACTATACCATGAATGTGGACATAACATTCGTCATTTAGCCCTAAAGCCATGAATGTTCATAGATGATACCACATTTCTGAGAACACTTTCTTAAGAAAATCGCCTTATTCCAAGTTTATGATTTTTTGATGGATACTAGGACACATATAATGACACCACGCGAAGGTTTTCCATTTATTTGATTTTTTCGAATTTCGTATGCCGGTTTCATTATACGCTCAATTCGGGGGGACATGACCGTTCGTAGCTAGGGGTTAAATCTTGCAAAACTTTTGTTGTATTTTGATGTATGTCTGATGAAATGGATAGTTGTGAAGCTAAAAATGAAATTTCGGAAAAATAACGGGCAAGCTATTTGGCAGCTGCAGTTCAAAATCTAGACGTTTCCTACTGAATCGGCAGGAAGCCGTATAAATGGCCGGAAATAGGCAGAGAGCTCGGAAATGCATGCCTTTTGGTGATTGTACATGAAATGATGTCTACTATGTGAAGAAAATGTATCGGTGCCATTTTGGACGACTTTCTCGGTAGGCGCTTCACAAAAAACGCTATTTTAAGCACTTGAAAAATGGAAAGTGGTTTTTTTTGTGAAACATGTCGAAATCTTTGGTCGGCAACATTGCTTGCCATCCCACAATGAACAGATGTGCCAAATTCGGGCACATTTCGACAAACTATGTCATGAATGTGGCCAAAACATTGCTCCTTCATCTTGAAAGCTATGAATGTTCGTTCGTGATAGCAAGTTTTTTAGAACACTTTTGCAGTAAAAGTTCCACAATGCAAGTTTTTTTTTGGTAACTAGGTCACATATCATGACGCTACGCGAAGGTTTTCCATTTTTTTGATGTTTATTGAATTTCGTGTGCTCATTTGAAAATCTAGTCGAAGTCGCTGCGGTGACCGTTTGTGTCTAGTGTTTGAATCATGTGTATATTTTGATGTATCTCTGATGAAATGGATAGTTTTGAATCTAAAAATGAAATTTCGAAAAAATAACGGGCAAGCTATTTGGCAGCTGCAGTTCAAAATCTAGACGTTTCCTGCTGAATCGGAAGGAAGCCGTATAAATGGCCGGAAATAGGCAGAGAGCTCGGAAATGCATGCCTTTTGGTGATTGTACATGAAATGATGTCTACTATGTGAAGAAAATGTATCGGTGCCATTTTGGACGACTTTCTCGGTAGGCGCTTCACAAAAAACGCTATTTTACGCACTTGAAAAATGGAAAGTGGTTTTTTTTGTAAAACATGTCGAAATCTTTGGTCGGCAACATTGCTTGCCATCCCACAATGAACAGATGTGCCAAATTCGGGCACATTTCGACAAACTATGTCATGAATGTGGCCAAAACATTGCTCCTTCATCTTGAAAGCTATGAATGTTCGTTCGTGATAGCAAGTTTCTGAGAACACTTTTGCAGTAAAAGTTCCACAATGCAAGTTTATATTTTTTTTGTAACTAGGTCACATATCATGACGCTACTTGAAAGTTTTCCCTTTTTTTGATTTTCGTGTGCTCATTTGAAAATCTAGTCGAAGTCGCTGCGGTGACCGTTTGTGTCTAGTGTTTGAATCATGTGTATATTTTGATGTATCTCTGATGAAATGGATAGTTTTGAATCTAAAAATGAAATTTCGGAAAAATAACGGGCAAGCTATTTGGCAGCTGCAGTTCAAAATCTAGACTTTTCCTGCTGAATCGGCAGGAAGCCGTATAAATGGCCGGAAATAGGCAGAGAGCTCGGAAATGCATGCCTTTTGGTGATTGTACATGAAATGATGTCTACTATGTGAAGAAAATGTATCGGTGCCATTTTGGACGACTTTCTCGGTAGGCGCTTCACAAAAAATGCTATTTTAAGCACTTGAAAAATGGAAAGTGGTTTTTTTGTGAAACATGTCGAAATCTTTGGTCGGCAACATTGCTTGCCATCCCACAATGAACAGATGTGCCAAATTCGGGCACATTTCGACAAACTATGTCATGAATGTGGCCAAAACATTGCTCCTTTATCTTGAAAGGTATGAATGTTCGTTCGTGATAGCAAGTTTTTGAGAACACTTTTGCAGTAAAAGTTCTACAATGCAAGTTTATATTTTTTTGGTAACTAGGTCACATATCATGACGCTACGCGAAGGTTTTCCATTTTTTTTGATGTTTTTTGAATTTCGTGTGCTCATTTGAAAATCTAGTCGAAGTCGCTGCGGTGACCGTTTGTGTCTAGTGTTTGAATCATGTGTATATTTTGATGTATCTCTGATGAAATGGATAGTTTTGAATCTAAAAATGAAATTTCGGAAAAATAACGGGCAAGCTATTTGGCAGCTGCAGTTCAAAATCTAGACGTTTCCTGCTAAATCGGCAGGAAGCCGTATAAATGGCCGGAAATAGGCAGAGAGCTCGGAAATGCATGCCTTTTGGTGATTGTACATGAAATGATGTCTACTATGTGAAGAAAATGTATCGGTGCCATTTTGGACGACTTTCTCGGTAGGCGCTTCACAAAAAACGCTATTTTAAGCACTTGAAAAATGGAAAGTGGTTTTTTTTTGTGAAACATGTCAAAATCTTTGGTCGGCAACATTGCTTGCCATCCCACAATGAACAGATGTGCCAAATTCGGGCACATTTCGACAAACTATGTCATGAATGTGGCCAAAACATTGCTCCTTCATCTTGAAAGCTATGAATGTTCGTTCGTGATAGCAAGTTTTTGAGAACACTTTTGCCGTAAAAGTTCCACAATGCAAGTTTATATTTTTTTGGTAACTAGGTCACATATCATGACGCTACGCGAAGGTTTTCCATTTTTTTGATGTTTTTTGAATTTCGTGTGCTCATTTGAAAATCTAGTCGAAGTCGCTGCGGTGACCGTTTGTGTCTAGTGTTTGAATCATGTGTATATTTTGATGTATCTCTGATGAAATGGATAGTTTTGAATCTAAAAATGAAATTTTGGAAAAATAACGGGCAAGCTATTTGGCAGCTGCAGTTCAAAATCTAGACGTTTCCTGCTGAATCGGAAGGAAGCCGTATAAATGGCCGGAAATAGGCAGAGAGCTCGGAAATGCATGCCCTTTGGTGATTGTACATGAAATGATGTCTACTATGTGAAGAAAATGTATCGGTGCCATTTTGGACGACTTTCTCGATAGGCGCTTCACAAAAAACGCTATTTTAAGCACTTGAAAAATGAAAAGTGGGTTTTTTTACCTTGGTGTATCTCTGATAAAATACATACTTTTGTACCTAGATATGATTTTTTTGTAAAAATCATTAGCAAACTAGAAAGCACATGCAATTCAATTTTGAGCAAAAAATATGCCCTAAAAGTTATTTATGTCAACCAAAAGTTTTTTTCTGTAAAAAATTATGCCGAACTGCGCCGAAACTGGCCCAGCCTCTGATCGCCTTCCCGGCCTTAGGCCCGTTGGACCGGTGCAGGATCACCACGACCGTCCGATGTCTATCCGACGGCGGGGAGCGCTCTTTTCCAGCATTTAAGCAGCGCATCGCCGTAGTCCCGCGGAAACCCTAACCCCTTTCTTCGCCACCGCGCCGCGCATCTCTCTCTCCACCAGTCCACCTCGATCCCGTTTCTTCGCCGCCGCCGCTCTGAGCTGCTCCTCGCCGGCCACCCAACTCACTACACGCCGCTCCTGTCGCTCCTCATCCCCTCCCATCGCTCCCCCTCCTGTCGCTCCCATCCCCTCCCGTCGCGGTCCCGATTCAAAACCTCCGCCGTCCATCTGCTCTCCTCCCTGCACAAAACCGACCTTCTCTCGCGACGACCTTGTCGTCGTGGAGGCCGGGGTCGTCGGGCTCGCGGCCGTGATGGACGGGGCCTCTCGATGTGGCCTCGCGGTCGCCGGATCTGTCAAAGGGGTCGCCGGATCTGCCCTCCTCTTCCTATTTCCCTTCTCCATCTATAGAGAAACACCATGTCTAGGTCTCTCTCAGTATCTCTCTTTCTGCAGGCAACTCCGGACGCGAGCTTGGACGAGAGGTGGAGCCCTGCACGGATGTTGGAGCGGCATCAACAGGCGCGGCTTGGCCAGGAGATGGCGACGCTTGTGATTTGCGTTTCCTCGACCAGTTCCTCCGAGAGGCACTGGAGAAGCCCCGCGAGCGGCTCTCAGGTAAAATTCCACCCACTAGCTTTGTCTGTTTTGAGCCCTTTGTGGAGATAGGTCATGTGCATCCATGGCTAGTGCTAGCTTTGTGTTCTGCCGGGCCTTGTGCTGCTGATGGAAACTGTGGTCTGACTAAGCCTTTTCTGTTGGATCTTTAGCTAAAAAAAATACTTGTCTGACGTACCCCATGACTGCTGCCTTGTCCGTGTCTGTCACTGCATTTAACTGGAACTGGCCTACTAGATACAATCTTGCCTGATGGATTGTAAGTTAAAAAACTTCTCTATTTAGACCAGTACAAGTGTATAATGGTAGTTAATATGCTCTCTGTTTGAAGTTGTTTGCTAGTGATCTGTGTGGAAGCTCAACCTTTGAGTGTTTCTTTGTATTCTTTTGTCTGTGCCAAGCATAAAACAAATATCGATAACTGAAGAATTCCGTATATACATGCAGAATTCAAATTATTTTTATTTATAACTGCAGAATTCAAATGGGATGAATGTTTAAATTACAAGCACCAGGAGAATTACCTTGATTGATGTAGTAGTAGGTATTGGTGGTAAGCTTGATTGATGCCAGTATTTGATCTATACAAACAACTGTGTACCATCTCATCATAGTTCACAAGTTCTTAAAAGAAATATTGGCCAAGCATTTCATAAGTTGTATGAAGTTTAAGTCCCAGTTTTTTTCTTGTAAATTCTCTTGCCTTTTATTTCATATGACCTAAACAATTTACATGTTAATAATGACTGTCCTAGTGTTATTTTGGAGCATCTTTATATGTCTTCAATCTTGACGCTAGTTTTCCAGCCTCTTCAACAAGGAAGGAGATGCAAGGCACTGCCTCTACCTTACTAGGGTATCGTTCGATGTAGGCTCCAGCCGCCGCCATGGCTCGCCATAGATCAGGAGGTAGCCATCCTCGGCGGCCTCACCTGATCGCCATATGACATTAGTTGCCTTAATCTAATCTGCACAATTAGTTGAGTTCACTGTTGTTGCATGTGCAACGAGTACTTAGTTGGTCATATAGTCACCTGGTTTGGAATGTGATCAATTATTTTAGAGAAATGTTGTTGTATTGCCTAGTTTCTGTGATAAGAAATGTATCTGCATGCTTTGCTTGTAAGAACAATTACCTGGCTGTATGAGCAAGAAGGATTATATTTCTTTAGTTCCTTTCTTTGCTACAATGGTCAAGTCAAGTTTCTTACCAACATTTTCTTTATATGCAGATGGAGGTGCAGACATCCATGACATATTTTTGGTAGTTGCTTCACAAAATAACGCATTTTTCGCATTCGGAAATAGAAAAATGATTTTGTCGTGAAAGGAAAATGAAAAGTTTCTTCGGCAACTTTGTTCATGGTTCCAGGATACACGTTTGTGCCAAATACGGGCATATTTAAGCAAACTATACCATGAATGTGGACATAACATTCGTCATTTAGCCCTAAAGCCATGAATGTTCATAGATGATACCACATTTCTGAGAACACTTTCTTAAGAAAATCGCCTTATTCCAAGTTTATGATTTTTGATGGATACTAGGACACATATAATGACACCACGCGAAGGTTTTCCATTTATTTGATTTTTTCGAATTTCGTATGCCGGTTTCATTATACGCTCAATTCGGGGGGACATGACCGTTCGTAGCTAGGGGTTAAATCTTGCAAAACTTTTGTTGTATTTTGATGTATGTCTGATGAAATGGATAGTTGTGAAGCTAAAAATGAAATTTCGGAAAAATAACGGGCAAGCTATTTGGCAGCTGCAGTTCAAAATCTAGACGTTTCCTACTGAATCGGCAGGAAGCCGTATAAATGGCCGGAAATAGGCAGAGAGCTCGGAAATGCATGCCTTTTGGTGATTGTACATGAAATGATGTCTACTATGTGAAGAAAATGTATCGGTGCCATTTTGGACGACTTTCTCGGTAGGCGCTTCACAAAAAACGCTATTTTAAGCACTTGAAAAATGGAAAGTGGTTTTTTTTGTGAAACATGTCGAAATCTTTGGTCGGCAACATTGCTTGCCATCCCACAATGAACAGATGTGCCAAATTCGGGCACATTTCGACAAACTATGTCATGAATGTGGCCAAAACATTGCTCCTTCATCTTGAAAGCTATGAATGTTCGTTCGTGATAGCAAGTTTTTTAGAACACTTTTGCAGTAAAAGTTCCACAATGCAAGTTTTTTTTTGGTAACTAGGTCACATATCATGACGCTACGCGAAGGTTTTCCATTTTTTTGATGTTTATTGAATTTCGTGTGCTCATTTGAAAATCTAGTCGAAGTCGCTGCGGTGACCGTTTGTGTCTAGTGTTTGAATCATGTGTATATTTTGATGTATCTCTGATGAAATGGATAGTTTTGAATCTAAAAATGAAATTTCGAAAAATAACGGGCAAGCTATTTGGCAGCTGCAGTTCAAAATCTAGACGTTTCCTGCTGAATCGGAAGGAAGCCGTATAAATGGCCGGAAATAGGCAGAGAGCTCGGAAATGCATGCCTTTTGGTGATTGTACATGAAATGATGTCTACTATGTGAAGAAAATGTATCGGTGCCATTTTGGACGACTTTCTCGGTAGGCGCTTCACAAAAAACGCTATTTTACGCACTTGAAAAATGGAAAGTGGTTTTTTTTGTAAAACATGTCGAAATCTTTGGTCGGCAACATTGCTTGCCATCCCACAATGAACAGATGTGCCAAATTCGGGCACATTTCGACAAACTATGTCATGAATGTGGCCAAAACATTGCTCCTTCATCTTGAAAGCTATGAATGTTCGTTCGTGATAGCAAGTTTCTGAGAACACTTTTGCAGTAAAAGTTCCACAATGCAAGTTTATATTTTTTTTGTAACTAGGTCACATATCATGACGCTACTTGAAAGTTTTCCCTTTTTTTGATTTTCGTGTGCTCATTTGAAAATCTAGTCGAAGTCGCTGCGGTGACCGTTTGTGTCTAGTGTTTGAATCATGTGTATATTTTGATGTATCTCTGATGAAATGGATAGTTTTGAATCTAAAAATGAAATTTCGGAAAAATAACGGGCAAGCTATTTGGCAGCTGCAGTTCAAAATCTAGACTTTCCTGCTGAATCGGCAGGAAGCCGTATAAATGGCCGGAAATAGGCAGAGAGCTCGGAAATGCATGCCTTTTGGTGATTGTACATGAAATGATGTCTACTATGTGAAGAAAATGTATCGGTGCCATTTTGGACGACTTTCTCGGTAGGCGCTTCACAAAAAATGCTATTTTAAGCACTTGAAAAATGGAAAGTGGTTTTTTTGTGTGAAACATGTCGAAATCTTTGGTCGGCAACATTGCTTGCCATCCCACAATGAACAGATGTGCCAAATTCGGGCACATTTCGACAAACTATGTCATGAATGTGGCCAAAACATTGCTCCTTTATCTTGAAAGGTATGAATGTTCGTTCGTGATAGCAAGTTTTGAGAACACTTTTGCAGTAAAAGTTCCACAATGCAAGTTTATATTTTTTTGGTAACTAGGTCACATATCATGACGCTACGCGAAGGTTTTCCATTTTTTTTGATTTTTTTGAATTTCGTGTGCTCATTTGAAAATCTAGTCGAAGTCGCTGCGGTGACCGTTTGTGTCTAGTGTTTGAATCATGTGTATATTTTGATGTATCTCTGATGAAATGGATAGTTTGAATCTAAAAATGAAATTTCGGAAAAATAACGGGCAAGCTATTTGGCAGCTGCAGTTCAAAATCTAGACGTTTCCTGCTAATCGGCAGGAAGCCGTATAAATGGCCGGAAATAGGCAGAGAGCTCGGAAATGCATGCCTTTTGGTGATTGTACATGAAATGATGTCTACTATGTGAAGAAAATGTATCGGTGCCATTTTGGACGACTTTCTCGGTAGGCGCTTCACAAAAAACGCTATTTTAAGCACTTGAAAAATGGAAAGTGGTTTTTTTTTGTGAAACATGTCAAAATCTTTGGTCGGCAACATTGCTTGCCATCCCACAATGAACAGATGTGCCAAATTCGGGCACATTTCGACAAACTATGTCATGAATGTGGCCAAAACATTGCTCCTTCATCTTGAAAGCTATGAATGTTCGTTCGTGATAGCAAGTTTTGAGAACACTTTTGCCGTAAAAGTTCCACAATGCAAGTTTATATTTTTTGGTAACTAGGTCACATATCATGACGCTACGCGAAGGTTTTCCATTTTTTTGATTTTTTTGAATTTCGTGTGCTCATTTGAAAATCTAGTCGAAGTCGCTGCGGTGACCGTTTGTGTCTAGTGTTTGAATCATGTGTATATTTTGATGTATCTCTGATGAAATGGATAGTTTTGAATCTAAAAATGAAATTTCGGAAAAATAACGGGCAAGCTATTTGGCAGCTGCAGTTCAAAATCTAGCCGTTTCCTGCTGAATCGGAAGGAAGCCGTTTAAATGGCCGGAAATAGGCAGAGAGCTCAGAAATGCATGCCTTTGGTGATTGTACATGAAATGATGTCTACTATGTGAAGAAAATGTATCGGTGCCATTTTGGACGACTTTCTCGATACGCTTCACAAAAAACGCTATTTTAAGCACTTGAAAAATGAAAAGTGGGTTTTTTTACCTTGGTGTATCTCTGATAAAATACATACTTTTGTACCTAGATATGATTTTTTTGTAAAAATCATTAGCAAACTACAAAGCACATGCAATTCAATTTTGAGCAAAAAATATGCCCTAAAAGTTATTTATGTCAACCAAAAGTTTTTTTCTGTAAAAAATTATGCCGAACTGCGCCGAAACTGGCCCAGCCTCTGATCGCCTCCCGGCCTTAGGCCCGTTGGACCGGTGCAGGATCACCACGACCGTCCGATGTCTATCCGACGGCGGGGAGCGCTCTTTTCCAGCATTTAAGCAGCGCATCGCCGTAGTCCCGCGGAAACCCTAACCCCTTTCTTCGCCACCGCGCCGCGCATCTCTCTCTCCACCAGTCCACCTCGATCCCGTTTCTTCGCCGCCGCCGCTCTGAGCTGCTCCTCGCCGGCCACCCAACTCACTACACGCCGCTCCTGTCGCTCCTCATCCCCTCCCATCGCTCCCCCTCCTGTCGCTCCCATCCCCTCCCGTCGCGGTCCCGATTCAAAACCTCCGCCGTCCATCTGCTCTCCTCCCTGCACAAAACCGACCTTCTCTCGCGACGACCTTGTCGTCGTGGAGGCCGGGGTCGTCGGGCTCGCGGCCGTGATGGACGGGGCCTCTCGATGTGGCCTCGCGGTCGCCGGATCTGTCAAAGGGGTCGCCGGATCTGCCCTCCTCTTCCTATTTCCCTTCTCCATCTATAGAGAAACACCATGTCTAGGTCTCTCTCAGTATCTCTCTTTCTGCAGGCAACTCCGGACGCGAGCTTGGACGAGAGGTGGAGCCCTGCACGGATGTTGGAGCGGCATCAACAGGCGCGGCTTGGCCAGGAGATGGCGACGCTTGTGATTTGCGTTTCCTCGACCAGTTCCTCCGAGAGGCACTGGAGAAGCCCCGCGAGCGGCTCTCAGGTAAAATTCCACCCACTAGCTTTGTCTGTTTTGAGCCCTTTGTGGAGATAGGTCATGTGCATCCATGGCTAGTGCTAGCTTTGTGTTCTGCCGGGCCTTGTGCTGCTGATGGAAACTGTGGTCTGACTAAGCCTTTTCTGTTGGATCTTTAGCTAAAAAAAATACTTGTCTGACGTACCCCATGACTGCTGCCTTGTCCGTGTCTGTCACTGCATTTAACTGGAACTGCCCTACTAGATACAATCTTGCCTGATGGATTGTAAGTTAAAAAACTTCTCTATTTAGACCAGTACAAGTGTATAATGGTAGTTAATATGCTCTCTGTTTGAAGTTGTTTGCTAGTGATCTGTGTGGAAGCTCAACCTTTGAGTGTTTCTTTGTATTCTTTTGTCTGTGCCAAGCATAAAACAAATATCGATAACTGAAGAATTCCGTATATACATGCAGAATTCAAATTATTTTTATTTATAACTGCAGAATTCAAATGGGATGAATGTTTAAATTACAAGCACCAGGAGAATTACCTTGATTGATGTAGTAGTAGGTATTGGTGGTAAGCTTGATTGATGTCAGTATTTGATCTATACAAACAACTGTGTACCATCTCATCATAGTTCACAAGTTCTTAAAAGAAATATTGGCCAAGCATTTCATAAGTTGTATGAAGTTTAAGTCCCAGTTTTTTTCTTGTAAATTCTCTTGCCTTTTATTTCATATGACCTAAACAATTTACATGTTAATAATGACTGTCCTAGTGTTATTTTGGAGCATCTTTATATGTCTTCAATCTTGACGCTAGTTTTCCAGCCTCTTCAACAAGGAAGGAGATGCAAGGCACTGCCTCTACCTTACTAGGGTATCGTTCGATGTAGGCTCCAGCCGCCGCCATGGCTCGCCATAGATCAGGAGGTAGCCATCCTCGGCGGCCTCACCTGATCGCCATATGACATTAGTTGCCTTAATCTAATCTGCACAATTAGTTGAGTTCACTGTTGTTGCATGTGCAACGAGTACTTAGTTGGTCATATAGTCACCTGGTTTGGAATGTGATCAATTATTTTAGAGAAATGTTGTTGTATTGCCTAGTTTCTGTGATAAGAAATGTATCTGCATGCTTTGCTTGTAAGAACAATTACCTGGCTGTATGAGCAAGAAGGATTATATTTCTTTAGTTCCTTTCTTTGCTACAATGGTCAAGTCAAGTTTCTTACCAACATTTTCTTTATATGCAGATGGAGGTGCAGACATCCATGACAAAGCAAGCCTCACCTCCACAAGAAGAATGAGAGAGGTAAGAACTGATAGATGAATAGTCTATATCGAATGTGCAGAGTTACATTTTTACCTTCTTTGTCTGTTTTCCTGTTAAACATTCGTAATGCAGCTTACAAGTCTCTTTCCTGACAAAGTTATCTGTTGCTTGAGTCATATATGAATTGCACTAAGATCCTTCCTTTCCTTGAATAGGCAAGGAATGTTGACATACTGGACAGTGTGACCATCCGGCCTTCCGAGAACGCCAAGGATGAGTTATTCCTTGATTGCAATGACTTCAAGCTTCTCTTGCGCTCCCCTGGAATGATCAAACAGGTTAGAGTCTGTGCCGTTGCCTTTTTTTGAAGTTGCTTATTTCTAAAACAGGTGAAACTAGTCTGTGTCCTAGAATGTGCATGATTTATCTATATCTGTACTTGTTTGTGTCCTAGAATGTGCTTGCATTTTTGTCTCTAGGTTAAACTAGTCTTATTTTGAGCTATGATACTAAAATGGTGTTAATGTATGTTTGGTCCATAGGTATCTAAGTAATTTTCTTTCTCATATGTATCTATTCTATATGGCGATATCCTTGTCACTCATATATTCAAATCTATTCGTAATGGCGATATCTTTGTCACTCATATATTCAAATATGTTCGTAATGGAAATCTGTTTGTTGCTGGTACCTTCATGATCTAATAGTTTCTGCTGATAAAACTGTACAGGATTGAAGTATATGGAATAGCACGGAGGATGCAAGTGGAAAAGTGAAAATAATTTTTTACTGCTATAGATTGTGTTGGTGACACTCTTTTGGGTTTCCTGATCAGAATGATCATTCTGTAGAGTAGCATGTTGTATACTGTAATTATAGGCATATCTGGTTGTAATAGATTGTAGAGATCTCTATATTGTAATAGCAGTTTTACTGTTATTTGGACGAAGATCATCTGTTATTTCTGTTTTGTTTGAAATATTGACTGAAAACCTGTGAAACGTGTTCTGATTTAAATATTGTTTATTTATTTTCTGGAATATTGAAATCTGAAGAATGTGACACTGAAAACAAGGACCCACTAATCAGAACCTGACATCAAGGACCCGCTACCTGACAGCTATGACCCACTTTGCTTAACCTGACAAGTGGGGCCTATCTCAAAATATACGGGCCATGACCCAGAAAATTATATGGGCCAAATTGTTGGGCTTGGCCCATCTAACCGTCCAAAATTAACAGGGAAAAAATATAAAAAGGCTGAATTATTGGGCCAGCCCATGTAGATGGTTGAACTGGATTGGGCTGAATCTGGTCTATGACCATCTAATTTGGTCACAGATTTGCCACGTCAGCTTTGCCACATTGGATTTGACGTGGCGTGGCCAGATTGCCCGTGGCCAAAATATTGGTCATAAAATATGTGACCTTTTCTTTTGGTCATAGAGGTCTATGACCAATCCCCAAAAAAGGTCATATTGGCTAGTTAGTGACGCTCATAACGTGACCAAGTGTTTTTGGTCACAAATTAAAATATGTGACCATTCAGTGACCAATATTGAGGGTCATAGAGTAGCATATTTCTTGTAGTGTTGACTGACTCCGTCAGCTCGGTGTTGCTCCCGGATGGCGAGGTTCTTGAGCATGCGGCAGTCCTTGAGCAGGTGGTTGCCTTCTGGATGGATGTGGCACCAGGGATCACCTTCGCCTTCTTCCTCAGAAGTCGGCGCGGGCTTGGCCTTCTTCGGAAGAGGCTCGGTGACGAAGATCCGCTTGTCGGGTCCAGGGTCCCGCTTCTTGTTCTTGGCTGGAGTGACCTTGTCCTCGGGTTCATCCTCCCTGGGGAACTTGACTCCTTCTTCAGCTCGAGCGCACCGATCTGCAAGCTCCCAGAGCTTACGTGCAGACTCGACGCGATGGATGCTCAGCTTCTCGCGCATCTTGGGGTTGTGGACGTTGGCGTGGAAGGACTGGATCACCAACTCCTCCTTGATGCACGGTACGGTATTCATCTTCTGGGTGAAGCGCTGGATGAACTTGCGAAGAGTTTCACCTGGCTACTGCTTGAAGTCGTGGAGATCACTGGGAGCCCCCGGGCGCTCGTACCCGCCTTGGAAAGCCCCCAGGAAATGCTCCTTCAGTGCCCGCCAGGAACGGATGGAGCACTTGGGAAGGTTGAGAAGCCAAGTCTGGGCATCTCCCTTCAGGGCCAACGGGAACCAGTTGGCCATCATGACCTCGTCAGCCATGGCAACCATTGCAGCAAGAGAGTAGATCTGCAGAAAGTCCCGGGGGTTCGTGGTGCCGTCGTAGCGGAGAATGTCGATCTTGAACTTCTTGGGCCAGTTGAAGTGGCGGAACTCGGGGGCGAGAGCGAGGCAGCCTTCAGCGAGGTCCATGCCCCAATCTTCTCGACGGTGACATTCTCGGCGACGCTCGATGAGGGTGCGCATATCCTCGTTCTGACGGCTGTTGAGCTCGTCACGAAGATCTGGGTTGCGCGAGGTTGACGACCTGATGGAGATGGCCTCACCGTGATCGCGGTTTAGCCGACCAGCCATCGGTGGTGCATTGCGAGGAGGCGCCGTCTTAGCTTGACGTTGTCCACGAGGCTGGCCTCGCGGATCACGTGTCTTGTCTTGTGCTGCTCCGGGATTGTCGACGGTGGGAGCTTGAGTGGGTTTGACCCATGGGCCACCATCGGCGAAGTCGAGGAGCCTCTCGACGCGAGTCCTCCATTCTTGGTAGACCTTGGGATCGCCGTTGCTTGGAGTGAACTGCATCAAGGCCTTGGCAGCGACTAGAGCATCATGGCGAGCTTGCGCGTCCGAAGGCGAGTGCGTGGAGGTCTTGCTCTTGGATGCTCGTGGATTCCCGCTGGGGCGAACGCCGTGGTTCCCTCCTCCAGCGGTGGGCTCCTTGCTAGCGCCGTTGCAGACGCTCTTCTCCCCCGAGCGAGGAGGAGGCATGGTGGTGCCTTTTGGAGCCGCCGCTCCGCCAGGGCCATTGTTCTTGTCGCGACCGTCCACTTCGTCCAGCGCCACCCTCTCCGTGGGAGGCGGGGACGGAGAGACGCTCTGCCGCACGCCAGCAGCATGGCGATCAGCTGAAGCTTGAGTGCGTGAGGGAGAAACTGGCTTGGACGCCGCAGGGTCTCCCTTCTTCTTCGGCGGCATGCTTGACGAAGAACTTGCCAATGAACTTGATGAAGATGAGACCAGCGCTTGCGCCCCCTACCTGGCGCGCCAGATGTCGTGTCTCGATGCACGGACACCAGGAGTAGAGGATACCCCCTTTTAGGTTCGGCATGGGGCGCGAAGGAGGCTGAGAATCGTCTTCTCCGGCAGAGTCTAGATCAAGCTCTCCTCTCCACGATCAAAGCATGCAACCAAAGGGACACCAGGAGCTACCCAGGTTCAGGCTGCCCGGAGGCTAAAAGCCCTACTCCTGCATTTCTGGATTGATGGGTTCTTCATAGTGTGGCTTACAATGGAGCCTCCCGGATGGGGTACCCGGAAGGGTTCTGGCTGGAGGTAGAAGAAGGACAGATCCTGACCCGGAGGAGATCACCTTCCCCTCTACCTTCACAGCCCTAGTCTAGTCTTGCTCTGGTTGGACTTGTTCCTTCTGTTCCTTCCTTCTCCTCCGTGCCTTGGTCCTCCTTTTATAGGCTAAGGGGTTGCCACAGGGTCACGTGAGGGGCACGAGGGACCTTCGGCGTGAAGGACCCTCCTTATCTAGTTTAGGGGAGACGTGGCCTCTTCTCAGCCTAGCGTCTCCCTTGGGTTAGGTGGGAGCGTCCGCCTTGGGGTGGACAGGGGCTGACACCACCACGGGCTGTGCTTCCTGCCCGCGCTACCTTCGCCTTGCTTCCCAAGTCTTCTGAGGTCTTCTAGCGTGAGGTGGAGAGCTTATCCACAGTGATGTGGGGAAGTATCCGAGAGGGAGCCTGGCCTCCTGCTGGGAACTCGGGCTCTCGGGTCCTTCCTTGCCTTCTTGCTTGGTTTGGGTACCCGGCAGTCCCCTGGGACCGGAGCCCTTTGTCGACGTAGGCTTTGCTTGGCCTTCGCGGGGCGAATGGTGAACCCGCCAGCTTGACTTGAGTCCTGGTCTTGTCCATCTTCATCTTGGGCCCACATGGGGTGGACCCACTTTGGCAGCACTAGGGGAACCCCGTGTTCCACTGCTGCGACACTGAGGATGGCGAGAGTTGTGTTGTGGATGGATGTGTCCAGGAGATGACCATGGTTGCGTTATAGCCTTTTTACCTTTTGTGGTGGTGTGGTGTTGTGTGGTGGTTGAGGGGGAAGCTTCCTCCTCAGCCGAAGCACACACAATGCACATGGGTTGTCTCCACGTTTTTGCCTTTTAGGCCTTTTCTTCCTTCCCAAGTTGATCTCATCTACTTTGCTTGCTCAAACTTCTTCTGCTTATCTCATTTTGGCTCATACTTTCTGCTAGTACTTGGAGAGGAATGTGCCTTTACGCACTGATCTACAAAGTACATGCAAATGCTGTAAAATGTGGTAAAAACCTTTACTGAACATTCTGAAATTTAGCAAGGTTTAGGGTTTTAGAGGTCATTTCAGAGAGCATAATTTAGAGTGATCACTGATGCAGATAGCGCAAAAGTAGCTGCCGGCTACCAAACGCGCCGTTTGCAAGAAGATTAATAATATGGCATGCACAACGTTGATGGAAAAGGTGTGATGAGGCATAACCACTAAGTATGGGACTGAGATCATTCATTGCGCTGGCATTATTGGAAGCATTATCTAAAGTTATTGCAAACACCTTATTCTCGAGACCAAATTCTTGCACGACATACAATATTTTTCAGCAATGGCTCTACCAGTATGTTGATGACGTGAAAACACATGTTCGTTGGAGACCCCAAGAGGAAGGTATGATGTAGTGTAGCAGCAATTTTCCCTTGATATCTACCAAGGTTGTCAGATCCAGTAGGAGTCAAAAGCGCTTCAGAAGGTTGTCAGCGGCGCCGTTTACGATAACTGACGTGGAAGCTGCACACAACACAATAAAACTACTTTGCCCCAACAAAACAGGAAGGTTGTCAATCTTCCCGGCTTGCTGAATACAAAGGATTAAACGTATGGTGTGGAGAGTAATAATTGTAGAAAATAACAGAGAATAGATGATTGCAGTAGGTGTTTTTATCAGTGTAGAGGAATGGACCGGGGTCCACAGTTCACTAGTGCCGTCTCTCCATAAAAGATAACATACATGTTGGGTAAACAAATTACAGCTGGGCAATTGACAAATAGTGAGCGCATGACAATGCAATATATGACATGATCGTTTATTGTAGTATTTATTGGGCATTGCAACATAATACATGGACCGCTTACCAGCCGCATCCATGCCTAAATAATCCACTACCGAGATAGCATCCGTGTCTCCCACTAGTATTAAGTTGCAAGCAACATATTATTGCATTAAGCAAAGTGTGTAATGTAAACAAATGCATTAGACTTAACAGATGTACCCTTAAGGTAAGCATCGGATATTTTATCCCTAGTGGCCACGGCACATCCACAATCTTAGATGTTGCTGTCACTCACCCAGATTACTGGAGGCACGAACCCACTGTCGAGCATGAATACTCCCTCTTGGAGTCACAAGCATCTACTTGGCCAAAGTATTTACTAGCAACAAGAACATAAATAAAATAGTAGATATATTGATAAACAACTTGATCATAACATCAATATTCATCGGATCCCAGCAAACACAACATGTAGCAAACAATATGATCTTGATCATGTTAGGAAGCTCACAAGATCTAAACATGATACCACAAAGTGGAGAGACAACCATCTAGCAACTGCTATGGACCCGTAGTCCAAGGATGAACTACTCACGCATCACTCCGGAGGCGGGCATGGTGATGTAGAGCCCTATGGCGATGATCTCTCTCTCCGGCAGGGTGCCGGGAAGAGCTTCAGAACCCTCCCGAACTAGGGTTGACGACGGCGGCGTCGACGGACTTTTCATGAATAATTGGTCGGGTATTTAGGGTTTTTGGGAGGAGGTGAATATATAGGCCAAAGGGCAGCGGCAGCAGGCACCTGAGGGCCCCACACCTGACCTCGGCGCGGCAGAGGGGGTGGCCGCGCCCAGGTGTGGTGTGTCCACCCTGGGTCACCTCTTCGTGCGCCCTTCGGACTTCATCTTGGTGTCGGTGAAATACTGGGGTACGTTGAATTTCGTCCAATTCCGAGAATATTTCCTGACTAGCTTTTCTGAAACGGAAAAATAGCAGAAAACAGGAACTGGCACTGTGGCATCTTGTTAATAGGTTAGTCCCAGAAAATGCATAAAAATGCTATGAAGTGTATATAAAACATGTAGCAATTGGTATAAAACAAGCATGGAACATCAAAATTATAGATACGTTTGAGACGTATCAGCATCCCCAAGCTTAGTTCCTACTCGTCCTCGAGTAGGTAAACGATAATAACAATATAATTTTTGGAGTGACATGCTAAACACAATCTTGATCATATAGTAATGTAAAGCATATGAACTGAATGAAGTGATCCAAGACAATTGTCTATAGTTTGCTAAAAAGTAAACAAGAGTAAACATAACATATCATACAAAAAAAACTTTTCATGATAGTACTTTGGAGACATGAGCTATGAGAATTTGCATAAGAGTTAGCTCACCAAGCAACATTTTCAAATCAAGTGTTTGACCAACACAAAGGAAGATTTAAGTTTCAGCATTTGCTTCAACTTTCAACTTATTTATCTCATGGATAAGTCAATACAAAGTAGCATAATAAGTCTAATATGCTAACATATAACAATTCTTGTACCAAGGTTGACACTAGTGTTTGCTTGTGGAGAATAGAAAGAAGTAGGAAAACTGACTCAACATAAAAGTAAAAGAAAGTAGGGATTAAATCATGTGCTAGAGCTTTTTAGTTTTTGAAATCATAGAGAGTAAAAATATATTTTGAGAGGTGCATGTTAATGGTCAACGAATGGTAGCAAACAATACAGTATTACCCATGCCAACCAGACTTTTTAAGAGCGGCTCCCATGAGGAACGTTATTTCTGCAGCAAGCAGATCATTCCTCTATTTCTTTGGTTTACACATGCAGATGTTTGACCGAATGCTCAGTTAACAAAATGTGAAGAGAGTTTATGATGAAAGTTGTAAATTAAGGGGGCTGGGCACCCCGCTGCCAGCTCTTTTTGCAAAATTATAGATAAGCAGATGTAAGCTGCTAGTCTGGAGTAAAGTCTGATTGACAAGTGTAATAAAGACCATCTACTACTTCCTCATGAGCTGGTAAACAGAGACACAAATAAGAAGTAGTAACAATTTTGAATAATTTAAAGGTAGCACATGAAAATTTACTTGGAGTGGCACGAAATACCACATATAGGTAGGTATGGTGGACACAGATGGCATGGATTTTGGCTCAGGGTTTTGGATGCACGAGAAGCATTCCCTCTCAGTACAGAGTTTAGGCTAGCAAGGTTATTTAAGCAAACATATACGTCAACCGGTACAAAAAGAACCATATGATGAACATAAGAGAAAAATTATAAGACTCCACACTGTCTTCCTTGTTAACCAAACATCCTTTTAATAGAAAATATCTAGACTTTGGAACTACCAATTATGACAAACCAAATAACTTCAAGCTTTAACGGTAGTTCTTCACTAATGAGCCTTTACTTACATGATACACAAGTTTAAACATTACTTACTTGATAACTCAAAACAATTGAAAAGCATCAAGTTACTCACAAATGATCTACAAGACCGTGTAAGCATTTTCTTTATACCATTACCACATGCATAGCATTTTCTGTTCCAACCAAACACCAATCAACTTATTTAACAACTCTCCAAAAAATATAAGTGAAGCAAGAGAGTTTTCTACAAAAGAACTAATAGCTCTGACAAGAGATACATGCAAAACAAGAGCTAAAAGCATAGCAGCGCTAGACAAGAATACTCAACAAGTATAAGAGTATTCTAATGAAAAAGCGGAGCGTGTCTCTCTCCCAAACAAGAGTGCTAGGGTCCAACTAGTTATGATGAGAAAACAAAACAAAAACAAACTGAAAATAAAACACACAGACGCTCCAAGAACAACACTTATAATGTGAAGAAATAAAAATATAGTCTCACTAGAGATGACCTGATAATTTGTCGATGAAGAAGGGGATGCCTTGGGCATCCCCAAGCTTAGACGCTTGAGTCTTCTTGAATATGTTGGGGAATCCAGGGAGCCTCCCCAAGCTTAAGCTCTTCACTCTTCTTGATCTATTTATCACCCTTCTCTCTTAATACTTGAAAACTTCCTTCACACCAAACTCAGAGTAAACTTCATTAGAGGGTTAGTGCATCAAATCATAATCTCACTTGGTTCTGTAAAGACACATTATAAGCATCATTTTAAACATTAGCTACTGTTTACTAGCCTTATGTGAAGCTCTTCCACCTTTAAAGAATTTCACTTAACACTTGTAAAAGAGAAAATGCAAAACTAGACAGAATCTGTCAAAACCAGAACAGTCCGTGAAGACGAATTTTTTTGAGGCACTTACGTCGCTCAAATCAGAAAACTGAACTAACGAAAGATAGGTAAAAAGCTCAGGCTTCTGCACAAAATTTCAGATTAAAATACTGTTCCGTGATTTTTCACGAATTTTTACCGTGAGGCACAGAAATCTGTTTCTGGACAGCAAACTAAACTTTTAGCATATCTTGCTATTAGAGGCTATTCTTGGCACAACAAAAAAAAATAAAAGATACAAAGGAATTGTTACAGAAGTAAGCTAATTCCTTGACTCAACAAAATAAAATAACAAAAATAAAATGGGTTGCCTCCCATAAGCGCTTTTCTTTAACGCCTTTTAGCTAGGCACAAAGCAGAAAAGTATTATCAAGTGTGGAAACATCAAAATCATACTTACTCGAACAATAGAATCAAAAGGTTTCATCCTCTTCCTAGGAAGTGTTCCATACCTTTCTTAGTGGGAATTGATATTTAATATTCCTCTCTCATGTCAATAATAGCACCAACAGTTCTAAGAAAGGTCTTCCCAAAACAATAGGACAAGAGGATTTGCATTCAATATCCAAAACAACAAAATCAACAGGAACATAATTATTGTTAACCATTATAAGAACATCATCAATCCTACCCACAGGTTTCTTCATAGTAGAATCAGCAAAATGAACATTCAAATAACAACTTTCTAGTGGTGCTAGATCAAGAATATCATAAAGTTTCTTAGGCATAACAGAAATACTAGCACCAAGATCACACAAAGCATTGCAATCAAAATCATTCACTCTCATTTTAATTGGGATCCCAACCATCTTCTAACTTTCTAGGAATAGATGCTTCACGTTTAAGTTTCTCTTCCCTAGCATGAATAAGAGCATTAGTAATATGCTTAGTAAAAGCCATGTTTATTTTACTAGCATTAGGATTCTCAGCTAACTTTTGCAAGAACTTAATAACTTCAGTGAGTTACATCCATCAAAATCAAAATTATTATCATCAAAAGTAAGGGACCATTATCTCCTATACCTCGAAAAATTTCAGCACTTTTATCAGAAACAGTTTTAGTGCTATCAGGCAATTTAGAACTATTTTCAACCAAGGTGGAGATCTTTCCAATTTTAATCTTATTACTAGCATGATTAGGACCTGTAGGTAATGTACTAGTGCACACGGTTTCAACATTTTCAGAGGTAGAAATAGTGCAAACTCTAGCAATCCTACTCTTTTCAGCAATTTCAACTTCTTTTTCCTCTCTTTCCCATCTAGCATGCAATCGGCTAGCATCCTAACATTGTTATCAATTTTAATTTGTATAGCATTGAGAGTTTTACTCTCTTTAACATCATGAGGCATATTCTTAATTTTCAAAAACTCAACATCAAGCACAAGATTATCAACTTTAGAAGCAAGACCATCAAGTTTCCCTAGTTTTTCCTCAACAGTTTTATTGAAAGCAGTTTGTACCAATAAAATCCTTAAGCATAACTTCAAGATCAGAGGGCACACTCTTATTATTGTTGTAGGAGTTACATAAGATTACCATAAGCATTGCCACTATTAGAAGGATAGGGCTTATAATTACTATTACCAAATTGTTCCTATAAGCATTGTTGTTGAAATTATTATTTTTAATGAAATTCACATCAACATGCTCTTCTTGAGCAACCAATGAAGCTAAAGGAACATTATTAGGATCAGCATGAACTTGATTATTTGCAAGCATAGACATAATAGTATCAACTTTATCACTCAAGGAAGAGATTTCTTCAACAGAATTTACCTTCTTACCTGTCGGAGCCCTTTCGGTGTGCCATTCGGAATAATTTATCATCATATCATCTAAAGCTTTGTTGCTGCACCAAAGTGATGGACATAAAGGTCCCTCCGGCGCCGAATCCAAAAATTCCTTGAAGAAAAATTTAATCCTGCATAAAAGGTTTGGATGATCATCCAAATAGTCAGTCCATGAGTGGGACAATTCTTTACCATTGCTTTCATCCTTTCCCAAGCTTGAGCAACATGTTCATTATCATATTGCTTAAAATTCATAATGCTACTTCTTGATATAATCTTAGCAGGAGGGTAATATTTTCCAATAAAAGAATCTTTGCATTTGTCCATGAATCAATACTATTTCTAGGCAAAGATAGCAACCATTCTTTAGCACGTCCTCTCAAGGAGAAAGGAAAAAGTTTCAGTTTTATAATATCACCTTCTACCTCTTTATACTTTTGCATGTCGCAAGTTCAACAAAATTATTAAGGTGAGCAGCAGCATCATCAGTACTAGCACCAGAAAATTGCTCCTTCATAACAAGATTTAACAGTGCAGGTTTTATTTCATAAAACTCTGCTTTGAAGCAGGTGGAGCAATAGGTGTGCATATGAAATCATTTTTTTGTGCTAGTGAAGTCGCACAACTTAGTGTTCTCAGGATTACTCATTTTAACAAAATTAAAACAAGACAAAATAACAAACCGAAATTAACTAAATGCAGGAATTTAATTTTTTGTGTTTTTGATATTTAAAAGCAAACAAGATAAAATAAATTAAGCAAGACAAAAACAAAGTAATGAGATTGGAAGTATGAGACTCCCCTTGCTGTAGCCTTTGACTCCCCGGCAACGGCGCCAGAAAATGTGCTTGATGACGTGAAAACACACGTTCGTTGGAGACCCCAAGAGGAAGGTATGATATAGTGTAGCAGCAATTTTCCCTTGATATCTACCAAGGTTGTCAGATCCAGTAGGAGTCAAAAGCGCTTCAAAGGTTGTCAGTGGCGCCGTTTACGATAACTGACGTGGAACCTGCACACAACACAATAAAACTATTTGCCCCAACGAAACAGGAAGGTTGTCAATCTTCCCGGCTTCCTGAATACAAAGGATTAAACGTATGCTGTGGAGAGTAATAATTGCAGAAAATAACAGAGAACAAATAATTGCAGTAGGTGTTTTTATCAGTGTATAGGAATGGACCGGGGTCCACAGTTGACTAGTGGTGTCTCTCCATAAAAGATAACATACATGTTGGGTAAACAAATTACAGCTGGGCAATTGACAAATAGTGAACGCATGACAATGCAATATATGACATGATCATTTATTGTAGTATTTATTGGGTATTACAACATAATACATGGACCGTTACCAGCCGCATCAATGCCTAAATAATCCACTACCGAGATAGCATCCGTGTCTCCCGCTAGTATTAATTTGCAAGCAACAGATTATTGCATTAAGCAAAGTGTGTAATGTAAACAAATGTATTAGACTTAACAGACGTACTCTTAAGCTAAGCATCGGTTATTTTATCCCTAGTGGCTACGACACATCCACAATCTTAGATGTTGTTGTCACTCACCCAGATTACTGGAGGCATGAACCCACTATCGAGCATAAATACTCCATCTTGGAGTCACAAGTATCTACTTGGCCAAAGTATCTACTAGCAACATAAATAAAACAGTAGATATATTGATTTTTTTAGAAATGGAGTAGATATATTGATAAACAACTTGATCATAACATCAATATTCATCGGATCCCAGCAAACACAACATGTAGCATTACAATAATATGATCTTGATCATGTTAGGCAGCTCACAAGATCTAAACATGATAGCACAAAGTGGAGAGACAACCATCTAGCTACTGCTATGCACCCGTAGTCCAAGTATGAACTACTCACGCATCACTCTGGAGGCGGGCATGGTGATGTAGAGCCCTCCGGCGATGATCTCTCTCTCCGGCAGGGTGCCGGGAACAGCTTCAGAACTCTCCCAATCTAGGGTTGACGACGGCGGCGGCGACATACTTTTCGTGGATAATTGCTCGGGTATTTAGGGTTTTTGGGAGGAGGTGAATATATAGGCGAAAGGGCGGCGGCAGCAGGCACCCGAGGGCCCCACACCTGACCTCGGCGCGACAGAGGGGCCACCCAGGTGTGGTGTGGCCACGCTGGGTTGCCTCTTCGTGCGCCCTTCAGACTTCGTCTTTGTGTCGGTGAAATACTGGGGTACGTTGAATTTCGTCCAATTCCGAGAATATTTCCTGACTAGCTTTTCTGAAACGGAAAAATAGCAGAAAACATGAACTGGCACTGTGGCATCTTGTTAATAGGTTAGTCCCAGAAAATCTATAAAAATGCTATGAAGTGTATATAAAACATGTAGCAATTGGTATAAAACAAGCATGGAACATCAAAAATTTGAGACGTATCATATGTCTAGTGTCCATTAATTCAAATCCAATGACACTTTTTTAGTTCCCAAGTATCATTGGTCACATAATGAGCTACAACACTTAGATAATCTTGCTTAGCTCTACCGCTCTAGATATCAGATGTTAATGAAACTGGAAATGTACAGTTCGCAAACTCATCCTTTATTTCTTTTGCATTGTTTTGGCTAGTTTTTTCATATCCCTAGATGTAGTTTGCCTAGAAACTGGTTGATACCATGGATTATGACAAGATCTAATCCAATCAACAACAGCGGGATACTCCCCAAAACCAAGCGGTAAATCATGTGCAGCAATAACATGGCATAGTCCTTTACGAGATTCAGCAGGATCGTAGTTGAAGTTACTTACGTGGCCGTCGGGGGTGAAAGGTAGATCACTCTGTCTTCTCGCCGACTCCTGTGACCTCGCCAGCTGCTGCGCTTTTGCGTGGCGCTCCAAGTGGCCGGTTCCGTGCTTCGAGAGTCCGCTGAGGATCTTGTTGCAGCCAGCCCACTTGCACCCTGCTTGGTGTTCCTTCGTGCCATTTTCGAGTGTCATCCACCCACACCCATGAGGTTCGACGCCTCATTGAGCTGGTAGAGGTAGAGGAGGGGCGATGGCACTATTAAAAGCAGCGCCACTACTAGAACCAGCAGCGGATGAGTGATGTTCTTGGCTAGGGGTTTAGGTGTTTGGTTCTTCTAAGTAGGCGATATCTTCGGTACTAAGTCCTAAAGATCCGGGGGGAAAGAGGATCATCGGCTCCGGGATATACTCATCGGGATATGGGTTAAAGGGGGGAGGGGGAGGGGGAGGGGGAGGGGGAGGGTGATCCATGCCATGAGAAGTGTGGGAGGAGAAGTGTGGGATGAGTGTGGAAAATGCTGGGGTGAGGGGGCCTATTTATAGCAAAAAATGTTGGGGTTAAGGGGTTCAAAATTCAAATTTTGAAGTTTTTCGTGCCTGCAACGGTCAGCCGGGCCGCAACCGTGCCGGCGTGTGCCGCCCGGCCTAGCACGGCTCGACAAGGCCTTTCGTGCCGGCCGTTGGCCCGACAAGGAGCTGGCGTGCCCGCTCCAGCACGCCTCACCGCGGCCGTGCCCGCTCCAGCACGCCCGCTCCCGTGCTTCGTGCCACCTAGCGTGCAGCTCCCGGGCCCGTGCCCATGCCGGCACGATTCTGCCGTGCCGTGCCAGCCCGCGGGCTCCAAACCGAGGGGCGGCACGTGCACTAACAGGCTGCGTGCCGGGCACGGCATGCTTCGGCCCGTGCCGTGTCCGTGCCGGGCTTCACCGTTTAGCACGACCCGTTTGGCCAGCTATACTTTTCACTGGCTGCTTCAATCAACAAGACTTTGTACATTATGTTTTGGTGTGGGATTGTAACTGATGTCGTATCTACGAAATCCTGAGCCGAATTTAAAACCCTGGTTGATGCCATACATGATCACTGTGTTAGTTTACTTTGCCGAAGCTTTTTCGGTTGATTTTTCAGTCTCAAACTTGTGATGTGAAGGTTCATGGTAACCGCGAAATACCCTGTAAGTACAAGTCTGGAAGTAGCCGTACAGTAGTAACAAAAATATCATTGCAAACAAAAAAGTAATCTCTGCAATATAACATTCCTGACTAAGATTTGCAAAAAAATGCTGCAATACATATGAAGCAAATCAATTGCTGCTAGCTCTGAAAAAGTATACAGCGTTCACTTTGACATCCAATTCAAGTGCTGTATTTTCACTGACGAAACCATTCAGCTAACAAACACATGCACCATCAAGCCATTTCAGAGATGGGCTGAGTGTCGTCACGACAGTCCTGAAGTCATCCTTGTCAGCAACGGCATTTCCTTTGATGTCAAGCTGCGCCAGATTCAGAGATTTGAAGAACAGTATGGCGTCCCAGAATTCCTCCACGTCGACGTTCATCTTTCGGCACGCTTCAAAGGCTTCGCATGGTTCGGCTTTGTGTGAAAACGGAGACGAACAGATATACCGTGTGGTGTCGATCGAGCGAGCTCCAATTTCATTGAAAGATAGATCCAGTACTTTGAGCGAAATTATCTTAGTGAGGGGTTCAAGTGATGTGAAACTACTGATCTGGTTGTTGCTGATGTTGAGGCACACAAGCTGCTGCAGAGCCTCCAAACCTGAAAAGGAACCAAATAGAGCTGTTACTTCGTTGAGGAAAAGAACCCCATTTCCGCTAGCCAAAGAGCAATTCATTTCTTCGACTTGATGATTCCTCATTTGCTCCCATTCCCACATTAATAAAAGAGTGAGGGAAATGAATGCCAAAAGCATTTAGAGATTTTACTGGGATTCGTTTTGGCTCAGATGGCAAGGGATTGCTATAACTTTTTTTTAAGCATCAATGAGATCTCTTTTTTTCTTCATAAGCTTGCGATCCAAGAATTTAGTCTTTTTGTAGACGTTGTGCGGTGAACTTCATCCATCAGGTACTAGCCTACAACTAGAGCAATTTATCTATGAAGGTTGCAATTGGTTTAACACAACCGCGATTCCATTTCCATTGCAGGTACCGTACTCCCATTACACTAATAAATATCAAAATGCGTCTAAAGTAGTGAGACAAGAGTTACAGGATTTAAGATCTAACCTTCAACTGATCTGAGACTGTTATGGCTTAGGTCCAGCATTTGAACCCACAACATGCGTTCAGTAAATCCAATTCGTGTTAAGGACAATCTACATAGTTGCACATGGTTTAATGGAGCTGAATTCGATTTCACTTGGACTGAACAGTACTTCATGAAAGTCTCCATATTGCATGTTAACTGCAGGAAACGACAAGTTAGATAGCAGCACATACTATGCTACAAAATAAGACACATTCATTGCTATAGGTGACATAGGAGAAATTTCTTGTAAACATCAACAAATTTAAAATGACGAAATGGTGGAATACATGTTCTTACGTGGGCGGTTCTGCGACATTTTTCATAACAACCAAGTAATCCGAACAATGCTAAATTGTTTAGGTCTTACATTAAACAAGTATTCAAACATTTTCCATGTACCTGATCCATTAGGACTAAGCTTCGCTCGTCTTCATAATACCTTTTATGTGATGGATCCAACTTGATCAAGTCACTGAAGAACCCTAGTGCCTCTTCACAGTACCCTTCCTTTCTATCAGAGAATTTCCACGGGACTTTATTGCAGCACAAGCAAGTAGTAGACGTGCTAATGTCAACTTGGCGAACTTGCTGCAAAAGAGATTATGATGTGAAAACGGAGGTCAAATTGACTAAGGAGCTGTTGCAAAAGTAATGTAGAGCCTAACCTATTCTCGTCAGGTAATTCTCTGAAGAGGTCGATTTGATCAGATAGTCCTTCCAAATGCCATTTTGAGTTCTCTTGAACCACGGTATTCATGATATTTAGCTGATCAAAAGCCACACAACTGGGGTTTCCATCAGATTGGAATGATTCTGAGCAACTCCAGGAGATTGGTTCATGAAACAAATCAATATACTATGATTTATCATCGTTGTTGCTTAGTTCGATGGTAAATGTAAAATGCACAGGACAATTGCTGTGGGAGCCACTTCTAGACACGATGTCATCCGAGCAGGGTATGCTTACGTCAACAGAAAATTGTTCTGAACTGCTACATTTTTTGTTTGTAATTTTAAGATACGTAACCCAACAATTAGAATGCCCAGAGTCTGTTACCGAGAGGGGCCTCCACTGAATATCCTTTCCAATAACCAAATTAGAATTCAACATCACATTTGATGGATTTAATCCTTTGACAGGCTCATCGAAATAGAGAACAATGGGTACAATCCTGTCCTTCAATGAGTAACAACAAACGGAGCTCGAGGAAGACACCATGTTTAGATCGTCACTTTTCCTGATTGGAAATAAACTGAGCTTTCCATCATTGCAGGGCCAAGATGCAATCAGCTGTGGGTTCTCTGGACTAGATGTCTGAGCTAAAAGCCAGAGGTGATAAAACCATCCGCTCTGATCACTTGGGTCTGTAAAAAGTGCATTGGTCACAAGTCCGAACTCTTCCGAAAAAATCTTCTGCTTTGACTCAAAACCTTTGCTCTGTTGGATTAGCAGATTGGATAGAAGTATACTGCAATACACAGAGTGAGACATTGCAGCATGTAACACAAGAAGATATCATAAACAGTAATCACCAAAATCAGTGGATAAAGGTAGTACTATGTACGAAAAATAACTAAGACCAAGATAATACAATGTACTCAAAACATGTCGCACCAAATACAGAGAGTAAGCAACTTCAGGATACCAATATTCAGTCTGAAACATAACATACTAAATTATTATTTTGAATGGTCATATATACTAAATTATCAAGCTTGTTTACTACTCCCTCCGTTTTTTAATATAAGATGTTTTAGGTGTTGTACATATTGTCGAGATACATGCTAAAGTGAGTGAACATGCACACTTAAACATGTCTACATACATTTGGGTACACATGCATGTGGACAAATGCTAAAACATCTTATATTAGAAAACGGAGGGAGTATTTTACATGACATGCTCCAAAGTTCTAGGGATCAAATTACATTTGTGTATCTTTCACTACAGGCAAAACACAATTTTGGAGTAGCATAAGCTTTCATTCAGTCAGCAACTGTACATGTGGGAAGAGCATCTAGAACTGACGTACATTAACAGTTACATACCTACGATTATGCCATGCTGAGTAATTGCTGAAGTTTTCGTAGATCTTATCCATTGTGTACTTAAGCTCATCCTCTTCTGGCACCCCCGTAAATTTTGCAAGGAACCTGTGCAGGGTGGAAATGAGTCCAAACATCATCTTGATCCTAAAGTTTCCAATAAGAACAAATTTACCTGCGGTAATTCCACCCGTGAAAATTCCTCGCATCCACCTTTAATAGTTTATCCAAGAGGCCAAATTCACGCTTAGAATCCACAGGGGCAAGCTTTTGATTCAGCAACCACTTGCGGTGATACCACGCTCCGTAGGACTTTGGGTTTGCCCTCAAAGCAGACTCCACCTTCAAAATTCCACAACTGAGGATCATCAAGCAATCGACCACACACACGTGACCTTGATTTCTTGCAAAAGCGCTACCGAAGAGCATAGAACAATCCGATGCATGATCCAGCAAGATGGATCAGAACTTACCACTCTGAGCTCGCCGTCGACAGCAGACTTGACAGCCTCTGGGTCTGAAAGCTCCTTCAGGTTGTGTCGCAATGCGAGCTTCCGGTAGTTCCACGCGGTGTAGGCCTCCGGTTGATCTCGAGAAGCTTGAAGCTCAGCCCGAGCGCTTCCTCGGTGTACCTACAGCCATCCGAACAGACTGACAGTGTCATTAAGCACGACTGTGAAAATCTGAACTTAGCATCTCCTGCTGCAATAGCAAACAAGGGCCAAATCTACAGCAGCTGACACGAGGATCTAATCAAATCAACAACAACGGGCAAGAGGACCTAATGGTTCTTCCCTCCCTACGGCGGAGTAAGCGAACTGGCCAGAGTTCGATCTCGCGGGAGGCTCGGGAGGTTGTAAGGCGGGGCCCTAGAGCGAGGAACATGTGGAGGCTTACGTCATTACGTGGAGGTGTGGTGGTTGTGCAGAACCTGGGCCTGGAGGTCCCGGAGCTTGGCGGCCTTCGCCGCCGCCGCCGCGCCGTCCTCCGGCTTCTTCGGCCTCCGGGGCTGGCCGTGCATCTCGCTCCTTCTCCGGTGACGTCTGAGGTCGCGGGGACTTGGATCTTGGGGAGAGAAGGATTGTCAGAGGCACATGTCGTTTTATTTAGGAAAATTTTGCTCATGGACACCGTTATTTTGTGTCCTTTGCTGAAACACACTAAATTTTTATGTATTTGCCCAATACCATTATAATTTCGTGGTCATTTGCCATAACACATTCTATGTATTAAAACGAAAAGGTCAACTTTTGTGTGCATGAATTGACCATCTCATCCATTCGTCCGAGTCGAGTACGACATATCCACGCAGAGGAAAAAAAAGTCCAAGGAACCAGCGGTGCCCCGGGCTGCCATCCTCCTGCGCCTCCATGTCGTCACCAAGCGCCGCCATCCTCCTGCGCCCCACAGCGCCTCTCCCGCCGCCTCATGGCTCGCCCGAGCTCCACTCCCGCCGCCTCCTGGTCCGAGCTCGTCTCCTGGCTCATCCGAACTCGCCTCCTGGTCCAAGCTCGTCGAGCTCGCCTCCTAGCTCGTCCGAGCAGCAGCCACGCATGGCGGCGGCGCGTGGCGCGCGGAGCAGCAGCGGCGTGTGGTGGCGGCGCGCGGCGCATGGACAAGCACCAGCGCCGCCCACAAGAGCTGGAGCCTGGAGAAGCGCAGGCCAGGCTGGGCGGGCGGCGCCGCTTCGACGGGATCCGCGGGAGGATGGGCGGCCGGAGCAGGGTAACGAGATGCGGAGCAGGAGATCGAGATGCCGGCGCTCCCCACCGCCGCCAGCGCTCCCCGTCGCCGCCAGCACCTGGATCCGCCGCCTCCCTGCACCGCCGCCTTGGAAGACCACGAGCACCGCCGCCGGCGAGCTGCTCTCCACACGGCGAGCTCGGATGTGTGCTCCGAGGACCCAATTGCTTTTTGTTTTTCTGTTCAGAGCCTTTTCTATAAATGTTTGGGTCTGTTTGTAATTTAAATCTTGTACTCTAGTCTCAGCATGTCTGGACACACCCGAGACACCAAACACCATCTCCTTTCACCCCGCATGAGCACACCCGGGCCACCAAACATCCAACAAAATCTCAGCCCAGCATGTATCAGGTCAGCTTGGCCCAGCTGAGAAACACATGCTGGGCTGACCCAGGCTACCAAACACACCCTTACTTACCAGAACTAGCTAGCCTCGCAACACACTCAAATCATAGATCGATCGATTAGCTAGCAGCAACCAGCGGAGACATTACCCGTCTTGAACCTTGTATTGATTGATTCACGGTGTGGCTTAAGTTACAAGGGTACGTACACGAGTATTTATACCTGGCAAGTGACGCATCGTCGCGCAGGCGTCCGATCTGCTAACATTCAGGTCTTGCGCCGCCGGCCGAGTTGCAGTCCCGCCGGCAATGGATCTCGATTTAGAACAGTGATTCGCGTATAAACACTAACCTTTCCGTTTTAGTCCATGTGGTGTGTTACGGCAAATGACCATAAAATTATAATGGTACTTAGCAAAGACATGAAAGTTTAGTGTGTCTCGGCAAAGGACACAAAATAACGGTGTCCAGTAGCAAATTTTCCCTTTTATCTATTTAGCAAATGCTGATTTAGATAAGACATTCCTACTAATCAACGTGTCCTATTTTGAATTTGCTGCGATAACTTTAACACTTCCGTGTGCAACATATTTTCAGAACTTTAACACTTCAACTGATGATTATGCGTTTTTTTTTCTTCACTCATGCAGTTATGACACAAGGTTGGAGACTTGCATGATCCCACTCCTACGGAATCAGAATTAACTGTGGAGCCTAGAGGGAGAGATTTCAATTGGGACAACCTACACTTTGAAGAACCAAACTTAGAGAGCCTTGGGGACCCTTTTACCGAAGAGGAAGTGTGGAATGATATCAAGCAAATGCCTAGTGACAAAGCCCCTGCCCCGATGGCTTCACGGGAGCTTTCTTCAAGAGATGTTGGGAAACAATTAAGGTGGACCTCATGCGAGTGGTGAATCTCTTTGGAAACCTCCATGCCAAGAATTTTCATTGGCTCAACTCCGCCAACATCGCCCTCTTGCCCAAGAAAGAAGGGGCGGAGGAGGTTTCCGACTATAGGCCTATGCCTATTAGTCTCATCCATGCAATCGCTAAAATAATAGCAAAGATGCTTGCTCTCCGGCTTGGTCTTCTCATGAATGAGCTCGTCTCCAACGCCCAAAGTGCTTTTATCAAGAAAAGGAGTATCTATGACAACTTCCTCTATGTCAAAAATCTTGCCAAGCGATTCCACAAGGGAAAAATACCGACTCTCCTCTTCAAGCTTGACATCCGCAAAGCCTTCGACTCGATACGTTGGGAATACCTTCTTGACCTCTTGGAGCGTCGGGGTTTCCCTAGCCGCTTTCGGAATTGGATAGCCGCCTTGCTCTCCACCGCAACGTCCCGGGTGCTCCTCAATGGCATAGCCGGCACCCCCATTGTGCATGGTCGCGGCCTCCGGCAAGGCGATCCGCTCTCGCCCCTCCTCTTCGTCATTGCCATCGACCCTCTCACTCAAATCTTAGAGGGTGCAACTAGGAGTGGTTTCCTTCACAAGCTTCGCGGAAGGGGCACCATCTTGTGGACCCCTCTATATGCGGATGATGCGGTGGTGTTTGTGGCTCCCATTAAAGAAGACATTGCAAATTTTGCCTCCATTCTTGAGGCTTCCGTTGTTCCCATTAGGTGTGCCAACTTGAACCTTGATGACATTCTTGAAGGCATACCGGCTACTAGAGCAACCTTCCCTTTGCGCTATCTTGGCCTCCCGCTCTCGGTTTGGCGCCTCAAAACGGTGGATTTTCAACATTTAGAGGACAAATGCGCCGGCAAGCTCCCAACTTTGAATGGCAAGTTCATCACCACGGCCGGCCGGGCTACTTTTGTTAAATCGGTTATTGCCTCCCAAGCCATCTACTACTTGACGCCCCTCATCATTCCTCCGGGCACGATGCTTTTCTTGAACAAAATACAACGGGCTTTTCTTTGGTCGGCGAAGGATACAACCACGGGAGCCAAATGCAAGGTGAATTGGGAACTTGTGTGCCGGCCCAAGGATCTTGGTGGCCTTGGCATTCTACACCTTGAGAAGTTTCCTACGGCGTTGCGCTTGAGGTGGCCTTGGTTGGAGTGGAAAGACCCCGCTATGATTTGGGTAGGCTCCGGCAACCCATGCTCTCAAGCGGACTTGGACCTCTTCTATGCCGCAACTACCATCACAATCGGCAATGGTCAAAAAACGCCTTTTTGGCACGCGCCATGGCTTGAGGGAGGCAAACCCAAGGATATTGCATTTTTGAGTGCTCTAGCATGAAGAAATGGACGGTTGGGAAGGCCGTGGAAGGAAATGCTTGGATTCGGAAGGTGCGGTTCGATGAAACCTTTACCACGGCGCATTTCGCCCAATTTGCGGAGATTTGGGTCCTCATAAGAAATGTGAACCTCAACGCCAACATGGATGATGATATTACGTGGAAGCTAACGGAAGATGGACAATACACGGCATCCTCGGCTTACAAAATGCAATTCATGGGGACCATCCGCTCTCACATGGACAAGACAATTTTGAAACCTTGGGCTCCTCCAAAAACTAAATTCTTCGCGTGGCTTGCTACCCAAAACCGGGTTTGGACGACGGATCGCTTGGCTAAAAGAGGGTGGCCAAATTGTGGCTTATGCCCTCTTTGCAAACAAACAATGGAAACGGTTTCACACCTCTTTGTGGAGTGTCGACTCACGCGGCGCGTTTGGGAGCTTATCAAGGATTGGATAGGGATTCAAGCAATTCAACCCTACACTTGGAATAACCTCTCGATGGAGTGGTGGTTGTTGATGACGGATGGGTCGACCCCAAATCGCAAAGCCGTCGCCTCTCTCACTTTGCTCACCACTTGGGAAATTTGGAATGAACACAATGCAAGAGTTTTCCAAAACAAGTTCGCACCTCCCCTAGTCATTCTTGAAAAAATAAAGCGAGAAGCCCGGTTGTGGGTCATTGTGGGTGCCAAACATTTGGGCATTTTGATGCCGCGAGAGTAGTTGTATTGTAACTTAAACCTTTACTTTCTTGTAATGTCCTCTCTTAATTAATATATGAGGCAAAGCTTTTGCCCCACGGTTCTAAAAACAAGAATTAACTATGGATGATCTTCGTGAGGCTTGTATTAAGCTTGCAGGCGCAGTTTCAGCTGCTAGGTCATTAGTTAGGCCTAGTGAGGGCTGAGGAGCAGGTTAGGACAAGAGAAGAGCAGGATCGCAAGTTCTTGATGATAGACTGGAAGCCTATACCAAGCAAAATAACATGCAGGTCATGCCTAATCAATCAATAATTACTGTTCTGGTTATTCTTCCATGACTATACTGCTGTATTAGTTAATATTGCTACTTATGTTCTGTTCTTAGAATGGACGTGTCTTTATTCCGCACCTCTAGTCCAATCCGACATTTCATCATGTAAGAATTGTACTCATGTTTTAAACTATTTGTATCCATCAATGCTTGGTGGTTCAACATGTCGAGCAAAAACATCCCAAACCGCAAGGCAATTACGTCGCTCATTATGCTCACCTCTTGGACAATTTGGAACGAGAGAGACGCGTGCCGTCCGACACAAGTCCGCTCCAACGACCACCCTCCTTAACACCATCAAGTCCGAAACGAGACTTTGTATCTCCGCGGGCATGAAACACTTGTGAGATGTAATTTTGGGAGAGTAGTCCTTTTATGTTGCGGAAATCCACTTTGGCTTCCGGGTACATATGCTCATGTTTTTTTTCAAAATTAAAAAAAATGAAAACACTTGAAAAAATCTACAAAGTATTGGGCACAAACATATACAAGTTTTCAAAATTCGTGGAAAAATTCGGAAGGAAATGACACTTCTGTGGTCTGTGAAAAAAGGCAAAATTTGTGGCCGAAATGAGATTGAAAAATACATTTTTCAAAGCACATATTTTGTGTTTTTTTGCGCAGACCACAGAAAGTGTTATTTCCTTCCACAATTTTACAGGAATGTTGAAAACTTATGTATGTTTGTGCCCAAATTACGTCAGATTTTTTCGAAATTCCCCTAAAAACTAACAGGAGCATATGCATCCGGGAGCCAGCGTTTTGACTCCCGAGCTCACCTGCTCCTGGCTGAATAATAAATTTGATTTTTTTTGTAAAATGTTCCGTAAAATTCTGAAAAAAAAACTGTGATGAACATACACAAATTTTCTACATGCATGTCAAATTTCATGGTGAAATGACATTCGCAGTGCTCTGCGCATAAAAGACAAATTCAGTGGTTTTTTGCATAGAGCACTAAGAATGTAATTTCACCACGAAACTTGGCAGCATTTATATCATTTGTCTATGTACATCACTGATTTTTTTCCGAATTTTTTGAAACACTTTATTATTTGTTTCGAATTTTTCATTCAACCAGTAGCTGGTGAGCTGGGGAGCCAATCTAAATTTCCGGTTGTTCCTTTAATTTTCTTGTCAAAACTCTTCTCCCTTAACTAATGGGAAGAGGCAAATCATTTGCCTCTGTTTTAACAAAAAAAATCTATTTGTATCGAAATCATGCGCATTTTGAAGCATATGTATCGAACTACAGTAGTGCAAATAATTATCTATTTATATTATTCATTGGACAAATTTTATTGTTGTGTGCCCCATCACCAGTTTTTTCCTTTGGATCCGGCACTGCCGAAGTATTAGGCGTGGAAGATTGCACGATTTTTCGACACGCAGTCCTAAAATTGGATAGATCGACCTCTTATTCATAACCTGTCAGACAACGACATTAACGGACTTAATTACAAGCTTAGAACTACTTCACCAAATTTACCAAAATAAACCACCCTTCAGAGAATATATGATGATCAAACACTAGGCACAGTCCGGCCGGACAGGAACGGAAACTCTAGCGCGGCAGGCTACGGGGACGGGAAGCATGCCTCGCTGTCGAGGATTGCCGCCTTGAGCTCCCGCTGTATGGACGCCCTCACCGGCGACGCCACCAGCTCCTCCCACACCGACCCCGCGCCGCCGGTGGGGTGCCCGTCCGGGTACAGCTCGTGCACGCAGTCGGCCGCCTCGTTGATCCTGCTCACGCGGTCCAGCAGCCCGATATCCTGCACGTCCACCAGCAGCCTGCTGGCCCCGTCCTTCCAACCTATCAACTGCATGCAAAGATCAAATTTGTCGATTCAGAATTCTCCGAACCTGATGATCATTCATTGCAGAGGAAGAAGAAGAAACGACGCATGTGTTTGTTGCCTTTGCGCCGGCGATGCTGTTGGTGCTGTAGAGCCTCGCGTTGTCGACGAGATCGCAGTACTTCCGGAAGGCGCCAGCGAACCGCTTGTGGGACTTGAGCTGCGAGTTCACCCGCACGGCTCTCCCGGATATGATAGCTCGCCTGCAATGTCACAGCCGATTTTGGTCCGAGTCGTGTCAATCATTGTGCACACGCATGCATGCTTTGTTGGTTAGTTACCTGATCCCCCTGATGACGGCGAGGTAGGCGTCGCAGATGACGCCTACAAGCTCGATGCGGTAGGGCTTCATGGCCGACCTGCCGCTGGGCCCGTCGCTCTCCTCCTCGACGGGCTCCCAGTACTGCTCGGTGGTGCTCCCGTCCGCGGCGACCTTGTACCCGACGCCCATGCGGTACCGATGCCGGTGCACGCGCCTCACCATGGCCACGGTCTGCAGGACGAACGGCTCCCACGAAAGAGTGCCGTCCATGATCACGTCCCGCCCCTCGTTCAACGCCGTCACCAGCACCGACGCCGCCGCGTCCGTCGACGACTGGTGCACCTGCATGCGTGCGCGCATTGGCTCTGGATCAGCTCGTGCACCGGCACACCGCACTCGCTGTGCCCTCACAATCGATCGTGTGTGTAGTGTACTCCAAATCACAAGAAGAGAGAATCATTTACCAGCTCGGCGGTCTGCAGCATGTCGTTGTGGTGGCCGCGGGAGCTGATGGCCTGGTAGATGACGTCCGACTCCTTGAACGCGTCGGCCTCCACCACCACCGCGTTCGCCGCTGCGCCGGACCAGAACACCCTGCACACGCACGTTGCATCAGTGCAAGCTTGACTCGACACGGCCGGTGGCGAATCGACGAGACTAACTCCTTCATGATCTGTTTGAGCACGGTGCTCTTGCCGGCGCCCATGCCGCCGCCCATCAGAAGCAGGACAGGGCTGCGGACGCTGTGGGCCGCTGGGACCATCACCTCGGTGGTCGGGCAGCGTGGCTGGTTCTCGGGGGAGCTTATCCCGATCACCTTCAGCTCCTCCATCAGCGTCGAGAAGAGCCGAGTCACCTTCAACTCCCTCGTCACTCTCTCGAACCTCATCTTCCTGCACGCACCTTCTCCGGTTAGAGTTGCACTTAAACACCTGCTACATGAGCACATTAACATAGTTTTACTTTTACCTGGTGGCCTCCAATACCATGCTCTTAAGTTTTCTTCTTGGTTGCTCTGCTGTTAGAACCTAATTAAGCAAGTGATACAGAGAAATGTATACGAACAAGTCAAGGACAAAGCTGTAATTAATTAAGAAGTTCTTTAGTGTGCGGTTAATTTTTCCTCTATTTTTATACAAACATACAAACCTGCGTGATTACGTGAGTTGCGCATTTCCAGTGGAAGGAGAAGTAGCTGAGTATGCATCTGTCCAACTCCTCGATCAACTTCACGAGCATGGCGTCCGGATTCATGTTGTTATGGAAGAATGCAAGGAGATTCTGCTCATACCCCTCGCTTTTCTTCAGATAATAGCAGGCCATTGTGCAAAGATGGGGGCACTCGTTCGGATCGTCGAACCCGATTTGCTTAGCTGAAACAATGTGAATAATATTTCAGACAAAAGCTGATGAACTGTTTTCCGTTTCAAGCGTTCTGTTCCTCTCCATTGCATATCTTAATCGGAATGTACAGTATGAACAGAAACGGCTAGCACAAAACATCGATGATGTAGGAGAATATGTATAACGGAAACCGTAGTAATATTAAGAGATGCATAATGTTGTTTCTTTTCTGTAGCCTAAAGTAAAAAAAATGTCACAAAAATGCAGACCTGAGCACACCTGATCGACCTGAGATCCCCATCAAATCAGAAATTCACAATGCGCGTGGGACTAATTCAACTCGTTCTGCAGGATCTAGCGCTCAAAGGCGAACCGTACGTACTTACCAACATAGTGCGAGAACACCTCGATCTCGTGGGCGCGCTCGCCGGGCGGCGCCACCAGCCGCGGCACCACCGTCGCGGCGCCGCCATCCTTCATCTTCTGCGTACCCCGTCCGTCCCGCCGGCCGGCAGGGATCGAAAAGGACAACAGCAACGCGGAGCAAGTATCGAGATCACCTGCCCATGCGTATCACGAAGAACTGCACGGCGTCGGACATGATCGACGGAGCTTGGGGAAGATCCAAGGTGTGCGGAGGTGGAGACGAACGCATGCATGCGCCGGGAAGGCGGGCAAGCGAGAGGAGAAACGTATGCAGTGGTGGTCCCCGTTCAACGTCGCACATCGCATACTCCGTAGTCATACATATATCACCCCATGGTATTTAATTCCTGTATGTATCGAGTTAAGGCTTATTTTTATCATTATGAATAGGGGTGGGCGTTCGGTTCCCCGAACCGAACGGTTCGGTACCTCGGTCTCTGAGAAACTTCGGTCTTCCGAAAACAAGCACCGATCGGGTAGTTTAATTTCCTGGAACCGAGCATTCGGTCTACCGAGAAATCGGTTCGGTATTCGGTTGTGGACCGAAGTTACCGAAATCATATGCGTTGGGGCCTGCCGACCTGATCGCTGCCGCACTGGGCTTGGTTGGCCAGGCTGTGGCTGAGATATCTCGCTCCTAGACTAATAGTTGTTGGGCTTTGGCGTTTCCATGCTGGGCTGGGCTTTGCATCGTGGCTGGACTGGAAGGCTGAAAGGTATCGTTTGTCTGTACTTTTGCTGCTAGCAGAACAGCTGCGACTCAACTCGGTTATTTGGGTCTATTCGGTTGACCGACTGCTAGGACCGAAATCACCGATACTATTTCGGTTTTACAGATTTGCTAACCGATCTGAGTACCGAACCAATCGGTTTCGGTTAGTTCGGCTTCGGTCCAGGTCAAAACGGTTCGGTAATTCGGTTTTCGGGTTATATGCCCACCCCTAATTATGAATTCGAGTGAATTATGAGGATTGGAGTTTTCTCCTTGTATATTCTTTGTTGACACCTTGGTGTAGAGCTATCTCTTTATTATTTGAGTGAGGCTTTTCGGAGGCCCAGCTCCATGATTTGAAAAGTTCAAAAATCCCGTCTTTTGAAGTTTCAAAAAAATGGGAAAAAATGTCTAGATGTAGATAATAATATGCTCTACAAGTGTGCAAAAATAAATCTAAAATTCATTTTATTTAGGCTGGTCAAAAAGATAAATTGGTATAACTAGATCTGTGAACAATACACATTTTGACAAACTTTAAATTTTGTCAGATTTATCTTTTTGTGTAGTCTAAAATAATATGACTTTTCCATTGAGATTTCCGCACCTGTACAGTTCAACATTACCTACATGTAGGATTTTTGTTTCGATTGTTAGAAACTTAAAATGGTGATCATTTTTTTGTCATTTATTCTATTCTACAACATACTAATGCTGGCACATATGAGTTTAAAGACAAATATTGGCTCATACATAATCAACTAATTTGAACTTCCAAGCGACATATTTCAAACAACAATCAAATACGATGACACAAGTTTAGATTTTCAATTGACATAAATCAAACAATAGCTCAAACCCCATGATGAACTATGTGATCTCTTTGAAATCTCTCTTAGTCCCCCTAAAACCGACAATAGATCGCGGAGACACTGACCGACAGCTCGGCGGCGAGCACAAAGTAGGTGATCATGGCGAGTGAGGCAAATATTCATGAGATGGGACATAAGGAGTGTATGTTCATGGGGGGAAATTGCGAGTCCCTTCGGTCCTCACATTTTTCTTTGACTCCCAACTATTTTTCTGTCGTTTTGCCAACCTCTTTTCTGTTCTTCTCATCCTTTTGAAATTCTTCGACAATCATCAAGGAGAATGGGGAATAGGGTGGAAATGTCGTAGGGGATAGAATGAATCCTTTAGGGTTCTCATATTTTTTTGTGATGCCTAGGTTTTACCTTGATTTCTAAACCATTTCTTCTCCTTTTTTTCTGGACTTTCCTGGAATTTTCAGGTAATTTTCAAGTAGAAAGGGGACAAGGTGGAACTGTCCTAGGTCAGAGCACAGAGTCCTCTAGGTTTCTCTTATTTTTTTTCCCCAATTCCCGGATATTATCCTTTCATTTCTAAACCCTTTCTTCCCCTTTTCAATACTTTGCCAGAAATTTCCAGCAACTTTGGAGAGGGAAAACAAGGAGGAAGCGTCCTAGGTAAAAATTATGGTAATCTGTCGGCAAATTTTCAATAAGAGGAGAGATGAAACAGGAATTGTCAAGGGCAAAAGTGTGAGTTCCGAGGTCCTCACATTTTAACCCCCAAGTATTTTTCTTAGGTATTTCCCTTTTGCTCTCCCGAGTCTCTCCTTCCTGACATTTTTCAGAATTTTCCTCGTTCATCTTATTCTACAAGAAGGCCGAGGAAAAGACACCCGCAAGCACTGCACAATATTTATTCTAAAAATTATAGTTGGTTAACAATAAGAGGTTGTACAATTTTGTACTATTCTGGCAGTAGCTTCCTACTTACAAATAGGATTTCCACACAATAGCCTCCTATCCCATCGTAAAATAGCATTATGTACTAGTGTCTAGTACAAACTGATCATTCTCTCAATATACCACGGTGAATCTATCACTACACCAAGGATGGTGAAAAATACAAAACCTAGTTCAGTGGGAGAGGAGCCTGTGAGCAGAGCCCACCTAGGTGAGATACCAAATGCCGCTGCGACCCTACCACTGGGCTATTGCCTAGTTCTGCAAGGATGGTGAAAATAGCAACGTAGCCTGACCATCAATTCCAGATAAAATGACTGGCGAGACAGAAATCTCCAGATTATGGTACTGCCATTAAGTGTTGTCATGCCGATTCGTTCCATTTTGAAAATGAAGTAGTTCTCTTTCACTTAACTTCTTGCTAAGTTCTTCTTTCGACGGTAGTTCCCAGCCACCCTTCATGGCGGCAGACCACCATGCCTTCAGCTCATCCTTGAAACGTAACAAATCAAAATCAGTCACCTACATAAATAAGAACCGTGCAAAAAGCAGGATAGAACTCTGACGAGACCAAAACCATTTGACATCAGTGGAGACTAGTAAATAAGAACCATAGGAAAAGCAGGGTAGAGCGCACGGGCAAAATTGAAGTCAATAAAATAAGATAGGATTTATGATATATTTCTTGAGAGACCTGATTGTCTCTAAAAACTTAAGAGACCTGCTCTTATGAAAAAAAAAGTCTCAGCATGTCTCTATGATTTAAGAGCTAGATCATTCAGGTTATATTCAGCGTGAAACTATCTTTGTTTACACAAGGTAAGAAAGATCTATTATGGTGAATCATTTAGCATGAACAAGCAGCACAAGGCCCTCTGCAAACAGAAGCAAATATTGGCATCTGAATTTTCAATACTAGCAGAGCACGTCTGAATCCTATGAAATATGAATACAAACACTGATGCTTATATGCAACTTTGTCATCCAGATTCAATCAAATCAATATTATTTTGGACAACACAATTCGGTAATTTAGTCATACCCAAAAAAACGAAACAACTCTACATGTCATCTGATAATGATGCTTTCTCCAGATGAAGAAAACAAGAAAGAGTATAGAGGCACAAGGAAGAACTATTGAAATCAGATTCCGTTTCTCCCTTTAGTAGCATGGACAAGACCCCACACCATTAAGTATTTCTCTTAGCCTGTTCACTGCCATGAACTTGCTCAAATGAGTATAAGCTGATTTTATTAAGGTTGACTACTGGGTTGTCTGTAGAGTGCTGGCCAATAGCCATACAACTGAAACTTTGGGTAGCGAGAGAAGTCAAAACATTAACATTATTCAACTTAACAAAATAGAATAAGGAACTTCCTTTTCATATATTACCTCATGGAATTCATGATTGGATACAAAGCGAGAATCTACTTGGCAAGTTGAGTTTCTGATTGTTACAGAGAGGCGATTCCTATCCAGTGCTCCTGTAAGACAAGTCCATATAGTCCTTTTTTTCAGTTTCTTAAAAATATTAAGAAAAAACAAATCTACTCTGCAACCTGAGCATTGTATGTAGCCAGTCACCAAATAGACATAGTTGTATAGCCACTTACCATTTATACGTGCGACATGGTATCCTGTGCCACCCAATGCTTCCTCCCATTTACCAAATCGTAGACGCAAGAAAAAGCCATCTAAGGTATTGTGCATTATTGGTGACACTAGCCATCTGTCAACGATCACCAATGTAAATAAAGAAACAAAAACATCAGCTCTTCAGTTCTCAGTGTCTTCACAAATCTTAACACAACTTTCCAATATATGGTCAACGGACAGAACTCTAGGGCCCACATATAGTGTATAAACACAAATTAATGTCAACGTTGCAGTAAACTATAAACAGAAACTATATGCATTATATTTGTGATAGCATTTACATTGGCAAGGCAAATGTATCAGTTTGAGTATATGCACGATAACGCTCCCGCCAAAAATATCGAAGGTAAGTACTACTTCAGTATATCAAAGTACGCACAATTTGTCATACAAGACAAGGATAGCATAGTTTTCTTTCTTCAAAGGAAAGCAGTGGGGGAGCCCCCACAGCGAGTTTTTTTAACAATAAGAACCCATATTTTCATGCGTGAGGACTTGAACCCAGGTGGCTGGGTTGTACATCCCCTCCCCTAACATAGATAGCATAGGTTCAGCTTGTAATAAAAGGAAAAAAATTATGTGTTCTTTAGCTAAGACGAGTCATATGTAAAAACTTCCACCTTCCAAGAAGCAAAAAAGAGCACACAACCCATAAAAAGCTATAAGCCATATATTTTGTCCAACGAAATCTTTTTAGACATGTGCCCATTTCTAACATACAGCAAAATGTTATGAAATCCGTAAATTCAATCATGCATGCCATACGTAGCAGGTAGAACGAGAAATGTTTTTTTTTTTTGCAGTCTAGAAAGAGAAATGTTGAAAGGAATTCAAAGGTGATTCCGAACTCAAGTACCTTATGATGTCTGACCGAGACAAACGAAGCCTCTGCAAGGCTCCAAAAACAATACTTGATTGATCACATACATCACTGGTAAGACCATAGGGTACAATTTGCTTGTTGTGTCGCAGACTCTCCATGGAATTTGAACCCACTTCCTTGATTTTTAATCCTCTTCTATCAATATATTCAGCAGATGTGTTTCCTTCTAAATTATCATAAGGAGCCTTTCCAGCGATGCTCCCTCCACAATGCTGATCTTCACCTCTTGACAACATGTTTCCTTTTGATTCCTCATCACTGCCAGGACATAATTGCTCCTTACCTTTGTCACCTAGCCATAAAACTAGCCGTCCATGTCCACTAGAAGATTTTTGAGTTTCTTGTCCTGCCTCTAGTCCATCATGGTTTCTGTAATTAACAACAAAAGGATTTTTTCTCATTACGCTCTTCAGATATTTCGTGATCACAAGAGATAGCCAACCTTACTGCTGAGGTCTTTGCATGTCTAAGTGCATCCAATCTCTTTGCAAGAATGGAAGCCATAGTTTCTGACTGCTTACGTTCTTCTTGAGGAATCACTGGACATTTGTTACTTGTTGTCCCATTATCACTTCCTGTACTAGTATAGTATTGTGAATTGTGGAATTCCTTCTCCACACTTAACTTCTGCTCAGATGAAGGATACAATTTATCACCTGCACCCTTTGGACTGACAGCACAAAAATCACTGTTTACATTGCAGGGTGTTGCATTCATCAATTTCATTGATGTTTTTGGCAAAAGCCGACTTACCCACAAGCTTTCTGTGAATCCACCTTTATTTCCCGTTGCAGCATTCAAAGAGCTGGCATGGCACTCATTTTGTTTTTCTACGGGTGTTCTAGAACACAAATTACTGGAGTTGGGCATCTTCAAGTTTCTTCCGGCTCTCAAAGGGAAAACTCCAGTTTGATAGTTAAAATTGCCTTTACCACCACCTGAATCCACTTGAAGGCTGTCAGCAGCTAAAGTCTCAATAGCCACATCAAGAGTTCCTCTGCTTATACCAATCTTTTTGTCGAGCATAGAATTGCTAGCATTTAAATCCAGCGCTAGTCTCTCAGCTTCGCGCTCAGTGCAATCCATTTCTGACTGATGACAGGTATCTCTTGAAGCTGTCATAACATTACGACAATAAAGAGATTGAAAAAGAGAATTGAACCCAACAGACTGCAGAGGAATTTTGATGTTATTTTGAACCTCCATCGAATGATCTGCTAGTTCATGTTCTGTGGCTGCTGAAAACTTCTGATCAAGTGAAACAATAGTGGTACTTCTATCAAGCATGGTTGATCCATTAGTCAGAGATGACATCCAGTTAAAGAAAGAGCTACCATTTCTGGGCAACAATCCTGAGCAAGAACTCTCATTGTATTCCCTTCTACATCTTTTACTTCGAGAAGACATCTCACATGTGGAGTATTGTGCATACTCTCGCTTTGGAGCTTTCATACTTGGGCAGCTCTCCATACTCTCATTGCTATCATCACCCTGTTTTGTGTTGCTAACACAATTGCTCTGGTCGTGCATTACCTTTTCTTTGCCCTTCTCAAGCTTTGCAGGGTTAACATCCGTTGTTGATTCATATCTTGTCACAGGATCAACACCAGATGCTGAGTCACATTTTGAAACAGGGTTAACACCAGATGCTGACTCACATCTGGCAACAATAGGCTCATCCTTATGATGTTCCTGCGTAACCTTATCTTGGGGATTACTATCAAGGTTTTCCTGCATAACCTGATCTTGGGGATCACCATCATGGTTTTCCTGCATTACCTGATCTTGGTGATTATCACTTTTGCTATCTAGAAAACCTGACAACTTTCCTGGGACCTTTCTTGTATTACCAAAAGGTGACTGTGCATTCAATGCATTGTTCGGCAAAACATAGTCCCTCTGACTAATTGCTTTTACTAATCGAGCACACCAGGTATTATCTGCCCAGGATCTTCCATTATGGACCGCGGTTGCACAGTAGACCTGTTTTTCTGAAATACTATGCAGGGCACTACTTTTGGAAGCCAGACCTGTAAAATGCCATGCTATTTTTTACTGTTGCGAAAAAAAAAAAGATAAGGGTAGTATTAATAATAGTCCTAAATATTGTATATTACTTTGAGAAGCATCCTTGAAGCATCTTGTAGGAAACTAGACACTTCCTTTTTATCCGGCTTATCTGCACAGCAGTTGTCAGACAATTCTTTCCCTTCGTTCATCAAATTGATCCCACCACAGCATTCTACAAGCATTAATCATTAAATAAGATAAGTTAATCACCAACATACTGATAACCAGATGATAAAAATATAAATTTCATTAGGTAATCTATTGTATTTGGACTATGAAGTACTGACTGTCTGACTACCAGGCTACCAAAGACATGGCAGATAAAATACACTGTGGAAAGTTATGTAACATACACTGGTAAAAAATCTCGCTTACACACATTAGGGAAGATACATTAGCTATGTTTGAGAGATTGCAAATTTGTGTCAGTTATGTTCATACACAGATTGGGCTCTACTGGCAAGCTAAGAAGTTAACTAGACCAACATTTGTTGCTACATGCAGATGTGCAAGCCAAAAGCCAAGCATATTAACGTGTCTGAACTACTCGAACTCAGTGAATTAGATTTGTTTCTTTTAAACTTACTTGAATCTTGTTCCTGTGATCTTATAGAAGTAGATTGTTGCGCATCAAGGTTTCGTGTTCTATTTGAACTAGCCATGGATACTCTCACTGAGCTGCTACTGCGAGTTCGTAGTTGTGACGGTATTTCTCCAGCATCCCTTAGGGTGGCATCTACGTTATCACCACTCTTCCCGCTCTTCCCGCCACCACTTGGTTGAGGCGAAGATATCACTATGTTCAAGGTATCTGCATTCCAGCGAAGAGAGGCTTTCCTTGTACTTAGGCTGGACGCTGCGATTTTAATGCTCAGACCATCATCGGGAGACCATACCAGCTCAGAGAGAGGGCTCATGCCGGATGTGATGATTGCATTTACACCTGCACCTGAATGTCCACCATGTGCTTTCAGCAGACTATAAAGATAAGAGGATGTTTGCAAGAAATACAGCAACCTAGATGCAGAAAGAAGCTATAGCTAATGAACTAAAACCAAACCATAGACAATGGAATAGTTGCACAAATTAGTTTATATATTCTGTTGATTCAATCTTTTCACAAATAAATCAAATATTCCTCTTTTGTTCCGCTGGAGTAGGAACCCAACGAATTCACACTCATTCATTCGTACCATGACACAAGGCGAGACACTACTTACCCGAATTAGAAAGAAGAAAGTACACATCTACATGAAGTTGTGCGGTGATAGAAAATCAAAAGCTTAACACGGAAACAGAATAAACAAACAACATAAAAGGACGGCATCGGCGAGGAGTGGAGATGCCCTAAAGGACGGCATCGGCGAGGAAAGCGAGCATAGATTAAACAAAACAAGCAGAGAATAGTGATCGCTGATGCAGCAGCCGACCTCTGGGGGCAGCGAGGCACTACCATCTCATCTCGCAGCATTCGCTCCCCGCCCACGGCCAACACCACGGTCGGCCCTCGGAAAAGAACACGCGCCGGCGCACCACCACCGCGCCGGAGTAGCTAGGAAGAAATGGGGGATTTTTGCGGCAGGCGGCGGCGGAGGGAGGCCAGGGGACCCGGTCAGCGCCGGCGGCTAGCGAGCTGGGGGAGAATTTGGGAGCGGTCTAGGAGGGCAGCATCGCCGCGGTGGGGAAGGGGAGGGAGATGCTTTTGTTTGTGCTCCATGCGGCGGTGGAGCGCCGGAATGCGAGGCCGGGGTTGAGCCACGTAGAGGCCGCCTCAGACACATGCCTCCTTTTTTTTGACCCTAAACCCTAAACGCCTCAGACACATGCCTCCTTGGGCTTGGGGACGACCTTTCTTTCTCGGCGGTTACGGGAAACAGAACGGTGGGACGGAGACGGTGGTGGAGATCCGACGGCTGTGGATCGTCGAGCCGCGGTGGTGCAGGAGCGACTGCCGTAGGATGAGGCGTGTCGTAGGGGTAGGCTTCGTGAACAGGAGCGGCTACCCTTGGCAGCTGTCCGTCTCGTGGTAGGACAGCATCGGCTGTAGGTGACAGGGATGGAGATAAGCGAGAGCTTGGTGTGTCACCACTATGCGGGTGGAACTTGAAGTGCAGGAACATGGAGATAAGCGGAATCTCCGGATGAAGATAAGCGGATTCTCCGTTGATCTCAAAGAAAAAGATGAATCTTATAGCTTTTCTACCGAATTTTTTTTTATAGAAAAACTAGTAAATGTGTTGTGCGTTGTTACAGGTTGATTTTATACAGTCAAGAAGTAGTGTTGCATTCGTATCGGATCGCCCTACTGTCAAGAAAGAATGGTGGATTGCCATAGCCTAGACTATCATGGTCATCAGTCGAAAAATTAACCAGCAAAATGCTTAAGCCCTCTCAACTCTACCACGTCCATGTTGATTTTGCGAAAACAGGTTAACATATTATACAAAGTGTGGGTAACCAAGTCACCAAGTATCTTTCTGGATTGTCTCCCCGTCCATCCCCGACATCGATGTCGGGTTTCTCCTCACTCACGTCCAGTTCCTTCATGTTCAAACGTTCAAAGTCCTCCTTTGCCATGTAGATGAGTGCAAATGTTACTTTTCTTTTAGAAATTTAGAAATAACTAAACTATAGGTCTCTAAACTATGCAGTAGGTGATAACCACGCAATAGAAATACTAGCAACGAGTAAGTAAAGCAGTTCAGAGATAACCACGCAAAAGAAACAGAGATTTATCTCGAAGTTCATTCTCAAACCTAGTCTCCGTTGGAGAGGTGTTGAGTCACTAGGATCCCCAAATAGCACCAGAGACTCATTGTATTCTCCAGGTGTCACCACCAAGGCGGAGTGCCACGATCCACTATGTGTTGCCCTTGAAGACGCAACCAAAACATCTATAAACAAGGTTGGACTTGCTCCACAACTTAATTAGAGGCTTCCAACAAGATTTTGGAGCTTCTCGCCACAAAAGAGAAACTCCAAGATGACCACTTTCGTCTAAGCTTTCAAGAAATCCAGAGTAACAAAATCCACCATGTATGGCTGGGGAAATTAAATTGTTTTGGTGTAACCCTAGATTTGGTCTCAGCTCTCACTACTCAAAGAATCAAAACGATTGGTGCATGGGAGTGGGAAATCTTGAAGCTTTGAACTCTAGAACAATGGAGGTGAGAGATGAAGAAGGTCCCTTCCTCGTGGGGAAGAATGGGTCTATTTATAGGGCCCCTTCAAATCAAACCGTATGTTATCCCCGTGCCTTGGAACAACAAGGGTTGAGGCCCGGTACAACCGGGCCAAGTTCTCGGCCCAAGTGTCGGCCTTCGAGAGTGTGGTTTGGACGGATGCGCACCACAAAGGAGTGTCCCAGATCCAGGTACCCCATTACAACCGGGGTCCAAAACAACTTGGGTCGGGTTCGGTACTTCCGAGCACCAACCAGGCGAATTATCGGGCCCAAGTACCGGAGGTTCCAGAGCCATTTGAATAAAATTGCTTGGCCTAGGAACATCATGGATCTTGGGCGGAACTTCTGGGGCCCGGTACAACTGGGCTTGGAACAACAACAAAATATCAGGATTGTCAGAGTGATCTCTTCGCTTAGGAGTGCATATGGTGCATATGTGGTTGTGTATGATGTGTTCTCTCTTCATAGTACGGATGCCTACGACTCGATACAAAACCAAAAAACGGTAGACACGACTTCTTTTCTCTTTTCACTTATGTAGTGACCCAGCACACCACTGCATGTTGCAGTGTACAAGTCGTTGACATAATACTCACGGAAGGACTATTCCGTAAATATTACATCCTTCAGAGTAGTACAACAAAACATAGTCGGTCCAAGGTAACACTATAGGATTACAACACTATTCAATACAAAATCTCGAGAACCTCCTTTACAAACAGAAGTACGTCTCGCAAATGAAACTCCCGAAAAACTCAAGTCGTAGCACTAAGCTGGATGTCAGCTCTATTTCTAACCCCTAATCCACTACTGCTGTTGTCACAGCCCTATCTATCCATTTGGAATATCTTTGTCTGGAGTAGTGCTCCTCCTTCCTATAATCCTTGTCTTCTCCGTAGGCCTTATTGGCGTCGTGTCCACCATTGCACTGTTGTCGCCACTCCTACTTTGGCAAAGTAGAGGTTGACTCCTTCAGGCTTCACCAGGTTGATTTGACACCTTGTTGAAGATTTCACCAACATCGTTATGGATTCCTGTCCTTCCTCTGCTGTCTCCAATAATCTAAGCAGGGGTCAACGGAGAAAAGGTGAGCAACACGAGCGTTACTCAGCAAGTTCATATAACAGGAATAAGGTGTTTTATGCACTAGCTACCATCCATACCAAAAGGTCATGGATGAACATGCATATCTTTGTAAAACATTTTTAGGAAAAGATTTATTTTATCTTCAGAAAACTATGCCCGTCATCCATTCACAGGTGCTAGGGCTTCATGGAGCCACCTTTCCTGCAGCGTTCGCAGCTCCTTCCCGAACAGGGAGTAACATGTCACACTTTTTTACACTCTGCAGAGGTGCGTTGCTTTACCCATAAGAGATCAAGATCATGTTGCACAACCAGGCGTACATTCCTGTCCACACTTCCTATGGTGTGGGGCCGATTGTTGATCCAAGCCATTCGCCGTGCTTCTCCAACAACCCCGCATGCCCACCCTTTTGTAGGTTTGTCCTCCCCTTTATCTTATGGTAGACCGAACCGGACCGAGGTCCTCACACCTATACCATATAGATAGACCGTTCCAGACATCCCTACAATCCATCATAGACACCAGAAACCGTGGGAATTAAGGGATCCCACCCATGTGCATGTAGTCTCGCAAGACCTACAGCCTACGGAACTGGCTGTCCGTTGACATGCGAAAGGGAAAAGGTCACAGATGACTTTCCCGTCCCATTCCAAGTCTCATGGTTAACGCTTCATTTACGGCGCAAGAACACTGACGGCATTGGTTATTAAGTCCTAGATAATACTTTCCCGTGCAAATGGAACCTCCACCAACCACATCATACCATGGTTCCATCTGCCAGCCAACAATATATATAGCAATTCACATCATTCGAAAATATGTTTTTCTTTTTCATGCAATGATAAACCATAGTATTTTGCATTTACTTTGATAAACATAATCAAGTAGGACATGAGCAAGAGTGAACTTGCCTTGGATAGGAATAGCAGTTCAAACCCTTCGGGGTTCTAAGGTTTGAGGTAAAACCCCGAGTTCTGAAAAAGGCAACGTAATCCTGATAAGGACTACAGAAAACTCTGGCAAGATGCTATTATGCATAGTAATGAAATGCATCGCAAATACCCCAAGGATATCCCAAGCTTAAGTAAATTTCGTCTTACGCACTAGTTCGATAATATCGAGTTAACTTGACTTAAGATTGTTTTATCACCCTTTTGGTGATGTTATAAATGCTTAAGTTGATTATGAGTTGGGTCTAGTGATTACTTAGAATGTGATGCCTTCATGTCTTTAAGTGTGTACCACTTTTATTTATCTGATTAAGTATTATTAAATATTAAGAGCAACCACGTATAAGCTTATCTTTTATTGAAGCATCACACTTAAAAGAAAAGAAATAAGGTAACACCATTTTATGTTTCATTTCTAAGTTTTAGAATATTATCTTAAATGAATAAGTCTATAACACAAAATTAATCCAAGTATTAATGATAATAATAATAATGAACATATTTTATTAAGTAGAGAATTCAATTTTAGGTTATGTAAACATCCTTCAATAATTATTTTCCTTATGGAAAATATTATTTTAATTAACCATTTAATGCTCACAATGTAGGACATGAAATGATTATAACATTTTCAAGTTTGAAATTTAAACATGTGAAGTATTTTTAAATGAAGTTGGAATGCATCCAAAAGAGCATTTGGAATTAACTCCATATTTAAATTAATAAGTAAATTGTTGTTTCAATTTTAGAGTGATTTAATTTTAGTCAAACAAGTGTTTGATTATTACAAACAGATATATTTTATTTTTCTGTTCATTTTGATATGTTATTTGTATTTTTCTGATTTAATATGAAATAGTTATGAATTTCCAAAGTTTATTCAATTTAAAATATTTTTGGAATTATTTTCTTATTAATTTTTGATTTATGAAATGACCAAAATGCCCTTGGTCAAACTTGGTTGAACCAGACCAAGGACTGGCTCAGGTCGTGGTCAACCCGACCGAGCCACACTCTAACCTGCCCCCTTTGTCTCTCTCTCTCTCCCGAGCCCGTCTGGCGATTCCCTTCCGCCCCGCCGTCGCCGAGCGATTCCGGCCGACTCCGGTGGACTCCGCCGCCGTGCTGTGGCGCAGTCGACGCGCCGGTCGACGCTCTATCTCCTCCTCCTCTTCGATCTGTTTTTCTCCGCCTGGCGCGGCCGTGTGCGACCCAATCCCGAGCCTAGGGTTACGGTGATGGCGCGGCTCCGCCGTGTTTGTGCTGCTCCGGTGCTCCGCCACGCTGGGTGCAGGGTTGCGACCCCTGTGCCGCCGTGGTGTTGTTGGTGTGATGTGCTTCTCCCCGTGGCCCTTCTCCTCTGGCCACACGGGCACTGCCCCGTCGCCGTGGAGCTACGGCCATGGGCGTAAGGTATGATCTCCTCTTCTCTCCTCTCTCTTCTTCTTCTTCTCTGTCCTGGCCTTCGTGCCATGCTCTGTGTTACTAAGTAGCTAGTGGTAATTTTTAGAGTTTATGTTGTTTAGGTGATGAGCTGCTCTGATGCTCCTGTGGTGTTCTCTGGATGTACCTCCAGTGCTCTTGTGCCATTTGCTAAAGATGATATAGCTAGTGGCTATGGCTATGGTGATATTTGTGTTGCTGTCTCTTGCTAATTTCAGTTATCTGCCAAAGCAGGATAGCATGTGAGTGCTTCTCTGAACTATTAAGTTCAGAGATGTGCCTCTGTTAAAATCAAGTGTAAGATAGATTTCTGTAGCTAAATAATTTTGGCTAAGCATGCTGTGATGCCTCTGTTGAGTTACACAGAAGCTAACTACTAATCTTAGCTTAAGAAATCTTTTTATGCTTTCCTGTGCTCTTGTTGGTGAATAGAATGGCTAGTATGTGATTTGTGTTTGAGGTGCTTTTCCTTGATGGATTTGTGTCCAGCAATTCATATACTGGTCTGTGCTATTACCAATGTAATTCCTAGCAAGATTTGCTATATGCCTTTGCTCAGAATTGTGGGTTATTTGCCCCTTGCCTGTGATGCATAGGCTGAGGCTCAATTTATTAAGAACAGATGTTGTGCTTGGTTCTTTTTACTTCCCCGTGATGATTTAGCATAGCACTTCTATGCTAGACTGAGGGAAAACACTCCACCACACCCATGTGTATCTAGCAGATCATATTGCTAGAGAAATAAAGGATCGACCTGTTATCAGATGTGGTGGTGGTGTTGCTGTGTTGCTTGTGGCTCCTCTGGTTGCTTGATCTACTGATCTTGTGGATCTCCTCCTCGTTTATCTTGCTGACCTGCTTCTCCAGCTCCAGCTTGCTCTTTTCCTAGCTTTTGGCCTTCCCTCCATGCTCCAGCTTGGCCTTGTGCTTCAATCCCATCTTGTTCTTGCTTTTGGCAAGGATCCAGTGGTGGATTTATTTGGTGTGAGTGATTTGTGATGATCTGAGTTCAAATCAGAGATGAACTCGAGCTGTGCTTGAGTGTGTGTGTGAAGATGAGCTATGCTCCTTGCTTGCTACGACTTCCCCTTGCTCTTATCCTTCCAGGCTTGTGTTCACTGTGCTGGTGACAGCACAGGTATGTGGGAAGTGATTGTGCTGCTTGCTTGCTTGGCTCCCAGGTTCTGTTAACCTGGAGCTTCGGCTGGTTTGATATTATCCTTCATGTGTGGTTTATTTCTGACTGCCAAGTGGATTTAGGCTGAGGCAAATGATGCTTAAGAACAGATGCTAACCTTGATTAACAACATCCCAATGATGTGTTTAGCAGTGCACTACACTGCCATAAACTGAGGGCTTTAATTAACACTAATCCCCTCTTTGAATTTGTTTTCTTTTGTTCTTGCCTTTCTTTTGATTTGCAGGAAAGCAATATTGGAAGAAGATCAAGAAGAAGAAGAAAGAAATACAAGACATTTTAGTTTAGGAAATAATTGTAATTTTCCTCTTTGTATTTCAATTTGTTGTAATTCAATTTTAAAAACAATGTATTATTGTAATTATTCAATAAAGTTATTTGTTTGTCTTTGCAAGAATTCAATAAGTTGTAATATTTATTGTAAAGATTTAAATTATGCAAACATTTATAAACTCATTTACTTAATTATTGTTTTTGTTACTTAATTGTTTTAATTTGAATTACTTTACAAATTCCAATTATTTGAATATTCAAATTGGATTCAAAATTTTCCACAACCAATAAATTACCTAGAGGTCATGTCGAAATTTATTTGCATTCACCTAAGATGAACTAAACCTTATTCATTAAGTTGAATGAACTCTGATCACTTAGGGTTTTTAATTTGCGAAAAATTTATTCAGGATTTTCAAATGCATGCATGCAGATGCACAAATTCCTATTTCTACCCTTCGTTAACTCCTAAATGCTGGGATATTACAACTTATAGCGATCCCATCTTGTGATGTCTTCAAATCAACCCTACTATACGCAGGCGCATAGTTAGGACATGTTTATGTTGTCATTCAACACTGAAACCACTTAGAGAGGAAATTCCATTTCAACCGCGCCACAAGAAAGGTCTCATCTCCCACAAATATCGCCCAGTTTTGAGCCTAGAACCGGACCAGGTCACAATACGCCAAATGGCCGGATCGTGCTCATAACGGGGTGTTATATCATGGTCATCATCACGGTCCCTTGTAACCCCCCCCCCCCCCCCCCCCCGCGTTTGGTAGGTGCATTTTGTATCATCCATTTTAGGTCATATAACTTCAGTTTATATTTTTATTTGGTTCATTTATGCATTGTTTTCTAGTGTTTAGATGATTTACGTGATTTTCCTAAACAAAACTCTTTGCATTGCTATTTAATCCTAATAGTCAGGAAACCTCTCTTTTCTTATTTTATTGTTTCAGAGACCTTCCCGACACCAAATAAATATGAAAATGGCATGTCAATATTTTTTAAGAACAAAGAACACCAGCACTTGGAGCTAATGAGAGGCCCAACATGGGGGATAACACCCCCATGGCGCGGCCCCATGAGCGTCGTAGCTCGTCTTGTGACCTCATTTTATGGGAGTCTCCATCTCGAAAAAGAAAACATACGCCCTATTTTCCACGGATTTTATAGAGACGGTGGCGGACTAGAAAGCCTTCTCCTACTCCAGGTAGGGCTGATCGTGTTGTTCCGCTGTCGCCGCAAAAGGAAATCGCCGTTGTCACCGACACCAACAGCTCCTCGGTGTAGCGAGGATCGTCTTCATCACCAACTCCACCTTATCTACCAACATCACAATCTCCATCACTGTGATCGACCTCATCCCCCTCACAATTTATGTAGATCGGAACCTAGGTAACTTCTCGGTGTTGTTTGCATGCTAGTAGTCGACACCGTGTTATTTTTTTGTTGGTGAAGTTATACTTTCAGATTGTGATGTAAGGGCATAGGTTGAATTAGACATGATTTCCATGTAGTTCGCCAAAATAGACACGGGATGGGTAACGACGGTCGAATGCTCGATGCAGAGCTTTTGCTCGGTACCCGATGCACAACAGGCAGCGGGTCAAACACATGTATTATTAGCACATTAACTTAAATTCTGATCAGTGCGGAGCTGAACTTCAATCTGTATATTTCATAGGATTTTTATTATCAGAGTCAACTCGATGGTCTTGATGCTCTGTACTTGTGCGACTCATTTTCTCTTCTGATCTCTTGGTCTTCTTAATTTTGACAGAATACCCCTCTCTTCGTCCTTATTAACAGTACTTCCTGGAATCCTGGGCGTGATTCGCTCCTTCACTTTCGGATCTTTTAGGTCACAAACACTGCGTCGTTCTTAGGTCAAATTCATTTGCCCCTGTTACTCTTTCTTCCCCACTGCGCCGTCCTCGCGTATTCCGTCTTCTTCCTCCGCGAGAAGGGAATCTCCCAACGAAGGATCGCCAAGAAAAAGATGATGCGACGTAGCTGCAACTGGGACAGCTCTTGGATTGATGAGTATTCCTCGAATCTCTTGTCTTTCGAGAACTTCTGCCACCAAAATCTGAGTGCGAATGGCACACTCCCGACAACAAGTGACTCACAATCCCCAACCTGGGGAATTGGTAATGTTTGTTGAGCACGTCGAGCGTGGATTCAAACCTCCAGGCTCCATCTTCTTCTGCACCCTGATGCAGCGATTAAATCTGCGCCTCCATGACATCAGACCCAACTCTATACTCCAGGTGAGCAACTTCCATGTTCTTTACGAAGACTATCTTGCCACCAATCCTTCTATAGATTTTTGGCTATCTTAAATTCTGAAATGGTCAAATGGACCAGCTCGTGCACAAAAAAATACAGACCAGTTGCAGTACCCCACCGCAGCCGTAGACTGCACGGACGTCCGCCGCAGCCCACCGGAGACAGTGCAGCTGCCTCTGGAGGAGTCGATCTGGTCATCCGGAAGTTTGAGCAGTCAAGGCGTCGTTTTCCGCGGGCCAAAGCTATAGCACCCCGATCTACTCATCAGCAGCACTAAACCAAACCATTAGCATACGTAAAGAGCTCAACCACCGCACGCCTTTCGGCTGGCCGGCCCTCGTCCGGCGTCGCTGTCAGGCCCGGCCAGCCCCGCCGCCCCGCCTCTCTCTTTCGGTAGGCAGCCCCGCCGCGGCGTCGCCACCGGCCACCGCCCACTTGCTCCCGCTTTCGGTTTTGGCTCGTTTCCTTCGGGAAAATATATTGTTCGGCTGCCACCTTTTTCGGCCTCATCATTTGCTCCTCCCGCTGCTGCTAGCCTTAAGCCTGTCAGCCCCCCTTTTTCGGCGTCTGCTCCGACCATCTTAGGTGCCGCGATCGCAGTCGCAGATCGGGATCTCGCCCGGCGTGCTGATTCTTGGATCATAGGCCAGGTTCTAATTCTATCTAATATTCTTCATTGCTTAACTCGCTAGCTCATGCTCTGTCGCTCTGAGCTTAGTTTGCTTCTTGGCCTCTTGGGACAGTGTACTGGCAGTTGTGTTGACTCTGTTCCTCTATTCTTCTTTTTTCAAATCAATGGTTGATTCCTTGATTCTATGCTCATCCTAGTAATCGTTTGGGGATACGCTGCCTAATTTTATGGGGAATTCGGGGTGATCGGAATTCACCCACCTATACGAGGGAAAGAGGCCTATTAGAATTCAATCCATGATGCTGAATATAACAGTTTTAGCTTTGTACTCGGGTTTTCATCGATGGAGTTTTGCTGTGCTGTTGACCGAGCTTAGTTGTTTAGATTTGGACAAGCTACAGCTTACTATTGGGATTACTTCTCCTGAATAATTATTCCATGCTTCTTCAAATTTTGTTTACCCCGAAAACACCTTTTTGTCGTTTGTTTTTGTTGCAGTTCATGTGTGATGCCTTCTTCAACTCATATTCTCTTGGTCCTGTGGGTTTATTGCCAATTAGCCATTATGGTTGATGCTGGACACTTTATTTTCTGTTATCTAGTGCTTTTCCAACCTGGTAGTCCCCTCTCCACGCCGCTCTCGTTTTGAGAGTCGTATCAAGCTTTTCTTCTCCTCCGCCGGCTCGCTCCCCGTTTCTCTCTCGCAGCGCCGCTGCTTGGGATGGATACGGATGCGCAGCTTGGCGTGTACATATTAGATGTAGGTTTAGAGTAGTTTTGCCTTCGTGGCGACTGAGGGTACGTTGAAGATCTCCGGCGACCAGATCTTCTTCCCCTTGTTCTTCCTCTGCTCGGTGGCTCTCCGGTGGTGGCAATCGCGTTGCTGGAGACGCAGAGGGGAGCGGGCATCCCTCCAAATAAGGTCAGCCATGGGTGCTTCGAGGCGGAGGCGTTGGATCTCCTCCTTTTCGATGCGGTCCCTATCTCTCCAGCGAGGAAGCTCCCATGGTGGGAGCTGGCGCTGCACGAGACCACCGCTCGCCCTCAGAATAAGATCCAGGTGAACTTCCCCTTCTGCAATCTGTGGCTGCCTCCTCTGGTTCGTGGCAAGGATCTGGAGTCCAACGACGGCTCGTTTCTTCTGCGGCGGTGGGGTGGAGTTTGCGGTAGCCTCTTCTGTTTTCAGCATTTCTTTGTGCTTTCACTCCCTCCGGCCGGCCGTGGTGGCGAGGGGAGATTGGGTGAAGCTTCGACGATCTGCAGATCCAGAAGTGGTCTTTTGGGAAATCAAGCTGCTGTTATTAGGTGTTCATCCAGCGCGGACTTGCGATGGTCGTCACCATCTTGCCCGTGCTCTTCTTGGCTAAAGGAGCCCTCCTCAGCCACATGTCATTGGCTGCTTTTCAACCTCCAGGTGTGATGCCGTTGCGGAGGCCATCTTCTTGCTCTATCCTGGCGCTTCACAGAGGCGTCCCTCCAAGTGGTGCGTCCCCGACGGCGGCGCAGCTGGCCAGGACGTCGAGCAGAGTTCATCATTGCGGTGGAGAAGAACCCAGGGACCTGATTGCTTTTCGTATTTTGTTTCTAGGGTTCTTGAAGTAAAAGATCCGGTCCTATGTGTAATTTTCTTTCTTTATCTGGACAGTGTTGTAATTCTGCCACCGTTGAAATATAGCAGCTAGGTCCTTCGGGACCTTTCCCCTGTTCAAGAAAAAAAAACATGGTAGTCGGGTTTTCTGTCCTTTCTCCAGCTAAGAGCATCTCCACTCGCGGCGCCCAAACGGCCGCCCAAACGCCTTTGGGGCGTGCCGGACACAAAATCGCCCCCACTCGCGGCGCCCAAACGCGAATTCGGTCCGGCGCGGCCCAGTTTTGTGTCCGGCAAGCCCAGCCCACGCCCTCAACTTGGGGAGGCTTGGGGCGGCCCCGGACGGAAGGAAACGCGACGCCACGTCGGCTCCCGACGCGCGGGCCACGCCTGGCAGTGAGACAAGGGGCTGCATTAATGCCGGGCGGCATCTCGGTTTCCCAGTCGGGCGCAGCGACGCGTCGCTTCGCCTCTGCGACGAGGAAGCGTCTGCGCCACGGCGACGTCAATGCAGGCGAGCCGTTAATGGTGTGGCAGGCGAGCCGTTGGACGGCCGGAGTTAAGTCGACCTCATCCGTTCGCCTCCCGACCGCTATATAGAGCGGGTTCCTCGCCGTCTCCACCATCTCCATCCCACACCTAGCCATGGCCTCTCCCCGGCGCGCCGCGGAGGAAGAGAGACGAGCGCAGAGGGAGGCACGTCGTCGCCGCCATGACAGCCAGGTTTGGCAGAGCGCCATGGCTCGCCGCGGCTGGCCATCCCAGGAGGCAGGCTCGTCGGCCGTCAACGCTCCGCCACCTCCTCCACCGCCTCCTCCGCCACCGGCGAACCAACTCACGGAAGCCGAGGCGCGCGAGCTCGTCCGCACCAACACGCCGGTGCCGGCGAACTGCGTCCTCCCTGAGGGATGGGCCACGAACCCAGTGCACGTCCCCGTTGCACCCATGCTGGGCCGGCCGGGCGCGGCTCGACTACGTCGCCTCGTGCATGGGGACGATGGCGCCGGAGCTGCACGACGACCCCAGGTTCGAGCCGAACTCGGCGTACTGGGACAAGCAGGTCGAGCTCGAGCACGCCTACCGCCTCCACTCCTTCTTCGCCCCCAAGCCGCCTGCGGACTGGCAAGATTTAAATTTGAATGAATTATGTTAGTTTGAATGAAATTTCAATGAAATATATGCATTTTCGTATCAAAAATTTCATATTTGAATAATATTTGGGCGCCGCGAGTGGAGAGCGAGGGCGCCCAAATGGGCAAAGTAGTCTGGACGGCGGCCAAAGAGCCTATCCGGACGGCCTTTGGGCGCCGCGAGTGGAGATGCTCTAAACTTGGCTTTAGTTCACCAAACACGCCTGTATCGTTGCAGTGGCATTCCCATCATTATTTTCCCCTTCATTTTCTCAGTGATAGGGCAAAAGTCTTAATCGTATTGAATTCTGATGTCTCTAGTCACTGAAATTGTTAATTTTATCATGGAGCAGATTAGTTCAAACACTAAAGTGAACTTGTATTTTGCTGATGAACTTTCCTTTTATTTCTTGTAGCAATCCTACAACTACCACCACCACCTTTGACTAATCTAAATAGCTTTGGAGCAACTGTTGTGAAGATACGGAGTATACCGTTGGACCATGGGAACAAGGAAGTCGCGCTGTCCTCGGCGTTGCTCGAGTGGATCTTGATGCTCCTGCTATTCACTGATGCAGTTTACTCCTTCCTGATCACCAGATTTGCCCGTCTCTGCAAGTTACCGGTCCCTTGTCCGTTCTGTTCAAGGCTAGATCATGTTCTGGGTAACGAGGAACCGTGCTTCTACAGGGAATTGATCTGCAAAACTCACAAGTCAGAGATCTCATCTTTGGCCTTCTGCCGCCTCCACCAGAAACTTGCGGGCGCAGAAACTATGTGCGATGGATGCAGCAGCAGCTCACTTGGTCCAAAAGAGAAACTAGACAACAATGACAACACACTCGAGCCCATGTCAGATGTCGATGTGTTCAATAGTACTGGTGGAGATGCTGCTAGAATGTGTTCATGCTGTTCACGGCATTGTGAACAACGAAATGTATCATTGTTCTCTCGAAAGAGTAGAGAGCTCAAACCTGCTAACTCGCCAAAGATTTGTGCAGATTATTCTGTATCATGGCAAGCGGATGAGTCTTTGGAAACCAAAGACATTTGCCACCAGGGTGATGATACATCTCATGAGAGATACAGTGCTCTACAGATGACATCTGACTCAGAGGCTGAGGCTCCTTGTGCTGATGATGATGACACAGATTCTCGCCCTCATGGTGCTTATGACATCAAAAAAGACTTGCACGAAGATGCAGTTGTTGAGATACCAGTTCTTCCACCCCCTGAGGTGGTCAAGCCATCTGAAACAAATGTTCAGAAAGAACAAAAATTGACTGACTCCGGTGATATATCGTTAGCATATCCTGTTCTGGATGATAATCTTGGCAGTTTAATTAATGGGAGCCAAATGGAAGCAAAGGATGTCTCATCCAGACAAGCGACAGCACAGCATGACCCTCCAATTGCCATCGAAGAGTTATATCTGGAAGGTAAAAATCAATTTCCCAAACAGGGATGCCTCCCACTTCCGCTTCTTTTTTAATTGACAGATCCTGTAATAGCATGGATGATTGTGCAGATGCCACTGTTCCCCATATTCCAGTTGCGTCATGCCAAAGGACAAGTGGCAGCAGCATCAATCCATATACATCTCAATTCACAATATTAGAACAACACTATGCTGTCTCAGGGGACAAATATATAAAGGGTATGATATCATAATAATAATCCATAACCAAATGAATGATATTTGTTTCTATTCGTCTAACAAGGAAATACTGATGATTCAGAAGAAGCTCACAGGCCAGAAAGTACTGTTAGTATATCGAGTGGTGTGTTTCACCAGGGAACGACATTAGCTACTAATCTAGGTACAAGTGAAACAGTAGCCAGTGACTCTCACTATGTTGCTTCAGAAGATACACATCTGAAAGGTTGATTAGTTTTGACTCTTTCTCACTGTAGATTCGCATATCTATCTTAATGAACCTCATGATTCTTTTCTGCTCTCTCTTTCAGATAACTTAAGGGATATCCACGTTTCACAGGTTAGTGCCGATTCAGAAACTCTCGCTGAAGTTGAAGATAATCCTAAGGAAGCTGAACCCATTGGTGATACGAGAATAGATGAACTGATAGCCCAAGATCCTTCAAATTCAGCTACCAAAGATTTGATAACAAAAGGTTTGTTGATTGTACCTTACCTCCAGCACTGATTTAAAATCTGGTCCTTATATTTAACCATTTTGCTTAGATTTTGCGGAAGAGGTTCATATTCCACCAGCTGCTGTTAGATCAAGTGGTGAAGTATCTCAAGGTCTTGATGCCATTGAGGAACATCCCCAAACAAGTGAAACCGTTAGTGAACGGAGACCATCTCTTAGCACTCAGATTAGCATGAATGAAGCCTACAATCTAGCCATTGGTATGAAGAGTAGTTTCCCATCCCCAACCTTGACTGATGTGATTCTTGGAAACGGCTCTTCATCTAGTGTAAATGGAGAATTAAGGCTACTGCTATCACAGCTTTCAGCTTCCAGGGGGCTTGAGGCAACTTGGTTTGACCCAGGCCCTAGCCCACGCACATATGGGCGTGGAGATGATTTGATAGTGCAGAACATAACAAAAAGAATTTCAATCGAGAGAAATGTTTCTGGTTTGGAATCACTGGATGGAAGCATTGTTAGTGAGATGGAAGGTGAAAGCTCCATCGACCGGTTGAGACGACAGATTGATCTAGACCGGAAATCCATACACCTCCTCTGCAGGGAGCTGGAAGAAGAGAGGAATGCTGCAGCCATTGCTGCAAGTCAAGCGTTGGCTATGATCACCAGGCTGCAGGATGAGAAGGCTGCGATGCAGATGGAAGCTTCGCATTACCAGCGGATGATGGAAGAGCAAGCAGAGTATGATAGTGAAGCGCTTGCAGAAGCTAACGAGCTGCTTGCTCAAAGGGAACAAGAAGTAGAGGAATTGGAAGCTGAGCTTGAAAACTACAGGACACGGTTTGGAGGCAGAGGGCCACCTAAGAAACAAGACAATCAGCTCCTGTTTGAAGAACAAAGCACCAGCACGACTTTGCTTGAAGATGAAAGGGCATACATATCAGAATGTTTGAGGAAGCTGGAGAAGAAGCTTCACTTGTACTCCAACAATAGTACTACAGATTTATCAAATTCAGATGTTATAGAGGATGTGCTTATCAACAAAATGCCTGTTTTAGACGACGACTCCCTATGTTGTCAAAAGAGCTCAAGGGAGACACATGACCCTATTCTCTTGGCTAAGGAAGGCCACTCTTCGAGAATGAACGGGGAGGTTGATGTATCCACATTTCAAGACGAAATCTCAAGCTTGCATAAAAGATTGAAGATGCTAGAAGGAGACCGCGACTTTCTTGAACACAGCATAAACTCGCTAAAGAATGGCAAAGAAGGTGCACAGTTCATAAGGGAAATAGCTTGCAACCTCAGAGAACTCCGAGCTGTTGCCATCAACAGCAAATAGCATGCCCCAACTTGGATTCAACATGTTCATGCAAAACATGTATGTGCAGCAGGTTTCCACGGTCCCACCCAACATGTAAATTGTATATTTGTTACCTCAAAAGGAAAGAAATTGTTGTTAGGCTGCCACATCTAGGAACTTTGTTCGTAGTTCCTGAAGGATTTAAAAAAAACTAGCAAGTACACAAGGCATGTATTTTGTTTTCTTTAGGCGAGGAGTGGGTTTGTCTTGGATAGTATAGTAATGAGTCACACAACATACAAAGTTAGTAATATTTTTTTGATAAACAGTGATCAATACTTGTGAGTGAACAGGAAGTGTGTGCATATTTACCTGGTCGAAAATTGTGACTTGTCATTTCCACAGTATCGGCAATTCTGCGTTTCTTCTCCATGCTCCATTACCCTGGCGTCCAGTAATCCAGCACAGGTGCTGCATCACATCAACTATTTCCCTTCATTGCTGACAGCTCTCTGCAATGAAAAACCCCCAAAGACGTCCACATTGCAAGCGAAGTCTAAGTTCCCACACGCATGGGCGATGGAGTAACCAGCTGTATACCCCCACACGCTTGATTTGTTAGCTGCGTTTCTATACACCCAACACAGCAAAAAGAAAAGCGAAGAAGATAGAAGCACTCAGCAGGTAATTAAGAGACTAACTGCAACACTCCACACAATGTATCCTTTCTTTGCCCCTTTGAATTGAGAAGTTACAATTGAAGACCATGGCAAACCTTTGACCTGGAGCCATGGCCTATTACAACTTACAAGCAGCAGCATTTTCGATTGTGCACAAACATCACCATTGGCCGTTAGCACGGCGGTACAGGTATTCCTCATTCACTCTCCGCTCGCATAATTGGTGTAGTCCCCCATCTGCTGTGAAAATCCATTTGAGTTAACTCCAGGATTCACCATTGGATTAGGATAGTTATATAGCCCTGGCTTCGGTGAAATAGAGTCCACCCTTCCACTCGAAAAGCACCCAACGTGGAAAACTGCCCTTCTCTCAGCCTGTGTAGAGCACTCAGCCTGTCATGGGCCCCTGGGTAACCCTCGTCGTAGTAATGCTCGGTCAAGTTCAACCGGCCAGAACTACTTAAAGAAGCCATGTCAGCCTCTGCTAAGTTGCCTCTTGGAGAAAATGGCAAGCCAAATGTCTGGTATTCGTGGAGGGGAGGCTCTGCCATGCTCACATTGCTTTGTTCCTCCTCAAGTAAGTCATTGATGATGTCAAGATGCGGGAACTCTTCACCCACTGAACCCTGCAGCTGGTGTGAGCCAAAATTTGCAGGTATCTCCCTCTGGAACTGCCTATGCTCAATTCCCCCAAATCTGCCTTGTTTTTCTGTTCCACTGTTGTTTGCTTCCTGATATGAATTATCATTCCATGGGCATATGCGCGCATCACCATTGGTCATCTGTTGATATGGAGTATCATTCCTCCACATGTGTTTGTTACCATCATTGTCACCTTTCCATGGGTGCCAGTTATCAAGAGATCCTAATTTGCCATGCCCAGACATGAATCCTTGATTAGCAGGTAACTGGTCATTCCTTCCAACAGGAGGCAACATGACAGATGTCATCGATGCATATGCTGATAGTGGCTGTGGAAGTGCATTGCTTTGGCCTAGAGAAGTTACCTTATCAAGACTTGACAAGTTTGTATCAAGACTACCATTTCCAATGATGGCATTTCGGTAGGTCTGTGGTACATAACTTGGGACAGGAGGGGAGGGCTCGTTGGTGGCTCGTCTAGCCACAGTAAATGAACGTGACTGCAACGGGGGAACTTGAACTGCAGATGTAGGTGGTAAAGTTGACCTTGGTGCCTGGAACAGAGGAGCACTTGAAGGCCTTGATGCTGCAGGAGTTCGTGGGACAGAATTGACAGCAATCTTTTTAGGAACTGTAATTTTGTGAGCTTCTAAATTAGATACCAGAGGCAACTGCCGTGGTACTGCGTTAAGTGGCACAACCTTATCAACCTGAGGCGCAGGTGATTTTGGCAGAACTGGAACAGCTTTAGCAACTTTTTCAACCTGTGGTGCAGGTGACTTCGGGGGAACTGGAGTAGCTTTAGTAACCCTGCCAGCCTGAGGTGCAGATGGTTTTGGGGGAGCTGGAATAGGAGCAAACCGTGCTGCAGGTGATTTGGAGGTAGCTGGAATAGATATCTTAACTAGCGACGTGCTTGATGTAAGTGTGGCAGCTTTATCAACTGGCAGCGATCTTGAGGTGACTGGAGGAGTTCTACCAATTTTCAAATTCAAACTTGAAACATGTTCTTTGCACAAAGCTGGTTCGACCTTACTTGGTGTGGGAGCAACAATAGGTCCAGATTCTGTGCTTATCCTGGTGTTTGGTATTGCTGGAAGGGCTCCATTCACACTATCGGTGGCTACAGGTTTTGACTTACTAGGTGGTGCACACATACATGCATCAGGACTAGTTACCAACGGTTGCTCTGGGTTCTTCAGAACATTAGGGTTCTTTTCCAAAGAACTGGATGAGGATGATGAGAATGCTGCCTCAGCTGCTGCTTTCTTCTCCAAATGAGCCTTGAGTAGTTTTCTGCCCTCAATTTCCTTCTGAAACATGTATAAAAGGAAACAGATTCAACAACCTTTTGCGGTACAAAAACAGAGTAAAGAAACAAGTGCACAGATAGTGGATGTGTTACAGCAGAGAAAATGGTTAAATACGTTCGAATCTTACTATGAAACTATAGAATAATTTTAAACGATATTCTGACTCAACAAGTGAATCACAACAAAGCACTACCTCAAAAAGGGAAAAAATTATACGCCTTATATTTTGAAATAGATTTTCCAGATGCAGAAATTCCATTAGATGTGAATAGTACAGAAAAAGATGAAGCACAGACAGTCATCAAAGATATGCATCGGTAAACACGTAAAACATGACGAGTTTAGCAGATCTGTGGCATCCTGACCCTCCATCCTTTCTAAGTGGAGGCTAAAATTTGAAGTTAAACCCTCTCTCATATCAAGGATCAAGCTTTGTTCTTAATTCTTAACTAGCTCAGTCAATAAGCGGATTAATTATGTTTGAATGCTCAACAAGATCTATTGCATTTAGTAGTGTTGAGTAAAATGGTTATCTTGAAGAGCTTATGCAATTTTCTCGTGACATGAATTTAACATGTATACTGGCTAGTTTTGTTCCAAAATATGGACGCAGTCCATGCTATCCATGCATACAGAGAAAAGAGGAGGTTCCAAGAGTATTACAAGCCTGGCAAAAACATATTTGCAATATTTACTATCTAATAAATGGGAATTAGGGAGCTGCCATCCACGCCTTCCGCCACCCACATTGCTAAAAACGTCTAATGAAAAATTAAAACTTAAGTAACTAAAATTACAATTTAGCTCCCCCAGAAACTAACTCAACCACATCCTAAAAATCTCTCTAAAAGTAATGAAGCATGCCCCAGTGCAGAGCATGACGCTAAGCAACAAACAAAACTTAATGTGATCGATTATGTTTTCCTTGATCATAGAAAAGCACGACATTTTAGCTAGTATAATAGAAACATCAGTTCTGGTTTATGTTGTTGCAACTGAGTTGTGTAACAATCCAAATTCCGGCGCATAGTTGCAATCATAGCAAACATGTTGCTAATAACATTAAACTACCAATTGCCTCCAGATAACAAGATTACAAGTTTATGGTTAGCAATCTGTTTCATCAAAACTGGGTAATAATGGAATAATTAAGATGACCATTTGAACAAGTAGGGTAAGGTCAGGGAATACTAAAAACCAGATCAGAAAGAATGCACAACACAATATAAAAGAGTAATCTGACCTCATGTAAGCGTTGCCCGAGCTTCTGAAGCCTATCTTTTAAGGTGAGTAGGACAGTCTCCTGGTCAAGCTTTGGTGCCGGTCCACAGCCAGATGTACTGCGGTCTGAACCACTAGCAGTGCTTGAGGGAAGATCATCCTTATCTTTGGCAATGCCCATGCTACTTATGACCCTGCGCTGAGTTTTCCCTCTGTACAAAGATTGAAAGATACAATTAAAGACGTTCAGATGCCATGCCAAGAGAAACAATAAAAAAACTGAGATGAAGTGCTAACCAACCTGAGACAAGTTGATATTCGACTTGAATTGTCTAGCAAGTTATCACTTTTCCCTTGCAAAATGGCCATAGTACCAGATCCCGATGAACATGACAATGACTTGTTCTCCACAATACAGTTCTTCCCAGTAGACACATTTTCCATCTCAATGCCAACATCATTCATCCCATCCACAGGTTGTAAATTTTTTGCACCAGCTTGACATGCCTCAGCTGATCCGTCTAAATTATCTGACACGTCTGATGCACCTTCTTCGAGGTATCAACTTTCATGGCCGCTTGTCCTGCGCGCTTAGAGTCCTCCGTATCATGAATGGTGCTTTCATCTTTATCCTTTTCTGGAAAAGTTGAATCAAATTTTTCCTCTCTATCCTTGTCTTTAACCTTCCGATTGTTCTTCTTTTGTTTGGCCTGAGAATCGTAATTCAAGATTAGGTAAGTGAAAAAATTCCGACTAACTAAAGAAGTGATGAGGCAGCACGTAGGTCATAAATAAGAACACCAACACTGAAGCAAAAACTTTAAGTGAAGTATCAAGCTCAACCTAATATGGTACTATAAACGGTGATCCTGACATGCGACCCATCTAGTAATATGCACTTCACAGTGCAAATGACAAATTCACAGTGCAAACTTTTGCTCATTCCCTCCTCGGAGGTTGTAACTGAAACAATTCTATCTGTTCAATGAAAAGAAACGCAAGAGCTCGAAAAAAACTTTTTTAAAGACTACACCATAGCGTACACGTCTATATTAAGATGTAAGGATAGCGTACAGAGACGAGTACAAAAACAGACGCATACCGAGAGGATACAGCTGCCTCCACCAACATACAGAAAAGGCCCACGACCTCGCTATCCTCGCCAAGACAACCTAACCTACACAAAAGTAGGACCTTCTCCTACCCGCCAGCATGAAGCCGAGATCCGTCACATCTCCGAAGGCCACGAGGGCGTCTGGATCTGAGGCAGACCAGCAAGCATGTCGGCGGGAGGGCACGCCTCCAAGGACTCTCTAGCGGCTAGGGTTTCTTGTGTCGAGGGAATGGAAGAACTGAGTTAACACTAAAAGCTCACTTGTTGATGTTTTATGGGGGTTTTTTCCGAAAGAAAATGTTTTACGGTTCATCGAAAATAGGTACATACCAGGAGGCAGCAAATTTTAACTCAGGAACTGGGAAAACTTTTTTTTTAGTTTCATATTCCAGTGAGCAAATACTGTTGATATCGATCAGTTCCCACCATGAAGCACTACTGGCCGCTTTTTGGTAACAGGGCAGAAGGGATGGTGAGCACAACCAAAGCAACCATACAGCAAGCCAACCAAAAAGGTTACAGGAGTGAATAACAAGAACAATCATTCAAAGAATCCTAACCATAATTTTCCATTCAATATATTCAAGTAGTTGGACATTCTTCCAGTTCAAACTTGTTCAAGAAAACTAAAACTAAGGAAAGCTGTCACCATCTCACCCTGCTACCAGCTACAGATCATTCAATGCAAGGAATTCTTATGAACCAATTTCAATGCAAGAAATTAAGACAAAAGGGCAGGTTTGGTGAACCAAATTAAGAACGCGACCTGTTTTTTCTTTGCACGCTTCTCCTTTTCAGTGATACTGCCTCGTTTCCCCTTCATCTCATTTTCAAGGAGCCCAGCTTCTTCCTCTTCACGAATCAGCTCTTCTTGCCTCTTCAAAGCAACAGCTTCTTGATAAGCGACCTCAATCCCACTAACACAAAAACAAAACATAAGGAACAATGCATAACATGAAAGAGTATCTAGTACCTAGCAAAGATTACAGTCTGTATCATTATATTTCTATGCAGAACTGAAGGACAAGCTCAAACTTCGTGTAAAAAGCAATTCATTCAGCTCCCTCAGATTTTAAGGGTGCATATTTCAATGTTAAGCAGGAAATCATTGAAAAATTTCATGATTACTTAGCAATCATATCACTTGAAGGTGCATGTTCGATGCAAAACAGCAGGAAATCATTGAACAATTTCAAAGTTACTCGGCAATGTAACAACCTTAATGCAGGGATGACATGAATCATCCCGTTGATCAAGGACTACACAGAATATGGTACTCTAAATGGTCGACCAAATTAATGATATCTACCCAGTAACCCAATCAGGCAGAGGTCATAAATAGTCGACCAAATTTATGATATCTAACAAGTAACCCAATCAGGGAGAGGTAACAAGATGAGAATAAATAAAGTTTTTACCTAAATATATGAGATAGAACAAATGTTTCAAGTATCTTCTGACCAAACACAGTTAGGCGCTTTTCTTCATGCTCAATTGAAACTTTAACTTCTCCAGAACTACCATCCTAGAAAGATGATAACAATGAAAACTTAGCAGCACGATAAGATACTGCAGAAAATATGTAATGCTTGCAACCATCTGACTCAATACAACGAACTAGCCCAGTAATGAGCTTGTCCGTCTGAATGAACAATCTCGCTCTCGCTCCAACTGCCAGAAAGCCCAGATAACTGAGTTTGTAATGCAGTAACAAATAAGAATATATTGGGGTAGTCTCTACATTTAAAAGTGACGTGATGCAAATGCTGGGGGCTTAATAATCTAACCAAATAATTGCACTTAGGTATCACCAAACTGAATTGTGGCGAAATATCAAACTGGAATTTTCAAAATAAAGACTAGTGACTGCAGCATGAGCTTATCTGGCTAGCTAAACCAACTAATGGTATAAGATGAAATAGTATTGACATAACTCATTCAATGGTTATGTGGCCACACTCAACCAAGAGCCTCCATCGCAAATGGCAGATTTGAGAAAATACACTCTCCATGGGAAATTCAGTATGCAGAACAACAACCAATTATGATGTAGAAACCATTAAATAGGATGCCAATATGAAATTAACAAGTTAAATGACTGTGGGGACTGGGAGACATGAAAAGAAGCTCAACATGGGCACAGCAGACAAAACTTGAGCTAAACTAATTTAGTTCCATATTACAGCAGCTAATTTCAAGAAATGCTAAGGTATAATAAGAGGGCATCATAGTAGAACTCATTGTTGGGATGGAGAGGGGGGGCAATCGGCCAATATTACCAAAAAAATAGAACTGAATCAATAAATCATACACTAATACTACCTTAGTGCGGCTCTGGGAATATTTGTCATCCTTTGGAGAGAGAGGTTGATAAGGCAAGGGTTCTAAAGCTGCTCTCACAAGCAAAGTTAGGACATCACCAGGTAAAACAAACATGTCCACATCAACATGGACCATAGGCGCTGATAACTCCTCGGAGTCGATTAATTTTCCTCTACCTTTCTTTCCCCTGCATTGGTGCTCAAGTGCCTTTAGCCCCGTATGCAGGGAGTCCATCACTAGTGTTGAAGTGACTTCTTTCTCTACAAAGAAATGCTTCACAATTATTTTCAATATGACGTCACTCTTCTCTCTGGACATGCACGTCTTGTGCTTGGGTCAATTGCAAGCCAGAAAGCACGAAAACTGCAACACCAAGGAAGGCATGCATTGTAATTAAAAGTGAAAATATTTAGTTATCCACAGGATGACATAGCATAACATTCAAGAACTAACCGACTAACCTGGACCATCTCAATTTGTCCTCAGTGAGCTTGGTAAGTTTACTTCTGTGTTCTTCAACAAAGCGACGGTAAATTTGCTCTATATTTGTCATATAGACGCGGAGTAATTCTCGCCGATAAGGCCGGTCAAGGCAACGAAACGGGCGGTCCACTTTCTCCCTCCAATATTGAAAAAGACGGGCAAAGAACAGTTACATAATGCTTTGTCGTCAATTAATAAGCATTAGTACCGAGGAAAATAGAGGCAATGACTGGAGTTTGATTCTTAAATATATCCAAATACCCGAGCACAAAATAGTTAGTGTGCATTGAACACACTAAAGATAGATAGCTAAATTTAAACAGTATAGAAGTGACCTTACAACCTGAAGCCCTGAACATAAGAAGGAACTCTGGATATTTGCAATCAGAAACAGTCCAAAGAGAATAATATGCAGTTACAGCTCGTAACAGGAAGAGGATAAATTATGTACAATCGCAAGGTAAAACGAAAAAGAATCAAGGAGAAAATACCAAAAAAAACTAAACTAAAGTGTGCAGTGTGAACGATCAAATTAAGACGTCAAGTACTACAGAAGCAATGTAGATTATTTTTAAACCATAGGGAGCCTGGTGGAATTAATAGTCTTCAAAATGTCAATCTTGAAACTCGGTATTACCTAATAACTTGAACTTGAGCTATAATTTCAAGAACATCATCAACAAGAAAACCATCTTGAATCTTTGACAACTCCATGAACTTCTTCCATCCCCAGTCATGCTCCTTCTTCCAGAATTTGTGCAAGGTGTCTGCAAAATTACTTAGTTAACCTCTAATTGGCTGTTTAGCTCAATGGAGAAAACAGCCAAATTGATTTTTACCAGAATATTTAACTTTCTTAGGATCAAGATTGCCCACCGCTATGGTGAATTGCGCAAACTGACTCCATCCTGAAAGTGTCAAGCGCATGGTTGAAGAATAAATTTGGGGACACAATTTTATTTAGGAAAAAACTGTAGCACACTAGCAACATACCTGGAAGGTGTTTGTCATGATCAGCAACACATAGAAACAATGACAAGTGATTGGAGACATCACATCCTTGAGGGTAAACTAGAATATACCTGGAAGAAATAAAGATTGCCAAGGTATCAACAAATGATAATAATATAGCATGTCATGAGGGATACAAGCTAGTTTACAACTTCCAGAGTACAGAAGAAAAAATATTGGAGATAAAATTGTTTACTAGTATTCTCCAAGCACCAACTTCCGTTTGGAAGAGGTGAAACACAGTGAACAAGACTTGTAAAATAATTGCACTGGGTAGCAATAGGTCAGGCCCATTGAATACATCAATCAGTGTCATGCCTAATGACAGCAAAGATGCACCGCAACTTGAAGAAATTGAACAAACCGAAACAACTTGAGACATAGTAAAGCTTTTTGACATTACGGAGATATTCGAGTTATAGGCCTATCTTCTTTGCACATCAGTAACTGAAAGCTTTATGCCTTCTATTATGTATAGCCGGTTCTTTATAGAGACTCAAAGCTTTCTTTTGAGGATTTGGTGAAAAAGAACAGCACGTGTACAATTGAAAAGAATCTAGCATCATGCTTCAATATAACAAAGACTAACCCATCTGTTCAACAATGAACTTGAATATATAGGAAAAGCACACATGCATTTACCACTAACAACGAGGGAAATAGAGTTAACACCATTATGAAAGATTTGACAGCCTACATGCTCTCTTACTTGCAACACTGCCAAACAAAATAGAGAGAAAGCATGAGCTGGAAAGCATAGTACACCAGCAATCATTTATGTTAAGACAGTCCAACTAGAAAAGGAATACTTGTCAATCCATAATAGCACACAAAAAAGAATATTAACCCAGGCACATTTCAATCTTGGTTCATCACCAGAACCAAACAAAGCAGAAAAGAGAAGGGTACCAACACCATTCATTTGAGTTATTTCATCGGGCACCCTACCACTTAAAACCACCAGCTTCAAATGGTTCGCTTTTCATTTCTCTTTTCTTCTCCGTTGAAAAGTTTTCAATTCGCCAAGTAAATCGCCCAAATAAATTTGAAGGACCGGGCCCTGAGATAACAACAGGTGAAGATTAGCTAACCGAAACATAGCCACAATTACCATTGAACAAAACTCTATCATAAATGACTAAATGTCGGTAAGGAAGATGAAAAACACATATTAGTTTGGAAAAGCTGACTACAACAATTATATGTCAAGGTCTGAACTGAAACATGTGACCAGGTTTATTCCTTCAGTCAACCATAAACGAAGATACACAAATTTAAAAATATATAGGTAACAGAAGATATGGTTAATGTGTACTTTCCGATTCAAACTATATATGAATCAAGGCTACAAGGATAAATAATCAGAATGTACATAGGCAGATAATAACTTTGAATCAAGTTTACATGGTGAGCTACTAGCAGAAACAAAATATTGTACAGTACATATGGTGCGATCTAAAAATATAAGGACTACTACATACTTCATTTTGGCTGCAATTGTGCAAGTACTCATGCAGTGCATAATATATTTATTTCTGCATAATTACTTTTGGGTGCAACCGTTCAAGCACCCATCTGCTAACAGTTAACTGTTTCCAGACAAAAATTACGAATGGTCAGTCAATCACCATACCAAGCCCTCGTGGTTATGATTTTCTGCAGTTTCAAGGTGTAACAGCAATCTCCCTGTTCTAATGGAAGAGTGACCAATTAAGTGTGACTGTCCACGGATCAGAGAATATGTGCATGTATTGTTGTACAAAGATCCTTAAGTTGGAGGTACGTAAAACAACCCGGACCAAAGACTCTGAGCCCTCTAAAGTCCCAACCCAAGATTAAGCTGACTCACATTTGAGGGTAATAAGCTAACCCACCAATATTAACCCTTCTGGGTTCTCATCACCAACTATTAACCCAGCTAAACAACCTAATTCGAGACAAACAGCATTTCATACTGACTCTCTTTGCTGCCAAACGCAAAAAATTGGGTTAAGCTAACCTAGTTATTTAACCCAGAGTAAAGCACAACTTTGAACTTATGAAGAAACTAATGATAGCGCTTAGTTAAACACTTGTGATATCCTCTGAAGTTAGATTGATCAGACAAAGAAGGTCTAGTTGCGCACCAGGATCATCATCTTCGCCGTCAGTGTCCCAGAAGGGAGGGGCCGTAGAAGGGCTCCCATTATCGACCTGGTCGCAGGACCGCCACTCAGACAGTGAATCACCGGACACACTGCGGTCCTCATCCCCCAGCTCGGTCGTGCTTCCAGCAGACTCATCAGATAGCATGGCTCCAGACCTCAACAATAGGTCCAACCCCCGCCTGTCTTCAGCTGCGCAACAGAAACAATAGAAGAATAAACTGATGCTCAAGTCAACACGCCCCCAAATACCTCGAAACGAAAATTTCTAACGAAACGTGTACTAATTAAACCCTCAAAGCTCCGTTTCAGGGGGGGATTTCACTGACGGACAAACAGGCGGAAGCTAAAAGCCGGTGGGGAAGACCTAACACGTACTCCCGCCAGCCAACGTAGAATCCATTCACAGCTAGTAACCCCCAAACAAGGCCAGAACCTAGCCCTCAAACCCTAGCCCCGCGGTCCGCACGAGCACCCGCCGCAAGCATCGCAGCTGCGCGTGGGCAACAGGCGGGCGGGCGCGGGGCACCCGATCCAGTGGACGCCGGGATAGCCTAGAGCGTTACCTGCGACGGCAGAGGCAGCGGGAGCTGGCCGCGACGACGAGCCGGGAGAGGGAGCTGCGGCGGCTGCGGGTGCGGCGGCGGCGAGACGAAATGGGCAGACAGGAGAGAGGGGGAGAGAGAAAAGAGAAAGTGGCGAGAACATTTGGATTGGGGAATTTATATCAGCGACTCCGACGAGAGATATATGAGGTGTGTGCTTCGTTCTTCCTCGCAAAGATGGCTGGTACAAAAACGATTTTCAAAGGGAAAAACAAAGGAATGCCAGGTACTACCCTTTTCTGACCCCCGAGATGCGCGCACCCGTGCGGCGGACCACGGACGGATGGATGGGGCATTTTTGGAAACTTTGAGCAGAGTACAGATGCGCCGAGAAAAGCCATTTCAAAACTTTTAAACCAGCGGTTTAAGGGATTCCAAAGAAACGATTTCACATATGTTGTGGCTTGACGTTTATTGAATTCTCAAATCTCGATAGATCGTACCTTTTTGTTTGGCGCGACGGCGACGCTCGGTGACATGAGTATCGCTGCACGAAGTTGCCGCCTCCTCGAGCTGGTTTATACGGCGCCGAATCGTATCAAGGACGCTATAGCGAGTGGCGCCATCAAAGGTGGCCAAGACCGTCGGCCGCGGAGTCGTCTAGATGTCTAAGGTATCGAGGTCGCAACCCGATGTTAGATGTAGTTTTCCAATGCTACTAGGTTTTGGTGGGGCAAGATCTAACCGTGGCGGCGGGGCGGTGAGGAGGCAGGGCAAGCGGTGAACGAGGATATATTGGTGGGAGCAAGTTGAGAAATCGTTGAAGTAAATCGGGGCAGGGGTAGAGAAAGCATGGACAGAGCGATCATCCAATAAACATGGCATAAATAGGTTATAACGGGATCGTTTATCTGGACAATATTTATTTATTGCCAAATCAAGTAAGATATACTTACTGATTTACGAATATATATATATATATATATATAGTTCCTTTAAATAGTACTAGCAATGGCAGGCTCGTGAAACCGTCAAAGTTCAAGACATGCTCTATCGCGCTATTGTTGTGTCTGCTCAGAATGAAGCCTTGTGCAATTTGGTGAAACGGTACCAGCCCCACCGGGCGATAAATAGGACAAGGTGTCTTCTCTTCTTATTTGCGTGTATATCCTCCTTTGCCGGCTCAGAGGGCTGTACCGGCCTCACCGGGTGATAAATTTGTTGGACATTACGCTTTCTACCTTCACTTTTCTTTACTAGAGACGTCACCTCATCAGTTCCTCCATCACCAGTTGTACTTGAAAACTTCGTACCCGTATCCTTTTTCTAGTCTAGCTGGCATGCTGCTCGCCGGACAAATTTTCATTCGACCCACTCTTCTTCTTTTCATCTGGAACTTACCGGTCCTACACCAAAGGGCCAATCGCCATTTGCATCTCTAGTACCAGGTGTATGACAGAAAAGCTCAGGGTGTCCGAATCGGCCACAGGAGAAACAGAGGTGTGGCACTTGTTCATATTGAATGGTGTACTAATCCCTATTCTGCCTTGTTGCCGACTCAATCAAAATACCCCTCCTCAAATGCTTAGTGCCACCGTCATCCTCACCCTCAGGTACCAACTGGATCAAACACAATCTAGGTAGCAATTTTATTTAACTCATTGGCAATACGCTTTCCCCAGGTTGGGTTTCACAGATTGAAGTGTAGGTTTAAATTCCTAGCCCATAGCTGAATCTTGTCAAACTTGAGTTCCGACAGTTGCATCCCCTCAACGAACTCCTCCAAAATCATCGCATTTTTGCTGACATGCCACAGTGATCCATCTCTGACCCGATCTTGATCACGTAGTGACTCGAAATCAGCCATAAAAGTGTTTTCGCCAACAAAGCGAAATCTCCAGGGTTTCCCTATGTTGGTCGTAGCGCGCTTGATATCGTTTGGATGTGGAAAAGTTCCCAGGTACAGCACTCTCCCCGCCAGCATCCACCTCGGCTTCGCACCACTGTCGACATCATCGACAATCAGAGGAGTCGCTTCATCCTCCGTGAGATCCAACTTTCCCATCGCCTCTTCCATCCGATCTCGAGCTGCCTTCAAATAGGCAGCTTCCCCTTCCTTCTCCTTGCCTCCCACTCCAGAAGAATCCATCTTCAGCACTGAGGTTCACTGCGCATCTGCGCCCCACCGAGAGATCGACTCGTGCTCAGCCAAAAACTCCCATGAAACCCTAATAGCCTAATGAGAGGCTCCTACTTTTCCGGGAATAAGACTAAGCGCATAAGAGATACTCCCTCCGCCAAAACTCCCGTGTAACCCTAATCGCCTAATGACGTACTAAATTAAATTGGTATAGCTGGATTTGTCTTGGAATGAATGAAGTTTCAAAATATACCAATGTGATGTCATACACATACATATTGATACCCTTTTCTATAAAGTTAGTCAAAATTGGAAAAGGTTGACTTAGTAAAAAAGCTAGATTACATTTATTCGAGGATGGGAATAGAGATAGATATAGTAGGATTATAATCTACAGATACGCTCCTCAGGCTCATATACGATTAAGCGCCCGAAGGCCCCGAAACCGCCGCCGCCGCAGGCTGATCGCCGGCGAGGTCGACCTTGACTTGAAGGAAGTCGATGGTGCGCTCCCCGAGTGCGAACGCGTCCCAGAATCCGTCCGTAAAAACCTTGGCCTCGAGTCGCCTGTACATCGCCGGCCGTTCCCCGCCGACCAGCTCCGGCGACGGCCCGAGCACCATGTGCGGCTCCGCCTGGTAGAACACCGCCAGCGACACCCTCTCCGCCGCCTCGCCCGGCGCCACCACCCAGTGCATGGGCGCCCTGAACACCGCGTTGCTCATGATCTCCATCTCGTCGCCGACGAGGACCAGCAGCTGGTGGCGGCCGCCGCCGAGCACGGGCACGTCGACCCAGCTGCCGTCCTTGAGAACCTGGAGGCCGCCGACGTGCTCGTCGAGGAGGATCACGCTGACGACGGTCTTGTCGGTGTGGGGTTTAAGCCCGTTGACGACGTCCGGGCGCGGGCAGGGGGGGTAGTAGGTGAACCTCGCGTAGGACGGCATCCGCTCGCCGACCTTGTCGGCGAAGAACCCCTCCTCGAAGCCCAGGCTCCTAGCCATGGCCGCGAGCACGAGCCTCGCCAGCTTCTCGGTCTCGAGGCTGAACTCGTGCAGCAGCTCTGCGAGGTCCGGCGGGTGGGCCGGCCAGAAGCGGAGCTGCCGCTCGTCCTCCGGAAGGACCTGCAGGTAGAGGCGGTCGCACCAGTCGAGGACCTGCTCGTCGGTGTCCACGCGGTCGACGCCGTAGCCCTCGGGCTGAAACTTGCGTCCGCCGTCGACCACGTTGCTGTACTCCTGCTTCGCCTCCGTCGGCAGGTGGAAGAACCCGCGCGCCGCGCCGAGCGTCGCGTAAAGGAACGGCTCCGGCATGCGATGGCCGGTCACGGAGAAGAGGACCCAGGACTGGAGCGCCGACCGGAGCTTCGCGGCCTCGTCGGGATCGGCGTCGGCAAGGAGGCCCACGTCCACGGTGGGGATTAACTGCTCGGTGGGCTGTGCGACGACGGTCGGGCGATCCTTTCCTTCTTCAGCACGTAGCGGCTCGGCGGGGCGAGGCCGCCGTCCGCGGCCACCTCCTGCACGAGCTTCCCTTGAGCTTGATGCACCATTGCGATGCACTCGTAATTCACAGTGCGTTGTCTACTTCAGGATGGTTTGTGTATGTCTGAATCGTGTGGTTTTTATACGTAGTACTCCGATCAGCTCAGTTCACTCTGCTCAGATGTGGACCTTGTAGGTGTCCAAACTGAAATGAGCTTGAAGGATCAGTATGGTTTCTCAATCCATTCCGCCGTACACATCCATTCAGCCATCAAAGGGGGGAAGGATCCCCAATTTCCCAAGCCCTCACCCTACCCGCTATCTGGGCAGAAATTGGCCTGCATGCGTCCCACCGCAGCCGCCGCCGCGTGAACGTCACGTGGCTGTGTAGTCGTAAGAGTTTGGGACAAGGCAACCTTTGTAAAATGGAGTTCCGCTAGATATTGTGGAGAATTTCATAAGATAAGTGGGAGCTAGTTTATGACAAAACCTCACCTTATATTATGTCCTAATGTCTTTCCCTTATTCGGTTGGGTACCTAAACTTGTTTTCCACTTAGTTGTTTTTATTTACATTTTCTTGATATTGGCTGATTGCAGAGGACTTGTGATTTTTAACAGAGTTAGTTATGCACGTGCAATGCACTCGTTATGACAAAATGAACCAATGAAATTTGCACATTAGAAGGCGGCCCAACATTGGTTACATCGGCCATCAACCAAACCTCCATTTCAGTAAACAACTATTTTATCACAAATGAACATCGCAAATGGTAGTGAAACTTTTGTTAAATCTGGAGAGTTACTTGCGGCAATACCCATTCTGTATAGAGAGCATATACCGCTGTTGCGCATAAATCATATGCAAAGCAAAACAACATGATTCCTATTCATCAATATAAGATATTTGCACAAAAATAAGGAAAATCCTACTTTTTGGTGCTTCTGATCCGTCATGATCCTGGTTGTTCACATGAAACCTATGGACATGCAGATTGATGCAGGGTGTGTGTGTTTGTTTGAACTTTTGGGCGATTTTTTCTCAGCTGCGCGTTAGGCTTCGGTCGAAGCACATCCGTTTCCTTCATGCTCGAAAAAACACCTCGGGGAGGTGCTTCGTGAGCGAGCTGCCGAAACGCTACACATGTTTGCCCATTTGGTTCGTCGAAATTGAGCCTCGCGTTGTTTTAGCCGGCTCACCTCGTTCCAAAACCAAACCACACACACCATAATAGTAACCCCTTCTACTCGGCGCGTGCACCATGAATTCGATCCAGTTTTTTTTTCAATTTCAGGCCGTGCAAGCATTACGGAGTGGATTTGTTTTCAGATAGATAATTCCATTTTCTTGGCAACAGGAGTCGATTTGTATCCAGATAGATAATCCCATTTGCTTGGCAACAGAATACATGTGGATTGAAGGGAGGCGGTAACTGTAGGCGTGTCCCCGGCACAACAATGGACACAGGTAAGCCCCGTATACCACTATCTCATACAGAGTTAGTAGGACAAATTGCTGAAGCAGCACTAGCGAAACATACTGATGCAACACTGGAGCTGCTCAATACTTGTACTGAATAGTCAGAGAGTGGCAAAGCATCATAATCCAGAGTGGCAGCTGGAAACATTAAAAACTTCGACAGACAAATCTTCCAGACTCTTACTGTGGTGACCCCGGACTAGCTGTCCGAAATACCCGATTATGCTCGACGCAACGATCCCGTGATCAGTCTGTCGTTGCACATAATCCGAACTGAATACCAAAGTTTACATCCATACAATACCGAGTTCAAAGTCTTACAAACCTGGCCATACAGGCCTAATTATACATAGGTGCCTTCAAGGGCCAAACCATCTTTATTCAGCGGAAGCTACGGTAGTAGGGCTAAACCAACTCGACAACACCCGACAGGCAGCTGACTTATGAAGATCTTAGTTCGCATAGACGTCGCCGAACTCCTCTTCAACGTAGGGCTCCTCGAAATCTGGCTAAGACAATAGCCAGGGACGAAACCAATATGAGTACATTTGATTGTACTCGCAAACTACCCCAACTTGAGTAGGCACTAGATTTTTATCTCTTAAAAACTTTTATTTGAAAAATCTTTAAAAACCTTTTTAATAGAAAGGGGTGTGAAGAAGTTTATAACCTATCCTTTAAGAAAACACCATTTTAGCTGTTTCTCCGGAGCTCCTCCGGTATCCAACCATAACCTGGTTATGGTTCCAAACCCCTCACCACCTCGTACCAACTCATTGGCACAGGTGGGAAATAACCCTTTCCAAGTCAATTTCCTCAACACAACTCCAGAGTTTGCAAAACTTTGCACATGCCTTAGTAGTTCTTCCCAACTGTCCATATCCGAGGACTCGGCTATTCGAATAGTTTTACCCTCTGCAGAGGTAGTACGCTTTTCCCACACCCATCCGGTCACTCATCGTGTCAGCCACGTCCCGCCATACCGGAGGTATGCGAAGTTGAGTTCCCGGCCATAGCCTGTCCTTTGCTCATGCTAGTATAGGACCCTGCCGCTACGACACTTTCCACCGACACTCAAATCCTCAGAAACTAAGTGTGGGGACTCGTAGTTCTGCCCGGCGGACCCAAGGGAGCCCTTCAATCCTCTTCCTCCGACACATCCATACCGGCTTCCGGTAGACAACAATGAAGAGGACCCAGGTCAGGGGGTAGGTCCTCAGACCATCCCCTCATGGAACGAGGTCATCCTCGTATTGAGGCATCCAGTACTAACACGAGCAAATTATATGACTACGCCCTTGCCCATATGTGGGTAAATGTGGTCGCACAGATTTTCGGCTGGGGATGTAAGTACAAGGACACAATGTGCATTTTTTTTTCTTTCCCGAAACAACACCATTCTCTGGTTCTTCACCTTCGTACCGACCTTTCGGTACTTCACCTTCATTCAAGTATTTTCAAAAGGGGTTTTGAGTAAACATTGTTTTTCCCATCCTATAGTTGTAAAGTAGCTACCCTATATTTCTACATAGGGTGGCAAAATAGTTTTCATTGTTTTGAAAAAGGGGTTTTTCAAAAATCATCGATACTTTTGAACAACTCTTTTGATTAAAGTAGAAGTATATAAATGCAAGCTCAGTGAAGTAGCTTGCCTTGATCCACAAAGTGGTACTGATCCTGGTCTTCTGGTTCAATAAAACCTCCTTCCTCGATAAATCCGTCAACGGTATCGTCTAAACGTTAAACAATCAAAACAAACAATCACTATACTAGCTCAAGCATCAACACATCATAACAATCACAATGCTGCAAATAGCTACTGTATACATCAAGCAACACAAGGTGGTTTCAAATTGATTGAATTAAATTTTATTTAATTAATTTCAAACTAAGGCAGAAACTAGTTGTACACTAATTAATTCACCATTTAATCTATGTTTGTCACAAAAATTCAAACTAAAATTCTATGGATAGCTACTGGTGTGTAGAAGATCACCCAATTGGTTTGGGATCATTTGGAGTTACAAAACTCCCTACACATCTGTTTTACTTCAGAAGGGTTTTAAACAAGTTTTAGCTACCAAACAAATTTGGTTGCTCCAAAAATTAAATCCTTTTAGGGGTATCTAACCTTGGTTGAGTGTGACCTAACAAAATTGGTTTTAGATCAATTGGATCTACCAACAGTTCACACTAATTGTTTTAGTGCAGAAGGGTGCACTGAAGTTCAACCAAAGGCTAAGGATTTTATACTACTCAATTAATTCTACCAAAATTTGGGGAGCTAAAGGATCCTAATACAAAGCTACCAAAATTGGTTTCAAGTTATTTGGATTTATATAACTCCAGAAACAAATGGTTTAGTGTTTTAAACCTTCTGGAGCATTTTTACTAATACATTTTTATTATTTAATTAAATGGGGTGAGACCACTTTGGTGAGTTTAAGAATTTCATAAGCTTTCCAGAACAGTTGAGTTTGATTTATTTGGATTCCTAGAACTCGAGATTTTGAATTTCTAAACTAGGTCCAGTACTGACTTATTCAGAGAAAAAGAATTTGGAAAATCATCTCCTCTGGATAATGTTTAAAACTATGACATGTGGGGTCGGGTGGTCAGTGACTCAGTGGAAAAATTCCCGCGTGTGGATAATGTTTAAAATGCTGACGGGTGGGTCCCGCTTGTCGGCGTGTAAACAAACGAAGCGGTATGCTACCGTTGGATATAGATCCAACGGCGCACAGTGGCCGCGAACGGCGTCAACCATAAATGGGCGGCGCCGCCGCGCCGGCGACGGTGACGAGCACGGATAGCTCACCTGAGAGCACGGGAGGTGGCGGAGATGATCGGAATCGACGGCGGAGGGAGTGGGGAGCTTCTGGGACAAGTTGCGCGTGCAGGGACGGCTCCAACCGTCGACGGCGTGCTCAGCTCCTCCTCCGCGGCCGTGCGCTAACTCCGGCGAGTCCTCCGCGACGCTGCTGTGCAAGAAACACCGGCAAATCGTGGCGGGTGAGCAAGGGAGTAATGGTGGTGCGGGCAGGGGCCAGAGAGAGAGCAGGGGAAGAGGGGTGCGACCTGGCCGTGGTCGACCTCTTCCTCGACGCGGCAGCGCACTGCCGTGCGTGTGCACGGTGGCTGCAGGGGAAAGCTCGCCTTCCTGGCGATGCTCTGAGGTGAGGAGTGTGAGAGGGAGGTGGTGGAGGTGTGTGGAGAAGAGAGGGTGCGGGGGTGGGTTTTTATAGCGGCGCAGACGGTCGGCGTTTCCACGGCTCGGTGGAGGGGAGAGGGAGGTGATGGCGCTGGGTCCGGCTGAGGGCGCCAGAGGGGTTGCGGGGAGCGAGGGGGTGCTGCAGGAACGGTCAGTGGTCGAGGGGGACAGGGTAACGCGTGGGGCATCGATGCCGTGCTCGGCCGGCCATGGCGTGCGGCGAGCACGGGTGCGTGCGCTGGGGCCGGCTCGTGCGCGTGCAAGGCAGCAGAGGGGCAGAGGGGTTCGGACGCGACGCGGCGGAGGTGACTGGACCAGAGGGGAGAGGTGGGGCAGCACGAAGGCGTGCGGGCGTGCCGTGGACCTCGGCGTCGACGCGACGCACGGCGTGCTCTGGCGCGGACGTCGCACACGCCAGAGGGCTCTGCGGCGCTCAGGTCTCGTCGTGCAGAGGCGGAGGGGCTTGGGTGGTGTGGCGGGCACGGCGCGGCGTCGTCTCGGCGTCGCTTCAGCTCTGCCCGCGAGGTGACCCGTGCGGGAGCTTGCCAGGGACGGCAATGGCGTGGCGGCATCGCCTTGCCTCCTCTGGGGTCAACGAGCACGTTTCTTCTCCTTCCCTCGAGTGAGTGAGGTGAGGTGAGTGTGGAGATGCTGCTGGACAGCTCGATTTCTCAAAAACGAGCTCGAATTTGGAAGTTGAATTTCGGCTCAGAGATGAACACAGTGGTGCTCGACATGTGTTCGATCTAATCCCTGAACCAAAACCAAATTTGAAATTTTGAAATTTCTTTTCATAATTTGTTTCCAAATATTTTTCCAGGGTTTGTGCCACCACTGGATGATTTAATTTGGTAGTGTAGTTTGAAGATTTTGATGGTTTTCCAAAGTTAAAGAAACATTTGGAAAATTTGAAAATAGGATTTAGAATAGAATTTAAAATAGAGAGAGGAAAAGAATATGAGGGTAGAGTGGAAGTGATCACCATGTCACCCCACTGAAGTTTTGTTTTGAAGATCAAATTTTGATTTTCTTAAGAAGATAGAAAAAGTTTGTGTGACTTTTGTCACATTACTTTATGTGGGAAACAATTTGTTGTGCTTCTTTTCTTTGTTTTCAAATTTTTATTTTAAGGAAACACCACTCAAGCAAGCACACATAAAGTAACAGAAAATTTTTGTTGGCCCACATTTTTGACTAATAAAACAGGGTTACAGATTTGGGATGTTACAGATCCTTCCCCCCTTAGAATAAATCTCGTCCCGAGATTTTCTAGGCTTAGGTGCTAAAGAGGTTGGGAAACTCGCTTCTAAGATAGTCCTCACGTTCCCAAGTTGCTTCCTCTTCGGAATGATTAGTCCACTGGACTTTGTAAAACTTGATCTTGTTCCTCCGGGTGAGACGAATATCTTCGTCGAGAATTTTGACGGGCCTCTCACGATAAGTCAGGTCGCGGTTCAGGTCGATAGATTGATGGTCAACGTTCTTGAAAACGTCGGGCTGGTCAGGAACTTCAAGACACTTCCGGAGCAGGGAAATGTGAAAGACATCATGAAATTCCGATAATTCTGGGGGTAACTCTAACTGATAGGCTACTTCTCCGCGACGGGCAAGAATCTTGAAAGGTCCAATATATCTGGGTGCCAATTTTCCTTTGACATGGAAACGTTGCATCCCTTTGAGTGGTGTCACCCGAAGATAGACAAAATCTCCAGGTTGAAAAGTGACGTCACGCCGCTTGGGATCAGCATAACTTTTCTGACGGGATTGGGCTGTTTTGAGACGCTCACGGATAAGTTGGACTTGCTCCTCGGCTTCACGGAGGGTATCTGGTCCAAACACTTTTCCTTCTCCGGTCTCGGACCAGTTCAAGGTGTACGACACTTCTTTCCGTAAAGTGCTTCAAATGGGGCCATTTGCAGGCTAGATGATAACTATTGTTATAGGAAAACTCTGCAAATGGAAGGCAATCTTCCCATTTAGAGCCATAGGCTAGGACACATGCACGAAGCATATCTTCCAGAATCTGGTTTACTCGCTCAGTCTGTCCTCCGGTCTGAGGGTGATAGGCTGTGCTGAATGATAAATGGGTTCCGAGGGCTTCATGAAGAGCTTTCCAGAATCGTGAGGTGAACTGCGTGCCTCTGTCAGATACAATCCTCTTAGGCACTCCGTGCAGGCTTACTATTCTGGAAATATACAAGTCTGCTAACTGGTTCCCTCTATAAGTGGTGTTGACCGGAATGAAATGGGCAACCTTGGTCAATCGGTCGACTATGACCCAGATTGAATCATGGCCTCGGTTTGACCTAGGAAGTCCGGTAATGAAATCCATTCCAATTTCATCCCATTTCCACTCGGGGGTCTTAAGGGGTTGGAGCAATCCGGCAGGGCGCTGATGCTCTGCTTTGACTCGCTGACAATTATCACACTTGGCCACGAAAGATCCAATTTCCCGCTTCATTCCATGCCACCAAAACTTCTCACGAAGATCTTGGTACATCTTGGTTCCTCCGGGGTGGATCGAGTATGGGGTATTGTGGGCTTCTTTCAGGATTAGACCTTTAAGTTCCTTATCATCGGGCACACATAGGCGTCCTTTGAATCTCAGAACTCCTTCAGCATCTATGGCAAAACCAGGTGCTTTATCAAGGGGTACCTTTTTCTTAATACCTTCAATACTCTCATGACCCTTCTGGGCTTCTTTGATTTGGTCCAACAGGGTTGGGGCTAACTCCAGGTTGGCAAGATATCCATAGCTAACCAATTCAAGTCCGAAATCTTCGAACTCCTTAAATAAGGTTGGCTGCTCTGCTTGGATTAGGGTATTCAGGGTGCATGGCTTCCGGCTTAGGGCATCGGCTACCACATTGGCTTTTCCGGGATGGTAATGAATTCCGACATCATAGTCCTTAATCAATTCCATCCACCTTCTCTGCCTCAGATTCAACTCCTTCTGAGTGAAAATGTACTTCAGGCTTTTGTGATCTGTGTAGACCTCACAACGATGACCCACAAGATAGGGTCGCCATGTTTTCAAAGCAAAAACCACTGCTGCTAACTCCAGGTCATGGGTTGGGTAATTCTCCTCATGCGGTCGCAACTGTCGAGACAGGTACGACACAACTTTTCCTTCTTGCATCAGAACGCAACCAAGTCCGAGACGTGAAGCATCACAGTACACGTCGAAACTCTTGGTGACGTCTGGCATGACTAGGATTGGGGCTGAAGTCAGTCTCTTCTTCAGTTCCTGAAAACTATCTTCACACTTCTGGGTCCATTCAAACTTCTTATCCTTCTTCAACAGCTGGGTCATGGGTTTGGCTATACTGGAGAATCCTTCAACGAACTTGCGGTAGTAACCGGCTAGTCCGAGAAAACTTCGGATTTCCGTTACACTGGTAGGTGATTTCCAGTCTAGAATGGCTTTGATTTTCTCGGGGTCAACAGAGATTCCTCCTGCGGACACAACATGTCCGAGGAATGCCACTTCACTTAGCCAAAATTCACACTTACTAAATTTGGCATATAGTTTGTGTTCTCTGAGGGTCTCCAAAACCAAACGCAGATGTTCAGCATGCTCTTCTTCAGTCTTGGAGTAGATAAGGATATCATCAATGAAGACAACCACGAACTTGTCGAGGTACTCCATGAAAATCTTATTCATGAGATTCATGAAATAAGCTGGGGCATTGGTCAAGCCAAAGGACATAACGGTGTATTCAAACAATCCGTACCGGGTGGTGAAGGCGGTCTTGGGAATGTCAGACTCTCGAATCTTCAACTGGTGGTAACCCGTCCGAAGATCGATCTTAGAAAAGACTCGGGCTCCGTTCATCTGATCGAACAGATCCTCGATCTTGGGCAGGGGTACTTGTTCTTGATGGTTACATCATTGAGCTTGCGATAATCCACACACAGGCGTGTGGTACCGTCTCTTTTGTCCACGAAGATGATAGGTGATCCCCAAGGTGATGCGCTTGGGCGAATCAAACCTTTACTGAGCTGATCAGCTAACTGCTTCTTCAATTCCACCAGTTCTTCTGGATTCATCCGGTAGGGTTTCTGAGATATAGGGGATGTTCCAGGAATAAGTTCAATCACGAACTCAATATCCCGGTCTGGCGGCATACCAGGCAATTCCTTCGGAAAAACATCCTTGAATAGATGGACCACACGGATCTCATCTAGGGTTGGTTGGGCTATGCCTTCATGACAGCAGGGTTGGGATTCGTTGGCTTGTGAAGCATACTCCACTTCAGTTCCTTCGTCTGTGGTGAGAGATACGGCTCTTCTGGCACAGTCGATACGACCATGATACTTTGCTAACCAATTCATGCCCAGTATGACATCTATGCCTTGGGTTCCTAGAATGATTAGATCGGCTGGAAAGTTTTCTCCTTTGATCTCAAGAGAGACGTCGGGACAAAACAGCTTGGTCTCTACTAGGAACTCTGGGGTTTGTATAAGCAGGGGTTTGGACAAGAGGTTCCCGACTAGACCTCCCTTAACAACAAACTCCTTGGTAACAAAGGAATGGGTAGCACCAGAATCAAACAGGACAGTGGCAGGTACTGAGTTGACAAGGAACGTACCCAGCACAACATCTGGCGCTTCCTGGGCTTCTTCAGTGTTGATGTGGTTCAGACGGCCTCTTGCAACAGCAGCATTGCCACGGGGTGCAGCATTCTTGCCATTTCCATTCCCATTTCGGCCTTGTCCAGGATTAGGTGCAGGGGCATTGGGGCGTGGAGCATTCCTCTTGGGATTGGGGCAGTCTCGGGAGTAATGACCCTTGTTGCCGCATTCAAAGCAGACAACGCTGGCAGTAGGGGTAAAAGTGTTGGTGTTTCCTCCGGGACGATTGTTGCCATTGGGGCGGTAGTTGTTGTTGATGTTTGGGCGGGGGACATTGTTGTTGCTGTTGGGACGGTTGGGATAGTTGGGACGTGGAGCTGGGGGTGGTCGATAAACTGGCTTGGGTGCTGGCTGGAAGGTGCGGGGTTTCTGACTGCTGGAACCTTCCTGAATATTCATCCTTCTCTTGCGGCCTTCAAACATGGACTTGCGCTTGGTCTCCAGCTGAATGGCCTTGTCCACAAGTGACTCCAGATCACGGAAGTCCTGGACAACCAAGGCACATTGCATCTCATCATGGAGTCCATTCAGAAAACGCTCCATCTTCTTCTTCTCCGTGTCGGTATCTTCAGGAGCATACCGAGCAAGATCGGTAAACTCATCCAGGTAACCAACCACATCTCTGCCTGCCTGCCTTAGCTTACGGAACTCATCCTTCTTCCTCTCGATAAGACCGCTAGAGATGAACTTCTTGCGGAATTTGTCCTTGAACTCCTCCCAGGTAATGACATGACCTGCGTGCTGGAGGGTCTTGGTAGTCTCCCACCAAGCTCTTGCGGGTCCAGCAAGGTAGTGGGTAGCATACAGGACCTTCTCATTCTCTCCCACCGAGGCAACTTCCAGGTCGTTCTCAATAGTGCGGATCCAGTCATCTGCTTCCAGGGGGTGAAGTCCCTTGGAATAGGTGGGCGGTGTGGTCTTCTGGAAGTCACTCAGGGTAGAGCGTTGATTTCCACCCTCGTCGCCATTTCCATTGCCACCATTGTGGTTCTGGTTGGCGTGGGCAGCGGCAAGTTGCTGCAGGGCGGCGAGATGAGCTTGACGCTCTTCCCGGGCAGCTTGGCGATCCTCCATGATGATCGCAAGCAGTTGAGCAGCGGTGGGTTCTGGCGGTGGTGGTGGTGCCGCGTGCTGGTTGTGGCGAGTGTTCGTCATCCTGGAATAGATACGATATAAGAGGCAAGGCAAAGAGGCTTTGGCTAACGATGAAGTCACAAAGGGGGTGGTTGATGAAACACTAGTCAAACAAGACCATCACATTTATTCAACACAATCATCACATCAAGGAGTTCACACATCAAGCTTACAACATCCTACTACACCTAATGTACATACTACATGATTTCACTAGGAACCATCACACACACTCTACTCGCATAGGGGGGGGTCGACACAGTCCTAAGGTAGTGCTCTCGTCGCTCAACTACTGAGGTGGAACCCCAGGCTCGACGACCTCAACGTCTGAGTCGTAGGGTGGCTCCTCGGGATCCTCCTCCTCGAGAACTGGCTCAGACGGCTCCTCCTCCTCGTCAACTAACTCCTCCTCGTCGTCCTCCTCCTCGTAATCCATCTCCTCAAGGTAGTCCTCATCATCACTGATGAAGGCACTGTTCTCCTTGCGGAGATCCTCGCCCTCCTCCTCCATCTCGTTCGCCTGCTGCTCCATCTCGTCTATCATCTCGTTCTGCTCTGCTACCGTCTTGCGGAGCCTGACGATAGACCTCCTCTGACGGGCCAGCTTCAGGCGGAGATTATCATTCTCCCACTTTAGCTGGGTCTCACGGTCTCGGGCATCGTCGAGGGAGCTACGCTGGAAGTGAACCTTGAGTCTAGCATCGCGCAGGTTCTCCTGGGTGTCGTGAAGTAGCACCTCCATGTCGGTGATGTACTCGCCGAAGAGAGTGTGCTGCGCGGGGTAGGTGGGGTTTCCATCGTCGTCACGCCTTCCGAAGTACTGGAACGAGTGCCCACCAGCTCGTCCTTGTGCTCCTCACAAAGGCGGGCTAGTAGCCTCTGCATAACTCGGGTCAGACCGTCAACCCAAGTAGTGTCCATCGTGGAGTAGACCAAGTCCTTGGAACGGGGTGGCTGAATCCTGCCTCGGACGGACGACTTGATGAGCCAGGACAGGTTCCCATTACCGAGGGAATCGACCTGAGTTCCCTCAAACTCTGGAACAGGGCGTCCCAAAATCTGGCTCAACTCGTACAGGTCCTGCTCGAACATCAGCAGGCCGTCCTTCCTAACTTGGACGAACTCGGTGACGTTGGGTGCCATCTACAAATTTTAAGCAAAATTTTAAGTTAGTTAGGTGACATGAGTACATAATGTAAACTTTAATGGAGTAGCAAGTGTGCAAAATTTTAAGGGTTGAAGAAAAGACAACTCTTAATGAGTATAAGGTGTTTGGCATAAATGGGAGGTTTAGGGAGATAAGAAATTTTCAAAAATACTTCATTCCTTTGTTTTAGAAATTCACTTTTGTAACTTCTAGCTAACGCCCATGTTAACTAAGGTCTCCTAAAGTCAGGATGGCTCTGATACCAGCTCTGTGGTGACCCCGGACTAGCTGTCCGAAATACCCGATTATGCTCGACGCAACGATCCCGTGATCAGTCTGTCGTTGCACATAATCCGAACTGAATACAAAGTTTACATCCATACAATACCGAGTTCAAAGTCTTACAAACCTGGCCATACAGGCCTAATTATACATAGGTGCCTTCAAGGGCCAAACCATCTTTATTCAGCGGAAGCTACGGTAGTAGGGCTAAACCAACTCGACAACACCCGACAGGCAGCTGACTTATGAAGATCTTAGTTCGCATAGACGTCGCCGAACTCCTCTTCAACGTAGGGCTCCTCGAAATCTGGCTAAGACAATAGCCAGGGACGAAACCAATATGAGTACATTTGATTGTACTCGCAAACTACCCCAACTTGAGTAGGCACTAGATTTTTATCTCTTAAAAACTTTTATTTGAAAAATCTTTAAAAACCTTTTTAATAGAAAGGGGGTGAGAAGAAGTTTATAACCTATCCTTTAAGAAAACACCATTTTAGCTGTTTCTCCGGAGCTCCTCCGGTATCCAACCATAACCTGGTTATGGTTCCAAACCCCTCACCACCTCGTACCAACTCATTGGCACAGGTGGGAAATAACCCTTTCCAAGTCAATTTCCTCAACACAACTCCAGAGTTTGCAAAACTTTGCACATGCCTTAGTAGTTCTTCCCAACTGTCCATATCCGAGGACTCGGCTATTCGAATAGTTTTACCCTCTGCAGAGGTAGTACGCTTTTCCCACACCCATCCGGTCACTCATCGTGTCAGCCACGTCCCGCCATACCGGAGGTATGCGAAGTTGAGTTCCCGGCCATAGCCTGTCCTTTGCTCATGCTAGTATAGGACCCTGCCGCTACGACACTTTCCACCGACACTCAAATCCTCAGAAACTAAGTGTGGGGACTCGTAGTTCTGCCCGGCGGACCCAAGGGAGCCCTTCAATCCTCTTCCTCCGACACATCCATACCGGCTTCCGGTAGACAACAATGAAGAGGACCCAGGTCAGGGGGTAGGTCCTCAGACCATCCCCTCATGGAACGAGGTCATCCTCGCTATTGAGGCATCCAGTACTAACACGAGCAAATTATATGACTACGCCCTTGCCCATATGTGGGTAAATGTGGTCGCACAGATTTTCGGCTGGGGATGTAAGTACAAGGACACAATGTGCATTTTTTTTTCTTCCCGAAACAACACCATTCTCTGGTTCTTCACCTTCGTACCGACCTTTCGGTACTTCACCTTCATTCAAGTATTTTCAAAAGGGGTTTTGAGTAAACATTGTTTTTCCCATCCTATAGTTGTAAAGTAGCTACCTATATTTCTACATAGGGTGGCAAAATAGTTTTCATTGTTTTGAAAAAGGGGTTTTTCAAAAATCATCGATACTTTTGAACAACTCTTTTGATTAAAGTAGAAGTATATAAATGCAAGCTCAGTGAAGTAGCTTGCCTTGATCCACAAAGTGGTACTGATCCTGGTCTTCTGGTTCAATAAAACCTCCTTCCTCGATAAATCCGTCAACGGTATCGTCTAAACGTTAAACAATCAAAACAAACAATCACTATACTAGCTCAAGCATCAACACATCATAACAATCACAATGCTGCAAATAGCTACTGTATACATCAAGCAACACAAGGTGGTTTCAAATTGATTGAATTAAATTTTATTTAATTAATTTCAAACTAAGGCAGAAACTAGTTGTACACTAATTAATTCACCATTTAATCTATGTTTGTCACAAAAATTCAAACTAAAATTCTATGGATAGCTACTGGTGTGTAGAAGATCACCCAATTGGTTTGGGATCATTTGGAGTTACAAAACTCCCTACACATCTGTTTTACTTCAGAAGGGTTTTAAACAAGTTTTAGCTACCAAACAAATTTGGTTGCTCCAAAAATTAAATCCTTTTAGGGGTATCTAACCTTGGTTGAGTGTGACCTAACAAAATTGGTTTTAGATCAATTGGATCTACCAACAGTTCACACTAATTGTTTTAGTGCAGAAGGGTGCACTGAAGTTCAACCAAAGGCTAAGGATTTTATACTACTCAATTAATTCTACCAAAATTTGGGGAGCTAAAGGATCCTAATACAAAGCTACCAAAATTGGTTTCAAGTTATTTGGATTTATATAACTCCAGAAACAAATGGTTTAGTGTTTTAAACCTTCTGGAGCATTTTTACTAATACATTTTTATTATTTAATTAAATGGGGTGAGACCACTTTGGTGAGTTTAAGAATTTCATAAGCTTTCCAGAACAGTTGAGTTTGATTTATTTGGATTCCTAGAACTCGAGATTTTGAATTTCTAAACTAGGTCCAGTACTGACTTATTCAGAGAAAAAATTTGGAAAATCATCTCCTCTGGATAATGTTTAAAACTATGACATGTGGGGTCGGGTGGTCAGTGACTCAGTGGAAAAATTCCCGCGTGTGGATAATGTTTAAAATGCTGACGGGTGGGTCCCGCTTGTCGGCGTGTAAACAAACGAAGCGGTATGCTACCGTTGGATATAGATCCAACGGCGCACAGTGGCCGCGAACGGCGTCAACCATAAATGGGCGGCGCCGCCGCGCCGGCGACGGTGACGAGCACGGATAGCTCACCTGAGAGCACGGGAGGTGGCGGAGATGATCGGAATCGACGGCGGAGGGAGTGGGGAGCTTCTGGGACAAGTTGCGCGTGCAGGGACGGCTCCAACCGTCGACGGCGTGCTCAGCTCCTCCTCCGCGGCCGTGCGCTAACTCCGGCGAGTCCTCCGCGACGCTGCTGTGCAAGAAACACCGGCAAATCGTGGCGGGTGAGCAAGGGAGTAATGGTGGTGCGGGCAGGGGCCAGAGAGAGAGCAGGGGAAGAGGGGTGCGACCTGGCCGTGGTCGACCTCTTCCTCGACGCGGCAGCGCACTGCCGTGCGTGTGCACGGTGGCTGCAGGGGAAAGCTCGCCTTCCTGGCGATGCTCTGAGGTGAGGAGTGTGAGAGGGAGGTGGTGGAGGTGTGTGGAGAAGAGAGGGTGCGGGGGTGGGTTTTTATAGCGGCGCAGACGGTCGGCGTTTCCACGGCTCGGTGGAGGGGAGAGGGAGGTGATGGCGCTGGGTCCGGCTGAGGGCGCCAGAGGGGTTGCGGGGAGCGAGGGGGTGCTGCAGGAACGGTCAGTGGTCGAGGGGGACAGGGTAACGCGTGGGGCATCGATGCCGTGCTCGGCCGGCCATGGCGTGCGGCGAGCACGGGTGCGTGCGCTGGGGCCGGCTCGTGCGCGTGCAAGGCAGCAGAGGGGCAGAGGGGTTCGGACGCGACGCGGCGGAGGTGACTGGACCAGAGGGGAGAGGTGGGGCAGCACGAAGGCGTGCGGGGCGTGCCGTGGACCTCGGCGTCGACGCGACGCACGGCGTGCTCTGGCGCGGACGTCGCACACGCCAGAGGGCTCTGCGGCGCTCAGGTCTCGTCGTGCAGAGGCGGAGGGGCTTGGGTGGTGTGGCGGGCACGGCGCGGCGTCGTCTCGGCGTCGCTTCAGCTCTGCCCGCGAGGTGACCCGTGCGGGAGCTTGCCAGGGACGGCAATGGCGTGGCGGCATCGCCTTGCCTCCTCTGGGGTCAACGAGCACGTTTCTTCTCCTTCCCTCGAGTGAGTGAGGTGAGGTGAGTGTGGAGATGCTGCTGGACAGCTCGATTTCTCAAAAACGAGCTCGAATTTGGAAGTTGAATTTCGGCTCAGAGATGAACACAGTGGTGCTCGACATGTGTTCGATCTAATCCCTGAACCAAAACCAAATTTGAAATTTTGAAATTTCTTTTCATAATTTGTTTCCAAATATTTTTCCAGGGTTTGTGCCACCACTGGATGATTTAATTTGGTAGTGTAGTTTGAAGATTTTGATGGTTTTCCAAAGTTAAAGAAACATTTGGAAAATTTGAAAATAGGATTTAGAATAGAATTTAAAATAGAGAGAGGAAAAGAATATGAGGGTAGAGTGGAAGTGATCACCATGTCACCCCACTGAAGTTTTGTTTTGAAGATCAAATTTTGATTTTCTTAAGAAGATAGAAAAAGTTTGTGTGACTTTTGTCACATTACTTTATGTGGGAAACAATTTGTTGTGCTTCTTTTCTTTGTTTTCAAATTTTTATTTTAAGGAAACACCACTCAAGCAAGCACACATAAAGTAACAGAAAATTTTTGTTGGCCCACATTTTTGACTAATAAAACAGGGTTACAGATTTGGGATGTTACACTTACACGCTAAAACACAAAACAGCGGGTGGGAGAACCTTCACACCGATCACATGAACAGGTTGGGCCTCGTCGCCTTGTATGTGGTCTTCAGCTTCCTGGTTGGTGGCCTCACCTTCTGGTAGACCAGCGGGAACTTGATCGCGGAGTTGTGGAACTGCTTGGTGTTGTCCCTCTTGCACAGCTTGAAGTGGACCGTGGCCGTCTTGATGATCTGGATGCAGGGGGACCTCACACGGTGACGCGAGGCCATCTCCGTGTACATCTGATCCACACCGCCGTTCAGGGTCGTGTCACGGTACTCCTTGTACATGTTGTGGTAGCCGGTTCTGCTCTGGTAACGGAGCCAGATGCCATAGTTCTTGATGGTGGTCGGGTTCTTCTCAAAGATCTAAGAGATGTACAACAAGCTTAGAAGTACAAAGGAACAACAAAATACAGCCATGTATATACTGAGAAAGCACCATGAAGACAAAGTAGATCACAGCCTGTTTGAACACTTCCAAGCTTCCTATGTTTTACACATAGCATGAATACAGAACACAATCATACCAAAGTTCAATAATACCCCAGATAAGCAAAGGTTAACTTGTTTCTACCACAACAATTGTTCGGTGACTTGCTCAATAGGCTGCAACTACATGGATTAGATAAAATGCAGCTATACAAGATCAGTTGCAAAGTACTGAACAAACGAAATATGTTGGCTTTAGCAGGTATAATTGAGAGAGCAAGGATGTCAAAACAGCTGATTATCTTCTAGGGTGCTGGATAGAAGAGAACAAAGTCCTTATACAACAAGATAACTTGACAACCTCAGCTACACAAGCATTACTACAGAGGGCAAGACTTTGAAACAGCAGAAAGGCTTACGTAATCCTTAACAAATCTAACAACCAATAACAACAACCACATGCTATATCATGTAACTATGGAGCAAACTGTAGGTCCACTAAACACACAATTTGAGAAAAATCACAGGACATAGGAATTAATTAGGACGAGACCAACATACATGATCTAACACAAGGGGACTAAAGACTTTCAGTGTAACACGCTAAACCATTAATCATGAGAAATCACACAAACAATAACAACATATAGCCTTTGGTCAAGTTAGAACATTCCAATTCTCTCTATGCAGCAACGAACATCAAGCATATTCACTAACGTAAGATCAACATAGTAAAACATCTGATCTATTGCGATACTGGCTCTAATCCGAACTATCAGGTAAAGTTACATCAGTGGCGAACAAGTGGTACCTCGTTGATAGCGAGCATCTGCCCATTGGCCTTCTTCACCTTCTTCAGCTTCCTGAGAAAGTACCTGCGCACAAACACAACCAGATAGAACCATCAGGAAACGCTCACGACCACAATACGAACGCACTGAGAAGATGATGACCCTGCCACTGCGGTTCGGGAGGGGACTGACCAGAACTTGGACTTGGCGCGGACCTCGTTGGTGGCCCAGAGCTTCATGCGGTAGATCTTGGGCTGCTCATCGCCGGGGGTCGGCAGGGCGCGACCCACCACCTGGTACTGATGGAACTGCGCGCACGACACAACGAACAAACACACAGAGAAACGAAGAGATCAGCGAACACGTGAGGGTCGAGGGGGCAGCGGATCAAGAGAACAGGAGGAGGACGGCGGCGCGGGAGGGAAGCTTACCCTGTGGGCGACCATTTTGCCGAGCTCTCGAGACCGGAGGCGGAGGAGACCTAAACCTGGGGAGGAGAGATGGCGGCCGACGGGGGAGGAGGCGGATTTATCTGTAGGGGACGAGGAACCCTAACGAGCCGTGCTTTATGGGCTTTATCTATATCCGAATTCAGTGGGCTGCACGAATGTTTTTTTACTTGAGTGGGCTGCACGAATTAGGCTGATCTCTTTGTTAATGGGCCGTTAATACTTGCCTTCTTTCTTAGAATCAAGGAGCTCACTCTTGGAACAATGAGGATCATGACGGATAAGCATAAAAGTAAGAAGTCCCGCTCGTATCCTTCACGATTTCCTCTCAGCATTCATTTTTATCTTTTCTTGTTCTGAATATCAAACACTTGGGAGTAATTCTGTTAAAAAACATAAGTCTTCTACAAGGGTGCGATTAGTAAAAGGTTTTCCTTTGCAAAGGTCACTTTTGAAGTATTGACAGCACGCCACGTGGTGGGCTGTACAGGTAGCAAAAACGAATTTTGCCACTGCCAGCTGATCTGACGGGACGACACGGCAGCACGGCAACCCCCGCGTCTTCGATCCTGCTCCCAGCCAAGCATACGCATACGCTTCTGCATGCGAAGCTCCCGCGTGCACTTCCCAGGCAAGGCTCATGCGGAGCCCCCTGCATGCACTTCTCGAGCCAACGCAGTATGTACGTGTACATACATACTTATTAGAGTTTTTAATATCTAGTACTCTTCCGAGCATCTGTTACACATAGAACACAGTATACCACAGTTGTACAACCTATACAGCTACAAGTTGTACAACTAACAGGTTGTACAATTAAAGAGACACAGGTTATACAACTACACAGACACATGTTGTACAACTACACAGACACAGATTGTACAGACACAATTTAAAAAAAACAGACACATATTGTACAACTAACAGGTTGTACAGACACAGGTTGTACAACTATACAGACACACGTTGTACAACTACGCAGACACAGTTTGTACAGACACAGATTATACAACTAGACAGACACAGATTGTACAGATACATGTTGTACAACTATACATGCACAGGTTATACAACTACGCAAACACAGTTTGTACAGACATAGACTGTATAACTACACAGACACAAGTTGTACAACTATATATAACCGGAAGTACAAAAAAAAGTTCGTCGAAACTTATCAACATGGGATCTAGTTTTGAAGACCTCGACGCGAGGAGCTCAAAAGTGAAAACGGTTCGTAATTTGGATAAATGGTTCTCAAGATATTTTGTTTTGAAGTTTCGGTTTTGAAAAATAAAAGGCAAAAACTGCTCTCCCACCTCCGTTGTCCCTTTCTCTCTTCTGCTACCCACTTTCAATCTAGTTATGACACTTGGCGAACATGCATGCAACTGTTGGTACCGCACGAAGAAAAAGGTGACACTTGTCAACACGAGATGGTCCGCTGGGTTCCCTTCGCAAAGGGAACCCTTTTTCTAGTGAATTCGCTTCTACAATCAATCCAACGCCAAGAAAAGTTAAATCAAAACAACTGGAAAAGAAGTGACAAACAGGTTTAGATACCCAGCCGGATAAGGGAAAGACGTTAGAGGATCTCCTCCTACACCCCCAATAGACCCCCAAAAGCTCAATGTGGTATAGACGTAAAAATCGGACAGAGCGGCACCCCATGTGTCATTGCCGAGCCATTTTTTGTCTGTCATCCCCGAGAAACCCGCCAAATTTAGGCCCTATTCGGTGGTACCGAACTTTGCCCGGACACACCCTTCGACATGCGTGACCCGCCCGTAATAGACACACAACGTTTGGGAGTAGTTATGTTAAAGACCATAAGTCTTCTACAATTAGCGAGTAATAGCATAGAACCACCACCTTTCACGTCAAATTTCGAAAAACCACCACTTTTGGTCCAGATCACAGAAGCCCACCACTATTCGCGAGATTATTTCCAATGTGCGGTAGAAATCAATTGAACGCGAATTGACACGATTTCTGACAGGTGGGACCCACCAATCAGTGCTTACATGGCAGCATGTGTGGACTATTGGCTGAGTTGGCAGCATCTGTGGACATGGGCCCACCTGTCCAACCAACAAAACAATTTAATATCTCAAAAACATAAAAAATCTAAATATAAAAAAAGTCAGAGGCCGGTGAATATCTGTGGACATGGGCCCACCTCGTGCCCTTCCTCCTCACCAAGGACGCGCTCCTCACGGCCGCGCCGCCGCCGCTCCACGCGCTTCCCTCCTACATCCCCTTCTCGTTCTGCCCGCTTCACTTCCTCCGCCTTCGCGATCTCAGACCACCCGGTCACCGTCTCGCCCACGCAGCGCCTCAGCGCGCTCCACATCGACGAGGCGCCGGCCCACCCGCGCCGACGTTGCCGACCGCCTACTGCGCCTCCTTGTGCCCTTCCCATAGTTTTTGTGTGTTACTAGGTTAGTTTATGTTGAGAAAACGAGAGAATGATGAATTAAGCCAAGTTATAGGGATATATATAGAATTTTAGATCTACAAAATGCACGATGAACAACATGTTCAGTGTGAAGGTTTACATTTATGTAATACTTCTATTTCCTTCTTCAATGTGACTTTTTTGCTTGTCTCACCACTATTCTCCCTTTTTTTTTTTTTTTTAGCTCAGACGTGCCTCTCATTATATTTATGATTCCAAGCCGCCACAAAGTTTTGATCATCTCGTACGCCATAGCCCCCATGGTTTTTGGGGACCGGAATCAATATCCAAGTGTGACAAAACAGTAGTGTAGCTTACTGCATGTAAGGGGGGCCGTTGCCCCCCCCCCCCACACACACACACTCCACCCAATAATCAATATATTGCATTTTCCCACCCCAAGACATCTTTAGCAAGCAACGACACTGACAATGACCCTTTAGATTATCTTAGAGATCATCTTTATCCTTCGCTGGAGGGTGCGGCGGCGACCTCAGTCGAGCGGAGGACATGACGTCATGGCGGTGGCCTCGAGGAGGCAGCTGGAGTGCTACCGGCATTGTTTTGGTACACTCTTGTCATAGAAGCTAGCGCTGCGTGATGCTCTTGCAAATTTTGTAGAGAAAATTTGGAGCCCATCGTGCTTTGGGTAGGTGTGTGTGCGTTGTTTGAAAAATAAGTTCCCGTCTAAATGTTGTTGTTGTGCATTCCAATTTGCCTAAGTACAATTACCTTGTGTAACTATCTCGATGATTAGAACAAGTAGTTAAGAAAGGTTAACAACAAGCCCTAGCTAGCCCTCCGGGGCTATCCACGATAACAACACGACGCGTCACATCGCGCGGATGGCGAGGGTTTTGCGGGTAAAGGAAAAAAAAAAGGGCGAACAACCTTATGGTACCCGTAATGTACAAGTGTATTTTTCCCATAATGTTGGACCCACGTTGCTTATACTCTCTTCGTTTCAAATTAGATGACTTTCATTTGTCTAAATGTGAATGTATCTAGATGTGTAACAAGTCTAGATCCATTCGTATCTTGACAAATAGAAGTCATCTATTTTAGAACGGATATCTTGACAAATAGAAGTTATCTATTTTAAAACGGAGGGAGTAGATGGTTATATCTACAATGTATAAGGTAATGTTTGCCACAACTCACAAACAGATAACAATATTGCCCTCTCGATCTTTTGTTCATCAGTCTGCTGCTATTCTGCTACCAACCGTTCGAGTCCAGATCCTCTGTCAGTGCGCGTGCTAACCCTCGAGTTAAGATCTCAGTGATCAATCAACACTATCCAACCTAGTGCAGCATCAAACAAATAGTGGGTGGGGGATCACACCACGGGGGGAGCAGCATGCATGAGCACCTCTTTTCTGTTGGCTTCCCTCAAAAGATGGGCACGGTTTGGCGCTATTTGTGGGCGTCAAAAAGGAGCCCCGGGTGCCGGGTTCACTTGTGCTCTTCCTCGCCATCGCTATCTCGACTGTGCGTCGCCACCCTCGCGCTCCCTCGCCCGGCGAATAATTTTGGAGCAAACCGCATCGCCGCCAACATTGTGAGTGCCCCCTCTCCTAGAGCTCTAAATACGAGTGATCTGTGCATGACAGGGGCACGCACCTAAGGTGTTCGATGAAATGCTGCGTCGTCGATGGGCAATGCAACTAGCTTGGTTGACTTTTTGTGTCACTGCAGCGTTCGAGCACTGCGAGGGCCAGTATCGAGATCTGAATCCTGAGGTGCTTGGGAAATGAGTGCAGGTAAAGACGTGTCTTTCCATCGATCTATTATGCTCATGTAGGTTCAGGTTCACGTTTGTTAGCTTGATACAATGTACAATGGCCAAGAACTATGGGCTCCACTACGGCGGTACCCTCTCTGTTAGGGTTTGTGTGCTCTGGCGGCGGCTCCCTGCCTCGCTGTGAGATTGATTCGATCTTCGCTGTTTCTCCATCGACTTCTTCCCTCCTTACACCAATTCGTAGCCCGCATCAGCCTCCATCCGTCAACCGTCGCGGCGCCCGCGTCTCGTCCCCTTGCGGGTGCGATCTTGGAGCTCCGCGGCAATGGCGGAAACAGCAGGAGGATCGGGGAAGGATGATGATATCGACGACATGTTTAGCAACCTGGAGTTGAACGAAGATGAGCTTGATGAGGTCGTCATCGGGGCTGAGGAGGCTAAAGAATTCCAGAAAGCAGGCCGCTGGCTGGCGATCGGCCGTGTTCTTACCACCAGAAACTTCAGCGCAAAGGCGCTCTTTGAGAAACTCAAATTTGTCTGGAACCTTGCTCGAGACCCAATCTGCCGGGAGGCTGGAGGCAACCTGTTTATCTTTCAGATGCACTGCCTCGGCGACTGGAAGAAAGTTGTCCACCAAGGTCCATGGACGTTTCGTGGGTGGGGTGTGTTGATCGAAGATTACGACGGCCTTAGTGATCCAGCATCTGTTCCGCTTGATGGCATGTTCGTTTGGGCACAGATCCATGGTATCCCGGAGCTCTACCGCAAACCTGAAGTGGTGGATGATCTATCGCGCAAACTTGGTAGAGTAAAGGAGACGCAACTAGCCCCAAAGCTGTTCTTCGAAGGCAATTATGTCAGGGTGCGTGTCAGAATTCTGGTTTCAAAACCGCTAATGAGGATTGTTTCCCTTAATCATCCAGAGGGAAGAAAGAGATTGCTTATTAAGTATGAGAAAATCCCCTACTACTGCAAGCATTGCGGCTTACTTGGGCATGATTATGAGGAGTGTGGCGACGGCGTATGGGAGGAGAAGCAACTCCAATGGGGTGCTTGGCTGCTGGCTACTCGTAGAGTTAACCAACCGATCCCGGCTCCTCGGCGTTTTAACTCTCGTACCCCAAGCCGTGGAGGTAGGGGCGGGCGAGGTGACGGTGCTCATTTTCACTCTCGAAAGCGATCTTCTGATGAGGCTGAGTTAGATAAAAGTGCAGACCTAGATGATACGGCAACAAGCCCGTTGAAACCTGTTGATAACAATACTGCATCCGAGTCAGATCCTTCTGCTCTAGCAAAGAAGCTTAATTTTGTTGGCGAAAAAGCTGCAGCTGATTCTGAAACTGAGCTGCCTGGTGGGGGGCATCACCGTCCCTTGTTCCACCCCTCCCACCTGCGTATGTTAAAGCAAGAGATAGGACAAAGCTCCGGAAAACTGATGCATCTGAAACCACAATGGCAACATCGGCGGCCTCCTTCGAGGAGGACCGCCGGGCCCAATGAGTATCCTAGTCTGGAACAGCCGGGGATTGGGGCAACCCGCGACTGTTCAAGAGCTGGTCAGATTAATTCTGACACATAAGCCCTGTCTAGTTTTTATCTGTGAAACTAGACTTTCGAAGGAGCGTGTTCGTAATCTGCGTTTTCGGCTAGGTATGGAAAACTGTTTTCATGTCAAGGGTCTTGGTAATGGTGGCGGCATTGCTCTGTACTCTCAGGAAGGTATCTCAGTGGATCTTCTCTCTTTTAGCACGAGGCATATTGATGTGCATGTCAGCGGTGGCCCTTTCACTCAATTATGGAGAGGCACCTTTGTCTATGGTGAACCTCGAGCCAGTGATCGTCATCTCATGTGGGACAAGTTGCGCCTAATCAAGCCTCGGTCGACTGCGCCGTGGCTAATGATCGGTGATTTTAATGAGGCGATGTGGCAAGAAGAACACCTGTCAAGAGCTAGAAGGTCTGAGCGGTTGATGCTGGACTTCCGTGAGGTCCTTTCACACTGTGATCTACATGATATTGGTTTCATGGGGAGCCCGTGGACATATGATAACAAGCAGCGGGGAGACCGCAACGTCAAGGTGCGTCTGGACAGGGCGGTAGCTAGCCCGGCTTGGTCTGCTGCGTTCCCTTTGCTAAGACTTAGACACCTCACGTCACCGAGATCGGATCATTGCCCACTGCTGCTGGCCCGGATGTGCTTATCTACCGTTCACCACCAATCCGCCGGTATGAGGTTATGTGGGAGCGTGATGAGTCTCTCGCTTCGGCAGTCGAGGAAGCGTGGTCGCGGCGAATACCCACTGCCCATTTGGGTGATCTCCACTCTTCGCTGCGATCGGTCATGACTAATCTGTACTCTTGGAAGGCAAAAAACTTTGATTCAATACCAAGAGAAATTGAGAAGAAAAGAAAACTGCTAGAGGCTGTTAACCAATTGCAAGATGAGGAGAGTCTACACCAGAAAACTCAACTCACTAAGGAGATGGACGAGCTGCTTTATAGGGAAGAGATTATGTGGATGCAACGGTCTCGTGTTGCGTGGCTGCGAGAGGGCGACCGAAATACAAAATATTTTCATCGCCAAGCAACAAGGAGAAAAAAGAAGAACCGCATTAGCAAATTAAAGCGTCCTGATGGCTCTTTTACTTCGGATGCTGAGGAGATGGAGCAGCTTACTAGGACTTTCTTCCAAGGGCTTTTTACACGTGAAGACAATATTGATCATCAATTATCACGGAGCTACTACAGCAGCGAGTCGATGATGACATGAACTCAAAGCTCTGCAAACCATTCTCTGAAAAAGAAATCAGTGACGCCTTATTTCAAATTGGGCCTCTTAAGGCCCAGGCCCGGACGGATTTCCAGCACGTTTCTTGCAGCGAAATTGGGATTTGTTACGGGATGACGTGGTACGTTCAGTCCAGCGATTCTTTGATGATGGAATTATGCCCGAGGAGGTGAATGATACTGCTATCGTTTTGATCCCAAAGAAAAACGACCCTGAGGAACTTAAAGACTTCCGCCCAATTAGCCTCTGCAACGTAATTTTTAAAGTGGTTTCGAAGTGCTTGGTGAACAGAATGCGTCCGCTGCTAGATGACATCATCTCTCCAACTCAAAGTGCATTTATACCGGGACGGCTCATTACGGATAATGCACTTATCGCCTTTGAGTGTATACATTCAATTCAGACTGGATCAACTGCTAGGAAGAAATTTTGTGCTTACAAGTTGGACATGGCCAAGGCCTATGACCGAGTGGACTGGAGATTTTTGGAAGGGGTTTTAGCGAAGCTAGGCTTTCATAGTACATGGATACGGTGGGTAATGGCCTGCGTGACCACCGTACGCTACTCGATTCGCTTTAACGGAAAAATGTTGGACCCCTTCACTCCAACACGAGGAATTCGCCAAGGTGATCCCCTCTCGCCGTACTTATTTCTTTTTGTGGCTGAAGGTTTGTCTTGTCTCATCAGGAATGGAATTGAATCTGCGGCGCTCAAGGAGTTTCATATTAGTAGGAATGGTCCTGGCATTTCCCACCTCCTATTCGCAGACGACAGCTTGCTATTCCTTGAAGGTACCACGGAGCAAGCGAGAGTGGTTAAGTCTATACTGGACAATTATGAAAAGAGTACAGGACAACTTGTCAGCTTGGGCAAGTGCTCGATCCTGTATGGCGATCAATGTTCTGATGTTGTACATATGGAAATAAAGGACATTCTGAATTATGAGACCACATGCTTTGAGGAAAAATACCTAGGCCTTCCGGTTCCAGAAGGGAGACTTAAAAAAGGGAAGCTGCAATCACATAAGGAACGCTTTCTCAAGAGGGCATCCGACTGGATTGAGAAATACATGTCTGGAGGAGCGAAAGAAATTCTTATCAAAGCTGTGCTTCAATCCCTCCCTACGTATGCTATGGGAATATTTAAATTTCCGGTTGGATTGCTTGAAGAGTTATCTCAAATTATCCGCAACTTCTGGTGGGGGGATGAGCATGATCGCAGACATATTCATTGGATGTCTTGGGAGAAGATGACGAGGCCAAAATCGCATGGAGGCATGGGCTTTCGTGACTTGAGGATTTTTAACCAAGCCCTCCTAGCTCGTCAAGCTTGGAGACTTATATATGCTCCAAACAGCCTTTGTGCTCGCGTCCTGAAGGCGAAGTATTATCCATCTGGCAACCTGTTAGACACAGCTTTTATTCAGAACACATCTCAATCCTGGCAAGGGGTGATGCATGGCCTCGAACTACTTAAGAAAGGCGCCATTTGGAGAATTGGATCTGGCTCCCAGGTGAAGATCTTTAGAGATAATTGGATCCCAAGGTTGAATGATTTAAAGGTGTCCAAGCCCCGTGCAAATATCCGGCGCCGTTGGATTTCAGAATTTATCCTCCAGGATACGATGTCATGGGATGAACAGACAATCCGTGCTTGCTGCAACCATTGGGATGCGGATGCGATCCTTGCTATCAAGCTACCACAGAGAAGTTGTGATGATTTCATTGCCTGGCTACCTGAAAGCAATGGACTTTTTTCAGTTCGTTCGGCGTACAGACTCGGTATACAACCTGCACTGGAAGACCTATCCGCTGGACAGTCGAGCTCGGAACCAAGTGGGGATCGTAGCATCTGGAACTTAGTCTGGCAGGCGGCAGTTCCCCAAAAACTGAAGGTGTTTGCATGGAAAGTTGCAACGTCTACTCTCGCCGTGTGCTCTGGTGTTCATCATCGCATGCCTCATGTCTCCGCGACGTGCCCTATTTGTGGTGTTGAAACAGAGGATGATCACCACGCCCTTGTACGCTGCACCCTTGCCTGTGCGCTCCGAGAGGAGCTTCGCAAGTCCTGGAGTTTACCATCGGAGGAAGCATTCTATCATTCTAGGCGGGAATGGCTGTTCAGGTTACTCTCTACATTGACAGCTAATGGACGTGCCCAAGTTATCTTCCTTTTGTGGCGTGTCTGGCATCACCGAAACAATGTGATTCATGGCGATGGAAGGGCTTCAATTTCGGCCTCGGTGCCATATCTGGTTAACTACTTGAGCTCTTTCTCAGCGGCTTCGGCGTCTTGGAGTGATCCTAAAGGTAAAACACCACTGCTTGCCGCTCGAGCAGTCGGTAATGAAGCGGCCAGCATGGTGAGCCAATGGACACCACCAAAGGAGGGAGAGCTGAAGGCGAATGTAGATGCTGGTTGGGATGCTACCTCAAAGAAGGCTGGCATTGGTATTATTATCCGCAACCATCTCGGACAGGTTGTTGTTTCGGAGTGGAAATCAATTCATAGTTGCATGAGTGCCGAGGAAGCCGAGGTTTTGGCAGGGCTTGCTGGGCTTCAGCACCTTATCAACCTACGCCAATGGCCTGCCACTCTCGAGTCTGATTGTCTACGCTTTGTCAAGACTGCATCTGCTCAGTCGGTTGATAGATCAACCCATTGGTCCCTCTATAGTGAGATCAGAGAACTCCTGAAGATTTATAGCCAAGTTTCAATTAGCAAGGTGGACCGTAGAAACAATAGAGTAGCTCATGCCTTAGCCCAACTAGGGAAATCAGGTTCTTGTGGCATGTCTTGGGGATCACCACCGAGCTGCGTCTCGGCTATGGTTGATCTTGATTGTAATTGTGCTTAATGTTTAAAGGCGGCAAGTTTTCAGACGCACTCTTTCCCTAACCAGGGTACCGAAAGGGATTGGCAGGGTTTTAATGAGGCGGGCTTGCTGACCTAATATATGGAGGTTGAAATTTTCAAAAAAAAAAAAAAAAACTATGGGCTCCACTCCTGTGTTGCCGATTTTCAACCCATTGGCTAAGTCGCAACATGATATTAACATACCAACCTTATAATAACTTTGTGAATTCTCACTGGTGGCTTGGAAGGAGAGTGAGACCTGTACCTCCTGAAAAAGGTGTATATCCTCTCAATCACTTGCATGAGTGCGATCTGGTAAGTTGTAATTTTTTTCATGTGTTATTATGTTAGCATGTTGTTTTACGAGAGCTACCTGTTCGAACAGTAGAATAAGGACTATCTTGCCTGCCTGAAATCAATAGGATCTCAGTCTGAAAAAAATGTTGGATGTTCTCAAAGAAATTCTCGGAGTATAGGATGCAGAGGTTGCATTTTTACTCCCTGTGTAAAAATTTAAGAACTACCATATTATAGGAATGTAGTTAGCTCAACCTGCTCTTTTGGCACACCGATGGCTCAACCAATTTATGTGTAATGATATGTTTGGTTTCCTGGGAAAACTTAATACCGGCATCACTAGGTAAAATTAGGTGTTCGGTACCGAAAACAAAAACCCAACAGTGTCAAGCAAACTAGTCTGCATGGGCTAGAAAATCTTTGCCCCACTAGCTGAGCCAATCTGGCCCACCTTTGTTGACTACAAGTGAGAAAATACAAGGCTCAACTTTCAGCCATGCCAGTGAATACTCTAATACGTGCTTAAATTTGACTGGTATACTAGCAGCTAGCCAAATAAACCTAGCAAGTAACCATGACGTGCTAGACTATAGTTTAAACGAGTACAACGAGCCTACCCTAGCTAAGCCAGGTGAGCTCATACTCCAAGAACACCCTTAGTCTCTGTGTCTACTACATGTGCAGTTCATCCAATGCTAGATGAAGCAGATGATCTTTGTATTGTGGCTGACATCCAATGGTAGATGAAGCAGATGGTCTTTGTATTCTCTATTATCTGTACCAGTATACAACCCCATCTTTCTGCACATAGAGAACTGGCTGCGGCTAAATTTACATGATTTGAAACCATATACTCAAACTGCTAATTGTATTCAGTAACAATAAAGTACGCCATCCAATCTCTGTAAGGTGTATTAGTTGTCTTCGTAGGTAATTGCTGCCTCGACAATTCTATGCAAAATTTGTCGGTAAATAACAACTCAAGTCACTAGAACTATTAGTAACTTCTAGTTGCTGGCTACTTGGGATTTTGCTTGAAATATATATTGCATCTTTTTTCTGCAATCATGCATGCTTTTAAGTGAGTTACTCCTGAGAAATTGTTTTGGGGGTTGCTAGCTCACGGTCAGCTGTATGGGAATTCCCACACAGTCGATTCCGTGGGCCTGAAAACGTGCTGTCCGAACGTGTTTTCCCCCTCCAGATCATACCCAGCTTGGTCGTCTCTATTTTTTTTTTTTTTTGCGGGTAAGCTTGGTCGTCTCTATTCTTCATGCCGCCATCCCAAATCTGAGCCACCACCATCTAGTGCCGTCGATGTTTTTCACTCATGTTGCAGATGATTTTATTTTTCAAACTAAAAAGCAGAGAGATGCAGATGATGCTAATTGTCAAAGCAGTTACTGAGCTTGGTGTCGGTAGCAGTAGAAAGTGGTAAACAGAGGCACGGGGTTTGTCCTTTCAGTTGCAGGCACATACCATCTCCCCTTGTGCTAAGTTATTTTAACTTATTACAGGATTGTGATTTTTTTTTGAAGAATGACACAATTTTCCAGTTGGGTTGCTAAAAATAAAGCTACTAGATGGTATGGCTAATCGACTAATTTTGAACAAAATTGCTCTTCTGTTATATTCACTGCAAACATTAATTGATCAGCTTGGATGAGCATATCGAACACATTTATACTTTGCTGCTTCTTCACTACACAAGCATTTGTGAAGAGCATGAGGTACTACTACGACTGTAAACCTTCATGCACAAACGTATCTTCCAATTTAACATGTCAGAGGAAATGATGTTGGATAATTTGTTTATGTTTTGTTTACTCAGCACTACCGCAGAAGGTAGAATATGTAATTCTATGTGCCATTTGGTATGTCATAGTCTGCATGAGTTTCAGAAGAAGTCCTTCAATTTGCTTGATGCTATATGAACACTAGTCTGCAATCCAGTTTTCCTAAATATAATGTTTTTGTGTAATTACCTCATAATTAGAACAAGTAATTGTGATGACAACAAGCATAGTAAAAAAAGCTTCTTTATGGCACACTGCTGCTTCCAAATTAAACACAGGAGTACATGTAAACCAAAATGTACACCACATGATTAGAGAGGAACAGTAGATGGAGCAGTGATGTAGCGGAGGTGCTGCTGACCATAGGAACCGAAGCATGGCACGCGGAAAATAACCAAACCACCATTGTTACTGCCGGAAGAAATGGGAAAGGCTGCCTACCAGGGTGGGGAAGATAGCGGAGCCCACGTTATGGCGACGCACGCGACCAAAGCAAAAAAAAACCTCTTAGGATATCATCATCTTCCAAGTCTGATCAGCTTGGAGTAGGAAACCTTAGTTGCAGGACAATTCACTGCTACCCAAACTGTTGAATGATCTGGATAGATGGAATATGTTTGACCCTAAGAAAATCATCACCATGATCCCCCAATTTACCGAGAAAGGAGTTTGGCATTCCCACCAATCTCAACCTCTGCAATGTAGCAAGTGACTGGAACCCAGCAGGAATAGCTATGAGCTTTGCACATGACATGATCCAGACTTCTTGAACACATGGCATTGCTCCTTGAACAACATCCCACTCCCCCAGTTCCTCAAGTTCAGTTATGATAAAGATTTTCAGCTTTAGAAAACCTGAACAACAGCATCTCATTACTTTCCCCTTGTATGCATTGTTCAGCTGGAGGAATATCAGATTTGGCAATCGAACAAGAACTGAAAGCGGGTCATCTTCCAGCTGTGAGAAGCTCAACCGCAGCTTTGTAAGGTTGTCTAGTTGAGCAAACCAATCTGGCAATTTCTGCAAAGATCCAGCTAGGTGCAGCTTCTGTAGACATGAAGAAGGTTTCAACATTGCAAGGTCAAGTGGCCTGGTGCCATCGCTCGGGAAAATGGATAGGTATGATAGTTCCTTCATATTGTTCACAGAAGAGCATAGCTCTTTGGCATCTTCGTTGTTTAAATCCTTTATAGAAAGCTTCTTGAGTTGGGTAAGGTTTGCAATCTCACAAATCACAGCTGTGCTTGCTCGCAAACCAGTTAATATCTGGAGTTTGTCAAGTTGGGACAGTCCTATAGGGACATGAATGCTTTGGTCATCTTGTTTCATCTCTAAATGTCGTAGACTTCTTAAACATTTGATTTGGAACGCGATTCTCTTTATCTCAGTCTTCCTGATATCAAGAGTTTGCAAGTGATGGAGGTTATGCAATGTTCTTGGGAGCTTCTTTAACTTTGTTCCCCTTAGTCCAAGGTACCTCAAGTGAAGTAATCCTCCTATCTCTTTTGGAAGCTTTAGGACATTACCATCTTCAAAATCCAAAATTCTGACTAGACCGAATCTCCTTGCAATAACATTGCATTTAATTGCAGATGGTGCACTGTTGCTGAACATGAAAACTGATCGCAATCTTTTCTTGCATTCCTTGCTGAATGATACATGAGGTGTTTGCAATGATATGTGCCGGGCACTAACACTTGCACCTTTATCAGCGCAGACAATGGAAAATTTCTCAGTTTTAGACAACAAGATGGCAAGATCATGAAGAAGATCATGAACTCTGCATGCTTTTACTCTCCCGCTGCTACTTGCTGTTGCCACTTCTATCATACTTCTGTTGATGAGCTCCATGAGGTACTTCTCTGCAGTAATTTCAAGCGTCTCGTCAGCCTTTTGTTTCACAAATCCTTCGGCAATCCATAGCCGAATTAGTTTCTTCCTGGAGATCTGTGAGTCATATGGGATGACAGAGAGCAGCATAAAACATGGCTTCAAAGGGTGCGGGAGGTCCCTATAACTTAAGAGGAGCGTCTGCTGAATTCCCATTTGACCGTCGCTTAGATCCTTCTGAATGCTTGCCAGGACACTCTTCCATTCAGTATCTGTTTGTTCTTTTCTGGACATCATGCTCCCTGCAGCAACAATAGCAAGGGGCAAACCGACACATTTCTTCACAATGTCCTTGGCTGTTTCCTTTAGACCATCCGGGCATATCCCATCTTGCAAAAATGCCTTTCTACAAAACAAATTCCAGGAATCTTCAAATGGCAATGGCTGAAGCCGGTGTACATTGCTCTTTGCACCTACAATTGAGCCAGCCACGATGGCGTTACGGGTCGTCACAAGCACTCGGCTACCACTGCAATTTCCGGGCAGTACTAGCTTGATGATTTCCCATAGTCCTCTGTCCCAGACATCATCAAACACAAGCAGAAACTTTTTACTGTCAAGGCCACTCAAGAGCAATTCTTGAAGCTGCTTCTCTCCGAGAGTGCTCGCCTCCGTAGAAGGGATCCTCATCAGCTCCTTTACCATCTCGCAGAGGACACCACGCGGCTCCATCGTTTTTGACACATAGATCCACGAGCAGCGGTCGAAATGTTTCTTCACTTCCGGGTTAGTGTACAGCTTCTTGGCAAGTGTGGTCTTCCCAACACCTCCCATTCCGACCAAGGATATGACACTTAGTTCCAAGCCTCCATCCAAGATATGTTGAAGCAACACACCCAGATCTCCGTTCAGACCTACAACATCTTTGTCATGAATCATACGACATGACGCTAAAAGACCATTATTCCATTTATCACTAGACTCTCTTGGTCTTTCAACCGCATACTCCAATCGGCGACGAGAGATGTCAATCAGCTGAGCCCGGATGCGCCTGATCCGAGTACCAACGTCATGCCGTGATCTCAGCTTACCAAGAACAAAACAACCTTGTACCTGGCTCTGGCTGGCGTCGAAGATGTCGACGGCATCTTCCGAGTTGAGCACGATGTCCCTCATTTGGTCAATCCATGCTTCTGTGGCCACGCTGCCGTCAATGCTGCAAACCTCCATCTCGTGAAGGAAGAGCTGCATGCTGTGGAGCTCATCACGGAGCCAGCCGACATCGCGACCAACGGCCCAGAAGCGCCGGCCATGGTTGGTTACCCTGCTGCTAAGCAGGGAGCCTAAGCCATGGATCACAGAAGCAAGCACAGGTTCGGCCATGGAGATGCTGGTCTTCCTTCTTGTCGATGAAGGAAGGAAGGAGGAAGCTCTGTCTGCAACTAGTTTTCTGTTGGAAAGTCGAGGTCAATGAACGGTGCTGCACCACTGATTAGAAGATATTTCTCTATGCCAAACTGAGATTCTTAGGCCCACTGTCAGTTCCACATGCAATCTGGGTAATCTATTCCCTGATAAGGGGTGCATAATTTCCCAGAAGTTGACATAAAAATTCTTGGCCAGCTGGACAAATCTTAAGATGACAAATCATCAGCCCCGACCGGCCACTCGATATGGTCAACGTGTTTGCTTTTTTCTGAAGTAATTGAAAAGGCAGAAACACGATAAACAGTTTCACCTGCTAGCTATATGCTTATTGCTTTGAGTCTTTGACTTTAACATGATCTTATTACGTAATTTTTCTTGGATGTTTTGAAGCACTGGAGCAGCTTATGGGCCTGATGTCTAATGCACAAAGGATTTCGCTCACTCGGGCTGCCAGTATGGGCTGAAAACTGGATCATTCCATTAGAACTTTCAGTATGTTACACACTTATTTTTTTGGGCTGGGTCCGCCCTGTGTTCCATGGTTGAATTGGTTTTTTAGTGCCATGGTTGAATTGCTGCACGAGAACATTGCAGCGTTTCTGTCACCTGGACATCAAATGTGCTTGTTGCTCCAGCTCAACTTGGTGAACGAACGTTAAAGAAAGGATGCGAATTTGGGTTGGATGTTGTCATCCAAGCAACGGAAATTCAGAGAACCAGATCGCAAGTGGCCATCCAAGTGGGCTCACTATAGACTACTGGCACATGCAAATTGCATTACTTTGAAAGGGTGGACGAACTATGGTGCCAATCTGGCGGTCGGTACAAGATAACCTAAATTCTACGAATCATAGACGACCACATGAGCGCGCTGCGAGCGGTGCGTTCTACGACCTTCCTATCGCGTTTTTAACTAACAAGGACGGTGATTTAGCCGGTGCATATCTGCATTAGTTAGCCTCACCGATACACGAACGTCCCTGAAGATAAGATTCTGATCGTCCTCATGTGTGGCTTTTGGGGCGCGAAAGCATAGAACGCAGGACGGCAGAAGGGATTTGGGCATTTGACAGGGTTGTGTTCCTGTCGGATGCGTTCTCTCTGTGCAGTTTATGTACACTTCAACTCCCTATAGATGTCGTCATTTTGAAGAAACCCATTGTGGATGTGATTGTGAGGCCTCAACTGGACATGTCCGGTGCAAGTTTCCCCATGTCTTACTATCATGCCTTGTGCTGAAACCAATGGACTGTATGGAAGTGTGCAGTGTCAAACAGTCGGATGCGTTCTCTCTGTGCAGTTTCTGTTCACTTCAACGCCCTAGATGCCATCGTTTTAAGAGAAAAACTTGCTCTAGGGATGTGATGTAACTGAGGATCAACTGGACATGTCCCTCGCATGCAAACCTTTATCTTGCGCACAATACAACGAACTGTATGAAAGTGTGTAGTTTCAGCTTTCATTTCCGGAGAATTTATAATGGCTGTCCTGTTAGTGTGTGAAGCGTACGCACCACTTTGTTTCTGTGCCAAACAAGAGCAGATAACGGGCGGCTTATTATCAGCCCCTAGATCATCTATCCAGTCACACGGCCGGGTGCGCGTCAGAAACAAAAACTCGCCACTCTAGCCGCGATCTCTCACTCGCTCAATCTCCTTAATTAGTTCAGTTCCACCACCCCCACTAGCAACAGCTGGAGCAGCACTAGCTAGCTGATCTGTGGAGATCGATACTGTGCGTGTGCGCTCATCGTCGATCGCTCCATGTCAGTCTCGATACGCGCAGAAAAACACCATGCTATTTTGTTCAGTTCCGACTTTCCGTGGCGCCAATCGGGAACTCGGTTCGTGCGAGCATTGGCGCGAGATCGCGCTCGTTCGGGCTTTCTTCTAGAGAATCGATCGACGGAAGGCGAGACCTAAAAATATGCATTGTTGCCGCCAGATTGCTAGCGCGGCCAGCACCATATTTTTGTGCTGCCAAATCTTGCTTTATAAGTACTTTCAAAAGGTCTAGAGATAGATGTTCAGTTGGCCAGATCGTGGAGCCAGAACTGGGAGATACGGGGACTCAAGCTAGCGATCAAGACTCGTGACACGAGCTAGATATGAGTACCAGTGGCAAAGCATTCTTGGTGTGCAGGCAGGCAGGCAGCCACCACCATACATATACATACATGCATCCCTGTTGAGCCTTTGGGCGTGGCATGCACGGATATGGTTCCTGCAATGCAAGCGATCGGTTAGGTCGATCCCTATCGGGAACTGCATGCATGTGCTTGTGGATCCCGAAATTGGCAGAGATAAGGCCTCCCTCCACTAAAAGCAAATCACTGCACGCAGCAGCTGAACATCGACGCTGGCATCGTATCGCGCTCGATCTATCGAATCCATCTCATCTCTTGAGAACGGACGATCGCATCGATCTGCCATCGGATTATGCTCCTGCATATCCTGTCTTTCGAGTGGATAGGCATGCACAAAGTACATCAGTACAAGTCGATCTCTGTGCATGGCCAGTTAAGGGCAAGGATATGATGCGGCCTCTGTCGATCGGCATGTACGTGCGTGCGTGCCTGACCAGACCTAATCAGATCGGTCTGCCACGGCCCAAATCTTGGATGTAAAAGATCTTTGGAGATTTGGCCGCTCACGAGCAAATGCTCCTCAAGTGGCCCGGTCGAGGTGTGCCAACACAACAGCAATGCATGCACTTCGCGAATCGATCAAAGCATGCATGCACGAGCATGCAGAGGAGGAAGGCTAGATCGAGGAAGCTCTTGACGGGACGGCCTTATCGCATCAATCGGCGATGGAGCCCAGTGTTTGATGCGGATCGCGAGCGAACGAGGTTGATGCCAGGGAATTTATGCTGTGCCGGTTTGGGTGCACCGGCCGATCCAGCATATGGAGTGCTCGACTGTTTTTTTCTTTTCTGGAGGGAGTATCTTTGACTAGGGATCGATTGGGACGGCGAGTCATCGATCTGGCTAGAGCACATTGTTTGCATGACTGATATATAGGATTAATAATAAAATTATCTAGGATCCAAATATTATTAGCTGGCCATCCAAGAAACGCAATACTGTCCCGCGCGCAAGGCAGCTTGGACACGCTGATCGAGCAACCAAATCTGAATTTGCTAGGCTGCTAACTGTTTGCGTCGAGGGACGCATCACTCATGATTGGGAAACATGTATTCTTTGTAATCATAATCCTCCAAATCTTAAAAGGCAGTCAAAGTTTGGCCATTGATCTGTCGCGTTTCTTTTGTGTAGAGAGCAAAGCACAGCTACACGCGGCCGGGAATATCTTGTGAAGTGTGGTCAAACTTAATATATATGCTAGTCACGCAATTATCACTTATCAGTACACTTTCCCTTATTTTTTTTGCAAGAATACACAGCTCAGATGGCAAAAGGCAGTCCTCAGCTAATCAGCGCGATTCCATTAGTTCGTGTGAGAGCACATCTTTATACCGTCGATCAGATTCAGGAGCAAGGTCTCTAGAAAGAGGGATTCAGGAGCAAAGCAGACGACGAATCGGTTGTTCACGCGTGCAAGTGGAGTGTTAAAGCTCGAGCTTTGTTCGTGCACGTGGTTAATTCTTCATTAGAGAAAGATGTTCTACGGCAGAGATGTGTCTCCGTTTGCTCGCCGGTTGTTGCCTTGATTCTGTAGAGCTGGAATCACATGAGCTGGCCATCAGTTCCAGCAAGATATGGATACGATTTGTCTCTCCTTTTAGAAAATATAGGAGCTTATCACTCTACAAAAAACAGAGTTTATTACATTGTTGCGATCTTTTATCGGGATACATAATAAGCATGAAAATTTGCAAGTGTTAATTTTTTTCCAGCAAGTGTTAAAAAATTTCCTTTCAAAAAAAAAAAGTCGTGTGGCAGTATACGACAGTGGCGGCAGTGCTCTTTTCGAGAGCCCCAAAAGAATGGCGGCAGTATACCTACCAAACAAATTTAAACAACGAATCAAGTCGTTTTCTAGAATCTAGACCATATTTCGTTCATTCTTTTGTGCCGGCCGGCAAGGTGTTGAGCAAACCCCTAGAAACCGTAACAACGGTACAGTCATGCAATACCCAGCTAGCTGCACTGCCCGAGCTTTTGAGTTAGGTCGCGCAAGGGACTGGCCAAACAAATCGAGCATTCATGGCATATCCCGTCGGAGATCTCTCCGAAAACGATTGAAGTGTGTACCGTCACAAAGTAGACAGGATTCCCATCAAGACTTACTCCGTAGAAAAAAAGGGATTAGTGTTTGTCTTGTCGTTGTAGCAGCATCTCGATCCATATCTCGCCGTAACTATCAGCATACAAATTGTCATTATTTATTCCATGCTTCTCTCAGCTTTTCAGCAAACAGTGACGAGCTTGTACATGTGTCTGGTCGTCTGGATTCAGGCGATGGAACTGTGCGTGCATGTTTAATGCCCGATATCGACGTGCAACCCTCTCTGTCGTCCGAGCATCCATCAGGGGAACTGTGTGATTAAATTTGTAATCAGTGTTTACTGTTGAGTGTTCCTGATGATTAGAACATCTACTCTATGTATGATTAAATTTGTAGTTAAATATTTTTTTATACGTGATGTACACAAAAAGACAAACGTAGAAAGTAAACTGAGTTATTTCTTACCTTTCTATCAGTCATAATTTTGTGATTTTGTGTAGCCTAAAATGCAACGTATTATCGAGCAAAATTTTATAGATATATAGATAACATGTCCACGTAAATTGTTTTTGTAATTTTTTGAAAGATCGAAATAACATTTTTGTTTTACAAAAAAATCAGGGTCACCGGAGTTCAGCAGCCAAAAAATCCTCTCTTATGTCTATCGATATTTTTCATATCATAATGGAGCTCCACTTTTTGTATACTGGTTATAATAACATATGGTTTAATTTATGCGTGCAGTCCTCCAGATATTTGTACGCGTAGTACGAGTGTACCAATATATCCGCGGATCTGTATATCCGAACATAATATACGCGTGCATATACACGTACTCAGGAATGAAATCCGGATATGAAGCTGTAGCCGACAACATACATGAAGAGGAAAATGACGTATAGCCAAATCCAAATGAGCGGACAAGCAGCGTCGCCGGAGACCATGACGTGCAAGTTGGATTGTTGGAGCAAGAAACCAAGCCATCCATGACTGTTGGAATTTACTAATATTTACTAGTCCAAGATAAATTCAGAAATTCTCATTGGTACATTAATATATTTTGTTAATTGGGAAAATTAATGAGTCATTGATTAATTAGTAACGGTCACGTTTATTACGGCCGTTTCTAATTCATTAACAGACACGGTTAATACAGCCGTTTCTGATTCACAAACACGTTTATTGGGACCATTTTTAATTCATAAACGGACGTAGCCGACAACATACATGAAGAGGAAAATGACGTATAGCCAAATCCAAATGAGCGGACAAGCAGCGTCGCCGGAGACCGTGACGTGCAAGTTGGACTGTTGGAGCAAGAAACCAAGCCATCCATGACTGTTGGAATTTACTAGTATTTACTAGCCCAAGATAAATTCAGAAATTCTCATTGGCACATTATTATATTTTGTTAATTGGGAAAATTAATGAGTCATTGATTAATTAGTAACGGTTACGTTTATTACGGCCGTTTATAATTCATTAACAGACACGGTTAATGAGTCATTGATTAATTAGTAACGGTCACGTTTATTACGGCCGTTTCTAATTCATTAACATACACGGTTAATACAGCTGTTTCTGATTCACAAACACGTTTATTGTGACCGTTTTTAATTCATAAACGGACGTGTTTAATACGGCAGTTTCTAAATCATAAACGGACGCGTTTATGGGGGCTGATTTGACTCCCAACCTGCACTATATAAAACCGAACCAAGCCAATTTTTGGCACATATACGCAACACATGGTCTCGCATCATCGTTCCAAAACCTTGCGCCGCCGTCTTCCAAGGCTTCTCCATCCCGTCTTCCGACGTGCACCGGTAGAAGGGACAGTAGGCCTCCGGAACCCCGCCTCTTGTGATCCTGTACGGGAGAGGGTGAAAGATCGAGGATGTCGCCTAGAGGGGGGGTGAATAGGCGTTTTAAAATAATTACGGTTTAGGCTTGAATAAATGCGGAATAAAACTAGCGTTTAATTTATCAAGCACAAAACTTAAACAAACTAGGTTCACCTATGTGCACCAACAACTTATGCTGAGCAAGATAACCACTAAGAGATAGCAAGATAGATAACTTCAAGCACGAAGGCTATCACAAAGGTAAATGCATAAGTAAATGGTTTGGGTAAAGAATTAACCGCAAAGTGGACACGAGGAGATGTTTCCCGTAGTTCCTTCCCAATGGAAGTACGTCTACGTTGGAGGAGTGTGGAGCCACCTAGGCGCTCCAATAGCACGGATGTGCTCACTCTATTCTCCGTGAGCTTCACCCACGAGGGATTGGCTCGTTCCACTATGAGGTCGACTTGAGGGCGTTGACCAAACCAATACACAAAGGTCGGGGAACTCCACAATGAGTTGGAGCCTCCCAACAATGCCTCGGACTCCCTCCGAGACTCACAAAGCCTCCTAGGGTTACAACCAACCCAAGGAGTAACAAGAACCACAAAGAGTAAAGCTTCTCAAACTTCACCTCCACGTATCACCGTGGATAACTCAAACCGATGCACCTAATGCAATGGCAAGAACACAAGAAGTGCTCAAAGCCCTTCACTCTCAAATCCCACCAAAGCAACTAATGCTATGGAGGAAGATGGGAGGAAGAGCAAGGAAAACAACAAATGAATCCCAAGATCTAGATCCAATATGCTCCCCTCACTTAGAGGAGAGATTGATTGGTGGAGAAGTAGATCTAGATCTCCTCTATTGTTTCCCTCAAGAATGAGCAAGAATCATTGGAGGGATTGAGAGAAAGGAAGCTTTTGAAGGTCAACAATGGAGGGCAAAACTTGCAAGAAAGGTTGGGGAACCATTGGGGAAGAAGGCCCCTTAAATAGTTCACCCAAATATCTAACCGTTGGGTGCAGAATCACGCCAGGGCGGTACTACCGCTGGTTTAGGCGGTACTACCGCCCCCTGGGAGGTCTGGAAGACACAACAGGATGAAAAAAACTTCCAGGCAGCGGTACTACCTCTTAACCCAACGGTACTACTGGATAAGGGCTTCAGAACCCGTTTCTGGCGGTACCGAGGGCGGTACTACCGCCACAGGAAAAACAGCAAAATAGCTAACACCAAAACGACAATAACTTTTGCATCCGGACTCCGTTTTCGATGATCTTTGGCTCGTTGGAATCACAACAACGAGCTTTTCAAGATTATGCAGAGAAACATCATAGTCCAACAATGAATCATAAAACCAAATGGGGAAAGGCTAAACCTCTCAAAAATAGAACAACCGGTAAAACCTCCAACACCAAAAACGCAATAAGTTTTTCTTACGAAATCCGTTTTTGATGAACTTGAGCTTGTCTTGAAGATCATGACAAGCTCTAAAACCACACATGGAGGAAAGCCAAATAAGAACCAAGAAAGATGATGCCAAGTATGCAAAGGTTTGAGCTCTCTCCGAACGATACGATCAAGTTACTCATTCGAGAGCCCCTCTTGAAAGTGTGGCATCTATCCTATAATCCGGTCTCTTACTAACACCATGAGACCGGTAAAATAAAACCCTATCAAGGTCATACCTTTGCCTTGCGCAATCCACTTGAGCTAGATGATGACGATCTTGATCACCTCAAGTTGGATCACCTTTCTTGATTGCGCTCCGCTTGGTGAAGCTTGTGAAATGCTCCCCCATACACAATATGGGAGAGCCACTTTTAGGAACACCTTCACTTGGCCATTATCTTGATGACGACCACGCTTGACGTCATCCGCCATGGCTATATGGAACTTCCTTTTGATGCACGCCCATGGGAAGATACCTAACCCCGCATAGATACTCCACACACATATATGGGTTAGTTCACAAAGCTATATAGACGATTGCTTACCATACCATTAGATCACAAGATCCCACATGGTACAACATGTAGCTTTGTGTGTTGATCACTTGAATCCATCCTTTCCACTTAGCCTTGATCAACTTTGTATCTTTCTTCTTTCTTGATCAATGATGATGTCTTGAAGATGAGCATGAATATCCACGGTATTCTATTCTTCAAGACATACTTGCAATATGCTCAACTCTATATAAGACCATTCTTCATATAAACCTTGAATAAGATCTTGGTCATCTTATAAGCTTCTAGAGTCCAACACATGAACTCCATCTTTCCTATGGACAAGATCTATAAGAATATCTCAATGCAAACATTAGTCCATAAGGATTGTCATTAATTACCAAAACCACGCATGGGGCAACACATGCACTTTCAATCTCCCCCATTTTGGTAATTGATGACAATCCCTTTTACGAGGGTTTATATAATGAATTAAGCAACCATGCACAACAAAGAGCAAGGATGCAAGAGCATGAAAGGCAAATGCTTAAGAACAAACTAAAGCATAAAACCAAATTCCCTTAAACCCTCTAAACTTCTCCCCCATTGGCATCGATTGCCGAAATGGGAGGAAAAATTTAGAAGGCCAATATAGTAAGAGCTCCCCCATAATGTGTGCATTTCTCATAAATGAGTGAAATCAAATGCACATATCCAATGACGAATAGTTGGGTGGAGATCAAACTATATTGAGGATCCAAAGATTGCAAAAGGAAATCAAATTGAAAGATACTTCGACAAAAGAAGTATCCAATCAAAGGATAAAAACCAATTGAACATAAGAAAAAAAATATGACAAGTGTTCTAATAATCAAGAGGGAACTCCCCAAGGTACGTGCACAATAAGGATTTGTATTGCAATATAGTGTGCACAACATGGAATCCTCACTCCCCCATAATCCTTTGAAACACAAAACATGTGCAAGAGAGAATGTATATAAAACAAGGCATAACACTTGCAACAACATATGGTTGAGCATCAAAAGAAGACCGACAAAATATCCAAATGCGAGAACATTTAAAAGATTTAGGCTCAACCAAATGATGTGTGTGACATAGCAAAGCCTTTTATAAGAGTACATCATAGGTGAGCATTGAGCATCACCATAGTCTCAAAGGAATGATAAGCAAGGAGCAAAGCATGTCATTTCAACACACACAACCGACAAAAATGAGTGCACAAGATCCAATAAAATAGGGCAAGCACTCATAAGGCAAATATTTTCCGGAGCCACCAAAAGATCCAAAAACATAAAGAGGTGGACACCAAGGAAATAGGATATCAATTTGCGATGTAACATTTCTCATGTGTATAGATTTCTAAGTAGATAACAATCATATGATATACATCCACAAAGAAACATGTACACACAAAATAGTTACTAAAGAGAAGAACATGATACCCAAGAGGAAGTCATATATACACCATTAAGATCTTTGCTTAAAAGCATAGCACATAGCTCAAATTTATCTTAAAGGATATAAATAGACTTCCAACACAAACGCATCAAAGGCATCACAAATATCCACAAGGGAAAAGTGATAGTTGGGATGCTTTGAGAAGGAAACAAGTATCACAAGGAACAAAAGAAATCATGCCAAGATGCAACCTACACAAGGTTGAATGCAAGAAAAGTATGCATGAGGTAGATACTTGTTACCGAGATGGCATTGGTGATGTAGAAGATTTAGCAATCACGATCATCATAGCTTGGCTTCAATAGCACATGGTGAGAGCACCTTCCTTATGAATGAGACAAGGCATCCAATGCATCTCCGAAGTACCTAAAACACAATTCAAGTACAAAATGGTCCCCAAACATATTGGGTCCGAAGTAGTTAGGAAACTACAATACAAGGACAAACTCCACATGAATATGTGCATATGGATATGAAATTGAATTTCATGCACATCTTAGCCGATTTAGGATTCGGTGGAGTTTACCCGATATATTGGATCAAAGAAAGTAAACATGCCATAATTATACATGAAGTAAATATGCATGTCAAGACCTTCAAGAACCAAAAGAAGACACAATTTGGACAAAATACAAAGAATACCAAGAAGGCACACCAAAGTGTGACATGCAAGAGAATTGTCCAAATTATATCAAAACCCAAATCAACACATGATTGAGAAAGATACCAAAGAAGAGATACCAAATGAAAGATATATCAAGGAATGAGATAACTAACTCCCAAAGAGAGAAAGATTCAACAAATAGACCAAACCCTCTACACTTTCTATGATGGCACAAAGTACCAAGACAAAAAGGTTTGTCTTTCCACGAGACATGTCATCGGGCTCAAACACCAATTTAAAATAGATCAAGTAGCAATTGAAGACAAATAATGTTCTAAAGCATATAGGATAGCTCCCCCAAGATTTGTGCATTATTTATGATCTTGCATTGGAATGCAAAATGCACACAAATGGGATCATCACACTCCATATATATTATTCAAACACTAGTCATGTTCAAGAAAGCAATAAGATCCAATACCAATTTAAAAGATGGTGTTCTACTCAAAATAGGATAGCTCCCCCAAGAATAGTGCATTATCTTAGAAGTATGACTTTGAATGTAAATGCACAAGAATGGGATCACGGCTTTTCCTATTTTAAGGAAAACACAAAACAACATGAGTAGAGCAAGAGGACCAAAGGTCAAGGAAGACAAAAGAAAGTTTGATCAAAACTAATCCTTGGCAATAAATAAGGCAATTAAGAGCAAAGACCAAAGTAAATATGATCAATATACTTTACCACAAATAAGATTATCACTTGTAAAGACAAGTAATGTATGGAGATAATTCTCGGTGGTAAATGACAAAGATATTCAAGATCATATTCTCAAACAAGAGCGAATAGGCAAATATGGAACTTGTTTGAGAAACATGCCACATAGGAACAAGATAATTTACAATATCAATTCTAAGTGGCAAAACCTCACTTGTTCACATTTTCTAGGTTCGTAATATGCACAATGCTTATTACTCCCCCATAATGTGATAATCCATTTGTTTTCAACAAGAGGCAAACAAAAACCAAATAGAGATAGTTAATGGACATTTAGAATTCGAATTTCTCATGAGCATGACATACCACATAGAGACTAGATAATATTGATATATCAACACTAAGTGGTATTCCTCATGTATACACATTTTTAGGATTGTGACGTGCCGAAAGCATATCACTCCCCCAAAATGGGAAAGTCCATTAAACTATCACAAGAGCCAATTAAGATAAAACAAGAAGCAATAGAGGCTCAACACAAACACACACAACCATGATGTGCAAACCAACATACACACACTAGATTACTCAAGATAGGTAAGTGGTAGGCACATCATAGTCAAACACATGCAAGGTACAAAACCAAACACATGCAAGGGGCAAGCAACTTTCAATGTATATATAATTTAAATACACGTTACCGCAAGGAGGCACGTTGGATATAAGATAGAGATATGAAATCCAAATGACTTGGCTTGGAAATATGATTGATGAAGATCCCTTAATTCTTCATAATGTAGCCAAGTCTCCAACGCCCTCCATCAACACCTATTGATCAAGTTTTAGCTTGTTGGTCCCCAACCAAGTTGGGTCCTAAGAGGTTAGTCACAATAGGCTTGGCCACCCAAATGGTTCTTTTCTTGACACCACTTTGAGTACCAACAAATTTGGCAAACACATTGCCAACCTTATCCTTCTCAAGAGAGTAAACATCATCAATTATGATTGGGTTGGATAAGGTACCGTTAGTGCATGAAGAAGCAAGATGTCCCTTCTCGCGACATAGATAGCAACATCTACTTCCACCTTTCTTCTTAGTTGATTTCTCAACTTGAGAAGCTTTAGCTTGATTCTCCTTGGGAAGTGGCCTTTCTTCAACGTTGGAACTTGAGTATGAACTTGAGGCCGCTTCCCTTGTTGCTTCTCACTTAAATGCTTCTTCTTCATTGGGCAAGATCTCACATGATGCCCTTCAATCTTGCACTTGAAGCAAACAATCTTGGCCGAATCTTTTACTTGTTCTAGGCCCTTCTTCTTGATGGTCTTGTGCTTCTTCTTGATGTTGGACTTCTTCTTAACATCGGAGTTGAATCCAAGTCCACTCTTGTCATTGGGGATTTTTGCACACTCAACATATTGTCAAGTGCCGACTTCCCAACATGACGCTTTTCCAAGTCTTTCTTCAAAGAAGTGACTTGGCCTTGAGCTCTTTGATTTCCTCTACATGGTTAGTTTCAACACAAGCACTAGAGGAAGTAGATGCTTCATTGTTAGAGCAACAAGGCATGGAAAGCAATTCATCACAAGATGTAGAAATATCATGAGTGGATGAACTACTAGGACTAGCACATGGCAATATAACATTTCGAGTAGAAGTTGTGCCATTGTCCACATGAGGCTCACAAGATGTTACCTTAGTTGAAGTAGCCTCATGAGCTAACTTTAGCCGATCATGGGAGACTAGAAGATCATTATGAGAGCTCGAGAGCTTTTCATGACTTTCTTCCAATTTCCTATAATTGCTTGTTAGCAACTCAAGTTGAGCCCTTAGCTCAACATTCTCCTTTAATATGGATGCTTCACAATAAGTAGAGTTAGTAGCACAAGCATCATCATTTTTAGATTTGAGGACATTAGAAAGAGCAAGAGCATGATCTTCTCTTAATTTAGAAAAGTCTAAACTATAAGATTCCTCAAGACTACAAAGTTTTTCCTCAAGGATCCTTCTACGCTCTTGCTCTTCATTAAGAGCAATAGAAAGATCCCCGATCTCATCGGTGTAGTCTTGCTCACGACCTTCCATTTCCACAATGGTGTCCTCATGCTCATAAATAAGTTTATTGACCTCAATAGCATTAGCCATGATTTCCATGAAGTTAGAGCGAGCATTTTTATTTTTACTCAAAGCAAGAAAGACAATTTCACCTTTCTTATTTAGAGAATCAACAATATCATTCTCTTCATTATTAACATCATCATCATTGATTAATGGGTTCAAAGTAGGAGATACCTTTGAGTCCTTAGCCATAAGGCAAAAGATGGTCGATGAAGATGAAACATTACTTGAGGCACCACTCAAGTACACATCTTGTTCCATAGGAAGTTGGGTTTCCTCTACAATGTTAGTGACCAAAGGAATAGAGGAAACACACGCATTTGTAGTATGGCAACAAGATAAAGCAAGCATATCATCATGAGATTTAGACAAACAATTTCCACATGATATGCAAGGACTATCAACACAAGCATGTAAAGCATGATGGTGCTAGATGTGTTTAAGTCCAAAGGTAGATCATTGCAACAATGTTGAGGCAAAGAATCATCAATAGTAAGTTTACTATCATTGTTGCAAAGTCTAGCACTACTCACCATCTCATTAGGTTGTGGCTTACCACATGTTGGTGAAGTAGAGGAAGTTGAGAACTCATCACGCCCGGAAGTGGAGGGAGAACAATCATCCTCAATAATATTGGACACATCATATTTGTCTTGAAGCTTTGTCCATAAATCATGAGCATTCCGAAAAGGCATGATTGACTCAAGAACTACATTGCTCAAAACACCAACAATAGCATGAGATACTAGAGAATTGAGATAAGAGTTTTCCTCATCCTCTAAAGATAACTTTTGGAGATCCTTTGGAGGAGGAAAATCCATATCTACAATTCTCTCCATTTTTGGGCCATACACCCGAAAAAGATTAAGCATGCGAATTTTCCAAACATCATAATTTGTGCCATCGAATATGAAAGTGGGATCATTTGCTAAGTCTCTAAACGACATCTTTACTCTCAAGGCGGTGAAGCCTAATAAAGAGAGCCTGGCTCTGATACCAATTGAAAGAACGAGGATGTCGCCTAGAGGGGGGTGAATAGGCGTTTTAAAATAATTACGGTTTAGGCTTGAATAAATGCGGAATAAAACTAGCGTTTAATTTATCAAGCACAAAACCTAAACAAGCTAGGTTCACCTATGTGCACCAACAACTTATGCTAAGCAAGATAACAACTAAGTGATAGCAAGATAGATAACTTCAAGCTCGATGGCTATCACAAAGGTAAATGCATAAGTAAAGGTTTGGGTATAGAAGTAACCGCAAAGTGGACACGAGGAGATGTTTCCCGTAGTTCCTTCCCAATGGAAGTACGTCTACGTTGGAGGGGTGTGGAGCCACCTAGGCGCTCCAATAGCACGGATGTGCTCACCCTATTCTCCGTGAGCTTCACCCGTGAGGGATTGGCTCGTTCCACTATGAGGTCGACTTGAAGGCGTTGACCAAACCGATACACAAAGGTCGGGGAACTCCACAATGAGTTGGAGCCTCCCAACAATGCCTCGGACTCCTCCGAGACTCACAAAGCCTCCTAGGGTTACAACAACCCAAGAGTAACGAGAACCACAAAGAGTAATGAGCTTCTCAAACTTCACCTCCACGTATCACCGTGGAGAACTCAAACCGATGCACCTAATGCAATGGCAAGAACACAAGAAGTGCTCAAAGCAATTCACTCTCAAATCCCACCAAAGCAACTAATGCTATGGAGGAAGATGGAGGAAGAGCAAGGAAAACAACAAATGAATCCCAAGATCTAGATCCAATATGCTCCCCTCACTTAGAGGAGAGATTGATTGGTGGAGATGTAGATCTAGATCTCCTCTCTTGTTTCCCTCAAGAATGAGCAAGAATCATTGGAGGGATTGAGAGAAAGCAAGCTTTTGGAGGTCAACAATGGAGGGCAAAACTTGCAAGAAAGGTTGGGGAACCATTGGGGAAGAAGGCCCCTTAAATAGGTCACCCAAATATCTAACCGTTGGGTGCAGAATCGCGCCGGGGCGGTACTACCGCTGGTTTAGGCGGTACTACCGCCCCCTGGGAGGTCTGGAAGACACAACAGGATGAAAAAAACTTCCAGGCAGCGGTACTACCTCTTAACCCAGCGGTACTACCGGATAAGGGCTTCAGAACCCGTTTCTGGCGGTACCGAGGGCGGTACTACCGCCACAGGAAAAACAGCAAAATAGCGAACACCAAAACGACAATAACTTTTGCATCCGGACTCCGTTTTCGATGATCTTTGGCTCGTTGGAATCACAACAACGAGCTTTTCAAGATTATGCAGAGAAACATCATAGTCCAACAATGAATCATAAAACCAAATGGGAAGGTTAAACCTCTCGAAAATAGAACAACCGGTAAAACCTCCAACACCAAAAACGCAATAAGTTTTTCTTACGAAATCCGTTTTTGATGAACTTGAGCTTGTCTTGAAGATCATGACAAGCTCTAAAACCACACATGGAGGAAAGCCAAATAAGAACTAAGAAAGATGATGCCAAGTATGCAAAGGTTTGATCTCTCTCCGAACGATACGATCAAGTTACTCATTCGAGAGCCCCTCTTGAAAGTGTGGCATCTATCCTATAATCCGGTCTCTTACTAACACCATGAGACCGGTAAAATAGAAACCCTATCAAGGTCATACCTTTGCCTTGCGCAATCCACTTGAGCTAGATGATGACGATCTTGATCACCTCAAGTTGGATCACCTTTCTTGATTGCGCTCCGCTTGGTGAAGGCTTGTGAAATGCTCCCCCATACACAATATGGGAGAGCCACTTTTAGGAACACCTTCACTTGGCCATTATCTTGATGACGACCACGGCTTGACGTCATCCGCCATGAGCTATATGGAACTTCCTTTTGATGCACGCCCATGGGAAGATACCTAACCCCGCATAGATACTCCACACACATATATGGGTTAGTTCACAAAGCTATATAGACGATTGCTTACCATACCATTAGATCACAAGATCCCACATGTTACAACATGTAGCTTTGTGTGTTGATCACTTGAAATCCATCCTTTCCAGTTAGCCTTGATCAACTTTGTATCTTTTCTTCTTTCTTGATCAATGATGATGTCTTGAAGATGAGCATGAATATCCACGGTATTCTATTCTTCAAGACATACTTGCAATATGCTCAACTCTATATAAGACCATTCTTCATATAAACCCTTGAATAAGATCTTGGTCATCTTATAAGATTCTAGAATCCAACACATGAACTCCATTCTTTCCTATGGACAAGATCTATAAGAATATCTCAATGCAAACATTAGTCCATAAAGATTGTCATTAATTACCAAAACCACGCATGGGGCAACAATGCACTTTCAGAGGGGCGATCAAGTTTTTGGGGAGCGCACTCGCGCGACTACTGGCATCGAGTTCTCTCCCAACGACGACTTCTTCTCCGACATCGGCAGCCTCTTCATCGACGACATGGGCGACAACAGCAACGCCAACGCTTCGGCTGCCGCTGCACCGTATGATTACTTGATCTTCCTGTTTACGATACTGCTACATTTTCTGCTTGTAGTAGTTGCTTAAGATTCGTTCTATTTATCTACTATTTAGGTAGATCACATGATTAGTATAATTCTGGTTATTCTAGTCATAAACTATTTACTATTTTCGCGGATTATAGGCAATTTGCTGCGCCTGGCTTTCTCGCGTCTATGAGGCCGTTTCCCTTCAAAGGGGTACAGTATAAACGGTGGCGCATGAGAGCAGTTTACTGGTTTCAAAATAGTAACTGCTATGCTGCCACCAAAGGCAAGCCTGAGGGCGATCTCAATGCTGAACAACTGGAAGCTTTTGAGAAGCTCGATACCCTTTTCAAGGGTGCCCTTCTGAGTGTTCTTGACGACTCCATTGTGGACTCGTATATGTCGTTTGATAACGGCAAGGACATGTGGGATGCGCTCGAGGCCAAGTTTGGTGCCTCGGACGCTGGCAGCGAGCTGTACGTCATGGAGCAATTCTATGACTACAAGATGACTGATGAGCGCTCTGTTGTACAGCAGGCTCATGAGATACAGTCACTCGCTAAGGAACTTGAGCACTTTAAGTGTAATTTACCGGACAAGTTTGTTGCCGGTGGCATTATCGCCAAGCTTCCACCTTCGTGGAGCAACTTTGCTACTTCTCTGAAACACAAGAGACAAGAGTTTTCCGTTTCGGATCTCATTGGGTCGCTTGATGTTGAAGAGAAGGCGAGAGCAAAGGATACACGTGCTCGAGTTGCTGAGGCTGGTTCTAGTGCCCATGTGGTACAGAAGAACCAGCCGCCACAAGCCCAAGTTTAACAAGAACAAATCTGGGGGTAAAGGCAAGTCTGACGATAGGCACAAGCCTTCACAGTCTACCAACTTCAAGAAGAACAACAATAAGCCAAGGAAGGGAGCATGCCATGTTTGCGGTGATCCGAATCACTGGGCACCTCGCTGTCCTAACCGCCATGAGCTTCGCACATCGGAGAACAGCGGCAAGACTGCCAATGTTGTCATCGGCGACACTGAGATGAAGGAATCTGGGTACGGTATATTTCCTACCATTTTTCAGTTTGTCATTCTCCTGAATGGTTGATTGACACTGGTGCCAATGTACATGTTTGTGCTGATGCTTCCATGTTTTCTTCTTACCAGGTCACAGGGACTTCTCCCGTGCTGATGGGGAACAACTCACATGCTTCTGTTCGTGGTGTTGGTACGGTCGATCTGAAGTTTACTTCGGGGAAGACCGTGCGCCTGAAGAACGTTCATCATGTGCCCTCCATCAATAAAAATCTCGTTAGCGGATCTCTTCTGTGTCGAGATGGTTATAAGTTGGTTTTCGAGTCCAATAAAGTTGTAATATCTAAGTATGGACAATTTGTTGGTAAAGGCTATGAGTGCGGAGGCTTGTTCCGCCTATCTTTGTCAGATATTTGCACCAAAGTTATTAATCATATTTGTCACGAATTTGAATATAATGTTTGGCATTCACGACTTTGTCATATTAACTTTGGTTGCATGACGCGGCTAGCTAATTTGGATTTAATTCCGAAATTCACTACTGTCAAAGGTTCCAAGTGTCAAGTGTGTGTGCAAGCTAAGCAACCTCGCAAGTCTCATACGGCTGCGGAGGCAAGAGACTTGGCGCCACTGGAACTTATACATTCAGATCTTTGTGAGATGAATGGCGTGTTGACAAAAGGCGGAAAGAAATATTTCATGACGCTTATTGATGACTCCACTAGATATTGTTATGTGTATTTTCTGAAAACAAAAGATGAGGCTTTAAACTACTTCAAAAACTATAAAGCTGAAGCAGAGAACCAACTTGATCGAAAGATTAAAAGGCTAAGGTCTGATCGTGGTGGAGAATATTTTTCCAATGAATTTGATTCGTTTTGTGCGGAACATGGTATAATACATGAGAGGACGCCTCCCTACTCGCCTCAGTCAAATGGAGTGGCTGAAAGAAAGAACCGAACTCTAACTGATTTGGTTAACGCCATGTTAGACACTTCGGGACTGTCTCAGGCATGGTGGGGGGAGGCTCTATTGACAGCTTGTCATGTCCTAAACCGAGTTCCCATAAAAGATAAAACTGTTTCTCCATTTGAGGAATGGGAAAGGAAAAAGTTGAAACTCTCTTACTTACGTACTTGGGGCTGTTTGGCGAAAGTCAATATTCCAATTCCCAAGAAGCGCAAGCTTGGACCAAAAACCGTGGATTGTGTTCTTCTGGGCTACGCTTTTCATAGCGTTGGTTATAGATTTTTGGTAGTCAAATCTGAGGTATCCGACGTTCATGTTGGTACGATTATGGAGTCGAAGGATGCGACTTTCTTTGAGGATATCTTTCCCATGAAGGGTATGCCTAGCTCATCAAATCAGGAGATACCTAGCACATCTAGTCAGGAATTAGCTGTTATTCCTGAACCTACCATTTCGATAGAACACACTGATAACCCTGTGGAGGATGACAATGAAGCTCCTGTTAGGAGCAAGAGACAGAGGACTGCAAAGTCCTTTGGTGATGATTTCATTGTGTACCTTGTTGATGACACCCCTAGTACCATTTCAGAAGCCTATGCATCTATTGATGCTGACTACTGGAAGGAAGCTGTTCGTAGCGAGATGGATTCCATCTTGGCTAACGGAACCTGGGAAGTCACTGATCGTCCTTATGGGTGTAAACCTGTAGGATGTAAGTGGGTGTTCAAGAAAAAGCTTAGGCCTGATGGTACTATTGAGAAGTACAAGGCGCGGCTTGTGGCCAAGGGTTATACCCAGAAAGAAGGTGAAGACTTCTTTGATACTTACTCACCTGTGGCTAGACTGACCACGATTCGAGTGCTACTTTCATTGGCTGCCTCGCATGGGCTTCTCGTTCATCAAATGGACGTGAAGACAGCTTTCCTAAATGGAGAGTTAGACGAGGAAATTTACATGGATCAGCCCGATGGTTTTGTAGTACCTGGTCAGGAAGCAAAGGTGTGCAAGTTGTTGAAGTCCTTATATGGCCTTAAGCAAGCTCCTAAGCAATGGCACGAAAAGTTTGAAAGAACTTTAACTGCTGCAGGTTTCATTATAAACGAATCTGACAAATGTGTGTACTATCGCTATGGTGGGGGCGAGGGAGTTATTCTCTGTCTGTATGTCGATGACATACTGATCTTTGGAACCAACCTTGATCTAATCAAGGAGGTTAAGGATTTCTTATCTCGTTGCTTTGAGATGAAGGATCTAGGAGTAGCCGATGTTATCTTGAACATCAAGCTGCTGAGAGATGGTGATGGTGGGATTACACTGCTTCAGTCTCACTATGTGGAAAAGGTCTTGAGTCGATTCGGGTATGACGACTGTAAGCCTTCTCCGACACCATATGATCCTAGTGTGTTGCTTCGAAAGAATCAACAGACTGCTAGAGATCAACTGAGATATTCTCAGATTATTGGCTCGCTTATGTATTTGGCTTGTGCCACGAGGCCTGACATCTCTTTTGCTGTGAGCAAGTTGAGCCGGTTTGTTTCTAATCCGGGAGATGATCATTGGCATGCGCTCGAGAGAGTTATGCGTTATTTAAAAGGCACTGCGAGCTATGGAATTCACTACTCTGGATACCGAGGGTACTGGAGGGTTATAGTGATTCAAATTGGATATCTGATGCTGATGAGATTAAGGCCACGAGTGGTTATGTGTTTACACTCGGTGGTGGAGCTGTTTCCTGGAAGTCTTGCAAGCAGACCATCTTAACGAGGTCAACTATGGAAGCAGAACTCACAGCGTTGGACACAGCCACTGTTGAAGCAGAGTGGCTTCGAGAGCTTTTGATGGACTTACCTGTGGTTGAAAAACCAATACCCGCTATCCTTATGAACTGTGATAATCAAACTGTGATACACAAGATTAAAAGTTCTAAGGATAATATGAAGTCATCAAGGCATGTGAAGAGGAGATTGAAATCTGTCCGAAAATTAAAGAACTCCGGAGTCATTGCGTTGGATTATATCCAAACGTCTAAGAATTTGGCAGATCCCTTCACAAAGGGTTTATCACGTAATGTGATAGATAGTGCATCGAGGAGATGGGTTTGAGACCCACGGTATGAGTTGTCCACAGTGGTAACCTACTCTATGTGATCGGAGATCCCGTGAATTAGAAGTGGGAGACAAGCTGTTGGGCAGCTGAGAGGAGAGTATCCTTATATTATATTTCCCACTCCATGAAGATGCAATACTCTTCTATTCTGTATGGCAGGTTGATATTTATCTTAATGTATTCCAAGTGGCTTACTTTTATAAGCGGAGATGTTGTCCTGCAGAGCATCTCTTGAGGAATACACCTATATGAGTCTGACTGTTAAACGTCGCAGTCCGTGAGAGTTGGGTGCTCTTTAATAAACTCATGAAAGGTCTTGGAGTATGACGCATAAGCTCCACCCGCGGGGAAGCCTTGCGGCAGCTCAGTATTGGTCAAGGGCTTGTGTGAAACTAAGTCGCAGCAAACTTGTAGTTCAAGGCATAGTCCACTATCCAAGTTGTGATCTAGTGTAGCATAAGTTTCTAAGTGGAAGTTCAACTTAACAGTCTCCACTGAGTACCGGTATATAAAACAATGTTTTGGAACTGAATGATGAGATATGAGCCAATGAGACTTTGTGGGGATTGTTGGAATTTACTAGCCCAAGATAAATTCAGAAATTCTCATTGGCACATTATTATATTTTGTTAATTGGGAAAATTAATGAGTCATTGATTAATTAGTAACGGTCACGTTTATTACGGCCGTTTCTAATTCATTAACAGACACGGTTAATGAGTCATTGATTAATTAGTAACGGTCACGTTTATTACGGCCGTTTCTAATTCATTAACAGACACGGTTAATACAGCCGTTTCTGATTCACAAACACGTTTATTGTGACCGTTTTTAATTCATAAACGGACGTGTTTAATACGGCAGTTTATAAATCATAAACGGACGCGTTTATGAGGGCTGCTTTGACTCCCAACCTGCACTATATAAAACCGAACCAAGCCAATTTTGGCACATATACGCAACACATGGTCTCGCACCACCGTTCCAAAACCTTGCGCCGCCGTCTTCCAAGTCTTCTCCATCCCGTCTTCCGGCGTGCACCGGTTGAAGGGACAGTAGGCCTCCGGAACCCCCCTCTTGTGATCCTGTACGGGAGAGGGGCGATCAGGTTTTTGGGGAGCGCACTCGCGCGACTACTGGCATCGAGTTCTTCCCCAACGACGACTTCTTCCCCGACATCGCAGCCTCTTCATCGACGACATGGGCGACAACAGCAACGCCAACGCTTCGGCTGCCGCTGCACCGTATGATTACTTGATCTTCCTGTTTACGATACTGCTACAGTTTCTACTTGTAGTAGTTGCTTTAGATTCGTTCTATTTATCTACTATTCAAGTAGATCGCATGATTAGTATAATTCTGGTTATTCTAGTCATAAACTATTTATTGTTTTCGCGGATTAAATCAATAGCTAAATTGCTTATATATTCAACAATGACATGGTGAAATCAGAGGACCAGATCTCGCATGACATCGCAGTGTGATGCGAATGCGATCGCAATGCACGCTGTCGGAGCAGGGTGAGCGCCAAAAATGCTGGTCTCACTCTCACGCCGTGGACCTGGCCGTTCAAACGGGAGGGTGCTAGTTGTGTTGTGACGTCTCTTGGCGGGGCGTTTCGGCAAGAGATCGACTGACGTTCCGACGAGGTCACATCCGGCCGGCCAAGACGACAATTGTGACCTATGACATTTTTTGCACATTATGTACTTGACATGTGACATAGTTATTCATACTATCCAACATATATATCTCGCATCATATACATAATGCGTGTACATATTCCTTTCCGAGCCAGTTATTATACTATGCGCGTTGCGGAAACCACAAATAGAGTCCGAGCTCCATGGTAGCTGTTTAAAAAAAACAAAAAATGGTATTTCAAAGTTTTAAAGAATCGGGGACAAAAACTCTATGTATAGATAACATTGAACTCGACCATCGTGCAAAATCTCAATTCCCAATTCGTTATATTTTATTTACCCAAAAATGACAAATCTGACAAATTTTGAAAATGTCCACTGTTGACCACACAGAACAACCCAGTTTTCATTTTTTTTGAGCTTTAAATACAAAGAATTTAGAGTTAGTTTTTTGCACACTAATAGAATTCATTATTATCTACATGCAAGATTTTCCCCGAATTGTTTGAAACTTGAAAATGTCATTTTCGATTTTTTTTTTTGTAAAAAGGTTACCATGGAGCTCCGATGTCATTTGTCCTCTCTTCCGTATATACATCCACCGTGCATGCATGCATGGCACATTCGTAGGGATAGAACTTGTTTGAGATTCGTGCATGCATGTCGAGGTAAAAATTAAGGGATAAACACACATTTTAAGTCGGGCATAAGGTGTTGTTTCATGGCCATTTAATCGGTCGACTCCAATAATAATACCCATGGTTTGCTATTGGCTACGCCGTGGAAAACGTACGCCGGGAGGGACCGTTTCTTGTCCCCGGCCCCGATATATAATTGTGCTGGACCGAAGCATCCTCGCCGATCTCGGGCGCGCGATCGACCAAGCTGTCTCCGTGTCCGCGCTCTAGCCTCCTGGACGTCGTCGTCAACTTGTAGTGATGAGACACGTAAGCTAGGGAGGGAGGAACGTACAGCCATAATTGTCCAACAACTCATTTCGGCAACATTCTTCAACTAAGGCGGCGGTGCGTATTATCAGATGGCCGGGGCGGGGGGACTCACCTTTAAAATCGTGGCAAATTTGCGTTAGACTGCGTACTCCTTGACTTGAGAAATCCTGCAGTATATATGCATGGTCTTCCAACAGCTAACTACTCATACATCTGTGCTATATATGTACTACCTCCGATCTATATTAGTGGGCACAACTTTGTCTAGATACACATGTATCTAGTCTAAATACTTAACTAGATACATATGAATTTAGACAAAGCTATGCCCACTAATATGGATCGGAGGAAGTATCAAATTCGTGCAAAAAAATCACTCTTTCTCGCATTGGTAGCTGGGCGCGCGTTAACTCGGTGCCAAGCAGAGCGACGCACGTATACCTACACAGCTAGGCACGGCACGGGCACAACGCATGCATGCAGCGGCGTACGTCAGCACTAGATCACTTGCAAGCGATCGATCTGCAACGTGCGAGAAAATTCCCCGATCGAATCGCGCATGCAAGGATCCGGATCCGGATCCGGATGATCTGGCTGGCCTCGATTGCCACGCAAACGCCCCGATCTGGCCTGGACCAGTACACACGAGTGAATAATCGGGGCGTGTGGGGCAGCATGTCAACTACGGTTGCAGGTTGACGCAGGCGTCCACAGGCCCGCATCGGCCGCGCCGCACCAAAGTCTTAAACGGCGTTGCGGACAAGTGACAAATAATATACGGCTTTACGGACGAGTCCTGCAATAACCTGCTTGGCCCGCTTAGCCTGCTAACGAGGAGCACAGACAACTCACAAGCGGAAACGCCTAAGCGTAGACGCCTCGTCCATCGCCTCCTCATGCGCTCACCGTCTACGCTTGCCCCACACCTTTCCCTTCCCAGACTGCACCACCCACCGCCTTTCCCGTTGACTTCCCGTCCGGCCTAAAGCCACTCCGGCTAGTCGGCGGTGTTCCCGTTGCGGCCTGCAGATGGAGGAGGAGGAGGAGATGTTGGGGGCGGATGGGAAGGAGGAAGAGGAGATGTTGACGGCGGCAGGGAAGGCGGAGGATGAGAACCCGGACGGAGAGCAGCCGGTGGGCGCCCAGGTCCTTTTCTTGTTCGATTCATAATTTTCCCCTATTTCTTGCAATCGATAGCATAGGGAGCAAATCGTAGTAGTAATGTAGTAGTAGTAGTAGTGTCTGTTTTGGCGTGTTACGGTAATCGATGGTTTGTGGATTGGCTCTCGAAATAGGCTTTCGCCCCGCTTTATAAATAAAGCCCAACGGCCGAACCGATACAATGTGATGAGGGGATCATCTCACAAAGCAGATCAAAGATAGGAAAAAGAAGAACAAGGAGAACCAAACTTGCCACCGAAGACAAGGAACAAGCCCGAGGATCGAGGCTCCACGACGACGCCCCCAAGAGGGTAACGACGTAACACGTCGCCGTCGACGAGACCGAGATGGTCAAGGGTTTTCACCCGGAGCCCTAACGCGGCGAAGGTGACACAACAACGCCCTCAAGAGGGTAACGATACCCATAGGCAACGCCGCCATTTACGCCGGAGCGCAGAGCTTTCGCTCGGAAAAAACCTCCGCACGACGTCCGAAGAGTCGAACCGCCCGTGAACCCCGAGAATGGCCTCCACACCACGATCTAGGAGTTGCCGCCACCAACGCCAAGACCCCCCGCCGCCCGTTCCTCGCCATCCACATGGCCAAGGGAAGAGGTCATCACCACCGCCACGTCGCTCGCCGCAGAGACACCCGCGCAGTCCACCTTCCAGGGCCGCCGCCCCGGCATCCCGAACTCGAGCGCCGTGAGCGTCAACAGTGCACCGCGAGCCCAGTGTGTCGATCGAGGAGGGTCGGCGACAGATCCAAATCACGTAGGCAGCATAACACGCAGTAGCCAATAGGAGGAGATCCGCCATCCTCCACCACCAAAGGTGGTCGCAGACCGGACGCACAGGCAGGGCCTGTCAGGCCCTGATCCGGTCCAAATCAGTCCAGATCCGGTCTAGATCAGGCCCGACTAGCCCCGCCTACGCGCTGCAGCGCCAAGGCCGCCGCCGTCGCCATCCACCGACAGATCCTCGTCGCCCCTTCCAAGTTCTACCCACTGCGAACCCACCGCCATGCCCCGTCGACTGCCATCAGAAGCGTCGCCACGACGATCCACCATCTCCCAAATCGCCCCTGCTCGCAGAGGAACACCGTACCCGCGACCAGATTCAGGCCTGCTGGCCGAACTGGCTCCCAGCCACGCACGGCCAGGGAGGATGCGCAGGCACCAGGAGCACCGAGCACAAGGCGACCAGGTCAGCCTCCGCCCTGTAGGCCCGGATTAAGCCCGCAGGGACCCAGATCGGGCCCGCAGGGGCCCAGATCGGGCTCGCGCCGCCGGACACCATGGAGCACCTCGCCGTCTTGTTCTAGCAGAGCTGCACTCGCCTCGCCATCCACCAAGCCTTCGCCGCCGCGACAGCCTACTGTCACAGGACCACGAGTTCGTCGCCACCAAGTCGCACCGCCGTCCGAAGTCGTCGCCCCGCGCAGGACCTCGAACGAGCGGGTAAAGGAAGTCCCGCCGCCGCCGCACCGCGCGGGCTTCGCCCGGCAGCTTTTGCCGGCGGCGGCGGCGAGGAAGGAGGTGGGAGGGGGAGGTTGGAGACGGAGCAGAGGAGGTCGCCCGGTCGCCCGCGGGGGGCGACGCGGACGATACGTTTTTAGTCAGGATTTGTGGATTGGCTTAATCGGCTGTTTAATTAGTGTGTTTCTTGGTGATCTGCTTCATGGCTTACATTAGAATAAAAGATCGACTTTGCTAAATTGATAAATTTTAAATGTTGTAGACCCTTCAGGCTTGAACAAAGCAACCACCACCGATTTTTTTTTTTTTTTTTTTTTTTTTTTTGAAAGCAAACCACCACCGATCTTGATGATGAAGATTGTGAGGTAAATACGAGTTGCCATGTTGCTGACTTGTTCATATTTTTTGAGGCTTGCTAACGATGTTGTATATCAATCCATTCTAATCAGATCTAGCTATCTATTATTGTTTCCAGCTTCTTGTGACAGTGCAAACGAATGGTGCTGAAGAAAGGTATTATTTTCCATTCTTTTGTGGAACACGCGTTGTTTTCGCTGAACATAATCTTGCTTTGAGTGAACTGTAAAAAGAAGACTGCATTTATGCTTAATCTGAGCTAGCTAACTTGTACCTTCATTCATATTCTTGTGACAACAACTTCTGAATAAACTGCAGATGACTATTCAGATATAGTATAAATACGTCTTGTGTGTTTTGTTTAGCTAGCTAATCTGTTTCATGCCGAAGGCGATTCCGATGCTTTGTTGAATCATGAGATGATTGTTTACTTTTCAGATTGCAGAACAGATGAATCACGAGATTAGGAACAGGTCGTTTGCTACTCTAGAATGTTACTGGTGTTTCCGAAACACATTGCAAAGGCATATGCAGAAAACCTCATTCACCAGGAGTCAAGGAAGCGCAGGCGCCACGAATTTTCTGTATCTTGTAGCCTATTGCTGAGCAGTCTAAATACTTTGCTGATTGAATCGAAATTGTGTTATTTACTGTGAAATTTGTGAGCAAAATTCAGATCTAGGGGTTATAGCTCAATTCTGCTAAAGTTCAGAACTTACTGTTCATACTTGTGCAAGTTTTAGGTGAAACGTCCTCAAATATATAGTTTCCTTTCAGAGCTGAACCCAGAATCATGTACTACAAATTAAAACAAGGCTAGCTTGTACAAATTGAAAGTCTGATCGATGCATGACATAGCAGTATACAAGCTAGTATACGATCCACGCATTCAGCTAACGTGCAGTATACAAACTGCTAGTCCGCCTAGTCTCGCGATAATTGTTTGCGGACCACGCGGACGGACGCGGAAGCTCTGCAGACCTGTCCGCCTGCACCTTGAATGTCAACCGCATGCATGATGCATGCATATGTGTTCGTTTGCTGCTGGTCCGATGCCACGGTCTACGTGGTCCTTGCCCGCGGCACAATAAGTAGTTCATGGCGTGGTGGCTGGCAGGGATGGAATGTGGTTCGATTTGGTTCCATGAAGGCAGCATTTAATGGCTTAATTATGGCCTTTGACAACATGTTTTACCTGTTCGTCGATGCTCGTTTCCATGGCCCTTGTCTATACCTACATACTCCCTCGGTTCGTAATAATCAGATGTTTTAGATATTGCAACATCAACATGTATTACATATAGATTAAAATGAGTGCACACTAAAATATGTTCAAATGCAGTGGCAGAGCTAGAAGTAGCAGCCAGTGATATCAAAGCTCAAAAAAAAATTACAGTGTTGTGAGAAATTAGGATTTATAGGGTCAATTATGGTGTAATCAAAGCAAGGGTTTTATTGTTCATCAAATTTTTGTGTGATCGCTTGACCACATAGTGCGCATGAGCAAGCTCCACCACTGTTCAGATGCATACGAATCTAAGAAAATTGTGACAACTAAAACATCTTCTATTTAAAAACGGAAGAAGTAGCTCACGATGTTATGGTGGTGGTCTTACACATGGGATGGGCCAACCAAACACAAATGAGAGAAACTCAATCCTCAAACTAAAAGGAATGTATGTATGAAGGGAAGACACCATAGTTATTCTAATAAATCCAAAGATACAAAATGATAAATTCAACAAATAAAATATACACATAACTACGAAAATTAAAATGGATATTTTTTGAAAATTAAGATGAAAACATTTTGAAAATTAAAAGGAAAAGATTAACATTAACAAAATATAAGAATTTCCTGATTCTTCGTGAACATTTATGATCTTTTCCTTTGTTCTTAAAAAAATATAGTGCTCTTACAATTGGGTTTCTGATTTTTCAATTAATTTTTTTATTTTATAATCAGTTTTAACTTATATTAAGAAAATTTCTTTATTCTTATACTTTCCTAAAAATCCTATGCTATTTACCACATAAGAATATATATTGACTGGGCTATTATGCATACAAAATTACTTAAAACTGAGACAATGGAAACAATCTTGCTTGTGTGTGATCTGATTTGTGTTGGTTTGGAGTTTGGAGACAAATAAGGTGTGTTGTCCTTTGGTTGGATTGCTAGGAGGGTTGTTGTACCTCGGTCAATGAGGGATTAAAACCCATGTTGGACACCATTGCACGTCATAAAAAATTTAGTTGGAGGTGACCTTCCCACTGATAAGAAGTCACCCAAGGGGACTTCTCAACGTTTAGGCTAGCGATTTTGATCATCTAATTGTGGGTGTCACGTGCACATGTGTGTGTTGTGTTACGTGTTTGTTAAAAAAAAATTAGTTGGAGGTGACCAGCGGTATTGTCATCACTCCTCCTCAAGCTAACGACTCCGACTTAACTGAAGAAATGACCACCTAAGAAACCAAACAATGCCAAATAGATGGCTCTTCGCACAGTGACATGCAACTCCGATTTTGATGAGGAACTCCGAAGAGGAGATAAGCAAGACCTATGCCAAAGAAGTTTTTCGCACAAGACCACCCCTGCAGCCTGCAGGTGATCGTACGTCGCCCATAAGAAGGCTTGAAAACATACGAGCTCCGACTTCACAACCTAGGAGAACCAACACAAAGACTCAGACACGTCGGTAACATGGTCTTGTCGCGACCTGACCATCACTCGCCACCATCTTCGTTTCCAAGCCTGACACACCTTGATATTTTGTCGATAAATCACCAAACACTGAAAGTTGTAAACATATCACATCCTTCCCCCTCCTCCTCTAGGGTTCCCACCCCGCGCCGCCACCGCCAGGCCCTCTTCGCCGCCGCCGCCGCCCACCTTCCCTCCCCTCCTCCTCCCCTCCCCACCTGCCTCCCGGGTCGCTCCGCTCGAGCGGCTCCGGAGGCCTCCCAATCCCTAACAAAAAGCACCCAGATTGGAGTTCTCCGGCCGCTGCTGCCGCCGACCTTGGCGGCGGTGGCGGCGCCCTGCCCGTCAAAGACGGAGGGCTGTGGGCAGACCGGCGGGCAGGGGCGCTCGTCTCAGGCGCCAGTCACGCAGACTGGAGATGCGCCTGCCAGCGGGCCCTACGAGCGGCGGGGCGACGTCGGCAAGGAGGAGCAGGGAAAGGCGGAGGGGAGCGGCACCACGTTCACCGGCGGCGGCGCCCTGGACGCAGATCGAGCCCTGCCGCGGCAAGGCAGGGCAAGGTCGGCACAGGCTCGACGCAGGTGGTGCTGCTGCCTCGAGGGAGCAGAGGTCCGAGGTGGGTGGTGGTGTTGGGGAGAGGAGGAGGTCTGGAGGACCGGTCGTGGCATGCTCGGAGGGCGTGAAGCTGCAGACGGTGACGTCTCTGCACTGGTGCTTGCAAAGGCCGTGTAGGGCGCTGGTAACTGCTCGGCAGTGACGGCATCATGTGGTGGAGTGTTGCGGATGGTGGCGTTGCAGGGTTTCCGTCCCTTGAGGGGACGGTCGTGGATGTCGGGGCGGCGGCCCCGGGATGGCGGATGAACGCCGAGGCGGCGGCCTCGGGCAGCGGTGCGGTTGTAGCTCCATGGGGCAGGGCTTCGACTTGGCACATCTTTGGGTGGTGACCATGAGCGGCAGGGGCGGCAGGGTCATCGGCCCGATCGGTGCATCCCAGAGGGGATGGCTGGATGGTACGTCGGGGCGGCGGCCCCGGGCATGGTGTGACGGCCGTGGTCTGCGGGCAGTGATCCTGTGTAGCTTGGGCTACAAGCAGCTGCGTCGTGCGGCGTTGCAGCTCGAGCTCGAGCGGTGGTATGTCGGGGTGGCGGCCTCGGAAGGTGGTGTCGGTGGAGTATGCAGTGCATACTAAGAGCTGGATGTCAGGGCGGCGGCCCCGAGAGCTTCGTTGCTTCGAGGGTTCGATCTTGTGTCGTGTGGGCGACAAGGTTACTCTTGACGTTGGTCGCCGGCGCATTTTTTAGGCGTTGGAGTTGCAGCGACCGTGGTGCTTAGTGTTCGCGTTGCGCGGTGGTGTTCCAATCCTAGCTAGCTAGGTTGTGGGGCCGTGGAGTGTTGTTTTCGCTTGGTTCCCCTTAATTAACCGAGTGTTGTATGGTTTTTGGGGCCCGGTTTCCCATATTAACTGGACCAATTCTTTCTACTATAATGCAATGGCAAAGCTTCTGCCGGTTACGGTAAAAAAAATATTTGTTGATAATTATTAAAAGATGGGTGGAACCTTTAAAAAATGAAAAATAATGGATCGTCCACGAGTAAGGAACTAGACCGGCCACGTTGCTTCGCTACCTCACATGCTCGCCATCCCAAAGCAAAAAAAAAACCATGTCCTCGAGTGTCGAAACTCGAAACCCATGGCTGCTGAACTTGGTGCCCGATACGATCAGAAAGCAAAAGAAGGCAGAGCGTATCTCCGTGCGATCTGTGCAATCAGTCACGTGGCCGCGCGCGGCGCTTTACTCGTTTCCCGCCGTTCAGCCAGCCAAGCCTACACGGCCAAGCTAAACTGCTAGTTGAGGCCACCACCGTGGAAGAACAGTACTGCAAAGACACTGTACTCATTTGATTTCTAGCAGGACTAACACTGAGTGACTGAGACCGCTATCTCGAGGACACACCTGCTGCATGCTACAGTGGTACCTGAATCCTTTTAAATATAGATGAAGATCTGGGTAGCCCGTACTTTGGTAAATGCCGGATCTAAAAGCTGCTGCTGTGTTACTTTTATATGGTGTACTTTAGGCGGGGTGTAGTGTTGATTGGAAATTTGGAACGCCTGTGGATTCTCACCATCTGCTATGGGTAGCCTTAAAGGTTGGTGCTGCCGTGGATTCTCACCATCTGCTGCATGCATGCGTCGATCGAGCAGCGACGAAATGAGATGAGGCGTGGACGCACCCTCATCAAAAGCCGGTCAAGATACGGAGGGGATCGTCTTTCTTTTGGTTCGGAGTTGATCTCCTGTCGAAAACTTCCATGGATTGGCTATACTTCTTCTTCCAGCTAGCCAGTTAGCTTAAAGAAAATCCACTCCAAATCCACATAGTCACTTTGCTATGGGTAGTACCGCTAGCAGGAGGATGAAATCGGGATCGCTTTCCCTCGTAGAATTTCGGATCAAAGTGAGAGCGAGAGAGATTGCCTAATAGGGGACTCTGTTCTGTTCTGTTTGTTCTCCTCGTTCATCTTGTGTCTTTAATTTAAGCTTATTAGTTAGGGAGTAGTAGGGTGTAGGACAGTTGAGTCGGTGAGTGGCGGCCGCCTAGTTGATCTCTGGGCGGCAATGCACGATCGAGTAATCTGACACAGGCGGTGATCGATCGATGGAGGCTGCGAGATGATGGATGGTGCGTGAGTCGTGACGCGCCCCGCCCCCGGGTTTGTTTATTCTTGGGCGGCCCCAGCGGTGGTGCTGTGTTCCCGCGACAGCATGGACATGGATCCTTCTTCCTCTCTCATATCCTCCTCGGTCTCCCCCTCTCCCCCCCTCTTTCTCACCTCATTCTCGCGCTCTCTCTCCTATAAATACCGCCTCACCCGCCACATCCACAACGCAACACACAGCTCCTCGATCAGCTACTCGTAATCACGAGAAAGAAACCGAGGAATTATCCACATAAACAGAGGATTGCTTTGATCGTTCGTAGCAGCAATGGCGCGGTGTTTGGTGTTCATGGTGTTCCAAATCTACTGCCTCATCTCGACCGTCGGGCTGCCGCTCCCGTTGTTGGAGCCGGCGGAGCTGCTGCAGCTGGGCGGTGCCGACGTGGGCGGCGGGAGGCTCAGCGTCGACCCGGCCGACCTCCGGGAGGCGTCCGGCGACTTCGGAGGCTTCACCCGGGCCGAGCCGCTGGCCGTGTACCACCCGCGCGGCGCCGGCGACGTGGCCGCGCTGGTCCGGGCGGCGTACAACTCTGGCCTCCGCGTGTCGGCGCGGGGCCACGGGCATTCCATCAGCGGGCAGGCGCAGGCGCCCGGCGGTGTGGTCGTGGACATGAGCAGCCACGGGGAGATGAGGAAACCGCGGGCATTGCCGGCGTACTCGGCGGCACTGGGCGGGCACTACGTGGACGTGTGGGGCGGCGAGCTGTGGGTGGACGTGCTCAACTGGACGCTGCTGCACGGCGGGCTGGCGCCGCGGTCGTGGACGGACTACCTCTACCTGTCCGTGGGCGGCACCCTCTCTAACGCCGGGATCAGCGGGCAGGCCTTCCACCATGGGCCCCAGATCAGCAACGTCTACGAGCTCGACGTCGTCACCGGGAAAGGGGAGACGGTGACCTGCTCGGAGACGAAGAACCCGGAGCTGTTCTTCGGCGCTCTGGGCGGGCTCGGGCAGCTCGGGATCATCACGCGCGCTCGCATCGCCCTCGAGCCTGCTCCCCGCAAGGTAATACTCCTATCTGACTCCCCATGTCCTCGGCTTATCTCTACTCGCAAGCACACGCATACTAGGCATCACCATCTCATTTTTTATGCGAGTATGCCGTTAATCCACCTGCCCGTTGTGCTTTCGACGATCGAGTATCTCGTGCAGCCCGTAAGGTGCTCGAGACGGATGTGTCGACCGGCTATAATGTATGTTAGCCTTAATCTCGCCTTTATTTGATTCAAACAATTTTAGAGCGGTCTTTTCGGTAGTACTCTACTTTCTCCTATCAATATAAATTTCGCTAAATCGGATGTATCTAGCAATAAAATATGTCTAGATATATCCGAATCAGCAACAATTTGCCTCATCCGTCACGAGGAGCTTAGAGGATGCACGACACGAATGTTAGTCTTAATCTTCACCTTTTGTTACAACTGTTTAATTTAGAGCGGTCTTTTAGGAGATATATTCGCGTTGAAAGTACACCCACGAAAAGTCTCGAGAAAACATTATTAGTAGTTTATCATGCGTCTGGTCGATCATGGTCAGGTGGTCCAGCCGCCCAGGTTGGTTGGGATAGATCGATCCATGGTCGACCAACTTGTGTCTTGCTGACCAATTCAGTCTTGAATATATCTAGCACTTCAAAACAGTACTGTATGTTTCGGTTAGCTCACACGATCTCTCACAAGATCCTATACACATTCTCCCCATGCAGCTTAATAAGCTGAATAAAGACTAAATCCACGCTAAAGTTAAATATTAGTCCGTGTCTCCGTGATATCAAGGCTGATTCAGCAGCCTCATCAGCACGACAGCAGCTTGACCAATGATTTTAATCATGCGCACGTTGGTTTGTTTGTCTTCTATAGGTTCGCTGGATCCGGGCGCTCTACTCCAACTTCACCGAGTTCACCGCCGACCAGGAGCGGCTCATCTCCCCGTCCCACCACGGTGGCCGCCGATTCGACTACGTGGAGGGCTTCGTGGTCGCCGCCGAGGGCCTCATCAACAATTGGAGGTCCTCCTTCTTCTCGCCGCAGAACCCCGTGAAGCTCGGCTCGCTCAAGCAGCACACCGGCGTGCTCTACTGTCTCGAGGTCACCAAGAACTACGAAGACTCCACCGCCGCCACCGTTGATCAGGTATGTCCTGTCGTCCTCGCCGCCTTTCCCTATCGATCGATCCAATAATGCTGCCTGACTCTCCTGACCGTCACATTTGTTTATGACTGAATTTCTTAATTCCAAGCTTACTATACTACTAACTGTTGCTGCTGATCAGGGGCCCTAAGCCAATCACTGGGCGATATATGTGTTTAGACAATCTTATTTAGTGTAGCACTACATAATTATTGGAGGCCACCCCAGTGTAGATTATTAGTATATAATGACACCACATGCAGGGCACACTAGATATATAGATCGCTTGCCATACGTAATACTAGATCCTGCAATTCCGTTAGCGAAGCATTCGCATCATCAACCACTAGCCTTGATGGTTTTTGTAGTAGTGCACTGAATCGCAAGTCTAACAAAACTAATTATGCAGGAGGTGGATGCGCTGCTGGGCGACCTGAACTTCCTCCCGGGCACGGTGTTCACGACCGACCTGCCGTATGTCGACTTCCTTGACCGCGTGCACAAGGCGGAGCTGAAGCTTCGCAGCAAGGGCATGTGGGAGGTGCCGCACCCGTGGCTGAACCTCTTCGTGCCGGCGTCCCGCATCGCCGACTTCGACCGCGCCGTCTTCCGCGGCATCCTCGGCAGCCGCACCTCCGGCGGACCCATCCTCATCTACCCCATGAACAAGCACAAGTAAGTCAGCGCAGCTACTTGTTCTTCTCTGAATAATTTAAGTCAACCAATCTATATGTAGTACTCTACTAACCAATACGTAAGTTGACTAGCTCGATGCACGACTAGGGCTCATCACCGCCCTAGCATGATCCACCTTGCACATGCGCACGAACACACGTTCCAGGGCGGGCGGGCGCCGTCCTCCGTCGATCGATCTCACATGCGACACAACACTGCTTAATCAGGTGGTGGGTACTAGATTAATATATATGGCACACGAGTCGTTGCTTAATCAGTTTCCCGATTGCCATCACCTTCGCCAGGATCCGGTGATCGGTGAATGGCCGCAGACATATCGCGCACTGGGGTGACAGCCTCTATTCTGAATTTCTTAAGCTAGCTAGTGGTGACTGCCACCATGGAAATGACATGCCAACGATTAGCCGGACACCAGTCTGTTTCCCGGCCTGCGCCGACCAGTTATTCTAATCAGTTTCCACATCACGACGGCCGCGCGGCACAGTCAGAATTTGCTTTGCTTTTCTTCGAGTTCTCAGTGGCATGAACTGAATGCCAGATGCGTTGTCACTTTCACATGCAAGACGCACAAAAGGGCGCACTAGAATCGGCGGTAGCGGCGCCCAAACTCTTTTTAACAGATCATCAATTCAAACTGCTGCTTTTCCTGCTGAGATGATCTCCTGTTATAAAAGAGGAACTGAATTCTGATGGAGATATGCTCACTTTGTGTGGTGCAGGTGGGACCCGAGGAGCTCGGTGGTGACGCCGGACGAAGAAGTGTTCTACCTGGTGGCGTTCCTGCGGTCGGCGCTTCCGGGAGCGCCGCAGAGCTTGGAGGCGCTTGCGCGACAGAACCGCCAGATCCTTGACTTCTGCGCCGAGGCCGGGATCGCGGCCAAGCAGTACCTGCCCAACCACAAGTCCCAGCGCGAGTGGGAGGCCCATTTCGGCCCGGCCAGATGGGCGCGGTTCGCGGGTCTAAAGGCGGAGTTCGACCCCAGGGCCATGCTGGCCACCGGGCAGGGCATCTTCCCGCCGCCGGCCGATTCGTCGCCGCTCTTGTCGGATTCTTGACCCAGAAGACTAGCTACGACGATTAACTATATATCATAGCTAGATAGTTAGGCGTATGTAATTGGAGATCAAAGAGGACGATTGATTAGTTAATTAGATTGACGATGTGTATATAGCTACTTAACTTAGCCGATCCAATTTGGTTGGTTAATTATGTACAATTAGGCCGAGGAAACTCAGAATGCGCCCATTGGCGTCCTTTTATTGTTTCTAGAAAGAGCTGTATATAATGAAAATAGTATACATAACAGAGAAATGCCTATATATATGCAAATTGTTTTACCAAAAATGAAGGTAAGAAAGCTGCCCTATCTTGCCCTACTGTGATTTCGCCCCTACCTATGTATATGCAAGTTTCTCTCTCCAAAAAACAAGGTAGGGCGACTGCCCTAACTTTCCCTACTGGAGGCTTCGCCTTTCAGGAAGAGTTCTGATGTTTGCGGTACTGATCTGATTCACCGATTCCTACACTTGTGATTTTAACATACGGGAGATGTATTTTAGCCAACTGGTGCCTTTTATTTAAAATGCATTTTAAGCACGTTTCAAAATCCACGTGTGAAATTCCTATATTAATTATTAACACGCAACGAGGCCAAGCTCAAGGTCATTGTTCCACCAATCAAATCTACTCTCTCCGTTCTAAAAAGGATGACTTCCATTTGTCCACTTTTGCACAAATGGAAGTCATCCTTTTTGGAACGGAGGGAGTACAAATTTTTTTTCTTTTCGAAATGGAACTTATCCCGGCCACTGCATCAAAATGATGCATATGGCTCCTTTATTAACTTATTAGAGGTTTGCACGCATTACAGTTCGCGGATCACATAAGGTCGAAACATGTATCAACCAACGAAACAGACTAAAACACAAATTATTCCTCAGCAAAATCCTATTATCAAAACGCTTGCCTGATCGGTTGTAAAAATCCTTGGCGACCGTCTCCAACGTGTTGCACCCATAGGCCATTGAATGTCGCTGCTCCTCTGGTTGGAGATAAGACCACATACGTATCCAATGGGTAATCAACGGTATAACCTACAGAAAGGATGGTTTTTTTGGCTTGTTAAAACAAAATCATTACATGCATTCCAAATTGCCCACATGACAGCACATACTCCCACCCTAATGTGCTTTAAGTCTTTTTTTCAATCCTTTTAGCCAATTCCCAAACAAATATGATATATCCTTAGGTGGGGCCAGATTAAAAAACATATGTACCACTCTCCAAACTATTTTAGCAAGTGGACATTCGAAGAAAATGTGTTCTATAGATTCTTCTTTATCACTGAAGCAATAGCACTTGTTTCCATTCCAATTTATTTTAGCCAGATTATCTTTTGTTAAAATTACTTTACGTTAAAGAAACCACATAAAAATCTTAATTTTCAGTGGTACTTTAATCTTCCAAATGTACTTCCTTAGGAATCTATTTTGCTAAATACATAGATTTGACAGTGAACATGCCGGAGCTGGTTAACCTCCACACAAAGACGTCTTGTTCATCCGTGAGATTAACCTGCATCAATCGTTCAACCAAATGTAGCCAATTGCCGCATTTGTTTCCTGTGAGCAATATTGTATCAGAGTTTACCCACAGCACCACGTCCGTGGCAAACTCCGGTGCTTCCTCGTCCGCTTCTCTAACACGCGGTTCGGTCAAGGCGTGACCGACTGAATGTCGCAAGACCACACGCCTACCGATGAGCGATGAGCATCAAAATGTTGTTCCGAAAGAACATAATTGTTCTTGTGCTGAGTTACGTGGCGAGTGGCGACGACATCGTACTACTCCTACTTGCGAAGAGTTGTGTCATAGTACAACTAGTCTGTGTGTAATAGTGGTGTAGTACAAGGAATAACAAGAAGTAAAGTTTAGCTTTGAACATGGTGAAGCATTCCTCTGTACATAATTAACCAATCAAATTGGATTGGGCAAGTTAAGTAGCTATATATACGTAGTCAAACAAATTAACTAGTTAATCCTCTGCATTGATCTCTAATTAGCTAGCTAGCTATAATCTATGGCTACTCGTCGTAGCTAGTCTTCTCAGTCAAGAATCCGACATGAGCGGCTGCGAGTCCGCCGGTGACGGGAATATCCCCTGCCCGGTGGCCAGCATGGCCCTAGGGTCGAACTGGGTCTTTAGGCCCGCGAACCGCGCCCATCTCGCTGGGCCAAAATGGGCCTCCCACTCGGGCTGTGTCTTGTGGTTGGGCAGGTACTGCTTGGCGCCGATCCCCGCCTCGGAGCAGAAGTCGAGAATCTGATGGTTCTGCCGCGCCAGCGCCTCGAGGCTTTGCGGCGCGCCGGGAAGCGCCGACCGTAGGAACGCCACTAGGTAGAACACCTCTTCGTCCGGCGTCACCACCGAGCTCCTCGGGTCCCACCTGCACCACACAAAGTGAACATTTCTCCATCAGAATTCAGTTCCTCTTTTTATAACAGGCGTTAGCGGATCATCGAAAGGTTGGAGCAGAGTAAGAAAAGCAGCAATTTGAATTGATGATCAGTTAAAAAGAGATTGGGCGCCGCTAACGCTGATCCTGGTGCGTCCTTTTTTGCGTTTATAAGCATGTGAAAGTGACAACGCATGGGGCATTCATCAGTTCATGCCACTGAGACCCCAAAGAAAAGCAAAGCAAATCTGACTGCCGCGCGGCCGTCGTGGTGTGGAAACGGATTAGAATAACTGGTCGGCGCAGGCCGGGGAATGTCCGGCTAACTGATGGCATGTCATGGCGGCACTAGCTAGCTAATAAGAAATTCAGAGTAGAGGCTGTCACCCCAGTGCGCGATATGTCTGCGGCCATTCACCGATCACCAAGATCGCGGCGAAGGTGACGGCAATCGGGAAACTGATTAAGCAACGACCCCTGCGATATAATATAAATCTAGTGTGCACCACCTACGCAGTGTTGTGTCGCATGTGAGATCGATCGGCCGGCTCCGGAGGACGGCGCCCGCCCGCCCTGGAACATGACCGGCTTGATCGTGTGCGTGTGGCATGTGGGAGGTGGATCATGCTTGGGCGGTGATGAGCCGCCCTAGTTAGCTGCATATGGAGGACGGCGATGAGCCCTAGTCGTGCATCGAACTGGCCAACTAACTTGTGATTACTTCATACTACTACATATAGAATGGTTGACTTGAATTGTTCAGAGAGGAAGGAAAAATGGTAGGTGCGTTGACTTACTTGTGCTTGTTCATGGGGTAGATGAGGATGGGCCCGCCGGAGGTGCGGCTGCCGAGGATGCCGCGGAAGACGGCGCGGTCGAAGTCGGCGATGCGGGACGCCGGCACGAAGAGGTTCAGCCACGGGTGCGGCACCTCCCACATGCCCTTGCCTCGAAGCTTCAGCTCCGCCTTGTGCACGCGGTCGAGGAAGTCCACGTACGGCAGGTCCGTCGTGAACACCGTGCCCGGGAGGAAGTTCAGGTCGCCCAGCAGCGCATCCACATCCTGCAATATCAGTTAGTTAGCACAATGATCTTTATTAGTAATAAATAATGGGACTTGGCGGTTCAGAGCACAAAACTTAGAGGTTGATATGCGCGAATGGTTAGCTAACGGAATTTGCAGGATCTAGTATTACGTATGGCAAGATCTACTACATATCCAGTGTGCCCTGCATGTGGGCGTCATCATATACTAATATATAATCTACAGGAGTGACGACCTCCAATAATTATGTAGTGATACGCTTTATAAGAGAGACTAAACCGCCCATAACTAGATTAAAACATATATATCGCCCAATGATTGGCTCAGGGCCCCTGATCAGCACACATCAGCATATATCAACGGCACTATACAAAACTCGGAGCTCATTAAGAAATACCGTCATAAACAAATGTGACGGTCAGGAGAGCCAGGCAGCATTATTGGAGTTAATGGCACCCGCAGTCACGCAACTCGTCACGTATGTGCACTTAAGTCACACTTCTCCAAAACGTGATTTTTTGGTCACACATCTGGACAAGTGGGTGCACGCAGGTCTCTGGGCCCACGTGTCAGTCCGTTTTGGACGGTAAATTTTCAGAAAACCCCCTGGAGTAATATAATTTTACAAAATGGTACAAAATTAGAAGGACCATTTTGTAAAATTAGGAGGACCATTTTGCGAAATATCTAAAAATACAGGGGGTTTCTGCAAAATTACTTGTCCATGTCAGCACTCCCGCAACGGAAAACGGTCTGACACGTGGGCTCAGAGACCACCGTGCACCCCACTTGTCCAGATGTGTGACCAAAAAATCACGTTCTGGAGAAGTGTGACTTAAGTGCACATACGTGAGAGGACGACAGGACGAAAGGCGGCATACCTGATCAACGGTGGCGGCAGTGGAGTCGTCGTAGTTCTTGGTGACCTCGAGGCAGTAGAGCACGCCGGTGTGCTGCTTGAGGGAGCCGAGCTTGACGGGGTTCTGAGGCGAGAAGAAGGAGGACCTCCAGTTGTTGATGAGGCCCTCGGCGGCGACCACGAAGCCTTCCACGTAGTCGAACCGGCCGCGGCCGCCGTGGTGGGACGGGGAGATGAGCCGCTCCTGGTCCGCGGTGAACTCGGTGAAGTCGGAGTAGAGCGCCCGGATCCAGCGAACCTATGGCAAAGAAATCAACGTAAATCATTAGCTAAGCTGCTGTCGTGCTGATGAGGATGCTGAATGATATCAGCCTTGATCACGTACGGCCTAATAACTAATTAGCGCGGATTTAGTCAGCTTATTATATTATTAAGCTAGCTGCATGAGGGAGAATGTGTACAGGATCTTGTGGGAGATCGCGTGAGCTAATAACCGAAACATACAGTACTGTTTTTTTTTTGACAAAACATACAGTACTGTTTTGTAGTGCTAGATATAAAGAAGACTGAATTGGTCAGCAAGACACAAGTTGGTCGACCATGGATCGATCTATCCCAACCAACCTGGGCGGCTGGACCACTTGACCATGATCGACCAAACGCATATATAAATTACTAACAATGTTTTCTCGAGATTTTTCTTGGGTGAACTTTGAACGCTAGTATGTCGACCTAAAAGACCGCTCTAAAACTGTTGTAACAAAAGGTGAAGATTAAGACTAACATGCATGTCTACATCCCGTAAGCTCCTCGAGACCAATGAGGTAAACTGTCACTGAATTGGATGTATCTAGACATATTTTAGCGCTAGATACATCCGATTTAGCGAAAATTTATATTGATTTGGAGGAAGTAGAGAACTACCGAAAAGACCGCTCTAAAACTGTTAAAGCAAATAAAGGCAAGATTCAGGCTAACATACGTGTCGGGCATCCCATAAGCTGCTCGAGACGGATGTGTCGACCGGCTATAATAAGCAAACACGTTTGTTTTGGCCTTATCGGTATCTCTATCGGTTGGTTGACATGTGGTAATTTTGTGTGTGGGGGTACCTAACAATGGAGGTCGCCACCCCGCGTTGCATGGCTAGTGTTGAGTTCCCCATTGGGCTATTGAAATTAGTCGGGAAAGCGAGGGCGGTGACATAGAAAGAACAAGATGGATATCGCGTCGTGTGGAGTGAGAGGGAGATGGAAAGTGAAAGGCGCACGAGACGCTCGATCGTCGACTACCACAGCGGGCAGCTGGATTAACTAACTACGGAGTAAAACAAAGAACTCGGACGGACTCGCATAAAAAATGGGATGATGATGAGTAGTGTGCGTGTGAGAGCCGAGGTCATGGAGGGCGTCGGATAGAGAGAGTGTTGTTACCTTGCGGGGAGCAGGCTCGAGGGCGATGCGAGCCCGCGTGATGATCCCGAGCTGCCCGAGCCCGCCCAGCGCGCCGAAGAACAGCTCCGGGTTCCTCGCCTCCGAGCAGGTCACCGTCTCCCCCTTCCCGGTGACCACGTCCAGCTCGTAGACATTGCTGATCTGGGGCCCGTGGTGGAAGGCCTGCCCGCTGATCCCGGCGTTGGAGAGGGTGCCGCCCACGGACAGGTACAGGTAGTCCGTCCATGACCGCGGCGCCAGCCCGCCGTGCGCCAGCGTTCAGTTGAGCACGTCCACCCACAACTCGCCGCCCCACACGTCCACGTAGTGCCCGCCCAGCGCCGCCGAGTACGCCGGCAATGCCCGCGGTTTCCTCATCATCCCTTCGTCGTCGGCCTCCCCGTGGCGGCTCATGGCCACGACCACCCCGCCGGGCGCCTGCGCCTGCCCGCTGATGGAATGCCCGTGCCCGCGCGCGGAGACGCGGAGGGCGGAGTTGTATGCCGCCCGGACCAGCGCGGCGACGTCGCCGGCGCCGCGCGGGTGGTACACGGCCAGCGGCTCACCGGCGTGGGTGAAGCCTCCGAAGTCCCCGGACGCCTCCCGGAGGTCGGCCGGGTCGACGCTGAGCCGGCCGCCGCCCACGTCGCCGCCCAGGCCGAGCTGCAGCAGCTCCGCAGGCTCCGACAACGGGAGCGGCAGCCCGACGGTGGAGATGAGGCAGTAGATTTGGAACACCATGAACACCAAGCACCGTGCCATTGCTACTTCCAACGATCAAGCAATCCTCTGTTTATGTGGATAATTCCTCGGTTTCTTTCTCGTTATTACGAGTAGCTGATTGAGGTGCTGTGTGTGTTTGGCGTTGTGGTGTGGCGGGCGAGGCGGTATTTATAGGAGAGAATGAGGTGAGAAAGGGAGGAGACCGAGGAGAATAGGAGAGAGGGAGAAGGATCCATGGACATGCTGTCGCGGGAACAGAGCACCACGGCTGGGGCCGCCCAAGAATAAACTAATCCGGGGGCGGGGCGCGTCACGACTCACGCACCATCATCCATCATCATCTCGCAGCCTCCATGGATGGATCATCGCCTGTGTCAGATACTCAGATTACTCGATCGTGTATTGCCGCCCAGAGATCAACTAGGCGGCCGCCACTCACCGACTCAACTCTCCTACACCCACTACTCCCTAACTAAGCTTAAATAAAAGACACAAGATGAAGGAGGAGAACGTCCCCTGTTAAGCAGTCTCTCTCTCCCTCACTTTGATCCGAAATTCTAAAGCGATCCTGATTTATCCTGCGTGCCATGTGCAGTGAACTTTGGAGCTGAATTCTTAGCTGGCTAGCTGGAAGAAGAAGTACAGAAAATCCATCGAAGCTTTGGAGATTAAGGGTAACAACTCCGAACCAAAAGAAAGACGATCCCCTGCCGTATCTTGACCGGCTTTTGATGAGGGTGCGTCCACGCCTTCATCTCACATTTCATCGCCGCATGCATGCAGCAGATGGTGAGAATCCTCAGCAGCACCAATTAACCTTTATCATGCATTTGCAAATTTCCAATCAACACCACACCCCGCCTAAAGTACACCATATAAAAGATTAAAAGCTCATAAAAGTAACACCACACATACCAGCTTTTAGATCCGGCATTTACCAAAGTACGTGCTACCCAGATCTTTATAGTATATATAAAAGGATTCAGGTACCACTGTAGCATATGCAGTCTTGTTGCCGGACAGGAAACACGCACGTACTAGAGTGTAGTTTGCACACACACACTAGAGTGAAGACACACACGAGAGGATGCTAGTGAAAGCGAGAGACTGATTTGTGTTGAGCTGATGTGCTCGTTGCAGCCTGGGCTTCTTCTTTTATAGTGGTGCAAGGGAAACTACAAGGAACTTACCTAGCTGAAGCTACAAGGAAATTACCTAGCTACTCTTACATGCTAAGGAAATGCAACGACTTGACCAAGAGGAGACTTGAGTCAAATCAAGTCAACTAAGCTATTTACAACTAGTGACCAACAGGTTTGCTTAGGCTAACATGCAGCAGATGTCCTCAAGATATCGGTCTCAGAGTGTTAGTATACTCCTACGGTCCTGCTAGAAATCAAATGAGTACAGTGCCTTGGTGGTACTGTTCTTCCACGGTGGCCTCTACGAGCAGTTTAGCTCAGATCAGCCGTGTAGCTAGGCTGAACGGCGAGAAACGAGTAAAGCGCCGCGCGCGGCCACGTGAGTGATTGCACAGGATCGCACGGAGATACGCTGGCCTCTTTTGCTTTCTGCTCGTATCGGGCAGCAAGTTCAGCGGCCATGGGTTTCGACACGCGAGGACATGGTTCTTGTTGCTTTGGGATGGTGAGCATGTGAGGTAGCAAATCAACGTGGCGGGTCTAGTTTGGACGATCCATTTCTTTTTCTTTTTGAAAAAGTTTCACCAATCTATTAATCCCTCCGATCGGAAATGATTGATATCGATTTGTCTAAATACAGATATATCTAAACACTAAAATATGTCTTAGATACACATTAAAATACGTCTAGACGGTGCCGGAGCATGAAACACAACAAAGGAGGGGCCAGTTACTCAACAAAGCAGATTTGTAACCATAGAACCACCGGACAAGGACTTTATATTAATATATAACAATTTTTTACAAAGTACCATGAGCTGATGTCCAAAACAGAGCATCTATTCAGATTTTGTGCTCTGAAGCAAAATAACATATACCAATATACAAGTAAACCAAGGCATAAGGGTTAGATACTAACCAAAGAGTAGCACTCATGTTGCTCTTTCGATCCTTAAAGAACACAAATTATATCTTCTTAGCTGTATTCTGCAGTAATTTATCTTTTGGTTTGTAGCAGCAAGCTGTTTGAAAGATACTCATATCCCATCTTGTTTTGTAGCCTTATCTTGACGATCTTCAAGCTAGAAAATACACATTCGACACTAGCGGTGGAAACTGGTAGAGTAACAAGTAAGCGAGGATTTGATGCTCCAGTTTAGGAACTTCAAGAAATTTGCCGCCACTATGAGAAATTGGAGCTGATTAGTTGAGGATTGATCTTCTCGTTGGATATTCATGTGCGTCAAACCACTTGGGCTGGCTGGAACCAGCGAGAAGGAGTAATAGAGGGCTAGGAGATGGGGCTTTGGGGGGAGGAAGAAAACCTAGACATGGCAAATTGGGGAACGAACGGGAGAGACAGAGCGTACACAAGCATGCGTCGGGCATAAGCGAGCTGCAAGCCTCTCTCTGCTTCATCGACTGAGAGCCTAGCACCGGCCCATAGGTTTGACCCGAGCGATATACCTCATAATATTTTTTTTTGCATTTTTGGAAGACTTGGCCGTGGCCCAATATGGTCTACCTATAGCTACGTCAGTGCGTCTAGATACATGTGTATTTAGATAAAACTGTATCAATCATTTTAATTCGGAATATAAATAAGTCTGTGCACCATCTAGCAATGAATACGAGCCTGTTGCGAGTAGTATAGCGTGATTTCGTAAAAACATGGGAATTCGTCGTGCCTAGACCAGCGCACCTGATTAGCTTCATCATCACTCATGACATTGGAAGTGACCGAACTGCACCTATGCCTACGAGCACGAAAACAGACTTGATCCCAAGACACACGACTCCATGAATCGTCAACAGGCGCTGGACGCACCACCAAAACGACGTAGGGCGGAAAGGATCTTATTCTGATACTAGGATGTCGGCGTCGTCTCGCCATCGAGACACGGGTAAAACATGTTTGTCAAAGGCCATTATTAAGCCATTAAATGTTGAGCCCCTTCAACCAAATCTGCTAGGCTAGCACGGCAGGAACTACTTATTGTGCTGCGGGCAAGGACCACGTAGATCGTCCACCAGACCAGCAGCAAACGGACACATATGCATGCATGCGGTTGATATGCTGACCCACCCGTCCCGATTATGCAGGGTGTGCACTCGTGTACTGGTCCAGGCCAGATTGGGGCGTTTGCGTGGCAATCGAGGCCAGATCCCTGCATGCGCGATTCGATCGGTGAATTTTCTCGCACGTTGCTGATCGATCGCGCCGACGCCGCTGCACCGCTCTGATTGGCGCCGAGTTAATGCGCGCTCACACCGTTGCCTTGCTGGGCTAGCTTAATGCCAGAATGCCAGAGTTTCACAAAAAGAGTCCGATTTTTTTTTGCACGATTTTGAACATATATAGCACAAAGAGTACTCCCTCAACAGCATATTGCCGACGTATTTTTTGACGGTAAATTTCTATTAGAAGGGGCCGCGCTCCTAGATCGGATGGTACCACACAGGGAACAACGATACGCACCACTCAGTATAAACCCTACTCATGTTGGTGTGGTCGTGTATATTATTCTATCGTATGCTCAACGATCTCGAGGTAGAGCTCAAGATTGCGTATGGTGGATGGATGATCGATGTTGGTGCTCTGGGCACTTGTGCGTATGAAGATGGATCCTTGGATCGGCGGCCCCCAACCCTTTATATATTGCAAGAGTCAGGTTACAAGATGGCGAATGAGACCTTTGACCCACTTCTTTGCAAAGGAAAAAACCCGAACATGATCTGCAGGATATGATTTGCGTTGGTTAACAGGGAGATCCCGCCTAATCCGGCATTCGGTGATCTTGATGTTCCTTGTGCTTCAAGAATATGCGCTCGGGCCCTTGCCTAGGGTCCGACCTCGTGAATGGGCTTCCTGGCTGAGTGTTTCTTTTCCCCGAGTCCTATCGGAGTCTAATATCGTCCACACATATTATAGGATGTTTTAGCTTTTCTGAAATCAGATGTATATAGATGTAATAGTATACACTCACTTATTTTTACTTGCCATGTAGTCATTATTACAATCTCTAAATTAGTTGGGAGTTGGGACCATACATGCATATACTGCAGATTTCAACACAAGTCTGCAGTCTAACACATTTGTCACCATTTTTATGGCGAGTCCCCGCATCTGAATCTGACACGCACCGCCGTCTTAGTTGAAGAACGTTGTCGAAATGAGTTGTCGATAATTATGACTGTACGTACACCTCCCTTACGTGTCTGTCTGATAACGACGTCCACGAAGCTAGAGCGCAGACACAGAGCTACTCCCTCCGTTTCAAATTAGATGACTTCTATTTACCCACTTGTGAATGTATTTATACATGTTATAAGTATAGATATATTCACATTTGAACAAATAGAAGCCATCTAATTTAAAATGAATGGAATAGACAGCTACGTCGATCGATCGTCGTCGATCTTGTCCGGATGTGATTGTGACCTCGTCGGAACGCCGATCAATTTCTTGCCGAAACACCCCGCTAAGGAAGTCACACGACGCACGTATAGTCACACGACGCAACTGCATGCACCCTCCCGTTTCAACGGCCAGGTCCACGGCGTGAGACCAGCAGTTTGCATTCGATCGCATTCGCATCACGCTGCCATGTCATGCCGAGATCCGATCCTCTGATTTCACCACCATGTCATGGCTTGTTTGGTCTCTTGCTCTGCAACTTGCACGTCACGGTCTGGCGACGCCGTTTTTCCGCTCATGCATCTTGATCAGCTATACCTCATTTTCCTCTTCGTGTATGCTGTCGGCTACAACTTCATATCCGGATTTCATGCCTGATCGAGTACGTGTATGCGCACGCGTATATTATGTTCGCATATACACGGATCCGTGGACAAATTGGTACACGTACTACACGTACAAATATCTAGAGGAACGTACCCACACAAAAAATCTAGAGGAATGCATGCACGCATAAATTAAACCATACGTTATAAAAAAGTACTAGACATCTTAGCGCGGCAATGCCGCGCCCGTTTGGTGAAATTCAAATTTGAAAGTGTTGTTATGTAAAAGTTGTGAAGATTTTTTTTTGAAGTGCGAAGAAAGTTTACGTTTAAAAATTGTTAAGTTTTCGAAATTTAATCGAATTGGGAAGTCATTCAGATTAATTTTTTTTTTGTGTTTGTAAAATGGGTAGATTTGAAAGCCATTTAATTTTTTGGAATATTCAAATGTGTATGGCATGCACGTGTGGTAAAATTCAAATTTGAAAATGTTCACATTTGAAAATCGTGCAGGTTTGGAAATTATTGAAATGTAAAGAAAGTTTACGGTTAAAAATTGTTCATATTTCAGAAATAGGTTGGAAGAAAAAATAACGTGTTGTGGAAAATTTAAATTTGAAAATATTTGCACTCTAAAGTTGTTCAGATTGAGTTATGTTTCAATTGGAAAGAAATTTACACTTATAAGTTGATCGTATTTGGAAAATTGTTAAAATTGATAAGATATTCGTATTTGAATTGTAGTTACGTTTATGAGGTATTTTGAAATTTTGTAATATTCAAATTTAAAATTTGATGACATGCCATAAGTAGTGAGCAGTTTTTTTTGTGTGTTAATGTTGGTATATTTGTCATATTTCTAAATACCGTGTGTGTAAAAAAATTAAAATTTTAAGGAATGTTCACATTAAAAAATTACGTAGATTTGGAAATTGTTGAAATGTAAAGAAAGATTACGTTTCGAGATTGTTAAGTGTTTGAGAATTTTTCAATTTGGGAAGTTATTCAGATTTGAATTTTGGTAATGTTTACAAAATGTTCAGAATTGAAGGGCATTTGCGAATCTGAAATATGCATCATTTAGTATTTTTTAGAAAATTGTTTAAATATTGCAAAACAACATCTATAAAGTATTTTAAATTCTTTGGAGAATGTATTATTTTGTATTATTTTTTTGATATGATTCTATTTATTTGGAAAGTAAGTTGAAAAAAGTTAGTTGAAGCATTTAGTAGTTTTTGAAATTGTCTAAAAACCATATAAGAATGTTTCCGAAGGGTTGAAAAGGTGTTTAAATTTTGGAAGTGTTCATATTTAGAAGTTTTGCAAAGTTCGGAATTACTGAAGTTCAAAAAAAGTTTGTGTTGAAAAGTTGTTCAAATTTTAAAAGTGGTTAAATTTGGAAACTATTTATATGTGAATTATTTTTTAGGTTTTTTTGAATGGGCAGATTTGAAAGGCATTAAAAACTTTAAAGTATTTAAATTTGAAATTTGATCGTATGACATAAGTAGTTGACGTTTATTTTTGTGTTAATGTTGATATATTTCTTTTTTTGTTTTGTTTTGTTTTGACGGCTGGAAATTAGGGGAAAATAGCTAAAATAATGTTGTATTACATGTTAAGGACGTCAGGAAATCGATTTTCTATTTACTGTGTGACAGTTTTACCGTAGGGAAATGCAGTTGCAAAAATATGGCGGGAATGGTAAGGTTTCCTACGAAATTAAAATGTTTCATCATCCATGTTTTATATGATGAGAATTCAAATTTAAAATTGTCGTTATGTAAAAGTTGTGAAGATTTAAAATTGTTTCTAAAATCAAAGAAAGTTTACGGTTAAAAATTGTTAAGATTTTAGAATTTAATCAAATTGGGAAGTTATTCAGATTTGAATTCGTTTTACATTTGTAAAGTAGGTAGATTTAGAAGGCATTAATTTTTTTGAATTATTCAAATGTATATGTCATGGACACGTGGTAAAATTTAAATTTAAAAATGTTCACATTTGTAAAATGTGCAAGATTGAAAATTGGTGTAGTGCAAATAAAGTTTACTGTTAAAAATTGTTTTTTTTCTTCAAAATTTCATATTTTTTTGTGGTAATTGTGGTTTTTCCCCGAGGAATACACCGCACTCGTGTGGTAAATTTCAATTTTGAAAATGTATGGATTCTAAAATGTTTTGAAGTTTTAAAATATTCATATTTTGAATTTTGATCTTATTCCATAAGTTGGTAGCAATGCTATTGTTAAATATCATCAGTTAGAAGTTAACGTCAAAGAGGTCAGGTAATTAACATTGAATTTATAATAAAGAAATAACGGTGGAGAAATACAGATAAAAAATAAGGAAAAAGGCGCTAAAAATATATATTACTGTCATGCATGTCGAGGATGTCGGGAAATCAACACGAAATTTAAGGTATAGAAATATAGTTGGAAAATGTGGCGGGAATTGGGAAAGAAATACTGACATAGGCGTGGTCTAACCACCGTCATAAAGGCTAGTAGACGCAGCGTAGAATTGCCGGTCAGTAGTTGAAAAAAAGAGTTCGATGTCATGCCGTGTCCCTAGCGATAAATTTAGGTAGATTAACATTTAATTTGAAGAAGAAAAAAATAGATTAACATGCATGAGACAATTTGGAAACTTAGTTAAATTGCAGCTGTGAACATCATGTTTAAATTTTATAAGAAATGTTCGCATTTTAAGTAAGTACGATTTTGTCTAAAATTTTAAAACTCTCCCTAACTGTCTTTGTGGTAAAAAAATACGAAACTGAAACCAAAAATGTGGGGAGCTTCATATTTTTATTTATGCTATTTTAAGAGGGTAGATTTGGAAGTGGTGAAATGCTCAAATTAGAAATTTGTGTTAAAATGTTCCAAATATGGTTGTAATTAAATGCTGAAAATGTTTTTTACTTAAAAATTGTCCAAGTTTGAAAATTATTGGAATGCAAATTTTGGAATTGTTTGCATTGAAAATTTTGTGTAAGTTTGGAAAGTGTTGGAATTCAAAAGAAGTTTCTCTTGTAGGAATGTTCATATTTCAAAAATTACTAAAGTTGGGAAGTTATTAGGTTTTGAATTATCTTACCGTTTGTAAAATGACCAGTTTTGAAAGTTTTTCAAAATATTGGAGTGTTCAAATTTGAAATTTGAATTTAAATCTTCAAGTATATTGCTGTTTTAGTTCAGAAATGTGCACATTCTAAAATTGTTTAAATTTGTAAATTGTTGTAATTAAAAAAGTTTATGTTTTAAAAATGTTCAGGCAATTGTTGGATCTGAGTTTATGTTTTTTAAAAAGTTCAGAAAAAGTTTATGTTTTTAAAAAAATTCGGGGAAAAGTATCTATGAGCGCGGCAAATGACGCGCCTGTGTGTTTAAATTCAAATTTGAAGATGTCGCATTCTAAAATTGTTTAAGTTTGGAAATTATTGAAATTCAAAAAATTTGACGTTTTTAAATGATCGGATTTTAGAGGTTGTTTAACTTTTGGAAATTTTTGTAATCTGGAAAAAAATTAAGTTTTAGGGACGTTTAGATTTTAAAAATTGGTTAAGTTGGAAATGTATCAAAGTTTGAATTATGTTAACAGTTGTAAGATGTTTAGGTTTTAAAGAATTTTAAAATTGTGAAGTAATGAAATTTGGATTTTGAATTAGAATGTTTCAGTATGGTTGTAAATTTTTTTAAAGCGATTACTTCAGTAAATGTTAAAATTTGTAAGTTTACTGGAGTTTTTGAAAAGTTTGTGTTTAAAAAATGTTTGTATTTTAAAATTGGGCAAATTGGAAAAGTTTAACGATTTGAATTGTTTACACAGTTGTAGACTCATTGTAAAATGATTAGATTCGAAAGAATGCTTAAATTTTAGAAGACTCAAAATTTGAAATTTGGATCTAAATGCTCTAATATGTTTGCGATTTTTGTTACAAATTTTTCCAAATTTTGGCAATGCAAAATAGTCAAGCATTTTTTGTTTTCCCTATCATAAATCATAAATAGTTCCTTTTTTTCTTGTCATTTTGGTATATATATATTTTTATATTTTTATGATGGTTATGTGTAAAACTGTTTGTAATTTATGTTTCTGGTTTAAAAAAATGAAATCTGACGTGCTGGGCCCACCGTGACGTTGGTGTGGCGTCAGCAGAAGGAGGGATTTGCACGGCGAGGACGGTGAAGTCTACGGCGGCGGCGCAGCACCGCGTTTTGGGACGCACGCGTGGGCGTCGCGGACGCGCGCAGAGCCAGGGTGGTCGTAGGCGGCGGCGCCGCTGCGTCTGAGTCGCCGGAGCGGCGTCGGCGGCCACTGAACGCGGCAGACACGGCAATCCAGATCGGCGGCGATTCCGGCGCGAGCCGTGCGAGCCAGCTGCCAATATTCGGGGAGGAAGGAGAGGGCGTGGCGGCGGAGCTCTCCGTGCACTCGGATTCGTGCGGGGAGGAGCGTGGCGGGCGCGCGCCGCGTCGGCGGCGCCGGCTAGCTCGCGGTCGCGCGGGGAGAGGGGAAGAGAGGAAGATGAGATGTGATGATGTTTTTACACGTAGGTCCCTGCCGTCTATGCAATTTGCGTATCAGTCCTTTTTAGGGGGGTTTCTGCAATTTTTTCGCGTAAAAAACTGTGCGCGGGGGGGGGGGGGGGGACCGGCTGGAACCAGCTTCACCAGATGGTGACCGGGACGCGTGTCGTCGTTTGGTTGGAAGATAATCGAAGTAACTGTAGCCAGTAACAGTTGCGCGCGGAGGAGGCGATGTGGAGCTCTCACAGCCGTTGGATTCTGCGATCGGAGGGTCAGGAAAAGGTGGCGACGTGGAGGCTTTGTTCCTGGGGCGATTCTTACCACGCTTTATATATAGTATCTATACATAAAGTGGAGCTTCACTATGATACGAAAAATATCTATAAAATTTTGCTCGATAATACGTTGCGGTTTAGGCTACACAAAATCACAAAATTATGACTCGGAAAAAGGTAAAACTACTCAGTTTACTTACTACATTTGTCTTTTTTTATGTACATCGCGTACGAAAAAATATTTCACTACAAATTTAATTTTACCTAGTACACATGTATATGTGCTAGTACTTATCACTAGTTAACATTAGCACTAATCATCATGATCACTCAACAGTAAACGCTGATTAAATCTTGAAAATAAAGAAGAATCATATTTGTAACCAAAACTACATCGCTTGTATTTTTTTAATTTGAAATTACAAAAGATAGGTTAAGGTAGTTCAATGTTGCAAAGCAGCTATATGCTTATTGCTTTGAGTCTTTGACTTTAACATGATCTTATTACGTAATTTTTCTTGGATGTTTTGAAGCACTGGAGCAGCTTATGGGCCTGATGTCTAATGCACAAAGGATTTCGCTCACTCGGGCTGCCAGTATGTGCTGAAAACTGGATCATTCCATTAGAACTTTCAGTATGTTACACACTTATTTTTTTGGGCTGGGTCCGCCCTGTGTTCCATGGTTGAATTGGTTTTTTAGTGCCATGGTTGAATTGCTGCACGAGAACATTGCAGCGTTTCTGTCACCTGGACATCAAATGTGCTTGTTGCTCCAGCTCAACTTGGTGAACGAACGTTAAAGAAAGGATGCGAATTTGGGTTGGATGTTGTCATCCAAGCAACGGAAATTCAGAGAACCAGATCGCAAGTGGCCATCCAAGTGGGCTCACTATAGACTACTGGCACATGCAAATTGCATTACTTTGAAAGGGTGGACGAACTATGGTGCCAATCTGGCGGTCGGTACAAGATAACCTAAATTCTACGAATCATAGACGACCACATGAGCGCGCTGCGAGCGGTGCGTTCTACGACCTTCCTATCGCGTTTTTAACTAACAAGGACGGTGATTTAGCCGGTGCATATCTGCATTAGTTAGCCTCACCGATACACGAACGTCCCTGAAGATAAGATTCTGATCGTCCTCATGTGTGGCTTTTGGGGCGCGAAAGCATAGAACGCAGGACGGCAGAAGGGATTTGGGCATTTGACAGGGTTGTGTTCCTGTCGGATGCGTTCTCTCTGTGCAGTTTATGTACACTTCAACTCCCTATAGATGTCGTCATTTTGAAGAAACCCATTGTGGATGTGATTGTGAGGCCTCAACTGGACATGTCCGGTGCAAGTTTCCCCATGTCTTACTATCATGCCTTGTGCTGAAACCAATGGACTGTATGGAAGTGGGCAGTGTCAAACAGTCGGATGCGTTCTCTCTGTGCAGTTTCTGTTCACTTCAACGCCCTAGATGCCATCGTTTTAAGAGAAAAACTTGCTCTAGGGATGTGATGTAACTGAGGGATCAACTGGACATGTCCCTCGCATGCAAACCTTTATCTTGCGCACAATACAACGAACTGTATGAAAGTGTGTAGTTTCAGCTTTCATTTCCGGAGAATTTATAATGGCTGTCCTGTTAGTGTGTGAAGCGTACGCACCACTTTGTTTCTGTGCCAAACAAGAGCAGATAACGGGCGGCTTATTATCAGCCCCTAGATCATCTATCCAGTCACACGGCCGGGTGCGCGTCAGAAACAAAAACTCGCCACTCTAGCCGCGATCTCTCACTCGCTCAATCTCCTTAATTAGTTCAGTTCCACCACCCCCACTAGCAACAGCTGGAGCAGCACTAGCTAGCTGATCTGTGGAGATCGATACTGTGCGTGTGCGCTCATCGTCGATCGCTCCATGTCAGTCTCGATACGCGCAGAAAAACACCATGCTATTTTGTTCAGTTCCGACTTTCCGTGGCGCCAATTGGGAACTCGGTTCGTGCGAGCATTGGCGCGAGATCGCGCTCGTTCGGGCTTTCTTCTAGAGAATCGATCGACGGAAGGCGAGACCTAAAAATATGCATTGTTGCCGCCAGATTGCTAGCGCGGCCAGCACCATATTTTTGTGCTGCCAAATCTTGCTTTATAAGTACTTTCAAAAGGTCTAGAGATAGATATTCAGTTGGCCAGATCGTGGAGCCAGAAATGGGAGATACGGCCGGGGACTCAAGCTAGCGATCAAGACTCGTGAGTCGAGCTAGATATGAGTACCAGAGTGGCAAAACATTCTTGGTGTGCAGGCAGGCAGGCAGCCACCACCATACATATACATACATGCATCCCTGTTGAGCCTTTCGGCGTGGCATGCACGGATATGGTCGATCGATATGGTTCCTGCAAGCGATCGGTTAGGTCGATCCCTATCGGGAACTGCATGCATGTGCTTGTGGCTCCCGAAATTGGCAGAGATAAGGCCTCCCTCCACTAAAAAGCAAATCACCGCACGCAGCAGCTGAACATCGACGCTGGCATCGTATCGCGCTCGATCTATCCAATCCGTCTCATCTCTTGAGAACGGACGATCGCATCGATCTGCCATCGGATTATGCTCCTGCATATCCTGTCTTTCGAGAAAAGATCTTTGGAGATTTGGCCGCTCACGAGCAAATGCTCCTCAAGTGGCCCGGTCGAGGTGTGCCAACACAACAGCAATGCATGCACTTTGCGTATCGATCAAAGCATGCATGCACGAGCATGCAGAGGAGGAAGGCTAGATCGAGGAAGCTCTTGACGGGACGGCCTTATCGCATCAATCGGCGATGGAGCCCAGTGTTTGATGCGGATCGCGAGCGAACGAGGTTGATGCCAGGGAATTTATGCTGTGCCGGTTTGGGTGCACCGGCCGATCCACCGCCGATTATCTACGTCTCCCGGCGATCGACGTCGTCGCCGGCCGGCAGCTAGCTACCGTCGCATGACGAGAACGGTTGGATCGTGTAGCGGTCAGCGCCATCGAGCTGAGGCAGACACAGCTCCCAAGTTACGACATTAGTTAACGTCGTGATTTTGGTGTCTGCCACGCAAAGGGTAGGCAAATCTAAAGTTGCAAGTGACGCCTGTCTTCCTGTCTTCGGGAGCGTTGACCACGGGTCAACGAGCAGCATGGAGTCTTTGACTGTTTTTTTCTTTTCTGGAGGGAGTATCTTTGACTAGGGATACGGTTGCAGACTTGCGACGGCCGGGTCGATCGATTGGGACGGCGAGTCATCGATCTGGCTAGAGCACGTTGTTTGCATGACTGATATATAGGATTAATAATAAAATTATCTAGGATCCAAATATTATTAGCTGGCCATCCAAGAAAACGCAATACTGCCCCGCGCGCAAGGCAGCTTTGGACACGCTGATCGAGCAACCAAATCTGAATTTGCTAGGCCGCTAACTGTTTGCGTCGAGGGACGCATCACTCATGACTGCCGGAGAACATGTATTCTTTGTAATCATAATCCTCCAAATCTTAAAAGGCAGTCAAAGTTTGGCCATTGATCTGTCGCGTTTCTTTTGTGTAGAGAGGCAAGCACAGCTACACGCGGCCGGGGAATATCTTGTGAAGTGTGGTCAAACTTAATATATATGCTAGTCACGCAATTATCACTTATTATCAGTACACTTTCCCTTAACTTTTTTGCAAGAATTGCCAGTACACAGCTCAGATGGCAAAAGGCAGTCCTCAGCTAATCAGCGCGACTCCATTAGTTCGTGTGTGAGCACATCTTTATACGGTCGATCAGATTCAGGAGCAAGGTCTCTAGAAAGAGGGATTCAGGAGCAAAGCAGACGACGAATCGGTTGTTCACGCGTGCAAGTGGAGTGTTAAAGCTCGAGCTTTGTTCGTGCACGTGGTTAATTCTTCATTAGAGAAAGATGTTCTACGGCAGAGATGTGTCTCCGTTTGCTCGCCGGTTGTTGCCTTGATTCTGTAGAGCTGGAATCACATGAGCTGGCCATCAGTTCCAGCCTTCCAGGTATATATATGCATGCAGCGAGTACTCATGTCGATTCGCGCAAGTACAAGATTCACTTGTTCAGATTACGCAATCATTTCGTAATCCCAACTGCAAACCTCCGAGTGCAACTATTCTAATCCAGCAAGATATGGATACGATTTGTCGCTCCTTTTAGAAAATACTAGTGGAATTTGGCATGGCGACACGCCGCACCCGTTGTAATTCAAAATGTTGAAATCCGTCGGAATTTTTCGTCTAGAGTATGTCCAAATACTTAGTGAATTAAAATGTTCAAATATGATTGTATTTTGACATAAATTTGTAATTTAAGTCCATGGTTAGAGAATGCATGATATGAGCATTTATTAATTTTAACTCCATAGTTAGATAAAGTTCATTTAGATTGTATCCAAATATTCACCAAATTGGAATGTTCAAATATGTTTGCATTATGTCATAAGTAATTAGCATATATTTTTGTGAGCATATTGATATATTTTAGAGTATCTTCAATTTTTTAAGGAAATTGAAATGTTCAAATATGTTTCTATTTTTTAGTAATATTTAATTTAAGTCCATAATGAGTGGAAATGTATATTTGTTGAATTGAATTCCATATTTAGAGAAAGTTCATCTAGATTACATACAAATATTTACCAAATTGGAATGTTCAATTCAAGTCCACAATTAGAGGAAGTGCATTTGTTTTTTTTTTGTCTAAATATTCACCAACTTAAAATATTTAAACATCTAATAAATTAGATTCCATATAATTAGAGGAAGTATAGTTATTTTTTGTCCAAATGTTCACCAATTCAAAATATTTAAACAAATGTTCAAATATGTTTGCATTATGTCATAAGTAGTTAGCATATATTTTTGTGAGCATGTTGATATATTTTAGAGTATCTCTAATTTTTTTAAGCAAATTGAAATGTTCAAATATGTTTCTATTTTTTCAGTAATATTTAATTTAAGTCCATAATGAGTGGAAACGCACATTTATTGAACTGAATTCCATATTTAGAGAAAGTTCATCTAGATTACATCCAAATATTTGCCAAATTAAAATGTTCAATTTAAGTCCATAATTTGAGGAAGTGCATTATGTGAGCATTTAATAAATTTAACTCCACATAATTGGAGGAAGTGAATTTGTTTTTTTTTTGTCCAAATATTCACCAATTCAAAGTATCTAAACTTGTTTTTTTTTGCATAAATAGTTAGCATTTATTTTTCTGAGCATCTTGCTGTATTTCCATATAATTTTTGGGAGAACAAAAAAATTTAAAAAAATCCTAAAAAAAATTCGCGAAAAAAAGAAACACTGGTCATAGAATACTATTCATATAGAACAATGTACTTACTGTTTCATGAACAGTACCCCCAAGGGCTCACAGCTCCCGAAAGCTGCCTCTCTTAATGTAGTTAGTAATGAGAGCTTATCACCCTAAAAAAAACAGTTTATTACATTGTTGCAATCTTATATCGGGATACATAATAAGCATGAAAATTTGCAAGTGTTAAATTTTTTCCAGCAAGTGTTAAAAAAATTTCCTTTCAATAAAAAAAAGAGTCGTGTGGCAGTATACGACAGTGGCGGCAGTGCTCTTTTCGAGAGCCCCAAAAGAATGGCGGCAGTATACCTACCAAACAAATTTAAACAACGAATCAAGTCGTTTTCTAGAATCTAGACCATATTTCGTTCATTCTTTTGTGCCGGCCGGCAAGGTGTTGAGCAAACCCCTAGAACCGTAACAACGGTACAGTCATGCAACACCCAGCTAGCTGCACTGCACGAGCTTTTGAGTTAGGTCGCGCAAGGGACTGGCCAAACAAATCGAGCATTCATGGCATATCCCGTCGGAGATCTCTCCGAAAACGATTGAAGTGTGTACCGTCACAAAGTAGACAGGATTCCATCAAAACTTATTACTCCGTAGAAAAAAAGGGATTAGTGTTTGTCTTGTCGTTGTAGCTGCATCTCGATCCATATCTCGCCGTAACTATCAGCATGCAAATGGTCATTATTTATTCCATGCTTCTCTCAGCTTTTCAGCAAACAGTGACGAGCTTGTACATGTGTCTGGTCGTCTGGATACAGGCGATGGAACTGTGCGTGCATGTTTAATGCCCGATATCGACGTGCAACCCTCTCTGTCGTCCGAGCATCCATCAGGGGAACTGTGTGATTAAATTTGTAATCAGTGTTTACTGTTGAGTGTTCCTGATGATTAGTACATATAGATGTCTACTCTATGTATGATTAAATTTGTAGTGAAATATTTTTTTATACGTGATGTACACAAAAAAGACAAACGTAGCAAGTAAACTGAGTTATTTCTTACCTTTCTATGAGTCATAATTTTATGATTTTGTGTAGCCTAAAATGCAATGTATTATCGAGCAAAATTTTATAGATATATAGATAACATGTCCACGTAAATTGTTTTTGTAATTTTTTGAAAGATCGAAATAACATATTTGATTTACATAAAAATCAGGGTCACCGGAGTTCAGCAGCCAAAAAAATCCTCTCTCATGTCTATCGATATTTTTCATATCATAGTGGAGCTCCACTTTTTGTATACTGGTTATAATAACATATGGTTTAATTTATGCGTGCAGTCCTCTAGATATTTGTACGCGTAGTACGTGTACCAATATATCCGCGGATCCGTGTATATCTGAACATAATATACGTGTGCGTATACACGTACTCAGGAATGAAATCCGGATATGAAGCTGTAGCCGACAACATACACGATCGAAGAGGAAAATGACGTATAGCCAAATCCAAATGAGCGGACAAACAGCGTCGCCAGAGACCGTGACGTGCAAGTTGGAGTATGCATGTTGGCGGGACGTCCGCCAGATCAGATTTATCTGTCCGCCTCGCCAAGTGATTAACGAAATACATGCATAGACGTGACATGGATCACCGATTTTACTGAACAGCAAAGTGTCTAGTGGACAGTCCGCTCAGCCTGCCGGACCGGCCGCCTACGTCCCTAAGTTGGAGCAAGAAACCAAGCCATCCATGACATGGTGAAATCAGAGGACCAGATCTCGGCATGACATCGCAGTGTGATGCGAATGCGATCGCAATGCACGCTGTCAGAGCATGGTGAGCGCCAAAAATGCTGGTCTCACTCTCACGCCGTGGACCTGGCCGTTGAAACGGGAGGGTGCTAGTTGTGTTGTGACGTCTCTTGGCGGGGCGTTTCGGCAAGAGATCGACCGGCGTCCCGACGAGGTCACATCCGGCCGGCCAAGACGACAATTGTGACTTATGACATTTTTTGCACATTGTCCATAAATATGGTCTACTTTGTGTGATAATTGGATGAGTGCCATTTTTCACCATATTTTTTATACTTGCTTCACAAAAAATGTCATTTTTTACAATTAAAAAAAGAAAAATGATATTTATAAAAATATTTTGAAAAAACTCAGTTCTGCAACATTGTTTGCCATACCAAGATACACCTATGTGTCAAATATGGCACATTATCACAAACTATGGCACGGAAATGGTCATATCTAGGTCATTTGACTCGAAACTTCTACATGTTTATAGATGATTGACCTTTTTGTGAATAAGTTTTTTGAAAATTTTGTCAAAACTCAAGTTTATCATTTATCCTAGCAACTAGTACACATAAAAGGACTCCATGCCGAAGGATTTCATTTTCTGAGTATTTTTTCACCTTTTTTTTATTTTGTTGAAAAAATGGTCAAAATAGACCCCGTGCCATAGTTTGTGATATTGTGTCCTATTTGATACATAGGTGTGTCTTGATATGGCAAACATTGTTGGAAAAAACAATTTCCATTTTTTATAAATATCATTTTCCATTTTTAAGTGCCAAAAATGACTCTTTTATTAAGCAAGTACCAAAAATATGTTGCAAAAAGTAATATGCATGGTGAAAATGATGGTATGGATGTCATATTTGGATTCCTCTCATTTTTCTAATAGATTTAGATATTTTATTTGTTAAATTTCGATTTACGAATTTAAAGATATGATTTATTTCATATTAACTGAAAAATAGAAAAAATGGGAGTGACATATGCCGACGGTTTTGCCGTTGGCGTAGCCCTGCTGGACCTAAGCCGACGGCAAAGTCGTCGGCATAGGTCTGGTGAACCGCCGTCGGCTTAGGCCTGTGTCAATTTTTTTTGCCTCGCGGGGTCTATGCCGACGGCCCCGACAAAAAGCCGTCGGCGTAGGCTCTGGCCGTCGGCATAGAGCCCCGTTCCTGTAGTGTCTCGCCCAGAGCGACTCGGGCGGCGACCCCCAAACCCTAACCCGCGCCGTTCCTCCTCTGCGCCCGCCCCGCCGCCGCAGGAGGAAGCCACCGGGCGAGGCTCGCACGGCCGACGGCGGCGGCGGGGCGCCTCCTCGCGGCTCGTTGCATCCCTGGGCGGCGAGACTCAGCGGGAGCGGCTGTTCGCCGGCTCCCTCCTGCGGGCTCTGCCGGCGGCGAGGCGTTCCGTTAGGCGGTGGGGCTTGGCGAGCGGTGGTGGGTCGACGGTGGTTCTCATTGGCGGCGGCGGGCCCGGGCTCGATCTGGGCTCCGGATGGGCCCGCGCTGCATCTGCAATCTCAGCGCTGCGGCGCTCGGATCCGGCCTTTCGACAACACCATGGTGCGCGCTCGGTGCGCGTCGGGCGTGTTGTTGGGCTGCTGCCCAGAACCGCGGTGGTTCTTGGCCTCTCGGGTGGCACTTCTCAGGTCCTTGCCGGCATGGTGCTCGGGAGGATTGGTGTTTGTGCTGCGTCCGGCAGCCCTGGTGGTCCGGCGCCCTCTGCTGAAGCTCGCCGCGGTTGGTCTCCCCGGGGCGGAGGCTGCGGCCCTTCGACTGCACCCCTCACCTCTTGTCTCTCTTGGTCGCTCTTGCTTTCCCTCTTCTAGTTGTCTTTTTTTCCCATATATTTTCGTTGTTCTCTCTTCCCTTGTATCCCCTGTAAATTTCTCCATCCGTTGTAAGAACATGGCCCGCCAGGCTACTTTTCGATGAATGCAATAAACAGTGTGGAATTTTATTCCCCCTGTCAATCTCGATTTTTTTTTTGCAAGTGTTAAAAAATTTCCAGCAAGCATATTGATAAAGTCGTGTGGCAGTAAACGACAATGGTGGCAGTGCTCTTTTCCACCAGAGCCCTAAAACAATGGCGGCAGTATACCTACCAAAAAGGATTAAACAACGAAAGAAGTCGATCGTTTTCTAGAATCTAGACCATATTTCATTCATTGTTTTGTGCCGGCCGGCAAGGTGTTGAGCAAAACCCCTCGAGCTGTAATAACGGTACAGTCATGCAACAGCCAGCTAGCTAGAGGAGAACCTGACACGAGCTTTTGAGTAATTAGGTCGCGCAAGGCACTGCCCAACAAAATCGCGCATTCATTGCATATCCCGTCGGAGATCTCTCTGAAAACGATTGAAGTGTGTACCGTCACGAAGTAGACAGGATTCCCATCAAGACTTATTACTCCGTAGAAAAAAAGGGATTAGTGTTTGTCTTGTCGTTGTAGCAGCATCTCCATATCTTGGCAGTAACTATCAGCAAGCAATTGGTCGTTATTTAGTCCATGCTTCTCTCAGCGCGCGCGTGCTTTTCAGCAAACAGTGACGAGCTTGTACATGTGTCTAGATTCAGGCGATGAAACTGCGCATGCATGTTTAATGCGCGATATCGACGTGCAGCCCTCGCTCTCGCTGTCGTCCGAGCATCCATCAGGGGACTGTGTGTCTGCTTGGTTGATTGGCCGGCCCAGACACGCTGTCTCAGACTGTTAATTCATCAAAATTTGTCTGGTCGCATTTCTTTACATAATGTTTATTCTTCAACATTCCTTAAATATGTTACTTTGGAAGTATAGATCAAACTAAAAGTGGAGAAGCCTTTTTTATAGAAATATTCAAAATTCTCCATATTCAGAGTTTATCAATAATTAGTTTGAAGTGATTTTCAACTATTTCTCTTATATTTTCTATATGTTTATTTTGTGCAACGAAATGAACATTGAACTACCTTAACCTATCTTTTGTTATTTTAAATTGATATAAATTGTTATTAAATATATTAAAAATACAATCAATGTAATTTTGGCTAATATATAATTCTTCTTTATTTTTAAAATTTAATCAGTGTTTACTATTGAGTGATCTTGATGATCAGTGCTAATGTTAACTAGTGATAAATACTACTCCCTCCGATCCACTAAAAGTGTTGTGAGAAATGAACTTGTCTAGCACAATTTCATAGTTGTACAAGCGACAGTTTTTTGTGGAGTAACACATATACATGTCTACTATGTAGGTCTAAATTGTGTAGTAAAATATTTTTTCGTACGCGATGTACGCAAAAAAGACAAACATAGCAAGTACACTCAGTTCTTTTTTACGAGTCATAATTTTGTGTAGCATAAAATACAACGTATTATCGAGCAAAAATTTATTGATATATAGATAACATGTCCACATATTGTTTTTGGAATTTTTTGAAAGATCAAAAATAACATTTTCGATTTAAAAAATATCAGGATCACCGGAGTTCGGGAGCCAAAAATGACGTGCGATGACATGGTGAAATCAGAGGAACAGATCTCGGCACGACATCGCAAGCGTGATGCGAATGCGATCGCAATGCGGCCTGTCGGAGCATGGAGAGCGCCTGGCCCAAAACTGCTGGTCTCACGCCGTGGACCTGGCCGTTGAAACGGAGGGTCTGTGTCCATAGACTCCATACCCATACGTGCGTCGTGTGACGTCCCTTTGCGGGGCGTTTCCGCAAGAGATCGATCGGCGTTACGACGCGTATACTTCTCTGGTGGGCAAGACGACATACTTATGCACATACGGAGTATATGGTACAGTACGTGGCATGTTTATCCATACTACTACTACTACTACGCAACATATCTCGCATCCTATCGTGCGTGTACATCCTTACCGATCCAGTTCTTACGTCGTATACGCGCGGCCGGTGTCCATCCACCGTGCATGCATGGAACTTGTTTGAGATTCGTGCATGCATGGAACTTGTCGAGATCAGAAGAGACAAACAACGTTTAAGCCTGGCACGTACAAGGTGTTGTTCGGCGGTTGTTGCTAGTAGCAACCAGTGTAGGGCGAGCAACATCGTCTATTTTGCAAGCCACGATTCTGCCGTCGTAAAAAATAAACATCCGTAACCCTAGAGTCGACTAGGACAGGCAACCACTTTGCGCCCCCGGCCTCCTCCGTCCGCCGTTACGGCGACAACATGGGGGGGGACCTCTGCGTTTCGACTCTACCACGTAGGCAGGGTTTGCCTAGGTTTTTTCAGGGGCATCACACCGGTGGCAGGAGTAAGGTGCCCGGCCGGCTTCTCCCCCATCTCGGCGGTGCTCTAGCTGGCGGCGGCATGGAGCAAGTGGCTTGATTCTCTCGTCGTTCTTTAGATTAGTTTCTTGGTAAGTCACTAGTGCTTATCGTTCTTGCGGCCAGCGCGAAGCGTATGCTCTGGAGAAGGTCATGGATCTGTCATTCTTCCTTGACTTTGTCCCTTGGGACGCGGTGGGGCTGGGTCCAAGATAGCAGGAGGACGTCCCCCGGTCGACGTGTCACAACGACATCTGTCTCGCTACTTGAAGTGGGTGTGTTCATCCATTGACTCCCAAAGCCTTATCGGCGATGGTACTTCTTTGGATGTTGCAATGGTGGTGGCTTGACGTCTCTTCCGCCGTGCGCCTCGGCGGTGCTGGAGTTGCTTGACGTCTCTTCCGGCGTGCGCCTCGATCGGTGGTGCTGGAGTTGCTTGACGTCTCTTCTGGCATACCCCCCGTCGGTGCTGGAGTTGCTTGAACGCCGCTAGTTTCGATGTGTGCAAAAAAATCTATTGATTGTTTTGTATTTTTCGATCCGTTTGGTTATATCTGCAAAGTTTCTGAGTCAACTATTTTTTACTTGTCACGCCCCTTGGCGGAGCGTTTCCGCGAGAAATCGATCGGGGTTACGAGGCGTACACTTCTCTTGGGGCAAGACGACAAGCGTGACATATCACATATTTATGGCACATTATGTACGTGGCATGTCACATGGTTATCCATACTATCCAATATACTCCCTCTGTCCCTAAATAAGTGTCTCAATTTTGCCCAAAAAACAGATGTATCTATACATGTCATGTATAGATATATCAACTTTTGAGCAAACTTGAGACATTTATATTTTTGGACGAGAGAGTATCTCGCATTCGAGAACCTACCTGTTGCAGGATGGTTAGGAGGGTGGTTCTAGCCCAAACCCATGAGAGTTCAAACCCTTGGTTTAACGCCGTTGTTTCTCATTTAAGACGGAATATTCTTCAGTGCGAGGTGACGCAGCGAGACAACTGCGGTGACTTCGTCAATCTCAAGACTCGACCCGCCGGCTCAGTCTCTCGTAGATGCTCATAGGGGTAGGGTGTGCGTGTGTGCGTTCATAGGATGAGTTTGTACGCGTGTATTTTCGGGAAAAAAATATCTCGCATCCTAGCGTGTACATCCTTACCGATCCAGTTTTTAAGTACGCACGTATATGCGCGGCCGGTGTCCATATATCCATCCACCGTGCATGCATGCATGAATGCATATGCATGGAACTTGTTTGAGATTCGAGCATGTATGTTTTGAGTGTCTGAGATCAAAAGCGAGAAATTAACAACGTTCAAGCCTGGCACAAGGTGTTGTGCTGCTGTTGTTAGTAGAGCTAGCTAGCAACCATTGTGTAAATATAGGGCGAGGCGGCGAGCAAGATCGTCTATTTTGCAAGCCACGCATAACATCCCAAACCCTAGAGGCGACTAGGGCAAGCGTCCACTTTGCGCCCTCCCTTCGCCTGGCGAGGCTGCAGGTTCCTGCCTCCTCCGTCCGACGTTCCGGTGGGACGGAGCTGCCTTAGAGGCGCTGGTGTCAGCTGACCCCAATGAAAACAACCAAATTCTTCATTAGTTTGCACTAGTTATTGATTACTTATAGAAAATGACACCAGTCAAATAGAGAAAATATAGTCTTGACCCCAGTGGCATTTTATCCTAGCTTCGTCCCTGGCGACGGCAGAGGGTGGGGGCCTCGACGTTTCAACTCTACCGCGTAGGCTGGGTTTGGCTAGGTTTTTTCAGGGGCGTCACACCGGCGGTGGGGACGGCGCCTCATAGGAGTAAAGTGCCCCGGCCAGCTTCTCCCCCATCATGGCGGTGCTCTAATTGGCGGCGACGTGTAGCAGGTGGCTTGGTCCTCTCGTCATTCTTTAGATCTGGCGAGATTAGTTTTTTGATGAGTCGCTAGCATTTGTCATTTCTCGCGGCAACACTAGCGGCCAGCGGATGCTCTGGAATGATGATGTTGGTCTGAAGGTCGTGCATATGTCGTTCTTCCTCGGCTTTGTCGATGGGATGCGGCGGGGCTGGGTCCAAGATAGCACGGGGACGTCCCCAGGTCGACGTGCCATAACGACATGTGCCTCGCTGCTTGCAGTGGGTGTGTTCGTCGATCAACTCACAGAGCCTTATTGGTGATGGTGCTCCTTTGGTTGTTGCAATGGTGGAGGCTTGACGTCTCTTCCGCAGTGCGCCTCGGCGGTGCTGGAGTTGCTTGACGGCCGCTAGTTTCGATGTGTGCAGAAAAATCTAGTGATCGTTTTTTATTTTTTTATATCTGTTATGTTCTATCAGCAACCTTTCCGGGTCAACTGTTTTTTCCTTGTCTATTTTTGTTTACTTTTCACATGTGTTGCTTGATTTGCTGTTAGTAGAATATGGTGTGGCAACCATTTGATCGATCGAGTCCCAATGCACATGGTTTGCTATTGGCCGGTACGCCGTGGAAAACGTAGGTACCGTGTGCGCGGCGGCCGGCCGAAGGGACCGTTTCTTGTACGCGGCCCATACAATGCAGTAATGCTCGATATATTATTGTGGTGGACCGAAGCATCCTCGCCCGCGTGAGCATCGATTCGGGTGGATCTCGCGCGGCGCGATCGACCAAGTTGTCTGCGCTCTAGCTTCCTGGACGTCGTCGTCAACTTGTAGTGATCACACACGTAAGCAATTAATGGAGGTACGTACAGCCATAACTGTCCGACAACTCATTTAAGCAATGGAGGTAAGAATGGAGGTATAGGCTGATACGGTCTTCGTGTTTCTACCGCTTTTTACCGCTTTCTAGTTTTTACTTTAACCTCGGCCGTGTTATATGTGCTCCTTCTATATTAATATAAAAGGCAAAGTTTTGTCTTCGTTTCAAAAAAAAAAAAATTCAGCGACATTCTTCAACTAAGGCGGCGGCGCGTACTACCAGATGAGGGCAGTGGCGGATCTAGTTACGATTTGGGACCAGATCATACTCAGCAGGATCTGAACTCAAGTTTGCAGTCTGAAACACATTTTTCACGAAATTTATGGTGAGTGCCCCCTCATCCAGGGGCGGGTAAAAATCATTTTATGCCCTTAATTTTACTGTTTGCCCGGACTTCCAGTTTGCCCTAGGTCCGCCACTGGCTACTAGTACCTAGTAGTTACCTATACACAGCTCGGCAGGCACTTGATGACTTGCAAGCGATCGACAACGCGCGACCGAGCAAATTCCCCGAACCAATCGCGCAGGGATCCGGATGGATGTCGTATCCGGAGGATCTGGCTGGTCTCGACTGCCACGCAAACGCCCCGATCTGGCCTGGACCAGTACACGAGTGCACACCCTGCATAATCGGGAGGTGTGGGTCAGCATGTCAACCGCATAGATGCATGCATATGTGTTCGTTCGTTTGCAGCTGGTCTGGTACTCTGTCGAGTACGTGGACATGGTCCTTCACATTAAGTAGTTCGTGGTCGCCCTACTAGCAGGGATGGCGAGCACAATATTTAATGACTTAATTATGGCCGTTGACAAACATGTTTTACCCATGTCGGGATGGTGATGCGGCGACGACATCAGAATAAGACCCTCCACGCCCTACCATGGAGTTGTGTGTTCGGTCGATCTTCTGGGGCCTAATCCATTTTTGTGTTCGTTGGCGCGGACACAGGTCTGTCGCTTCCGATCTCATCCATAGCGACGTTGCTACTTCTGGTGCGCTAGTCTTCTCCTCTCTAGGCACAACGAATTCTCGTCTTTTTACTAAAAACACGCTATAGTACGCTCAACCGTTACTAGATGTACCATAGACTTTTTTTTCCCGAGAGTACGCAATCGCGTACCTTAACTTTAGAGTTTATGGAAGAGAGAGCAGCAAATCTACAAGAGTTATCAGCTTAACACTGCATACAATGCAAGCTGACAGAAACAAACACCCACCAACAAACTCACTAATGAACTACTCTCGCAAAACTAGGGTTCCTCCCTCCTAAACCAGCTCTACTCCATTGCTCCCACTCCTCCAAAATGGCATCAACTAGTCCTTGCACTGACAACTCGCGATTCCTGTTCTGGAACACATGGCCATTGCGCTGCATCCACAAGCGCCACCCAATCAGAATGGTGAGAGTGTCAAAAGCTCTTCTCTTCTTCCTTGCAAACAACTTCCTTGTCGGCTCCCACCACTTCTTAAGCAATTCAGTAGACATTGGTGTTCGAACCGGCATCCCAAGTTTCTGAAAACAGCCAAACCACACTTGTCTAGAATACACACATTCAAGGAAGATGTGATCCACTATATCTTCCTCTTGCAGACATGTGTAGCAGGGCGAAGTAACCTCCTGTAATCCATGCCGCACTCTGATGTTCAAAGTCCACAACCGATACTGCAATGCCAACCAAGCAAACACTTTGCATTTCAGCAGCGCCCAGCTACTCCACACCCAACTCGCACCCTCCCATCTCACCGAGCCATGGCACGACATTCTGATGGTTCATAGACTTATTTATAGTTTTTTGTCGATGATTATTACTCCATCCTTTCCAAATTAGATGACTTTCAGTTGTCCACATGCTGATGTATCTGTACTTGTAAAATGTCTAGATACATCTGCATGTGGACTTATTGAAGTCATCTAATTTGAAACCGAGGGACAAAATGATCATCCACGAGCGAGGAACTAGACCCGCCCACGTTTATTTGCTACAGTACATGTCCTTGCGTGTCCAAACCCATGGCCGCTGAAAACTGGTGCCTGATACAATACGATACGATACGAGCAGAAAGCAAAAGAAGGCAGATCTATCTCCGTGCGATCCTGCGCAATCACTCACGTGGCCGCGCGCGGCGCTTTACTCGTCTTCCGCCGTTCAGCCTACTCGCCTGAGCTGAACTGCTAGTAGAGGCCACCGTGGAAGAACAGTACCACCAAGACACTGTACTCATTTAGATTTCTAGCAGACCGCTATCTTGAGGACATCTGCTGCATGCTACTGCAGTACCTGAATCCTTTTATATAGATGAAGATCTGGGTAGCACGTAGTACTTTGGTAAATGCCGGATCTAAAAGCTGGTATGTGGGGCTACTTTTATGAGCTTTTCTATGCTGTAATTTAGGCGGGGGCCGGGGTGTAGTGTTGATTGGAAGTTTTGGAAACGCCTGTCGTTAAAGGCTAATTGGTGCTGCTGAGGATTCTCACCATCTGCTGCATGCATGCGGCGATGAAATGAGATGAAGGCGTGGACGCACCCTCATCAAAAGCCGGTCAAGATACGGCAGGGGATCGTCTCTCTTTTGGTTCGGGGTTGATCTCCTCTCGAAATCTTCCATGGATTGGCTGTACTTCTTCTTCCAGCTAGCCTGGTAGCCTAAAGAATTCCACGCCAAAGCTCACCGCACATGGCACGCAGGAGGATGAAATCGGGATCGCTTTTCCTCGTAGAATTTTTGATCGAAGGGGGAGCGAGAGAGAGATATTGCTTAACAGGGGACTCTGTTCTGTTCTCCGCATTCATTTCGTGTCTTTTATTCACCTCTGGGGGAGTAGTAGAGCGAGAGTTGAGTCGGTGAGTGGCGGCCGCCTAGTTGATCGCTGGGCGGCGACACACGATCTGAACTAATCTGACAGAGGCGGTGATCGATGGATGAGCGATGATGATGGTGCGTGAGTCGTGACGCGCCCGCCCCCGGATTAGTTTATTCTTGGGCCGCCCCAGAGGTGGTGCTGTGTTCCCGCGACAGCATGGACATGGATCCTTCTCCCTCTCTCTCCTATCCTCCTCGACCGGTCTCCCCCTTTCTCACCTCATTCTCTCCTATAAATACCGCCTCGCCCGCCACAACCACAACGCAACACACATACAACTCCTCGATCAGCTACTCGATCGTAACGAGAAACCGAGGAATTATCCACATAAACAGAGGAGGATTGTCTGATCGTTCGTAGCAGTAATGGCGCGGTGCTTGGTGTTCATGGTGTTCCAAATCTACTGCCTCATCTCCACCGTCGGGCTGCCGCTGCCGTTGTTGGAGCCGGCGGAGCTGCTGCAGCTGGGCCTGGGCGGCGACGTGGGCGGCGGGAGGCTGAGCGTCGACCCGGCCGACCTCCGGGAGGCGTCCGGCGACTTCGGAGGCTTCACCCGGGCCGAGCCGCTGGCCGTGTACCACCCGCGCGGCGCCGGCGACGTGGCCGCGCTGGTCCGGGCGGCGTACAACTCTGGCCTCCGCGTGTCGGCGCGGGGCCACGGGCATTCCATCAGCGGGCAGGCGCAGGCGCCCGGCGGTGTGGTCGTGGACATGAGCAGCCACGGGGAGATGAGGAAACCGCGGGCATTGCCGGCGTACTCGGCGGCGCTGGGCGGGCACTACGTGGACGTGTGGGGCGGCGAGCTGTGGGTGGACGTGCTCAACTGGACGCTGGCGCACGGCGGGCTGGCGCCGCGGTCGTGGACGGACTACCTCTACCTGTCCGTGGGCGGCACCCTCTCTAACGCCGGGATCAGCGGGCAGGCCTTCCACCACGGGCCCCAGATCAGCAACGTCTACGAGCTCGACGTCGTCACCGGGAAAGGGGAGACGGTGACCTGCTCGGAGACGAAGAACCCGGAGCTGTTCTTCGGCGCTCTGGGCGGGCTCGGGCAGCTCGGGATCATCACGCGCGCTCGCATCGCCCTCGAGCCTGCTCCCCGCAAGGTAACACTCCTATCTGACGCCCCCATGTCCTCGGCTATCTCTACTCGCAAGCACACGCATACTAGGCATCACCATCCCATTTTTTATGCGAGTCCGCGCCCCACTTCTTTTGTTTTATAATTAGCTGATGCATATGCCGTTAATCCACCTGCCCGTTGTGCTTTCGACGATCGAGTATCTCGTGCTCGAGACGGATGTGTCGACCGGCTATAATGTATGTTAGCCTTAATCTCGCCTTTATTTGATTCAAACAATTTTAGAGCGGTCTTTTCGGTAGTACTCTACTTTCTCCTATCAATATAAATTTCGCTAAATCGGATGTATCTAGCACTAAAATATGTCTAGATATATCCGATTCAGCAACAATTTGCCTCATCCGTCTCGAGGAGCTTAGAGGATGCACGACACGAATGTTAGTCTTAATCTTCACCTTTTGTTACAACTGTTTTAGAGCGGTCTTTTAGGAGACATATTAGCGTTGAAATTACACCCACGAAAAGTCTCGAGTAAACATTATTAGTAGTTTATCATGCGTCTGGTCGATCATGGTCAGGTGGTCCAGCCGCCCAGGTTGGTTGGGATAGATCGATCCATGGTCGACCAACTTGTGTCTTGCTGACCAATTCAGTCTTGAATATATCTAGCACTACAAAACAGTACTGTATGTTTCGGTTAGCTCACACGATCTCTCATAAGATCCTAAACACATTCTCCCCCATGCAGCTTAATAAGCTGAATAAAGACTAAATCCACGCTAAAGTTAAATATTAGTCCGTGTCTCCGTGATATCAAGGCTGATTCAGCAGCCTCATCAGCACGACAGCAGCTTGACCAATGATTTTAATCATGCGCACGTTGGTTTGTTTGTCTTCTATAGGTTCGCTGGATCCGGGCGCTCTACTCCAACTTCACCGAGTTCACCGCCGACCAGGAGCGGCTCATCTGCCCGTCCCACCACGGTGGCCGCCGATTCGACTACGTGGAGGGCTTCGTGGTCGCCGCCGAGGGCCTCATCAACAATTGGAGGTCCTCCTTCTTCTCGCCGCAGAACCCCGTGAAGCTCGGCTCGCTCAAGCAGCACACCGGCGTGCTCTACTGCCTCGAGGTCACCAAGAACTACGAAGACTCCACCGCCGCCACCGTTGATCAGGTATGTCCTGTCGTCCTCGCCGCCTTTCCCTATCGATCGATCCAATAATGCTGACTGACTCTCCTGACCGTCACATTTGTTTATGACTGAATTTCTTAATTCCAAGCTTACTATACTACTAACTGTTGCTGCTGATCAGGGGCCCTAAGCCAATCACTGGGCGATATATGTGTTTAGACAATCTTATTTAGTGTAGCACTACATAATTATTGGAGGCCACCCCAGTGTAGATTATTAGTATATAATGACACCACATGCAGGGCACACTAGATATATAGATCGCTTGCCATACGTAATACTAGATCCTGCAATTCCGTTAGCGAAGCATTCGCATCATCAACCACTAGCCTTGATGGTTTTTGTAGTAGTGCACTGAATCGCAAGTCTAACAAAACTAATTATGCAGGAGGTG